>VZSR01001283.1:13694971-13776190 GCA_013398615.1 Brachypodius melanocephalos | reverse complement strand
ATGTTTGAAAATTTAACAGCTGCAAGTCAGAGAGATCATTAAAAATACTGTCTAGACAGTCTTTTTAATTCTTAGCAAAGAATCCTTCTTTTCAAAAGGATTACAGCGTAAATCTGACTTTGATAAGCAGTATAGTCACAGACTATAGACAGCACCCTGAAACAGGGGCTTTGAAGAAAGCTCAAAATACTGCCTGGTTCATCTCTTTCTTCAGAACAACCACCCAGCCTGTTTCTGACAAACAATGCTTCTTCAAATCCTCCAGTCATTGGGGCTCCATGGCATCTCCCACCAGCACTACCCTGGCAACCTATCCCATGTGCAGCTGTAGCCAGGGTGGGATGACAGGGCATTCCTTGAACTGTGAGGACTAAAAAAGGATGGAATGAAAATTCTGAGGTTGTCCTTCTGCACCTGAGCACTGAGTTCCTAACTGAGCCCTTCTCTCTCGTGACCTGAATAGCAGGATACAGTGTCCAAGAGATGGCAGGAGGAGCGAGAGGCCAGAATGAATGGCACCTTGAGCTCCAGCTCCAGGAAAGGTCTGAGGGGCTGGGATAGAAAACCAAGCTGAGGGATATGACAATCACATGGGTGAGAGCAGGCTGCTGTCATTGCCACAGTCTCTGCAATACAGGTTCTTGGTGTTGTGAGATTTTGTGGCCAGCTGGAGAGTAAGGGGGAAAATGCAGGAGGGTACTACTCTTTGTACCAAACTGCACTAAAATTCTGCTCCATAGGGGGTTTCTCTGCTTCTGAAGACAATATTCTGAGATTAAATACTCTTGTCTTGCTCAAAAATGCTCATTTCCCACAAGGCTTTAGGCTATAGAACAATAACTTCTGACACCCGAAATCATTACTACCTCTAAATTCAAAAAATCCTAGAGTAAAAGCTGGCCATGAGAATCATCAACACAAACACTCAGTGCCTCAAACAGCAAGGATAAACTGCAGTACAATGTAATGCTCTATAATGCAACAGATAATAAATGTGGCATTAAATCCCATTTAACTCTCCCAAGAACGTCATGATAATGTTTAATTTTACTTTCCTGCTCTGCTATTCAAAGTGCTGGACAAGTATTACATTAGTGTTTGTGGAGAAGACCATCTACTAAATACAACTATGGAAGGAACTAAGAAGTATTTAGTGGCTTCCTTTCAGAACTGGTACAACAATCTCTTAGAAGAGCAAAAGGTAGAAGCTATACAGTTCCAGAATGTCATACCTTTGGAATGGGTCACCAGCTTACTTGCTCCTTGAGTTTCTCTAACAGAAACTCTTTTGTTCTGTGTCCATCTTACAATGCCAGGCCATGAAAATGTCATTTTCCCAGGGGGCTTCTTTTGCTATCATTAGTTTAAAAAACAAAAAACTTGCCGTTACAATTTTAAACTTTCCATAGGCTCACACTACTCTGAGAATTTAGCCCAGTATCCAGATAAATGCAAAATTACAAAAACCTTAACTGAAAAATATCAATACTCTGGTTTGACCTATCTGTCCACTTTCAGTCATTTTAATGAATTTCATCAGTCTTCCTGGTTCACAAAAGACAAGACCGCATTTTGCCATCAAAGGCAAGTATTACGTATAACTTCTTTCGTTTTTAGGGGTTTTTTTTAAATAAAGGTAGGCTTTTATTCAATTCAAGTATTATTATCTCATTTTCCTATGGGAAAGAACAGTGCCTGGGCAGCTGACAGGATCCTGGTCTTAGGAACCCACTTCTTAAAGCTCACTGTAGTGTACTGTATCAAAGGTAAATTCTGAAAGCAGAGGCTAGGACAGCATTAAAAACCAAATTACGCTTTCAGGATTTTAAGACTGAAGTTTCCTAAATCCAGAACACCTGCACTCTGAGAATTTATGTTAAATAAAATCATCTCGAAGATGACTGCTGTTCCAATAGATCTGGGCACTCCTGGGGTTTCTCATACCAGTGTTACATTTCTTCTTCTGTCCTTGCAAGAAGAACTGTAGTTTCACTGAGTGTCTAAAATCTGCAACACAACAGAGCAATTGGACAACACAAGGGAACTCCCCTTACTCCACAAAAATTATTTTGTGATTATGAAATGTACCACCCAAGTGGATTTCATTGGTCCTGTTCATTCAAAATACACATCAATCTCCCAGGCAACGCTGCAAATAGCTTCCATGTAAAAAATATTTTGACGCTGGTCTAACAGGCAGCTTCCACCCCAAAACTCCATGTTGTACATACAATGCACTTTTATCAACACTTTTCACAGATACTTCAAAAGCTTTGTGCAGGGAGCAGGAGATCTGAAATTCATTTTCAGAAAATATCAAATCAGTTCTGGTCCTTTCCTAAATTTAATTGCCAATGCTATCTCTGTACCCTTTTTGTAAAGCACTAAAAATTAACTTTCATGACTCACAAAAACCTGAGATATTTATCAGAAGAAATATCTGTACATCTTTATCCTATTTTGCTACTGGTTTAAGTTATGCATTATCAGTATTATTCTATCATACCTGCAGTAATCAAGTCCCTTGATAATACAAATTACTTTCACTTTTTCTTAAGTTTGATTCACAAAATTAGATAAATGAATGCAGCATATAGAAGAACAATCAATTTTAATTGAAAATTTTGTTCTAGCTTAACTACATAATAACAAAACTTAATAAAAGTAACTCAATATTGGAACAATAATAATAAGAGGGTACTGTAGTTCAGAGATATCTACCAACTCCATCATCACTACCTCTCTTACAATACATAAAAATAATAGAAAAATAATTTGGTAATCCCTCTAAACTTTAATTACACATTAAGCAATAGCTGAAGCTTCAAACTACCAAGAAAAGCCAACAGGTTTTATGATTTAATATCTTATCCAACAAGATACCATCTCATATTTAGGTAAGAAATGAGCCATGTCTTCCAAGTTTCCTCCCCTCATTCTGCAGTTAAAATAAGTTTCTCCTAAGCATCCACCAGATATTTTACTACAGATTTCAATCACGACTTATATTTCTCACACAAAAATTATTTGCATTACCTGTACGCAAGAATATTACATCAAGGGGCAAACAAACATCCCCCATTCCATCATACCCTTCCCTGCAAAGTGCTACTCTGTGGGAGAATCAGCACTAATATACCCAGAAGAGTGCTGCAGCAATGGCTAAACTAAATATTTATTTGTACTATATGCCTTTATTCACTACAAACTTCTTGGGTAACAATTTTTTCAACTATTCATCAACCCACTGGTAACCTCAATGCAGTTATCCTTGCTAGATTATCCCTTCAGTCACATAGCCATAACAACTGCCCATAAGAACCTCAAGTGTACAGAGGGATCCTGTTGCTGTAGAGGCAAGAAAAATTTGTGGGCACTGCAATGAATATGCACTACCAGACCTAAATTTAGAGAAGTCACGCAAAGCTTCACCATCTCAGCCCTTTGCAATACACCTCATTTATACTGAAACAAAACGTGGTCAGTAATTAAGCCTCTCTGGTTCAGCCACCTCACATTCTTGACTGGTCTTTGGTGAGCAGCCTTTCCTAACTCCAAAACTTAAAAGCCAAAACCAAAGCTAATGATTAACATGCTGATTAAATGAATGCTTAACGCCACCAAGTTACACTGTGCTGCAAAGTTTTTTCTTTTCTTTCAACAACTGTATCAAGAATATTTATTCTTCCGTTGAATAACATTCACTAAGCACTTCATCAAACAAAGCCAATAACATTACACCCCATTAATTTTTCACTTTGGTCTAACTCCAAAACCAGTTAAAATACCTCACTATCTTTCATCCTGCAAGTAATCACGTTAATATGCATCTCCCTTCCCCCAACCCAAACAGCACCACATACATACTTTGCACTGCTCCTTAGTAAAATCTGTTACAAAAAAACACACCACCACTCTCCACAAAAAGAGAATAAATTAGCCAAAGAAACTCCCTTGAAATCTCAGAAATTAGGTCACAGCATCTTCTATTATAGTCTGAATTTTACCAAGGCCTTCGTCCACAACTAAGGAAAAAAACATACAGATATTTCAGAAGACAGTTTTGAGATTAAGCTTTTAGTGTAAAAGCCAAAATCAAAGGAAAATTTTCAATGAAAAAAAAGGTTTAATAGAAAAGTAGCATTGAAATGTGACCAAAAACAAGCACAGGAAAGCTGATATTTGGGGTTCTGTAGATACAACTTTGGAAGTTAATAATGCATGCAAGATATCCTGATGAGAGGCACTGAATTCAGGACTTTGCTTTATTATATGCTTTTATCCAGGTAAGCTTTTACCTATTCTTTCCATCTTCTCTTTATGTGCCTTTCTGGAAAACTCATACAAACCATTAGCTTGACTTAACTCTTTCAACAAATCTGGTTGAAACCAAACAAAAACTTTAAAGTTGCTGAGAAATGACCAGACACAGGGTATGTGCTCAGCATAAGGAGGAAAGCAGACAGGCATCACATTTGCCTGAACAAAGGGAAAGCAACAGTACAACTAAAAAGTCAAAAAAAGCACCAGTCATCTTACCAAACACAGCATTCTCACATCATAACATTGTATATTTTTGCAGTCCAGAGTAATCTCAAAATCAATCCTTTGAATTCATTGACCTATTTTCAAGAGCCACCAAAATGTTTTGCAAAAAAAAAGAAACCTCCCCAATGTCCAACACTGCAGTCTTTACTGTCATGATTTAAAGTTTTGCCAAAGACTTCTGTGAATGAGGTTAAAAGATTTATTTTCAGATTCTCTTTAATTCCTTAAATTCAGGAGCTGTTTTGCACACAAAACAAAAAAAAATTTTGTGATTCACAATGAAACCTGGAACAATATAATATAATGGTGCTACAGGAAGGGCTCAGATCCTCAGCATTTGTCACAGGCCAAGAAATGCAGTTTTCCTAAAATCCTGTCTGCAGAAGCCTTTGCAATTTACAGAAATGTCCTTAGCAGTACCTGTCAGTATTCTGCTTTCTGCACAAACACATCTGATGAGGAAGTTCTCCTAAGTAGCTCTTGCTGCTGGTTTCAGAGGACAGCTCGAGGAAGAAATAAAAAACACTATATTTACTATGATGCCAATGCAAAATAAATAGAGATATAACTTCTTACTTTAGAGATCTTTCAACATCTACAAAGAAGACTAGATTTTAAAATATCTGCTATTGTATATAGAAACATTTCATACACACTTATGTATGTTTACATCAGTTTTAGTATAAATCAAACAGATCAAAGCAAATAATGGAAGAACTTGCCAAATAGTCAAGAATGTCTTTTATATTCAAATGCTGGTTTAATCTATACATCCTGCTGGTGGGGTATACTTCATTATATAACAGGCTTAAATGGAAATTATGGTAAATTGTTCACTTAGGTGCTCAAAAAAATAGACTCAACAAACTATAGCTTTCAATAGTTCTTTTTCTTATAACCCAAACACTCTCCTCTTTCATAGCTGCATATTAATTTTTTCACAGACAGCTAATACACTAACTATTCTTTCCCTAGGAGTTGCTCTGGAGGAGAAGGAAATTATTTTTGTAGCTTTTTGACAAGATAGTTGATTGTTGTGACATGTTTACTCGCAACATGAACACCAAAATGTCATATTGTGCCTCATTCAGCCTTGCCTGTTTAAAACCGTGCCAACATAACAACTTGCATGCTTTCAGCAAACAGTTGTATTTCTCATGGCATCACTGCATGTGCACAGACAACAATATTTTGCTTTTAAGATGCTAACATGATTCAGTTCTGCTTTGATTAAAATATGTTTGATTGCATGTCAAGAAGTTACATTAAAGTGACAGGACTTAGAGATTTAGAGACACATTGCTCTGTGTTTAAAATTATGTATTTTTACACTTTAAAATAAAATTTCTCAGCCCTATGTGTGAGATATACTCTTAGTAACAAAAAAAGTTTTAAGCCATTTCTGAAAATACAAAAATTTATATATCTAAATTTAAATCAATGGAGGAGGGGGAATTTGTAAATCTCACTTTTGCAGTGACATCCCCAAGTGGTTTTTGTTCTGTAAGATGGAAAAAAACACCCTCAAGCATACATGGAAGGCAGTCTTGCCCAGCAGACATGCAAAGGCAACCAAGAACAGGGAGACAAAAGCACTACCCCTGTCTACTTCCTATGGTCTCACAAGAAATTACACTTTTTCATACCAGTCTTTCTGAATATCATTGATTAAAGCACAAAACCAAAGAATTTAAAATTAATCACTAAGGAAATTAGCCAGAAATGACTGATTTTCCATTAGCTGTCAGGTCTGTCAATGATCACTGCAAACCCACCATAGGTATTTTTTGTATCCAGAACAAATCCTCAGAGCAAAATACCCTGCATTATTTCAGTGTTGTTGCAAATATAAGGAATTATGTTTCCTCTCTCAACTCTCCACGTAAAATATGTACATAATTCAATATTTAAGGTTTTTTGGGTTTGCATAGCTGAGATAAGCAGCTGTGACTTTTTCTCAAGGGAAGGGTGGTTCCTTCCCAGCAAAACAATCCAGGTCATCTGTCACTATAATGACATCAACTTCATGAAGCAGTAATTTATTTTTAAAGACTTACTAATTTAAATTCACTGTACTCTACTTGAAAACTCTAGAAAAAAAAATCAAGAGTTTATTTTTGTGAAAGGCAGATTATACAATCCTCTCACATCTCTAGTTCTGGTTCTGACCCTTCTAGCTAGACTTACTATTTCAGTGACATGCCAGCAGTTGATAACCGCATCAAAGAATTCAGCAATTTTGGGATCCTGAAATAATGCAGTAATGAATCAGACTTTTTCTTTCATTCTGCTATTCCTTTTTTTCCTATTAGAGCCTTTCCCTTCCGCCTTTCCCCTGCAGCTTTCATATCCACCACAAAGAGCTGTGCCCCAGCAGCCGGGCACAGATGTGCATCAGCTCATGGCAAGCTGTCCTCCTGCCCAGCCACCCTCTGGCTCCATCCCTCCCTGCTGGAGGATCTCTGCCTCTTAAAGACAGCATGCCCCTGTCATGCTGCACAAGACATGAAATTCAGCTCTCAGGGTCAGCTTCAAGGCAGCACTCAATTGCAAGCAGAGTGCCATTGTCTTCAAATGTGGTTTTGTTGCTGCTGCTGCTTCCCATATTTCAACACCTGGACTGTGCAATTCTATTTGCATCTCTGAAAGGAGCAGCCAGAAAGACCAACAGATGTCAATTACTACAATCACACTCCACTGGTTTTATGGGAATATGGTTGGGCCACTAGGACACACAGACCCGAAACTTTTCCTGCAACTATTTAGCTCTTGTCTGACAGGAGAGTTAAGAGATAGGGTAGGTGTTAAGTCACTGGTTATCAACCATGAGTCACGCTGCTTGCACACAGAGCAAATATGCCTTAATGTAAGCAGTTAAGAGACTGTTCAGCTCTAGTTACAGCCCATATGAAAAAGATGAGAAGAAAGGCACAGAATAGATGCATTAAAACTATATTAATTATGTCATCCAACTTGAATCTCATACACAGCATGGTGCAGTGCTCAGGGAAGGGCTAAAATTGATTTACCTTCCTTCATGAGCAATACCATGCCTGGTGTTGAAATGAAACAATGAAATGATGAAAGATGGATGGCTTATGGTCTTTGACCAGATATTACCTGTGACTTTATTTCATAAAATTCATAGCAATCATTTTCTTTTTGCATTATTACTGCATAACTCTATGGCATACATATATTTAATTGCACAAAAATTATTTAATAGCCTATTCTTTTCCACAAACCCTACTCTGCAGTGTAACTATAGCTGTCTACCACATTTATTTTACCTAGTTCCACTCCAGGATTAATTACCTTGGGCAGATCTTTGTGCTAACACAGCAGTATTGCTTTTAGTACTTGAACAAGCTTCTTTAGGGCCTCTTGAGTGCCTGTCTGCACTGTGCCTCAGGGATATATTCTGAGAGCTGTATTCTTGTAAGCACCTGGAAGTTGTGCACCAGCTTCCAAGATGAGAACTGGATGCCTATATTCATCTTCTAGGCACTTTTAAAACACTTACTGTCAGCTTTGTTTAAACAAAATAATAATTGTAATAGTTGTTACCTCAGTAGGGTGCAAAATCCTTAAACAGCCGATGAGGAATTAGAGTGAGGAAACCTCTGGAAAAGATCAGGCACAACCACTGAATCCCAGAAGCAAGTATAAACTGGGACCAAGTTCTCAAAAATTTCATACGCACTTCTAACTTCATATGAGTAATATAGGGTTGATGCTGGAAAAAATATAAAGGAAGCCAGATGCTGGATTTAACAAGTTATTAAATCATTTTTTTAAAAAAATCCATTCAGAACAGTTTAACATAAAGACAGAACTTTAACTGAGGAAGCACTATATCATAGAGTGCTGGGAAGTGGGAATATATGACAAAAATCTCCAGAGCCCTTGTCATATTCAGGAATTCTTTCCTCAGTCTTTCATAGGGCTATTGTTACAAATGCACTACATGGAATCTGCTTGACCCCATACGGCTGTTTCTATCATCTTTACTCAACATTTTAGTACAGGCTAGCAGGGAAAGAGGAACTCCAGGTAACAACACAGCCCCCTCTTTACCCCCTGCAAGACTGTAATGCTCGACTTTTAAAGCAGAGCTTGGTGAAATACAGGAGCTGGCAAACAGGGGTTTGGAGGCATTCTTCCCATTTATGAATATATCCATGTGGAAAGGATACACAATATGAATAGTCTTTATAAGGTGACAGATAAACAAAAGAAAATACAGCTGGGACCTACACACAATCTCTACTTTGTTAACAGACAGCTAAGAGAACAGGTGTGGTTTAATACCTCAGCCCTGGATACAGGTTGCTGTTTCAAAATCATCTTCAGTTCCTGTAAATTTTTAATGTAAGTAAAACAGATATTTTCACAACTATTTCTCATGGACGTCCTTAATTTTGAGCTTAGCTCACTTAACTAACTCCTTTGGCACACAGCAATTTGAGCCCTGTTCAGGTTCCTTCCGGAAAAAGCACAATAGGTAATCTTCGTTCAGACAGAAATGAGCATAAATCTTTCACTGTTATGCAAAGCCATATAGGGAAACAATTGTTTTCCTAGTATGAGACAAAGTAATATTATACACAAACCATACAGGGGCAGGGTCCCAGCTGGTTTGAGTTTGCTTGTTTACAATAACAGCAGTAGAACAGCGTCAATTGAGACACACACAACATGCCACCAAGAGTTTCCAGCAGAGGCTGCATGAAGAAACACCAGCAGCGTTTTTCTCTCCCCCGCCTTACAATTTTAAGTCAACAAATCAAAGCAATTATTTGCAACTCTAAAGCCAGCTACAATTTGCACCTTTTGCAAAATGATGTCTGTCTTGAATTGTGTAATTTCCTTCTAACTCCCACTACCACTAGAATTTCGCCTTCTGAAGCCTGTGAATGGAGCTCTTAAAGAAATGACAACTTCAATCAGTGGTTCAGCTTCTTTTAACCATCAAAATTCAACACTTCCTTTTTATTAACTGATTAAGTGAGATGTGTGGCTGCTCAAAGCAAACAGAATATGGTCTCCAAAATCAGCTCCTTTTTTTTTTTTTTGGAATGGGAGCACATCTAATTCCTAAAAGCAGAAAATAAGTCTGTGAACAAAATATTGTTATTACTGCTAAACAAAATCTCTCAACAGCTATTTTAGGGCTCAATCCTCAAAGATGCTGAGTACAACGAAGAGTCAAATGATGGGGCATAATTCCATCCCCCTTATCAGCAATATGTGAGAAAGAGGAAATGGATCAATACGACCCTGAACCAGACAGCAGCTTAGAAAAGAGGGCTGAAAAACTTAAAACAGCCACAAACAAAACTACACAACTCCAGCTCTAATAAACTCAATTCCAAAAGCCCTGTGTCATTACAAAAGAACAGCAAGCACAGAGGAGATCATATAGAGGCTAATTTCCACATTTAGAGTCATTTTGGTTGTCATTGTGAACATGTACAAGGACCATAAGGATTCATTACTCACAGAAGAGAAACATACCAGGGTCCAGCATAGCTGTTCAAGAAATAGTATTTCTCCTTTGGAAATTTAACCATGTTTAACCACCCTGATCAAAGATATTTTGTGTAATGTTTCCACAGTTTCCAACTAAGAGCATTCTAGGGCACATGTCAGAGATTTACACCTGCCTATGTAAATCACTTACAATAAACCAGTATAAGATACTGACAACTGGAGCCAAAGATATAGAAGTGGATACTGACCTGTAGTGAAACAGAATTTGACACAACAGACTGAAAGTCATCCCCACCGTAATTTAGACAAACACTTTTATATTTTCACTTGACACAGCAAAACAAATTAAAATTTCTAATAACTGCCTGGTATATATATTTTGTAGACTCAATGTGCTATGACAAGTGTTAATGTTTCATCTTTATAAATAAAAGTACTTATTGCTTGATTTGTATTACAAAGAACATACCAACTAGATCTATTTTTAAATTACATGTTACAAGTCAATTTAAATGACCGACATAGTTTAATGTATTTCAGCAAAAGTGTTAACTTTCTCATGCATACTGCTGCTGTGCCAAGCTTGTCATAAGCAGCAACATTTATTCCAACTACTACTCATCAAATGGGCTGTAGGCAGTTAATACCAATTCAGTGTCCAGCCTTTTCATCTTTTTATAAGGCAACATTTGTATCTTATGCACTTTAAAATCAGCAACAGCAAGATAGGTTTGCCCTTTCTCAAAACTTTGATTTTAATTGCTTTCCAGGCAAAGGAGTGATCTGAAGTCTAACAACTCCGATTGCTGATGGTCTGGTTATTTAGCAGTAAAAATTAAGCATCCCATATTAATGTCCCACTGCAAGAAAAATAAAGCCCTGCTTACTGTGATTAAGGAGACTCATCAGTATTCCAAATAAATTATCAAATTCTTTAAACAAGTCAGAGAAAGAGAGTGACGCAGTGGTCCACTATTCCTACGTGGTGTTGTTTGATGATACTAATGATATTATTGCCAAGGATATCAGCTTCAATTTGACAGATCTGAAGAGAGTCAGTGACTGATTTGTTCATCATCATGTCCATCAAGGAAAGATTTGCTAATCAGCTGGAAAGCAATCTGGTTTGACATTTGTCTGAGCCACTGGCTGCAGACAAATCTGCACTCCTTACACACAGGAAAAGCTTCGTAACCACTTTCAGAACAGCCAGTATCTCTGGCTGAACAGGGCAGCTAACTTCAACGCAGACTTCCAGCTCCACTTCCAGCTTAGGAAGCTTAAAACAATGCTGTCTGTCTCCTCCTAATTACCCCAACAGGCCTTCATGATGTTACTATTTTAAAATCCAGGCTATAGAGACTCCCATGGCCAGCTTGGTAGTTGGGAATTACTTGGAAGTTACAAATTCAAAGACCTACCTTTCCTCCCTCTGGGCATAGCTCTGCCACCCACGCCCAGAAGAGACAACACAAACAACTCCACCCTCCACTGCTCAGGAGCTCCACAGCCTCAAATCCCATCAGACACCACTAGTTCAGCCAGGCTGAGACCTCTCTGCTCCAGAGAAGCAATGGACAATTGAGTGAGAACTGAGCCACTGGATAACTGAATGTGATTCCGTGTTTGCATGTACTTTTGTCACTCCTTTGAGAAAACACATGGCACAGATGCTGGGCATCAGTATTTTGTCATTAAGCTTAAGAGGTGTCCTGTCCAAAAATTATTTGCACAGCTCTCAAACTAGCACAATGACAGAGAAGAGTTAGAAAGTGGACTGAATTCTAAACACTTCAATTCAAAGAAGTATTTACTTTTCTTAAATCTAAATTCCAAATTTGCACATGAGGTTTTTTATGCCACATGCCAACAAAATGCTCAATGCTGAAAAGATAAAAGCAGTTCTGTCTTGAAAAGTCTCGTTTGAAAAAAGATAACAATTCTCTCTCACAGAGAAAGACACAAAAGAGTAACCTTGGTTTGTTGTCTTTCCAGTTCTCTAAATAGTCTTCTCTTTCTTCTTTGGTAGGATGTTAATCCCAGTGGAATTATTTAGAAGATCTCATGGCAGACAGGGAAGGTCTGATCTGTTACTAATATCAAGGATGGCTGAACACATATGGACAATATAGGAAATTAAGAAGGACCATCCTTACAAGACCAAAGTAATAGCAGAGCAAAAGATTTAAGAGGAAGCAAGAGCCAAATTGCAGATATTTCCTCCAGCATCATATGGAGCTTGCACAGAGTACAATTTACACTAATGAAAAGCAGAGATACACAAAGAGAAAAGCAGCATAGTCTGATTAACGAGAGAAAATACTAATCATCATCAGACTAACACTTAAACACTACCTTTCCAAGATGAATGTAAATTCATGTATCACAAGCAAATACACTTGAATGTATAGAAAGTTGATAAATGTCTTCAACTAAACAAACAGAAAAGATACAAGAGTTTATAGTATGTAACAAATTCAGGACATTGAAAATACAATTCATGAATACTGTTCCAATAGTAGGCCTTACATTTTACAAGTAATTGTCAACACTTAAACACAAAAGCAAACCAACAGAAAGCACAAACCTCATTGATTTTCTTGCAAAACTATCTATAGTTACTCTAAATCATTCCCATGCATCCAACAACAAATACTACAATTCATCAAAACTGTAGTAAGACTGTCAGCAGGACAATAACGCAGAATTTTTAAAAATCAGAAACCTAGCCCAGCTAAAAAGTATGGCAAAAAAGCTACACATCTCTCATTACTGTATAAACACTTTTCTGACTATGTTACATCTTGGTAGCAGTCCTGAGAGATCCACCCAATACAGAATTGTAATCAAAAAGGAAAAGTGAATGTGTGGGCCTGCATTAATCCTTCTCCTTGTTACATACTGATGTTATTAATTTACAATCAGTTCTTAGATTAGAATCTTTAGATTTTGTTTCATAAAAAGCACTGGGAATTAGAAGAAACTCAGATGGAATTAATTGGATTTGGAGGTGGAAAAAGAAGGATGACAGCTCAAAGCAGTGCCATCGTCTCAGTGTTTTTCACTATAACTGCTGTTAAGGAATGTATATCTGATCAAGTCAAGCCTTTATAGTCAGTGTACTTCACCATAGCTGCTCTTAAGGTTGTTTGGAAAACCCTGTCCACCTGTGCACTCCACACAGAATCTCCTAACATGGAAACAATTCAGAAAGAACCAGAAGCAATATGTCTGCTTAGCAGGTTGTGAGGTGTCCAATACATGCACTGAAAAAAAAGTTACTCCCTGATAACACAGCACATGCTGTCTGCAAGAAGGAAATAATTGAGAGGCACCTGGAAATGAACAGCAGGAAGGCCAAAAGGATCCCACTAAGATCAGATAACTTTATTTGCTATGGTTTTGACTAAAGGATCTACACATGTAATTAAGTTATCTGGACCACTATTCCACTTGAAATCAGGGCAGCAACTACAAGCCACATACTCAGCTGAAATTGCAAATAATTTACATAGGCTAAAAGTCTGTTTTCTTAATCAGCTTAGACCAATGCACCATGTCACCACCAAAACATGGCATTCATCATCATCTCTGCCCCACCACTGATGCGCAATCCTCAGGTGCCTCTTGTTTCAGCACTGCCGACCATGTTGCCCACAAGTAGCAGTACTAATCCCCAAAAAAGGTGAAAGTGATGGAAGCAGAAGAAGGGAGGACAGAACTGAGGCTTTCAATGGCAATGCAGTCTGGGATCAATTTAAACAGCTCACAAAGCAGCACCCAAACTAATGTTAGGATTACAAACAATTTGCCCAATGATTCCAGAACAATATACAGCTGAAAATTCCAACTTCCTACAGCAAAAACTCTTAAAATATGTTTAAGAATAGGAATTTTTATAAACTTAATGAGATTTATGAAAAACAAGATGCCTAATGTCTAAACAGTCTAAAGGTACAGATACTGTTGGGGAATTACTGTGAACAGATGCTTGTGGTCTGTGGTGTTTGACATTCACAAATGCTGATGTTGTCTGGATAGCCCATTATAGCTCAATTTCCTCACAGTTACATGAGGAAAAACAGATTCTACACAGTTAAACGAGAAAAGATTTTGTTATTTACCTTTTAAACATGAGTAGAGCGAATCAGAAGGCTGCTAGAACAGAGTTTGCTAATATGAGTTTCCCTCACTGAAATACAAATAACGGGAAAATCAGTCCCCAGAAAATGTTTGTCTTCTCAGAACAGAGAAATAAAACAGGGGCCAACACAGACTGCAGAATGGGAATTTCAAAATTTCTGGCATTGTTAAACAGACAAAAATGACTACTTGTGACTATGAAGTGTAATTTGATAACTACAAAAATAATGTTTTAAAAATGGTATTGAAAGACTTCCCACAATTTAGTTATCTTTTATGTTCTTTTTAGAAGAATTCTAACCACGGTTACTACAAAGAAATCATATTAAGTTTTACTAGCTATGTCTATGAAATAAGAAATCAGTAGTATTAGTCAAGATCCCCAATGTCAATCCCATTCCAATAATGTAGAAAAAGGTAACAATTATTCCATATTTGCGTGCTTACAAGTAAAAATAAAGTAAGTAAATTGTCCCCTCTGCTTTTAAAACAGAAAAAAAATCTGTTAGGTTTGCAGCTTGTGTGTCTTATGAGTAAAGTTATTTTCTTTCCAAATCCATTAATTTTCTTCACTAAAACTGATGACTGCAAGAACTGTTTTCTCATTTCAGTAAGAGCCAATTTTAAAAATATAATTTCTGAGCAAATGGAATGTAAATATTTTTATTTTAAGAAACACTACCTCACCTTCTCAAGCTGTAATTTTCTTTGACACCAAGCATTATTAGACAGCATCTTACCTTAACTGCTGCATCACTAAGTACTCTGGAGAGGTCTCATTTAATCTTTCTCTCTTCAGAGACATGTGACTTTTCATGAAGTATTTCAACATTCATTGAGTCAGAGATCAACACAGTCAGAATAAGTTTATGTTTTAGACTTTTACTTGGAAGGCAGGAAAAAAAAAAAGGAAGGAAAAAACCACACAGTGCTTAAGTATGGCATCCCAAATGTTCCCTTACTGATACCTAGACTGCACAAACAGTGAAATACGGTAGCTCTGCTTGCTTTGAAAAACAAATACCTGGGTTCCACAACCCTGGTCAGGATTGGAAGTTGACAGAAGCACAAGGAACACCACACCAGCTCTGTTCAGCATCTACCTTCCACAACTATTTTCATTCTCTGACAGATAAAACTTGCACGTCTAATTCCTGGGGGTGAAGTAGGGATGGACCTTTATTAGAAATTGCATCAAATCTTTTTCTTATTTAAAATTCTATGGGCATGTCTGTGCAGGGAAAATCTTGAATGCTGAGCCAAATTAAATTCAAGTGTGAGTTCAAAATGCATTAGTTAAAACATATTAAACCCCCATGTGGACAGTTTTGTTCATAAGTAAAGTGGCCTAGTTTAATCTGATTTAATTAATATGTTACAAATTCACCACCTTGTTAATTAACATTCACTTGTCTGAGCGGGCCCATACAGCCACTCTGCAAAGGGCTGTGAAACACAGGACTTGGGAGCATCTCTCCTGAGTTAGGCACTGGGTTTTGTGCAAGCCAGAAGCAGTCTGAGGGGACAGAACTATGCCTGCATTTCAAGCACATAGCTGACAACAAGGGAGCTGGAATTAGGAGGGAATCAGGAGTTTCCAATGCAATGTAAATGTCTTAACAAGCCAGGACAAGACTTGCAGGGAGAAATCTCTGTAGAACAACTGGTATGAAATGGTGCTAGACACAGAAACAATTGCTAAGAACATGGAAAGCTGTGTTACCTGAATGTCCAAGCAAACTAATGTAAACAAGTATTGCTTTTACCTTACTCACGTTTTATACGAGATTCCAGTTTATCATGCTTTTTTCTGCAATGTTTTTTTCTTATTTCTATTTGAATATGTGCAGGACCAAGGAATTAAATTCAGGAACCACAACCAAACCAAGAATAACACTGCAATTAAAACTGGAATGTACATGCTAGGTCTAAGTCCCTAAATTATCCTATTTTCTAGTCCTAGGTTTTTAAAAGCACTGTTACTACTCATAACAAGCTCATACTGAGCAGATAAAAGGACACTGAGACAACACACACAAAAAACCTTATTTCATTTATTATTTACTTACTACTTTACAGCAGCATCTTTAGTACAGCAATACTAGTATCTCAAAAATTATTGCACAGTGAAAAGACAAGTGAGCTAAACTGGAGCTAAGTGTTCAGATGTTTGGTGGTGAGAGCAGGATCCTTCCGTCCTCGCTTTGCTCAACCGCCAGCAGCTCCTCTCTGCAGTGACACTAATTCACTGCTCTGACGGTTGTCCTATGGCCTGTGTGAAAGAGTTGGTATTTTCTCTTCCTACTGGGCAGGTATCCAAGCTGTAAAGCTACTGTTCACTTGTCACTAATTGATACCCTTGGTAGTCCATTAAGGAAACTATGGAATGAATAAGCACCTCTCACTGGTAAAAATATGCTCAGGATATGGTAAAAAGATTGTGGCGCACTGGCAAAAGAGCATGAGAAAGGCTTCACTGCTACTCGTGCTCCATCCATTCAGAAGATAAATAGAGGGCTTCATTCTTCAGATCTGTCACTTTGGCATCTTTCATTGCAATAAATTAGCATTTAAGAAAAAGCTACAGGAAAATGAATCCTTCTTGCTGGTGACAAAATCCAATTCTCACACATAAACATAACAAAGGACAATCACTTCATAAAATATTCTCTGGAAAATAATGTATTATTCATACACTGAATCATGCAAAATTTCTCTGACCTTTTGTGCTTGTCTTTTTCTGGATGTCATCAACTGTTTTATAACTTTCTCAGATTTTTCATTCTTTCAAACTCATCCAAATTAAGAAGTGATTTTAAATCATCATAAAACCATTCTACTAGAAATCTGAAAGAGAAGCAACACTTTTCTTTCTCCAGTCTCTCCCAGTGTCTATTCATGCAAGATTTACTAATTGTTAAACAATCCTCTAGTTTCACTTTTGGCTTCTTTTGCATAATGTGTTGTTACATTACATTAACTTAATGAATAAGCATTTCAGTAGAGATACTTAATTTCCTTTGTAACTGTTTCAAATAAGAAAGGCAACACTCTAATTTACAGCATCTAACAGTCTCAAAAATTAATGCTCAATGCTAAACAGCTGGAAGCAGTAATACTAAAACGGTGCCAAATATACAGAGACAACTCAAGCATTTAAACTGCAGCCATTACAGTTTGCTCCATGGTGGCACATTCCTAACAGAAAATCATGCCATCTCACCATCATTGTCACTGAATACTCACACACAGCAACATTTGCCCTAAAAGGAACATGCATGGTTTCTATCAGTTTTGTGTGTATTTTTTGTTAATTGTGTCATGATAGAATTTTGCATCTTTTTCCATGGGAAAATGCAGCAGCCAGTCTGGCCCATGCCTGTAGTCACTATGCCAAAGCTGTAACATTATCTCATGCCTGAGAAACCTTGTACTCCTCTGACATCAGTTGAAAATGAGAGTAGCTGGAAAATGGTCAAATGCAGCTCAGTGAAATAACACCCTTGCAATTTCTCATTGATACCCACAGCCAGTATCAAGCCATGAACTGTTGCAGTCACCATAAATCACAGCCATGCAGCAAGCAATATTTAACCTAAGTTTTCCAACAATACAGCTGATTATAATTACACACAGAATAATTTGTAAAGATTGACAGAAATAAGTCCTGAGTGTAGCAGACAAAAAGTTGTGAGATTTCCAAGTCATAAGCATTCAAAGTGAATTTAAGAAAAGAAAGACGTCATCTATTTTTACAAGGGGAAAAAATAGGACAAAAGGAACTCAGTTTTTGTTGCAATAAGAGTGGCTTAGAAACTTTTGCAAATGCTCTGCCCCTACTGAAATAACACACCCTATTGTCCCAGCTGCTGAGCACCCAGCAGTAAAGCAACACCCAGCAGGAGCAACAGCTTTTCAGCTTTTCTCATTGCAGGGCAGCTACAGACATACCCACATTTTCTAAACCTTTACCATTCAAGGCAGCAATTGCCAAGACCTTCCAAGAACTTCCACTGCACATACAGTGTCTAACCTTACAATGCAAACATCACACTCAAAAATGGAGTTAACTGTGCTCTAGTCTGCACCTCTTTGCTTTGTCTTCTCCCCAGGCTGTAGTAGCTTTAATCTGGGACTAAGAAGAAATAAAGAAAATGCTATTGCATGTTTAAAGTCAATTCAAAATCACTTTCAGAATGAGAACACTAAAGACCAAGCAGAGAGTTTTCCAATACTGCAGACTATAGTCATCTATAGTTGATATGGAAAAAAATTAGTTCCTACCACCTTTTTAAAAAGCTGATGTTACCTTGGAGTACAAAACTGCAAATCACAAGACTTATAATGTCTTAGCTTATTTGAGTCACTGCTGGAAAATCCTGACTACCTAGTGGCAATTTCCCTCTGGGTGTGCACTTTTTTCCATTTATTATAAAGATAAATAAGTAGGCCCTACATTTTACAGAGTCTTACACACAGAATGGATTCTGTAGGACTTTATCTTAGTAAATCTGTTTTCCACCATTCCATAGTTATGTTCTGAAATACTGGCACAGTATTTCAATTCTTCCACAATGAACAGCTCAGTGAGCCACAGAAACAATGCAAATCTACATGTACTTGTACAGTGACATCTGAAGCTCCACCTCAGCCCTTGTTTGAGCATGACGTGGTGAAGGAACAGATCAGGCATACCCTGTGTAGGACTGTGAATATAATACTACTACAGAGTGTGGGAGGCAAGTTATTTCACTGCAAGGAGAATCTGACACTGGAAATTTCCATTCCCTGCATACTTTAAAGGTAAACTTGGATCTTATACATGAAAAGTATTCAAAACTGGAAAACAAATTCAGCTTGTGTACCTGTACCAATAGAAACTAAAGTTAAATCAATACCTTGATTTTGCCCTAGGACTTAGTCAACCCCTCCATAATTCTCCAATGTACACATTTTACAACCACAGCACACACAGAACAAAAAAGTTTGTGTCAAAACAGCTTACTGCAGATCAAAACAACTATTCTCACACATGTTGCAGCCTGACTCCACATCTGCCTGATTTTTCACTTGTTCTTCCCCTTGCCACTATTTTAAATCCATCTCCAGCTTCATCTGTCTTGACCTCTGATACACACATCTTGCTTCTGCATGTGTTAGCGCCTACAGAGAACCTGTGGATGACTCTTCCCATTTTCATTATCTCCATTAACTTCAAGCTTCATGAACCAGTCAAATTTTGTGATCCTCCTCAGGCTTTATGCTATTTTTTGATGTCCTCAGTCTAGAAGTAGCCTTCCCCCAGAATCTCTGCTCTAGTCTCCCCAAACTCTGAGCAGATACTCTACTTTTCAGTAGGAATTACCGTTTTGAAACAAACACAAGTATTTAACCATACTACTCTGCTTACAATCTCATGTCCACATCTAGCAAGAGCCATTCAAAGAGAAGTTCTTGTGAAGCTCTTCCTTTCTTGATACAGTCTGGAAGTCAAAATACTACTTCATTTATCACACAAGGACATCTCAGAGTTCAATACAACTTTATGTGATTTAGGAAAATTCAAGCTTGAGGAAGGGGATTGGATGAGAACATACTGTTTGCTGCTATTAGCAGCAAGCTGGACAGAAAATTGTATTTATTTTAAAAATTCTAAACAACAAAATGAGCTTAAAATCCACAGACTTTATTTTCAAGATGCATACTGCAGGAGTCATTTTATTAGATTACAAAAATGCTAACAAAATACTAAAGAAAAAAGAATCTGTCAAACGCTAAAATAAAATCTCAAAATGCACTAAATTTGCTAAATCCTCATCACCATCTTCTCTTTATAGAACACCCACAGTGTGCCAGTACTGTGCAAGAAAAACTCAATCTCTGATACAGTTGTTTATAATCTGTATAGATGACACAAAAAGCAGTAATGAAGGTCAAAGCATTTGGAAGAGAGACTAAAGCAGGAATGTTGTAGTCAAAGTTAGGAGTTAGCTTTTGCTTACTCTCTGTATTTTCTGACTCATTTTACTTCTTAAAGTAAACCTTAATGAAGATGCAACAGGAAAAAACAGGATTTAAAAGTCCTTTTGAAAGTCTGTTCAGAAAGGAGGGATTTGAATGAGAATGGAATCAAGACCATAAAGACAAGGGTGGAATTGGAGGGAATGTAAAAAGAATTAATACTCATTTGTCATCCAGTAGGTAAAGTCAAAAACAGACAAAATAGGGCAGCTCCTGGTCACATTTAGAGAGGTTGGAGAGAGGCAAGAGATGGGGAAATGGCCATGCAAGTAAATAAAAGGTGCCAAACAAACCACCAAAGCCAAGACAACAGTTTCAAAAGAACTAGAGACAAGGAGGACACTACTGAAGATGCAATGAGTGAAATGCAGTAGGAAATTGTATCAAGCTGGGGGAGAAAGAAGAGGTATGGAAGTTACACACCACTGTTCTGCTTACACAGGACAGGAGATGGAGACAGTGGGCCTCAAGGAATTGCAGAAGTACAAGAGCCTGGAGAAAAGCGGCAGACAAGTTTGGCCACGTTCACATTTTTTAGCAGAATCCTATTGGAAAAGTCTAAGATAAGGAGGGAAGCTCATCTATTAAACCCTTATATACACCCATCACATACAGTCCCAAAATAAAACTAGGTTACCCAGGGATGTTACCAAGTCAGACAAGAAGAGCTCTGATGGAATTCTCTTTCCTCACATCCTAAATAAAACAGTATGTAAGGCACTAAAGATGCCACAAAAGCTGGCAAAACCCATGCCCAAACCTGGCGTGTGGGGAAGAAAAAAGAAAGGCGGGGGAAAGGAAGGAAAGCAAAGTTTTTGAAGCCTGAAAAAGAAAAGAATTTTCCATAAATGTGACTAATGATTCTCATGTCATCAAAAATACCCAGATACATCAAATGCAAAAGGTCTCTTATGATGTGGCCAGGTAAAACCTGTTGTTACCAAGTCTAAAGTGCAATTTCCAGAAAGTAAAGGAGACCAAAGAAGAGCCTGTCAGAGAATTAGCAATAAGGTCAAGGATAAGAGAGTAGACAGAATTTTCAAGTAGCACAGAAGCATAAGGGAGAAGGAAAGGGCAAATGCAGCTGCTAAGGAAACTAGAAAGAAAAAGGCAATAATGTCAACTCTCCATTTCATCAAATCAAAAAAATTATGATGATAAATGAAATTCTTAACTTGTCTGTGTGTATACAGAGAAAGGGAGAAAGCACTTCTAGCAATACAGACTAATTCATTGCTATTTTAAACAAATAGAAATAACTCTCTGTGAAGTTAAGAGCATAAAAACTTGTACAGAAGTTGCCTGTTTTTTCTAACTCTCTTCTAATAAGGGCTACTAAGTCATTTTACTGTGAACACTAACACAGCATAGTTACTGCATAATTGCATTTAACAGTTTCTGAATTCATTCTGAAAAGTGAATGAAAGGAAAACAATACAGAAATTCTATCATCACTGTTGTGCCATCTTATTTCAGTATCATTTCACTTTGGTAATATTTCATTGCCAAATATTCATCCTGAAGATGAAGACCTGCCTCTTCTAGCAGCTTCAGTTCTGAATATCTACTGTATACTTTAATCACATCACATCCCCTCCTGCATCCTGTAGTTTTCCTTCTCCAATTTTACTCTGTTATTTTTCCTTGGATCCTTGCTCACTCAGAGCCTTGACACTCTTCCTTTATTTCTCATTCCTCCTCCGCAGTTTCTTTGCTTTCATTCTGCCTGCTGCCCTCTTTTCCAGCTATCTGTACGCTGTAAGAAATATTTAAATAGAAGATCTCACTTTGAAAACTCGTCTCCCCTGGCAGCCTCCCCGGGCTGGGGCGGCCGCTGGCGCTGAGGCGCGTTGCTAAGCAGCTCCTTAGCACCCTGTTCCAGGGGCTGGGACTCAGCTCTGCTCCACGCTGCTCCTGCAGTGCCCTGCTTTGCAGGCAAAGGGGCCTGAACACCTCCTCACAGGAAGATCAAAGTCCTGCTCCTTCCTGGAGGTGCAACAGAGGCAAGAGCATATTGTATTTTTTTAAATGAAAATGTAAACAGGCTCTCCCAGTGATGCCCCTTCTACAGTATTCCCATCTCCAGAAGATGAGCAATATTTTTCAGCTAGAGAACATCAAGAAAATTTTTTGAATGTCAGAGAGAAATATCTTTAAAACCAAAACTAATAACCACTCGCAACCAGCTCACCAAACTAGGCAGCCTCTCTGCTGCTTTCCAGCTGCATCTGACCTTCTCCCAGGTCTGTTTAAACTCAAGCACACAGAGGCCCCATGTATTTTGGACACTTGGTGTAACGTTGATATTGTGCCTGCTGCGTAAAACAACATAATCAAAATCAGCCTAAGCATGCTCAAAATTGCTGGGCATACACACGTGAACAGCAGGGCACAGTCCTGCTACAAGTTCTCCAGTGTGGTAGCATCAGGTGGTGTTACTCTTATTATCCCCTCCAGACACAATTTCTAGGTCCTCTCTGAGTTCTTCTCAAACCTCAAGTGTAACTGGTTACCTGGGTACTCAGACCTATAGGGTATAAGAGCCATATCACAGATCCCATACTTCTTTTGAAACTGATTTGATGCCTTGTTGTACTAATAACCATGAAAGCCAGGTACCAACCTGGTACCAACCCCAGAATAGCAGACAACCATTTTAGAAAAGAGATGAGAGGGTGAACACTGATATGGCAGTCCAAGATATGGGCTTGATGTATCACATAAGGAAGAGCATCAGAGAGTATGTGCACATTTGTCCTGTGTATTAGGCAACAGAGAGTAAAGACAAAAATATGCGTAATACGCTGGCATTATATGTTATCACATTAATACTTAATACCCATATATGCATGTAAACTGATGTACAAAGTGAATCCAGAAGTTGCTTGAATGACATAAAAATTTCTTCACACTCTTAAAAATCTAAGAGCACTCTTGTACACTTTGGTGATCAACCTATACTCCCCATCACAAAACAGAGACAAGCTGGGCAAGTCACAAAGAGGCTGAACTAAACACTGAAGGTATTATAACTGCTTTGTATTTGCAATCATGAAAGTTTAAAGAATTTAAAAATATTTGCTCACTTCGTTTCCCAAGTTTTCATGCATACTTTGCTGAACATGGGTATCCAGGAATACAGGCAGAGTTCCCTTCCTCAGAAACAGAGGCTCTGCTAAAAGTATCTTGACATTTCATCTTACATACAGACTGTCTGATCCCTAATTACTCAGTATATTAAGTGAATTGTAATTCTCATCAGAAGGCTGCTGAAACATTTAATCCTGCCAGCATTTTGGGCTGTTTCCCTCAGTGAATTTGGGGGAATGTCTGGGAGGATTTAACATTTTTCAGTACTAAACAGGAAGGTGATACAGGGCCAAATACATCCTTTAATTTCAGGTGCTTTCACTGCATTTTTTACAAATCATATAATTATGCAGTAAAGCTGCCCTCACAATGTTCCAATAGCTCTTCGGTGAGTGTACATTTTAAACAGAAAATACAGGTGTCTAATAACTGAAACAATGTTTCATGCCACATTGAAATAAATCCATACACATTCAAGAATATACCTTTTTTTCCACATGGAATAGTATCCTACCATATAATTTCAAAACACGTTTGTAACGGATAGAATACAAATTAGTTCTTAGGCAGAGCTTCTCATGAGCACAGCAAATCAGTCTCCTCATTTAACAGAACAAAAGAGCACTCAGGTGTAAAGAAACAAATTGTTCTGTGATCCAGCAGAACCAAGAAAACCTGCATAGAAATTAGGTCTCCTCAGACCCTAGCAGTTGTCTGGCCACTGGACAGGACCACCACCTTGGGCTATTGCACTCTGACTCTACCATGACCACAGCCTGCTGCCCTACTGGCACCACCCACTAGAGAGGATTACAACTTCTGGCATCAGCTGCATTATGAAATCAAATTAATATAACAGAAGCATTCACATAAATCAGCTCCCTACAGACAGTAAACAACTTGTTCTTTGGAGATGCCTGTTTGAGCCACCATATATTCCTCCTTTTAGATACCTTCTCAGGAGTTTTCAGTGTCACATTTCTCCTTTTTGTCTATACAAGAGTTGGGAAGAGAATCTCTGGAATTGATAAGAGAAGACAGGCTAAATGCAAGTCAACAGTATAATATATAATGCTGTTGTTAAAATGTAAATGTCATTATGAAAAAAGACAGACTCGGAAGAAACTGGAAAGCAGAAGGAATTATAAGAGTTTCTTAAAGTATTAAAAAGGACTAAAGGAATTTAGGGGTTTTTCAGTCTGAAAACAAAATCTGACTTGAGCTATGGGAACAGTATTACAATATACATAAAACATTACAAAAAAGCAGAGGTAGAGATTGCTCTCAACACCCACTAGGAAAGAAGAAAAATATTCAAGATAAAGCTACACAAAATAAGATGACTTTCAGAAAAAAAAAAAGAATTTTAAGGACATAACACAACAAGGACTATAAGCAAACTAAGTTTTAAGAACAGATTAGAAAAACATACAGTCAGCATAATTTAGGTAAACACAGTCTAATGCAGTGCAAGACAGGCTAAAATGGTACCAAGTTGATTTCCAGCCTTTAGCTCTTCCATGCACTACACGAAGACAAATGCATGCATTAGATATATAATTATAAAAAGACACACAGAACAATGGGAATAATTACATTGATTTGTCATTTGATTTTTATTAGTGCCTTCATTAATATTAATTTATTTCCACTTAGAGTAGAAAAAAAATGACACTTCTCTACTGCTAGATATTATTATCTTATTTCCTTGATGGTGTGTGCTGAGTACAGCCTCTTACCACAGACCTGCATTGGGTACACACCTGATCACTCTTGCCAGGGAGCTGAAATAGCCCCAGGCGCTTTGCTAGGTACGTCGCTTCCTTGTGTGCCAATTACTACAATAATTTGTGTCCCATCTAGCCTGCTTCCATGAACCAGCTAAAGGACAAGTCTTTGGGGTTTTTTTCACTCGTAAGAAATAACATGAAGATGCTTGTAAAAACAGTAAGTCCCATTTCCACAGAATTTCCCTCACCTAGCTCACCCACAACTTTCCAAGTCTCACACCCTGGGCTTTTGCCCCCACTACCATTTTGAGCCTGTTGAGCAGTGCATCAGGAAAGGACTCAACACCACAGGAACAGGGCTTGCTCATCTTCTTCATTACCTAAGGGAACACCCAAACATGAAGGGCACCTTATACTTTAAAACAGACAGTATTTTATCATCAATAAAGAAACTTGGGAGTAAGAAGGCACTCTCTTCTGGTTTTATACATTACTATATTAGTTGAAAAAATGAAAGTTAACACTAAATGCTAGTCAGACCAATACGACATTCACTATCTTACCAGATCCACTATTTTTCCATGTATTTTATTTTCAAAGAATATTGATATGGAGCTGATATATTTCCACCAGATAGCCTTGCTGGTCAAAAATCTCAATATATCAATATATCAATATTCAAAGTAAACTAACATAAATGTCCACAAATCCCAATTTTTCATTATACTGGAACTGTTTTAAGAAAAAAGAAAATGTTAATTTAGTATACATCTTACATATGGTTTTATAAAGACAGAACAAGAAGCGTAATCATAACTTCCCTTTCACTTCACGGATAATATCAGAATAATATTTTTCAGTAGATTGTGAGTACATTTGTAACTAGGCCAGAAATTTAATATTAAATGTCCATCTCATGCAACATTTCGCTCCACAAATAATGAGAAGGGAAAGAATCTCTCAAAAAACAACAAGTAACAATTAATCAAATGGAGTATTTTCCCAATAATTAAAATATCTGACTATGTAACACTTTAAGTATTAAATGTTTAAGAAACAATATTTTTAAATAAGGTATTTTATCATCTTTCAATGAAAACACTTCTGTGGGTTCTCTCACTGTGATAGATAATAGATTACTGTGTTCACCAGCCTCAAGGTTTTTTCAGAAGTTTGTTAATCAACAACTTGGTGAGTTGTTAATCAAACTTTGGTGAGTGACAACAAAAATAGTCAGACAACAGCTATACATGGGCCAACTATGAACTTCTTTTTGCCTGTGAAATACAGTTCCATGTTATTAGTTAGTAATAAACCTGTAACATCAACCACCAAATTAAACAGAACATGCTGTGATAGTATCTTTCTTAGTAAAATACTTTATTCATATTGAAGACAAATTGGACTGATGTAGAAGGAAATCTGAAGGTAATGCAGAAGGACTTGCATTTCTGAAGTATTAGTAAAGGGTTTTTTTTCTACCTCAAAATATTTGTTGTTCACCTTTGTTAATCAAACAGGGGAAAAAATCATAGGGATAACAGCTATTTGAATCTTGCTTTTTCAAACATTCTAAGACCACATCATCCAGCAGGCCCAGGCAAACACCAAAGAGCAACAGCAGAAAACAGCCTCCACGTTTCAACAAACTGGGAAGCAAACACCTCAAAGACTGAACAAGGTGGGTACTTGCTTAATGGAAACTTCATTACCAAGTGAGTGATTATGTTGTCCTGATCTTTCTAGCTTTCTGATATTTTTGCATTCTTAGTGGAGTTTCTCACAGATTTCATGTAAACAGGGTGATATTTCTGTAACCACTCTCTTCTCATTTACTTTCTCTAAGGAGGAGTTAGATGACGGACTGTGACTTTCATCAGTGTGGTTGGAGAGGTGGCAACCTCATCCTCCAATCTGTGGTCTTTGTCAGAAAACTATATAACCCCAAGCACAAAAATAAACTGCCCCTTTTGCCTTCTGACTTTGAATCTAGAGTGAGTCTCGTTCTTTTTGTGTCCTGTAGCAACGTGATTATATGGCCAGAATGGCAGCACGATGCTTTGCTGTGGGCAGAAATTCAGCTGGATTAAAAAGGGAAAATCCTGGTCCTTGTACAGGCAGAGTGTCACAATATGGTCCCCTTTTCTCTCCACAGTAGATGACAGAGCCACTGCAAGGCCACTCCTTTATGCCGTGAGACCTGCGGTCAGCGCGATTCGCTGGTGTTGCAGCCCTGACTGAAGAGCAACTAACACCAACCACCACCCCCCAGAGCCTGGAAAATAAAAAAGGCTTATGACTAACCAGCAGAGTATTCTGAAAGTACTGCTTTCATTCCCTACAGAATTATCACCAACATCACCAAAATTTTTCCTTGAAAAAGATACATTTTAATAGAACTCACTGAATAGTATTTGTATATGTGAAAAAAGTCAAGGACAGGTCTTTATTCTATAAATTTAAGAATTACTAGGTATAGAGTTCCACGCACATAGATGTCCTGTCCAAGAATTTGTATGTCTTTCTTATTCAAAAATGCCAACAAAGCACACAGGAGACCATAAAACAAATAGAGAGCTTGGAGAGAAGAGATAAATTGCTGACTTGGATTGAGCTAATTAATTTTTTTGTTTAATGAAAGACTATAGAAAGGGCTTCTAAACACTGAATACCAATTAATCAAATCATTCTGAAAGGATAAAAATAAACTGGGCGAAAAAAGGAAAAATAAACCAGCACTCCATCACACTCTAAATAAAAGAGTATGGCACCTCATTGTTATCTGGCTGCAGGGGTGCCCCAAGTGACTGAGATCCTGTGTCTTGGACGAAAAAGGTCACTGCTCATTGGACAGCCTACCATACGGTGTTGTCATGTATTTCTAGATGTCATAAAAGCTTTTACCTCACTGTCCTCTGCATGTAGTCTCAGAGACCAATCCAATTCTGTGCAACTTTATTTTAAGAGATGAATTTAGAAATATATTTTCTAAATAGCAGAGATTCTTATTGCTGATTTACTCTATATTTCTCAAGATTTTAAAAGGCATATGACTAAATTCAGACATTTTGCAATATTTTTAATTGTCTGTGAAACCTTTTTTCCTCAGGCTATGTGACATTTTTTTAAATGTCAGTCTAATGTGTTGCTCAAAATTCATAAATCTGAGTTGAATTAGCCCTGCATTGCCAGTTTTAGGAGAGCTTATAACAAATCAAATCTCCATAAACTCATCACTACCAAATAAATTGTTTGAATTCTCCTAATTTTACTCATAACTATGCCTGAGGAATTCACAACTATCCTTGCTTATTAGACCCAAGATAATACTGACATAAATTTCTGATCTATCACACAATCACTGAACAGCCCAGGTTGGAAGGGACCTCAAAAGACCAGATCAGCCTTACATGGGACAGCCATCCCAGGTGGGATTACCTAGCCTCCTGTCCAATTGCATTTTGAAAACTTTCAGTGATGAAGACTCTGCTACATCCCTGGAGAAGATGTTCTTAATATAATAAATAAATAAATAAATAAATAAATTCTTGTGTCAGGATAAATGTTCTCCCAATGCAACCTGTACCCTTGTCTTCTTCATGTGGTTCCTTGCAAAGAGAGAGCCTCCTGCCTATTTGTAGCTGCCCTGGAACACTGCAGTGAGACCCTCCTTGAGTCTTCTCTTCTCCAGGAACACCTAATGCCTTCAATCTTTCTGCAAAGGGCAGTTTCTGCTGCCTTTTGATCATCTTTGTGGCCGTCTTTTGGACTTTCTCCTGTGTGTCCTTATCTTTATTTAATTGTGGGGACCAATTGTGAACACATTCTTCAAGTGCAGCCTAGAGATGCCAAAAAAGATCACCAAAAACAGAACAATGAGTATTTTTCTCCTAAAACCATGAGATAAGTATTTGAAGATACAAAATGTTGGATTTTTTGTAGTTGTTTCTTTTTGCTTGTTTTTACATTTATGATGCAGGTTTGAATAACACAAGAATGGGAAGGCAATGGTGCAGGAACACAGTGTGCAGTGAGGTGACAGGCAGAGCTCGAAAATAGGCTTTAAAATGGAGTGGAACAACTGAGATCTCTCCTCTCCCACAAACTTGCTCAACTGCCTATGAAACACCAAAGGACTGGAAATCTGAGTTGGTATGAGCTCCAGAAAATTAGGATACTTGTTTCTGACAGCTGTCCAGGGAGAGACAATGTAAACTGGTTCTCTCACAGAAGATTCACTTGATAAGAGATAAGCCTCTGTATCTGAGCCAACTCATGCAGCTTAAGTTAACGTAATTAATGATGAATAAGGTCTGTTTCATCTATCATAAAATGAGTCAGATGAACTGAAATCTTAAAGCATTTATCTCTCCACCAACTACAAAAACAGGACTATTACAATGATTTCAGCTTACGTACATCGGTGTGGGATATGTCAAAGGCAGGCAAGATGAATGCCACCCACAGTTTTCCAGTCAAGGGATATGACAATAGTGAAACAACCATAAAAGGTTACAAGCATTTGAAACATTCAAATTCAGGAAACAAAACATTCAACTGAGCTGAGGCCTGTGAATGGCACTTTTAAAATAATAATAATTATCTCTGTATTCTTGCATTACATATAGGAGAACCCCGAAGAAATTAGATGTATTTTGCCTTTGTAAATTTTCTCAGCCTCATAAGAACCTGAATTTCTTCATTCCACAAGGAAACAGGCAAATACAGTAGGTAGAAAGGCAAAACTATTATTATTTCATTATATAACACCAATATGTTTTGCCCTGCACAAAACCTCCTGTTATCTGGCCTCACAGTTTTTTAAATGTTTTGAGTTTTATATTCTAAAGCACAAGAGACTAAATTCAGGCCTCATCGTACAAGACTTTTCGTTTGCTTTATATATAACTTTGTTAAATTTATTTGCATTTTTTCATGGGGTTGGGTCTGTGATTAAAGTAGGCTCTAGGATTTTAATAACACTCCATCTGTCCCAGAGGTCCTTGCTTAATTTTTACTTTCACAGGCATTTTAAACAATTAGCTAGTGTTAGAAACATCTCAATTTCTAAATTCTTCTTTAATATATTGCGGAGGAGGTAAACAGAAACCTTGAGCCCTGTTTGCAAAGAAACAAAAGACCTTAAACATTTCAGGAAACCTTTAAAGACAGTAATTGAAGTACTTGAAGACATGAAACACACAACAGCCAACACTTCTCTAGATACTTCCTTCAGCTGTCAAAAAAGATGTTTTACAAGTCTCATGATGCTTAATCTCTAACACACTTCTCCCTCCTAGGAATGTGAGTGGAACACTATTGACATGAGCCTCTCTCTCACACATGAAGATTTATTCCTGATATCAATGCAAGTCTGAGAAAATAGCAGCCATGGTGGAACTGCAGTTATTTGGTAAATCTCAGTATTTCAGATTCACCTAAAAATGCTGTAAAACAGCATTCTCCAAAGCTACCACAAAACCTGGTACAATGGCATGAGTCAGGTGAGTTATATAAAACACCAAGCTCTACAAAGACACTCATTGTAAGGCACGTAGTGAAAACAGGAGTTATTAGAAACGTACACACAGCTGGAATACACACCCATATTGTGCACTTGCTTTCCTTTCAACATCTTTAATTATAAGGATATTGTAGATATATTACCACAAATCAACAAATCCATTTTCCACGGCGTGTTACTAAGCAACTGTAACCAAGACCTTGTGTAAATAAGATTAAAATTCCAAGGTAACGGTACCCAAATACAACCTCACATGGCACAGCCAAAGAGAGTAGAACATGTTCATATTAAAGGAAGAATGACTGCTTAGTTTTATGTTAGCTCAAACAATTTAGATACACAAAAAATGTAAATGTATTTATATCATTTTGTAGGCATTTACACTGTACAATGAACTCTGCGAAGATCTAACAATCATGGTGTATTTCCAGACAAAATAACTAAAAACTTTTTCAAATTAATTTTATTATTCATCATATGCATTTCATTCTGCCATTTAACAGTATCCAAACTATACAAAAATACACTACTTTAAATAATCTATTAATAGTCATTACTACAACTTTTAAGAGAAGCTATCATACTTACATCCACAGTGTGAAAGAAGAATACTGTAGTACAATGATTAATTTTTTTTAATCACTTGCACTTCAAATAGGGAAAAAACTACTTTTTCCAGTCATAAATACAGAAGCATAAGCACCTTTCTAATAACTGGCTGCACTTGGCAGGCATGTCTCCATCACTCCAGCACTCAGACATTCTATGGGCTTATGAGGAAGCTCTAATTCCAACAGAGTGGACCAGAATATTCTCTAAGCAGAAGAGATTGATGTAAGCATGGGAAATTTTCCTGCCTCTGTCAGTCCTGCCTTCCCACAGTTTCAAAGTTCAAGTTATCTGACCTGGTAACAAATGTGACTAAATATTTTAAAACACAGAATCACAGAATATTTTGGATTGGAAGGAACCTTAAAGATAGATCATCTAGCTGCAACCCCCAGCCACCACAGACAGGAAGGCCACCCACCAGAGCAGGTTGCTGGCCCTGTGGGCCCATCCAAGGATGGGACACTTCCAAGGAGGGGGTACCCACATCTTCTCTGGACAACTTGTTCCAGTGCCTCACCACTATGAATAAAGAATTTCACCCTAATACCTAATCTAAGTATCTCCTTTAAAACCATTCCTTGTTGTTCTATCATTATGTATCCATTCAAAAGTCACTTTGACTTTTTTTTGTAAATCCCCTTGAAGTACTGGAAGGTCCCGGTGAGGTCACCCTGGAGCCTTCTCTTCTCCTGGATGAATGACCCCAAGTCATTCAGCCTGAGGAGAAGTGCTCGGCCCCCCTGATCATCTTCATGGTCTGCTCTAGACTATTCCAACACGTCCATATCCTTCTTGTGCTGGGGACCCCAGAGCTGGATGCAGCACTTCAGGTGGGGTGTGGAGAGGGAGAATAAACTCTCTTGCCCTGTTGGTCACTCCAGTTTTGATGCAGCCCAGGATGCAGCTGGCCTGGAGGCTCAGAGACTTGAGTGACATGGAAGCCTGGCTGCCTGCAAAGACTGAGGCAAAGTCATTGACTACCTCAGCCTTCTCCGTACCCACTGTTGTCAGTTCTCCCTTCTCATTTTTCAGGAGGAGTATTCTGTCCTTGTCCTTTCTTTCCTGACTTACAGAATCCCCTCTTGTTATTCTTCACATCCCTTGCCAAGCCCTGGTCCTTCTGTGCCTTGGCTTTCCAGACCCCATCCCTACACAATCAAACCATACCTCTCCACACATACTCCCCACAAGACACCTGACCCGCTTTCGTTAGCTTTGCATTCCCTTCATACTCTTCAGTGAGAGGAAAAGATCCTTGCTCAGCCATGCCAGTTTCCAGCCTGCCTTGCCTGATTTCCTTTACACTGAGATGGAGAGCACTTGTGCTCTAAGGAAAGTAGCCTTAAAGAGTTGCCAGCTCTGGTCAGTCCCTTTGCCCCTAAGGACAATTTCCTAGCGGATCTCATTCAACAACTCCTTCAACAAATGGAAGTTCACTCTTCCAAAATTCAGGATGATAACTTTGCTCCTTGACATCCCAGACTCACCAGGGTACGGTCTCTCCCTCCAATGTTAACTCAATCTTAAGGGACAAACACTGTTATTTTACTATCGATTTACAAGCCATCATCTAGAAATCAGCTGCAATGGAGACAGAATCTTCCTGGAGATTCTTTGTTTCTTGTTCAGCCCAATTTTCAGGAACTCAGGAATATCACAAGCCCTTTCTGCTCCAAGCACAAGCTCCACTAATTGACATTGCCTCATTTTACACATATATGTATCTTCGGAAAGAGTCTTTTCCTTAAACCTTAAAAAAAAAAAAAAAGTGCACTGCATATACACACCACCTGCTGGGGAGAAGATGAGAAAACAAACATGTGACAGATATTAATCACGATGCTTAATGCACTCCTGGCAGGCACTCTGCTACCAGAGCAAGGAGAATCATTTAACAAACTATGTGGATGGAGCAGAAAGGAAAGCTTGCCAGCTTTACTCACTGGTGGCTTTTAAGTTCTTCTGCCTCTTTTAAGCATCTAAAGATCATATAATATGTGTAGAGCCCTTTCTATCCTGAATTCTGCAGTGACAACTTTGTCCATACCCCAGCCTTGCTGGAATGGCACATTTCTCTGCTTCCCCATTCATCTTTCACCAAGAGTGCATTTTAATAACACTGTGCTGGTGGTACCATGCAGTAAGTACTTCTCTCCCCATTGCTTTACATATTTCTTGTCCTAGAGGAAGAGTTATTAGTCTTAATATTTTATGTCAGTCAAAATATAAATTAATGACATAATCCACTATACTAACGTGTGCATCTTCTTGTAAGGTCAATAAAAGCTGCTCTGCTTACAGAGCGAATGAAATCAAACCACAAGATATTCCATTGAGCACATCTCTCCTGCTGGAAAACGGGTGACAAATTGAACATTCAAAAATGTACAAAAGGCTGTATTTCTTAATTTCTCCCACTGAGAAAAAAGAACGTAGATTAGTTAATGGCCTACTTCAATTAATTTTGTTGTCTACACTTCTATTTTCCTGTAATGAGAGCGGTATAGGAGACACAAGCCACAGTTCTAAGATGACTAGTTGCAACCACATCTAAAAAGCACCTTTAACTTTTAAAAGGTCCCCTTCAATACAGTGTCTGAAAAAAAATGCCACCATACCACCATTCACATGGTATTTTTGAGTATTTAATTCTTTCAATCTTCCTTCAATTGTCTACACTTATGGCAAGGCTGTTTCAGTTACTTGTCTTCACTTTCACTAGTCAGTCCTCAAAACAATGCTTCAGGACATGAAGAATTCCAGCCCCCCTCAGAGATATGCATTGTTTTACAATGCACTGGCCCATCAGCTTTACATAACTAACATTTCCTGGGTAAAAAAAATTCAACTACAACAATAACAGGCACTCTGCAAACAAACTATACCATGGATGATAGTACTCTTCGAGTATTTCACTTTCAAAACGACTGTATAAATGACATTCTGATTCTGCAGGATCTTTTCCTTTTGAGTTCAGTGCATTCCTATTTAAGGTGTGACTTTCTGGGGGGAACTACAAATATTTTCTGCTTTTCACCCATCTCTATTGCAAGGCTAACACAGCTGAGATAAATTGCTATGCATCAACAGAATTGTTTACAAAGCCCTGCCTGGTACAGCCTTCATGAAGATTGTGGCATATGGAAAAACCTTTTCAGCTCAGATGCATATTTCTAATGTTACCTGATGATTTCATATCCAGTGTCTGCCACACACTACAAGGTGTGATTGTGCTTCCTCTATTCAAGAATAATCCCATCACTTCTTTGGGGAAATTGATAGGTGTTTGACTATTTGTAGAGCTCTAAATGTGGAAGTTTTCCCAGCTCTTGCCATTTACTACTTAATTCACTATGACCAAAACAGATGATTTTTTAGTATAGTTGCTCTATAGCAGATAAGAAAGTGGTGCCATGAAGGTTTCCAATGCCAAGAAAAAGGCCAGATTACTTATTTGACCTTATTTTTCTTTGAAAAACAACTTTTGAAAATTAATGTAATTATTCTCACAAATTACATTGGGACAGAAAAAAATCTGTTACTATTAAATTGTCTCATTGACCTAAACTGCCCAAAATAAAAATTGCAAGCAATATACATACTGAAATGACCAATGTAGCTCCTTCCAGAATAAAAAATATTTCAACTAATATGCAATAAAGATGGGAAAACAACACAGTTTATTAATTTTTGCTTTGCATTTACAGTTGTACTTTTTCAAATTGAGGCGCTTTTTAATTGGTTCATGTGAAAGTAGGCATGCATACAGTTGGGAGGAAAAGAAAAAGAATAATTTTAACATTAACTTTCACAGTTCCTATGCAATTATGTTACATCGGAATATGTAAAACAGGAAAGACATTACTGGTCACGTTACTGTGAAATAACAACAAAGCATCAAGGGCAAAAATCTAAAATAACCATAACTGTAACAGTCTACACTAAAACTATCAAGAAATTAGTTAGATCAGTAACCTTCTTTGTTGTTGTTGTATATAAGGGATACAGATGTTCCTGGTAACATAATAAAAATTTAAATTAATCTCTGTCTTGGATAATAAAAAACAACTGTGGAAATAAGAGAGTTCCTCCTCTCTTAAAGGTTTCTCCAAAAACACATGGCAAAAGAAGCATCATTCATGGGGAAAAAAGAACATTTCCTAAATTTTAAATTACTTTGTTTTAAGTCTCCATTCTATCCATATATTCATCATAAATGTGAGTACAGAAGACATGGAATTCCAAATGTTACTTAGTTTATAAGACTAAGTTTGATTTTGCAATTTCAGAGCAAGACTAAAAACTTTGGCAGACACACCATCAGTTCTAGAGCTTGAGACAAAACCTTCTAGAACAATCATACAGGAAACACAAACCACAGAGGGTAAGGAATTCAATTCAAAATAAGTTATATCTATATTGAAAGACTTTGTAAGCATTTGAACAGTCTTGGGACCCTTTGGGTGACTCATTACTGCTTTCCAGGGTAATATTCAATACATTTGTTGTGGACAGTCTTTCTAACACTCTGCTTGATATGCTAAAGCAATGGCAGCAGGAACCAAAATACTAATTCAAATCTATATAAAAAAGAAACAACACATTTATTAATAAAGCCCAAATAAAATAAAAAACACATGCCTAAGAAGAAGGAAATTTAAAATGGAGACTACAACAGCTATAAAGTCTGTGTGTTAAAGTGTTCCACAAGGCTATCTCTACTACAAACTTATTTTTAACTTTCTCCCACACCTCAGGAAGCAGCAGTTTCTCACATTCATGCATGAATACATTCTTAATATCATGTGTGATTGGGAAACAACTTTTTTTTTTTTTGAGAATAATTGCGATCAAACCTTTCTCCAAAAGGAACATTTTCTCTAAAAATGACCATTCTTCACAAGCTATAGGGAAGAACCCCAACTATACTATAACTCCATGCTTTTGAAAATAATGTATTTTATCCACTTCCACATTCATAGATTCTCATTTGTAAATTGTCATCATAACACTAAGTGTAAAATACAACTATAATAAAATTAATATACGAAAATATTGAAATATTGTCCGTATTAATTACAGAGTAGTTGTTTTGGTGAAACACACATAAGCAGAATAAGCTTAAGTGACAAAACTAAATACTTTGTCCCTGAAAGCATTCTACTACTACAAAACCAAAAGATAAAATACATATTCTTACAAGGGGAAAAAAATGTTCAAACTCACAAATTCATGCAAAACATCTTCTAGTAGGAAACTGTTCCATTGGGAAAAAAAAATTACCAGGCAAAAAATAATTAGTAATAATTATTACTATGAAACATTAATCTACTAGATTGTCAGCTTTAAAGATCTGTCACAAGTTTGTTCCTGAACATGCAGTTCCAATTTCTTCAGTATCAGCTGTCATAGTCACTATTAACTGTAGGTACCAGTTATCTGTTATCCCAGTTGTGAAGTACTGCCTTGGCAGCAGTCTGAGGATACACATCAAAGAGAACCTTAAACACTGACACAGCACATCCAAGATGTGTGCCAACAGTGCAACAAGGGAGACACACCTGTCCCACACCAGGGGCAGTGGTCACAGCACATCAGACGCTGAATTACTGCCACACCTGAGGCTGCAGTGGAGATGAGAAACCCGCTGCAGAGATCTGACACCAAGCAGCCAGGTGGCTTTGCCAATGCACAAAGAAAAATGGCAGAAGAAAACCAAAGTGTCCTGTTTGCTCACCAAACTAATCCTTTCAAAGCCTGTGTCCCTCAGAACAAAAGTGACAGGATGGAGACTATGAAAAATAGGGAGCTGCCATTTTCCTCAGGGTGAAAGAAGTAATTAGAGAAAAATAATCATTTTTACTATGTTTTCTTCAACTTCTAAAAGCAATCTCTTTCTCATCCACACCCAGCCTAAGAAGCTTAAATTTTCCTTTTAATATATTGCATACACAGTATTATTCTGCATAAGGGACATAATCTGTCAGTGCCTTTTGGGCAGTAAGAGAGACTCCTGCTGCTGACACAAATGAGGCTTGAAACAACAGCAGTAGCATGGTCATGAAAGTTAAGCATTTAATCAGTATAAGAAATTGAATGCTGCTCTTTCGAGTCTCAGCTCCACAAAGACAAGAGTCATCCTGAAAGGTCTTTAACATAGGAATAAATACACAGCTTGTCCAGCTTGTATTCAGACTTTAGAATGTCTTTCCAAACTTCCTGGAGTAACTAGTGGAGAAAACAATTACTTATAAACAGGGCTACATTTTTCAAGTTTTACAAAAAATACCCATAGGTACTGATGCAGTTTGGTACCCTACAGAACCAAATCTCTTCATAGATCCCTCACATTTCAAGACAAATTCCAAAAATAAATCTTTAGTTATGCTAAATTGCTCATAATTAGTAAATGCAAAACATCAACAGCATACATTTAATTATCACTGCTCAGAATAACCATCTTCATCTCAATGGGGAAAAAAAATGTTTACAATCTACTCTTGTTTGAATTAGACTACCAAAAAAACTAAGCAAACGGTTCTTTTTTTTTTATTCACGTGACTCTCACTGCACTTTATAATTTCTCCTCAAGATTTTCATCTTTCTAGGAGTACTGTTTGGTAGCCTAGCTCAGTGTACCAAAATATTTTTCAGGGGGCATAAAACTGAGAAACTGTTTTTCCCAATTCATATTTCTCATTCATTCCTAACTTTCATAACAATCAACTGCATGTTCCTCAAAGCAGGATGAAGTCATCAGTGACTGCAGTGGCAATAAACCCAGTCACATTTCATATAACAGTGTCTCCTATTCTGAATATTCATTTGTCATTAAGATAATGATAGAATTAAAGGAACTCAGACTGAGAAAATATCCTGCAAGAACCGAAACCTGACTGTGTGGTGAAGTAAGGCATGGAGTAGACTGACCATTAACTCAATTCAAGCTCATCTACTCAGTCTTCCTTTTTATCCTTCCAGCTTCTTCCATTCTTGTTAATATGAATTTCCAACATTTCTGACACAACTATAATAGAAGCAACAAAGCAGTATTGATAGTGAGGTATCGGGAAATGTCTGTTTAATCTCCATTCTGATCTTCAAATAAAAATAATCCAAAAGCTTGTGACAGGATTCATGACAATAGTGGCCCATTCCTAATCTAAGACTCAAAAATGCAACAATCTCAGAAAGTTTGCTATTGCCAAACTGAAAAGTTCAACCAACATTTTTAAAAACTATTTCTCTTCCCCATTCATCCTTATTTTCTCTGCATACATCCTCTTCCTCTCGTGTAAGCAGATATCATCACCATTAAATGAGATAAATTCTGGGAAGATTACTAGAGATGTCATATTTCAGACAATATTATTCTTCTGAATATATTTTTTGATACATTTGTTCTTCCAGACTGATTTTATCTTTCTCCATTACTCCTAACACTTTTGTGCTAATGACACAGTGTTTGAACAAGTTCTGCTAATAACTGTTCTAACAAGCTTCATCTCCATTTTCTAACAGCCTGACAAATTCCCACCAACTACTTCAAAATATAACTCTCAGACCTTCCTATGTTACAGCATAATTGTAACTCCAAGACCTCTAAGAGCCTTTGCTTTTCAACATATATGTTTCCAGGGAGGTGTTTTAAAACATGTACTGGCACCTCTCTTACAGCAGCAACATACCAAGCATACTGCCAGGTCTAACAGTGTTAATCATCTCCTGATCAACCACTTTTTGGGCCCTTCTGCTGCTAGAAATTCTCATACTGGTCCCTTTTCCTTTTGTATGACTAAGCAAACCCAGCCAGAAATGTCTTCCCTTCTGCATCTGCAGATACACACAATCAATACTACCCCACGTAACACCCTACTGTGTTGAACGTATGCCACTCTACACTGTTCAGCAGAAATAGTCCTTGCTTTTTTATTTAGTCAATTTATTTCCTCTTGCCACTTTTCCCCACCACAAACTTAGCCACTTGCATTTTAATTAAGTCTGAAACCAGCATCTTTTTCCTTTTAAATTTTTCCTAAGTATTTCTATATACAGTTTTCTCATGTCAAAAGGAATTGCATTACAAGCATTGCATTCTTCCAGAATAAAACTGGAACGGAACAAAACAAAAACAGCTATTACCACTTAGTTTGGCAGGTTTAAAAAAATACCTGAGATATAACTAAATTAAAATGCATCACAACTTTATTTTTGAATCTGTGAAATTGGCATTACACCAATACACCTGCATGGAAACAGCTGCCATTTAGAGAGGAAGAACATGATGGACTACCTCCACACATTTGCTCTCCTAAGAGGGGAAAAACAGTGTGTGAATTTTCAAAACTGTGAAGCAAGAAAGGAAATTTGTACAGTATCTATATAGTTCTACATTTTTAGAAATCCTCTTTAAAGAGTAACTATGGACTTCCCAGAAAAGCCTCTGCAATATATGCTTAAATGACAACTGGCCAAATTACAATTCGTTTTTCATTTTTAAGCTGCTGTACTCTCCTCTCAATTGTGACACTGATGGCACATTTTTGTGCCCTCCTCATACTAAGATGTGATGGGATCAGTTACCACCACACAACGGCAGCACAACCAAGAACAGAAGTTTTTGGAGAATAAAACTAGGAAATATGGGGAGGAAGAAAAACAAGAGAATAAAAATTCTGCACTACTTATCAGACAGACTTTTCCTCCTAGTAGAAATGACAATTAACAGAGGCAACATGAGGAGAAAGCAAGGGAAAATAGCTTGGCCAACTTTGGTGTAACATCTACTCCAACATCAGAAGACAGACGGAGACAGAGAGAAGAAATCAATTGATCTGCAAATTAGGCAGAATTACTGCAGGGTTTTTGTTTTCCAAAAAGCTGCAATATGAGATGACATAACTGAAGGCAGCATGAACTGGCTGGTGTCATTTATAATGAGAGAGACCAATCATTCAACAAATACTTCGCCACCTCTTCTTAGGGCAAAGTTTTCCCTTGTGAGTCCTACCTACTGTCTCCTTTTCAAGGTACTTCAGCATCACACAAACACTGCCCTCAGTGTAACTTCTACAATCTCCAAATTTAGCAAGGTGCTATAAGCACACCACAATAGTCAAAATTATTAAAATAAAATTAAAGTAATTGACCACTCAGCCAAGATAGTTTATTGTCTGGATAATTATGCTAAGCTTTCACTGACATTGTATGTAAACAGTAACACATGCTTCTTGACACTGAGCTGACTAACACGATATTGTCCTTCTCAATTGGCAATTGCCAGCGCTAAAAAATTCAAAATTGTATGAAAGATGGCAACATACACACACTTTTCTTCAAGTTTTATAAATTAGAGAGAGCATTTTAAGACAGCAGGTTCATTTGCCACCAACAGCAACATTAGCAGAGCTGCACAGAACCTCAAATTCAGCCAGCTGAAAATACGTTTCCTAAGTTCTTTGGCAAATATGATGGGAATTTCTATTGTTTAGAACATTTAAAGCCCCAAACAGTTAAATCACAAAGCTGTTATCAAACCATACCATCAAGACTTCACAGGCTTGCCACAACTGGTTCCAAAGCTCAAGCTGTGCAATGAAAATAAGCAAATTATGTGGAATCACAAAATTTCATCTATGGTTCTTGTTCTCTTGCCTTAACATTTTAATAAATCTAATGAAATTAACTTCATCAGTCTTTAGGACTGAGTACAGAACACAACAGTAAGAAAACTGAAGATTATCTTAAGCATCAACAGTGGCTAAAAGACCAGCAAGCAAAGAAAAACCCATTTACTGAAGCTGTGTCTCACTAACCACAGTCCCCTGAGAATACGTTTAGTATATTTTATAACTAAAAGTGCTGAGGATATGCATGTGTTCTTCCTTGGAAAAATTATCTGCTATCTACAATGACCAATAATTATATAAATTAAAAACACACAATTACTTGAGCTAAGACACCAACAGGCAACAGGTCAGGATTCCACACAGCAAAGTTGTCTATGCTTAGCGCAGTCTTCAATCGAATAAAATTAAATAAAATTCAGGGTATTACGTTCATTTGTGTATTTTCTATTTATTTGTCCCAGCGACATCCTAAGTAATACTAAATTGTAGTTGTGCTTTGGAGCAACAAGAGGGGCAACAACAATATTTTACCTACAGGTGAAATATTAAAACACGAATCCCAAACACAGACCCTATATTCACATCAGGAACTAGATATGACAGAACTGGCTCAATGAAATCTTAAAATTCACCTGCTCAGAGAGAAAAAGGTAACCACTCATCTCCCTTGGGGTCCTTTTCCTACTCCACTTGGACCAGCAGGGAAGCAGGCTGGCTGTACTAAGCTGTAGGTCACCATGGTGCTCTCTACAGCTTCCCACGATGAAAACCAAGAGACCTGCTGGAGCTCAGAGCCCTCTCCCTGCACGCCCACCATGCAATCAAAATATGCAGATCTTGACCAAACATCAAATCAGGACATGGCCAACTAAACATGCTGAAACAGAACCCAAGAAATGGGTTTGTATCCCATTAACCAGATGCAGTCATAGAAATAAAAACAGCCCAACTCTTCTCAAGATCTGAGTGTCAGCAATGATTATTCTTTAGTAATTCCTTTGCAACTAACCACCATCTGCCTTATGTACATTATGCAGCAACTCTGACAAAGTGTTCTTATGTGCCTTCTTGGAACAGTTTAAAGATATGCACCAAACATCTTTAAGAGACTCAAATATATTTTGCCTAAGAAGCTCCTTCAACTGTTCTAGCAAATAGGCTCAGCTTTACTTTCCATTATTATGGATATCGCCAATGGTAAATTGGTCTGAATGCTGAATTAACCGAAAAAGAGAACACAGAACTGAGCAGCAGGAATGTATGTTTCTTCTAAATATAGTTGTCCCTTATATTTAAGCAGAGTCTGCATAAATATTCATGATTATGCTATTTCACAATTTTACTTTTTGACAGTATTCAGTGCTTGATCTAGCACTCCATGAATAGGTAGAGAGGATAAAGCAGTTTTCTTATTCATCACTGCTCACTACAGAAGGGAAGGCTGCGTCAGACCCAGTGGCATATACTGCTCCCAATACCCTTCCAGGCCTTCAGGTAGCAACCTGGGTGATGAAATAACAATTATACTTATTAAATTTGCAATGTGCTTACAGGCTTTCTGGTGGGAGGGTTGACAGGTTGATAGGAGGGGGCTGTAAGCACATTAGAGAACAAAATTAGAATATAAAATGAACTTGACAAATTGGAGAAGCAACCCAGGGAAAAAAAGGAGATTTAGTTCAATGAGAACCAAGTGGAAGATTCTGTGCTTAGCCAAGAACAATTAACTGTTCAGATAATGGATGATAACCACTGCTGAGGTTGCAATTCTGCATAAAAACATAGCCCACACAAATCCAAATATAATTTAACAATAGTTCAGGTTTTACAACAGAAAAAATTAAAAGGCAAAGACTATACTGGGATGTAGAAGAAAAATTATGTACAAGTACTCTTGTTGTTGTACCAGCTCTGGTAGTGTTCCATTGGGGACTGAAATGAGAAATATATACTTCAAAAATAATTGAAGGTAAAGAAACAAGAAAATAACATAAAATAGAATCCATCAGGATGAGGACAGAGTTAGAGCTGTTTTGTTTTAAGAAAAGATTGCTAAGGAGGGACAAGTGTCCTCAAATACTAGAGTTCATACTCATGCAATGCTGAACAAGAAGTAATGGACTTTAGAGATATAAGTGTAACTGGTTCTGAGTTGAGACCCTTACCAGCTGTCTTTCTAGCAATTCTGTTATTTCCACTACCCATTTAATATTACATTTTAACAGGAAAGTCTTCACTACACAATGCTAATAAAGTGATAAAGTACAGATCCTTGCTTTCTAGGAAGGTTTGCAAGGGAGTTTATGGGTTATTCCTTTCCTAGTTGAAGATGAAGAATTTGAAAAGCCTATTTATTCTGAGCATTCTCTTACAGCAACTCTTAGAAGTCAACCCATCAGATTTCAGGCTCATTCTCACTGCTTCTTACATAATTTTCTTTCTTCCTGACATTTTTAATTTGAGAAATAACCACCTGCTGAAATCAATACTGAAAACTAAAATAATGCTAACTATTTTTAGTAAAAATAATATCATCACACGTCTAGCCACCATCTCGAAGTTTTCTGACTGGTAGAGAAAAAAAGAAAATAAAAAACACTCATGTTTCACAGCTAAAATCAAAGTTCTAAACATAAGTTCACCTTTCAAGACAACGGACTGCACTTAATGACCACATTCATCCACTGATTAAAAGCAACTGCTTCCATTTTCCAGACCATGCGACCCTCCAGAAAGCTGCAGCATGTTCTTATCATTTCCAAGCTGATATAAAATCACTTTCACACTTTTTACCCCTCCCCTAGAGTGTACTAAAATGTAGGGTTTGACTGCTCTTGCACATTGAAGATATAGTACTGCTAATAACATCATAATATTTCAAATGTACTTGCGTAGCTATTTCCTCCTGGCACCAGTTACAGAGGAATTAAAACTAGGGGAAAAAAAAAAAAAACTGATAATGAGTTTTTCTTCATGTCAATAATCCACACTAAGACTGATGACAGTAGATTTAAATTTTAAGTTATGTAATCATTCCATGATTGTGGTGGCTGTCATATATCAAAACTTGAATTAAACTACCCTGTGTTTAGGCAATTAGCAAAATTTTAGATACTAAGTATTTCAGAAGAATTTATTGCAACAGTGAGGTTGTTTTGGCAAGAGGGTATATCACTGAGGGTGTATCAGAGGGAAACCTGAAGCTACTACGTTTGCAGAAATTAAAAAGTACGTCTGTTGGATGTGTTCACACATGCAGGAAAGCCTGTCTGCATCAGCAGGTAAAGCTAATGAAGGGAGCATATTCCAAAAAATATGCATTTCAGCTTCTACATTTTGCATAAAAAGTAGTCTTGTGTTTTGGTCTAGTGAATCTGTTAAAAGAAGAATTTATAGGAACATCCTTTAGAATAAGTTACCATATAATAATTCTACATGATTCAATCATCTAATAAGCTTGAGAACACGAATGGTTAGTTGCCAAAATGCCATTCCTTTCCTTGTATCATCTTGGTTATAGGCAGCTGGAAAGAGTCAGCTCTGAGTTTGCAAAAGACAATAAGATCAACTTTTCTTCTTGATATTTCCATATATATTAAATAAGTATTCAATAACACCTATCTACAGATATTAAGGTGGAATAGGGATCCGAATCTGCATGAAGCCATTGTGATTTGATAAATCAGATTACCAAAGACTTTAATTGTCTTAACCTCTCTTCTTTTACTACTTTTATGCACGTTCAGAGAAACAAAGAATGATTCATTCACCTGCTTCAGGCAATGCATAGCACCTGGCTGAACTGCAAAATTGTCTGAGCCCTTCATTTCATCAACATTATTTCACAAATCCAGAAGCACTCCAGAAATCTGGCAGCACTCCAGAAGCATGGCATATCTAAACGAGACTGCTAATAAAAGGCAAGACTAAAGTTGTTAAGGCAAATCCAGCAGTGTCCATGTGCTGTGCATCTACAAGCCTCAAGATGTTCTGTATGAAGCCTTTCAGATGAAATGAGAATGCAAGTAAACATAACTTGCAATACTGTAAGTTATTACAGCACTGTACTGCTCAGATCCCAGCTGAGATAGAAGCATGATACTGTAAGCGCTACACAAACAAGCAGAATTAACTATCCTGACTCAAACAGTTCACAAATTATGTAAATAATAAAAGAGGGAGGAGAGAACCAAGTTGTTCAAGCTTTTCTCTACAAGATAACTGAAAGATTTAAAGGAGACATATTGTGAAAACTCCATGATCCAAAGATGATTATTTTCAAAGCCATAGTATATACATACACAGAGACAAAATTTTCCCTTTAACCCTGTTGTAAACTCTTACAACTTACAGAAGCTGTCAGTAGCCCTGACATTACTTTTCGTATCAGTGTCTCTTTATCACAAGGAAGGTATACAATCATTTGGATGGAAATGTGGCAAGATGTCCAGCAAAAAACTCGCCTTTAAAAAAAAGCAGGATGGGTCCTGCATTTACAAATAGTTCTGCCCTTTTCTAATGGTCATTGAATTAAAATACTTCACTATATATTCCATTCTTCACAATATATTCCCAAACCCTTCTTGGTTTGCCAGCTCCTGTTAATATGTCTGACCTGACTCTTTTCCACTAAAAATATCATTTGAACAATCACAGATGAGCATCTTTTTCTCATATTAACAGAAAAACAATTATGTTTTCAAACTAAATAATTTCTGACCTTTATCAGTAAAGTAACAAAATTCATTCATTTCAGCCCCAAAGAAACAAAAGAATGGATGATTTTAAGACCAAAGGTCAAAATATATTCAATAAACTTATCTGACCTGTAAATTATCAAAACACATAGAGATATTATTAAAGATACATGCCTTCCAACTTGTCCTTATGAAAAACCTAACTATGGCTTCCAAACTTGTTGAACAACTTCATGATATTCCACTCCCATTCAAATTAGTGCATACTTCTTCACTTTTAGCTACAAATTGCACTCTTATCAATGGATGGCCTCAATAAAGAGTTTAGTAGTAATTACTCTTTGTCAAGTGTTTGCGGGTGTTTGTATGAGTAAATTTACATTCTCTCCTTCGCAGATTCTATGATCAAGCAGCATAAAAATGGATTTGTGTCTTACTAATGAAAACAGAGTAAGGCACATCATCATTTGAAATACTGTATTGGTGTCTGCCCTGCAAATTAGTAACCTTTGAGATGCAAGGATTCTCTGTCAGAATTTAAACCAACTGTATTTTCAAAACACAGTCTTGCAAAACCATCTTAGCGGTCCTTTGAAGAATATTAAAGTTTGTTAAAACCACAAAGCATACCTTATTCTTCCTTTCATGGTTCCACAGAATACTTGAAATTATTTACATTATATGCTTAAGGTTTCTCATTTAAAAAGGGGGGCACAAAAACCCACCAAACTTTAGTTTACTAAAAGTTAAGAACAAAATGCACATTGTTGATATTACACATTACGTCTTATCTCTTTTTTAGTGGAAAAAATCCTCAATTCTTTTCATGGTTTTACATTGCTGCTTCCCATTTCATACATCAGGTTTGAGAGACATTTCAAAGGTAGAGATTATTTTTTCAAGCCTCACTCTCACAAAGCTCATTAAAGCAACTGCCAGGAAGAATAGCACCTGAATGGTACACAACAGATCCATCCATCATCCTTACTCCCCCTCATCCATCAACAGAAGGACACAGCACAAGCCATAACTGCATACATGAAAAACTCTCCTGCAACAGAAGTTAAATATGCACAGCTTGGAAACCCTCATGTATTAGCATGGAGGAGATTTATTAGCGAGCAATCTTAGTAAGTACCTGATTAGATGAGAAAGATCAAGCAACCAAAGCATCGTCACTGAAATGTAACCACAAAAATATAGGCAAAAAGTACCTGTCAGAGTTATAATTCCTGTAAAGGATGTAAGCCTGTACTTGAACTCAAATAGCACCACATGCAGGATGGGTCCCACGCAGGGCCAATACTGAAGGTTAGTCCCAGCTTGCAGCATGCCACCTGTTGGAGCATGGCTCCCTTCCTGCACGGCGCTCTCCAGCCCGTGGCACTGGCAGTAGGCCACCCTTTGTTAGGAGAGGTCTAATGTCACCCTCATACACTGTGAGGAGCACTCTAGGGAAAGCTAGGAAGTTACATATGTAACTCCATATGTTCCTAAAGCAATCCAAGTACAACTGTGCACACTGAAACAGGTGTTTCGAGTTTTGGCAGCACAGCAGATTTATAACATAACTTGTATTGTAAACACTGACTGGATTTGATTTTAGCCTGAAAGAAATGACCATATGCTGTTGAACTTTTCTGTTAATGCCAGCCATAGCTTGTCTATCTCAACATCAAACAAATATTTTAAGTATAGGAGAGTATTTCTAAAGAAAAACATATCCATAGCTTCAAAACTCTCTCTCTTAAAACATGCTTTAAGCATATAAAGGTGAAAATAACAACAATATACAAATAACAGATAAGATCACATTTGATTCCAAAATCTTAAGAGCTATCCTTCTAAAAAAGCATATTATAATGGTTTCTAAAGATTAAAACACACTGAAATGCAATTAGCAAATTTTAGAAGAATGGTACAAAGAACAATAAGCAACTTTTTTCCTCTGTGTATCAAATCCTCTTCTGTAGTATTTGCAAGCCAAGTATCAAAGCACTCTTCAAAATCCACACAACAGCAAAATCTAAAAGTTGAGAGCATCATGAGTATACTAGAGTATAATCAAACCAGTATTAGTCCATTTTCTTAATCAAAATCTAAGAGAATAGTAAAATAGCATGAAGAAGTAGAAGCAAGGATTTTGTAAATATCTAGCTTAGAAATCTGAGATACATGGAAAAACTAACAGTTTTAAAAACAGGCTGATATGATTTCTAACAGGGTACTGTCTCTGGTAAACTACACAACTGAGAAGCATTTTGTTTTCTTTTTACAAAATGCTGATCAGGTCCATAACCCTGAATAGAAAGCCGCATAATGGACAACTCTAATCCAGTATCGCCAATAATGAATGTAGCAGGAGTCAGTACTAGATCCAACACGTTCTGGGAGGAAAAGACCTGTATCCTCAGATTGATATGAAAACACTGCCTAAACACATCATAATCAAATATTTGCATCTTCTATCACACCAATGCAAGTAGAATACCCCATTTGAAAAGATACTGAACTGCTCTAGACTGCACTGCTCTCTCTAGATTAAGTTTTTACAGCATGACAATACCTATTTGACAATATCCACAGCCAGGTTTTCTTTTCATGTGCATTTCTGCAAGACTTGACATTTACAATACTCACGCATTGCAATAAGGTTTCTTTTCATATCCTTTGTAGTTATTCATGTTCAGAGCCATTTTGCAAACTTCACAGTGGAAACATCCTTTATGCCAGTACTGTAAATAAATGTAAAGTAGAATTACTTATGGTACTGATGTTTTGAAAGCAGTGTTAGGATTTAGTAAACATAAAAACACAAATACTAGTCAATATTTTGGCCATGCATTATAGGTCTCTTAACTAAATCAAAATAATTACTTTCACATGAAACCAAAGGTGCATCTGAAACACTCTCGGAAATGTAAATTCTCTGTTAAGGTGAATGTCAAGACCCCTGCATGCTGACCTTGCCAGGATAATTTTAAAGACAACTGAAGCAGGAGTTTGACGTTTTCCTCATTAAGAAGGGAAAAAAAAAACCCACACTGCGCCGCTTGCTAAGGATGCAATACTACGCGAATGCAATCACTAACTAATGTGACGGCTGTCTTTTTGGTACGCCGCACAGACACTAAATTTAGTACATAATACGGCATTTTCCCCCGGTGGCTTCTACCGCCTCGCCTTGCCTTTCCGGGAACGGTAATTTGGCGCATCTCTCACAGCCTCGGTGTTGTTATTTAGGGAGCGACCGCGCTGGGCTGTAGCCGGTACCACCAGCAACACCCCCGCGGGACGGGGCTGCCGCCGCCCCGGCCACCGTCCCCGCCGAGCTGGCCATGGTGCCAGGGGCAGCCGAAGCCGCCCCAGCTCGGGGAGGCACCGACAACTACAGCCGGGAAAGGGCCGCCTACAACTTCATCCCTCGAGGAGCCGGGGGGGCCGCGGGGACCCGCCGCCGGCCCCGGGCACCGTCATTCCCGGTGGCCCCGGGCACTGTCATTCCCAGGCGGGCACCGCAGGGCGCCCCGGCCGCTGCGGCCCCCGCTCGCCCCGCGCCAGCGCGGTGACACGGCTGCTGCCCCCGCCGGCGGCGACAGCGCGGATGCCGGCGCAGCGGCGGCCCTTAAAACGCTGCATTTGCCACCTGCCGGCTCGCCCCGATGCCCCGCCGGCCCGGCCCTGCCCTGCCCGCCCCGCCGGAGCCGCGGGGAGCGGGACGGGCACGCCCGGGAGGCGCGGTCCCCGCCCGCCCGTGCCCCAGCACCTTGTCCAGGCAGTTGACTTTCTCGGTGGGATAGACCACTTTGCCACAGCGGGCGCACTGGGGGTTCATTTTGCGGTTCCTCTGGGGCGGCGGCTCCGGCGGGCGGCGGCGGCCGAGGTTGCGGTGCGGCGGGCTGCGCTGGACGGGGCTGCGGGAGGCTGATCTATCATCCCCTGCCCTGGCGGGGACGCTGGGGGTCCTCAGCGGCTGCGGGCGGGCGAGGAGGTCATCGGCGGCGGCTGTGGAGGAAGCGGCGCTCCAGCTGACTGCGGCTCGGCAGCATGTGCGAGTGGGCGGGCGGGGAGCCGATGCTGCCGCCCCCGCCGCTCGCCGCCCGCCCCCGCCACCTCCCCCGTGTGCCTGCGCGCTCGGCTCGCCGCGCCGCGGGCTGGGTGACTCACGCCGAGCCCCGCGCTGCAGCCGCACGCCAAGCCAAGCCCACCGGCGCGGCCCGCAGCGAGGGGAGGGCAGAAGGGGAGGGCGAGCCCCGCGCCGCGGCCGCCCCGAGCGGGGCGAGATGGCTGGGGGGGGCCACCCGCTGCGCCTGAGGGCGCACCTGCCCGGGGCTTGCCGAGGCGGGGCCGGCCCCGGCGAGAGGGAGGGAGATGGAGATGGCGATAGAGATGGAGAGCGAGAGCGCGGGGCAACGACGGCGCCGCCGGGGCCGCGGGAAACTCGGGAGCTCCCCGAAGTGAGGCCCGAGGCCTGGCCGTGCGCCCGTGGGCACCTGCCGGGCGCGGCTGCGGCCTCCCGGCCGCTGCACACGCAGCCCCCGCAGCCAGCAGCGGGTGTGGAATGTCTATGCTTTCCCCCAGCCCTGTGTCCCGAGGAGTTTTCGGGCGCGGCGTTGCAGCCTTTCCGGGGCTGAGTCTCGCCGGGTCTAGCCAAGCAGTCCCGGGGGGCAACCGAATCGCAGCCGGAATGGCAAATGACGCTCCTCGGAGCAGGCTTTGGGCAGTCATTTCTGGATCGCTCTGCAGCGCTGTGGAGCGGTACAGCAAGAACTCCTGCGATTTTTCTTCGCTGAGGACTTCTTTAACTACCTGGAATACAAGCCACCCTGAGGACAGCACTTAAGCCAAAGCAGCACAGCCTTTTCTGAGGGTTTATTCAGTAGTGCAACACTCTCTGTGGCTCACAGCAAGGACAAATTCTGCACATACTTGGATGTTATTAAGTAATCAGAATGCAGTCAGCTAAACTGGAATAGTTGGCTATAATTCTGCCTTAGCAACCCAACTTTTATTCACTGGCTGTTTAAAGGCACAGGGAGAAACAGTAATTTCGTCAAAATTAATAATATATGTGATTAAATGAGAAACACCTAATCAGGCTTTAAATATTACATGATGGAAGTTGTAAAGCTGCCTTTGCCTCATCTAGCCTGAAACATCTGGCATCCAATGAAACTCAATGTTGAGATGCTGGCTGTGCTGCCAGCAACAGGAAAAGCAGATTTGCAGGTAGTCCTGTAAATGTTTGTTTTCTCCTGTGGCTGTCTTGTGCAGTAGCAAATAGACAAAGTGCTCACCAGTCCCATTTCTGTTCCTGTGATCTGAATGCTGGTCCTTTTCAAAGCCAGTGCTATAGCAATCTGCAGGTCTCAAAAATCCTGAGATTTATTGTTGTTAACCAAATTACTTTTGATATGGAATCGAAGACTGTCTTCTCACTGTTCCTCATGGACAATAGCATGATAATTTTTTGCAAATACCTCAAGGCCAAATTGGCCTCAGTCTAAGATTTCCCAGACAGAAATAGGTGCACAGAAATAGGGACCCTGCAATGCCAATGCAGTGATTCTCATCCTCCGCTACCTCTGTGCTGTACAGATTACCTTACACTCTCTCTTGGGCAATCTGACTGGCTGTGAACAATGGCTTTTATTCAAGGAACTCTGAATGCTAGGCGTCTGAGTGTGCTGATAAAGGAAACTTGAACACATGGTAACTCAGTGTTTTCTGTGGGAACTGTTGTTTGGGGATCTGTCTAAAATCCCATCCGAGTTGAATTAGGCCCAGTGCTTGGGTAAGCAATCTCCATTCTGCAAAGACTACACAGTATGGAGGAGCAGCAAGTCTGTACTGGGGACTGGGATGGAGACTGATTTAAATTAATCTCAAATAGAAGGCACTGAATGTTACTTATACAGAAAAAAGCATCTTTCTTAGATGACTTAATTCTTTCCTAGCTTAGATTCTATTGATGGCGTGTATGTGAAAAGACTCTGTAGCCCATTGGAAATAGCTAGAGGCATGCAGCTTACCCAATAAGCAAGTAAGAACATTCCTGGAAGATCCAGATTATTAAAATCCCAGCTAAAGCCTCCTCATGCAGACGAAAATCATTTGGATATTACTCTCAATGTTACAATGAAATTCCTCACCTTACTCTTGAAGGAAAAACTCCTATTAACCAAAATATTAACACTAAAAATCTAATAGTAACATCAGTAGGAATACCTGTGGTTGGATCTGAATTTAGTATTTCAGCACTATGAAGCCATTCCAATATTTCTCATTGTTTTGGGATCCTTTTATTAACTTTTATTAGTTTTCTTCAGAAAGGGGAGAAATTAGTGTCTGAATCACAGTCTTCATTTCCACAGTACGAATCTCTTTCCTCATCATCACAACCAATTTCTGCTGCTACTGCAATGAAAAATGGGTTCTTTTGCTCTATACAAACCAGGAGAGAAAAACCTGCTTCACCCATAATAATGAGAAAGCAGTGAAATGTTACTCATCAGTAGACTTTCCTTTTTATGGGTAGGTAATGGTACAATGGTAAAGTCCAACAAATCAAAATACAACAACTGTGCTATGTCACTGACTAAGGGTGTGAACTGTAAAGCACAGAGAGGCAAAGACCTTGCGCTCTAAAGGACTGCTGCTGCCAGCATGGAGCCTGTGGTATCTGGTGGACCTCTAGACACGTTCCAGCACTGATTCCAAGCTGGTATGTGTTGCCAAGTTGTAAGTGGCATCCCAAGATTATACTTCTCTCATCTGGTGCATTTCAGGGCTGTTAGCTAGCCTAGATAATTGAAAGGTGTGTGTTTAGCTGAGCAGTACAAATTACTGACACTTGCAAATAGATGCTTTTTCAGCATCCCTACAGTGGCCAAGTGCAAAAGACCTTCTGTGGCAGCTGTGTTACAGCATTAGAAACATTATGACTACATAGAATGGTGATTACAAAAGTTCCTCTTTCTATGGCAATATCCTCATCAATTGCATTTTGTATTTTTTTGTTTGAGAGAAGGTTTTCAGTGCTCCGTTTAGTTTGTTTGGTTGATAAACACACTAATGTGTGCTACAGAAAAACACCTAAATCATTATAGTGAGAGATATTTCCACATGTTGATACTGAATTTTACCTAAGACAGAAAGGTTTCAAAAACCTGTTAAACTAGAAAGTTACCCTGTGTTATTGGAAGTGACTTGACAACCTCTTGAAAGAGACAACCTACAGAGGCTTGTAGGTATCTCAGGCTTATGTCTAGTTCTTCTAAAAGGTTTCTTGATACTTCCTCAGCTTTCTTTCCCACAAAATAGATTCCTTATAATCCATCTCCCACAGCTGGAGTTTAGATTTGTTGTGAACTTAAAGCATGAAAACAAAGCCTTCTGTCCTGCAAGTCACCACGCATTTCATAAGCCATATATAAAAGCTCAGAGAAAGTGTTTACTACCTTTGGTGATCACATGAAGACATGATCTCTTCACCCAGAATTCCACAAATTGAGTCTGCTCATGAAGTTATGATTGTATAAAACTCTACTGGACAAAACAGGGCATCATGTAAACACAGTGATATATCTTCTTTCCATGAGCAAAGAATATGGCTTTGTTTTCATTCAGAAACATATTTTTGAATTTACATTTTGTGGAAAAAAAATGCTGTAGGTAGTATGCCCTAATTAACATCTGATGTCCCCCTTAAAGTGTCTTTATTCAGTCATTTTTCTGGAATAAATATGCCAATATGTACTTAGACCCTGATGGACTGTTTTAAAAATACTGTTTGGTGTATTTCACTGATTTTTCACACTTGGTCTGTTCTTTAAACAGGTATAAAAGGTGGGATAACTGGTAAATGAAGATAATGTAAATAAAAGATACTAAAAATAGTATCTGACTGTTGTAACAAGTTCATAACATTTGGGCCCTAGTTCTAGCAGATAATAGGCATTGTGTCATGTTTAAGTGGAAGGATGATCTCACAGTTAAGGCACTGCATGGAGAATTGCAGATGAAGTCTAGCAGTACTGCAGTACAGATAAATAATACTGGAAGAGGTTTTGTGAAATTCTGTGGCTGTCCTAAATTATGTAGGAAGGGAAAACATTAAACCAAAATATTGGTTGGCGCAGGAATTGGCAGTCAAATTTCTGTCCCTTACTGTTCCAGTTTAGGTTTAGCCACTTAGAAGAAGAAACTGCGTGGTTACATTTCAAATAGAAACAATGTAACTTTAATGTGACCTTGTTTAGAGCTACCCAGGGCGCTGTTAGAGAAACGTGCTTTTACATTTTCTACTGTGAAAGGGTAATTTGTACTTTTGTATGCAAGGGTTGGTGGAAGCATGTTTTCAACTTCAGCTATAGAAAAGCTTTCTACCAAAACCAAAACAAACCCAACAATGGTTAGACTTCATTATTTTCTGCAATATGATCCAAAATCCACTCTGCAGTGGAATCTCAATGTGCATTTTCAGAATTACTCAATCCTTAGCTGCTCGGCTTAATCTAATAGGGCAATGAAATACTAGAACAAAAATTGTTATTCAATCAGCAGCAGTGTTTTCTGTTCTCAGGATCTCCTTTCTTCCCTCAAAAATCATGCAAACTGAATACTGCATCCCACAGTAGCTGCATGCTTAACAAATATATAAAAATGATAATGACACGACAGTGCAACTTACAGGATCATAGAATATGTTGGAAGGGACCCATCAGGATCATCAAATTCAACTCCTGGCCCTGTACAGGACATCCCCAGCATCCCACCTTGTGCGAGAGCATTGGCTGAACATTTCAACTCAAATAGGTTTCATGTTGTGACCACTTCCCTGGGAAGCCTGTTTCAGTGCTCAACCACCCTCTGGATGGACTACAGAATTGCCTGGAAGAAGGGGCTCTTATTCTCTTAGTATTAATGTTATAGTGGGAATTTCTATTATTTATGCATGGGGGTCATATTTTGCCTGATTAGTTGGATGTTTCAAGATCCCTGAATTACAATTTCACTTCATGTTATGAAAAAGACTTAGCAAAAATGGGCCAGTTACTTGCATTATGCTGAGCAGAAAGTTGTTACCTAGCTCATTTTGGTTTTGTTTGCTCTTACAATAGCTGATGTATGGGCAAAAAGATTGAAGACTTCATTAAGGTGCAAGTCTTGTTACCTTTGATCATATGTATGTGTTTTTAAAAAGCATCTGGCATTAGTGAAGCATACAGTCTCTATAAATCAGGTGCACAAAGCAGGTGGAGTTCTGTGGAAAGCAATACACAAGGTGTTTTGAGAATTTGGCAGTGCATGCTTGAGTGTTAGCTGCTTTGGCAGGCATGCCCAGAGAGGGAGGCACATGAACACACAGAGAAAGCTGTAACCATACATCCAATACTTTGTAGATTGTGTTCAGTGACTTGGGAATGTAGAAACAGCCAGATTTAGGGTTCACTAATGTATTCTAACATCAGAGGCTGGGGTGCTGCACACCCTTCACATCAACCTTGCCTGTCCCAAAGTGCTCCTCACTGCCAGGGCTGTGCTGGTCCCAGTGTCTCAGCTCAGCCATTCAGTCCATCATCCACTTACAGAGCAAGGTGAGGAACTAGCAGGACCCAAAACAGCGCTTGCATAGAAAGGAGTCTGAAATCTGGAAGCCTCCAAACCAAATTTCCACATTCAGTGACAGAGCTTAGAATAAATATACATTATTAGTACTGGGTTTGGGTTTTGTAATTCCTTCCCCTTTGTTACAGTCACTGTATTTTTCAACCCAGTTACAGCTCAGAGGATGTTCTAGACACATAAATGAACATTTTTGATTGCATTGAATGTGTTAGGAATTTTTTTATCAGCTCTGTCATTACATCTCTCCCTAGTCAGGAAAACATAATGCTACCATGTTTTGCAGGAATAAAAACAAATTAATAAAAAATAAGAATTTGGGGGTTTTAAAGTCTACATATTTTGCTTGATGAATTAACTATTTGTCATCAAGTAATTTATACAGGAATGAAAAGCTATCATCAGAGCTCTTAGAGAAGCTAAAGAAGATTTTCTTCTGTCAGCCCTATATTCTGCATCAAGAATTAAAATTAGTTGCTTTATCTCAATTCAAAGAGACTTTCAAAAATTTTACCACTACAGACAACAAATTCTAAACAGGCAAAAGTCTCTATGCTGAACTGTAAGCTAAGGAAGGACGGAATGTTAATTATTCATTCTGTTTTCATAGCTATTACTATTACTAAAGCTACTTGGGTTTGTTTATGAAGATTAAACCAAATGAAAAATTATTAATTGTGGATATTGTTCATTGCTCTATGTCTAGCCTGAGAACAAAATAGGAATTTAGAGATAGAGTTAGGGTCCCAAACTGAATTTTAAAACCTAACAAGAGGGTTCTGGTAGCTTTGAATAAAAGAAAACAATGCCATTATTCATATTCTTGTCTATGCAACCACTTTCCCATTATTTCCAAAAATAGTAGTTGAGTAGCTTCCTGCCTAAATAAATTTGGGCTATAAAGCTTTTTAAAATATGGTTTCCTTTTTTTGAAGCTGAACGACACAGTGAAATACAGGAAGGGTTGGGCTGTGATTGGGCTGGACTCTTTAAGTTAATGTTTTAAAAGGTTACGTGACCAGTTCAGAGTAACTAAATACCCTTACTCTGTAGATGGCCTGGAAGTATAGCAGGGAATACTCTCCCCCCATTGCCAGAAGAAATAGCCTCTTGTAATAAAGATACATAATCATTAACAGGCTTAACTCTAGGCTTCAGAGGAATCTGAGCTTCCAACCCTTCTAGAAAGATTTTCAGATTCTGCCTTCACAGTGCAGACCTGACAAATCTCACACATCAAGAGGGAGTCTCACACGTTGAGCTCCCAAACTCCCTCCCCTGCAGCTCGACCTGTTTCACACTCATTTGCAGCACTGTGCCACGGCTGCTCTCCCGTTCTGTAACCCCACACACAGGCACAGCTGGATGGCCCCGGCTGCAGTCTGCCAGACTGTAGTCCCAGCTACTGGGGGGAGTCAGGAAAAGATCAGCAAAGAGGAACAGGATGCACAATGCAGCATGGCTGCATTGCTGGAAAGAACAATGGATTCCAGGGGAACTTCTGGAAATACTAGCAAAATCCCTTTCCGGAAAGTAAGAAGTAAAATCTCCTCATAGCTCAATGTAAGCATTTTTCCAATTTATGTTACCTTTTGAGTTTTCTGTTTTGAACACAGAGACTATGAGTTTTATTAAATAATATACTTAAAACTTCTAAAATTATAATCTAGAACTAAACAAATTTTAAAAGTACAGATCAGACACACTACAGGTTTAAGTCAGCAAGACAATGAGTGGTGATATTCTTCTCCCAGCAATAACTTGGCTTCTGCAGCACCAGTCCTGGTGCTGGGCTTGCAGAATATGCTAAGAGAAAGAGTAAGAGAAAGGATTGAGGAAAATTGACCTTACTAAACATACCTGGAGACAAACTGCTAAAAGCACAACAACAGTACCTTTAGCAAAGCCCATCTCATTTTGAGCTCAGCTCAGATACTTTAAAGATGTGACTGAGTTCTTCCTTATACCTGAATTTTTAAAAGCAGATCTTCAAATGATTGAAAGATTGGGAACAAACCACCAAGACAGAGATCCCGCTTTCACCGTCCCCACTGTATGGCTCTCTGTGACCCCAAGGGCACCGTTTGGTGCCTTGATGCACTGCTGCTTTCATTGAGAAGCCATGAATAATAACTTGGAAGCAAAGTGTCCTCTCTCCAACATCTGTTGGATTGTATTTTCACAGGCTTCTTTACTGGGCACAGAACAAGATCTTATTTTAACAATCTTCCTAAACACAGAACCATCATATGTAGGTATATAAGCCTTAAATAGGGGAATACACAATTTATTTCTGTTGTTTATTTTAAATAAAGTAAAACTGCAATAGAAAATTAATAATCCATGGAAGTTTTTCAAATATCTTGATTGTTTTAACTGATATGGTTGTGCTATGAATAGAAATCACTGTACACATAGGAACTTTATTAATCTGTTTTTTATTTTTAGTCTGAACCTATTCTTTTTATTTCTTTCCTCTTTGCATGAGACAATGTAGGAAATAGCAGACCCAACGTCACTGTCATGGAAAACATGCATGTGCCTTTCTTTGTATCATATGTTTGCACTTGCTCATGAGTAAAAGGTTAGAAGACAGGAAACAAAACTGATTGTTCAGCCAAAAATTCATCTGAGTTGTCTAGACCTTCAGGAAGACTCTCAATAATGTTGCATTTTGGAGGAGAGCTTTTTCAGATATAATACAAAGGTACACACAAAACAAAGAGGAACTTTGAAAAGGGACTACTTAACTTCTTTTCCTTCCTTAGAACCTTTCCTTCCAACTTTCAGAACTGCATTATTTGTAGACTCAAAAAGTAAATGGAGAGCAACATTTGACATAAATTAAATATTCTAACATGTAATTGAGTATTTTCAGTGTGAAGTTCTCGGTTTTCCCTGACAGCTTTCTATGAATTATCTTAAATGTTATCTTAGGAAATGCAATTATTATACGGAGCATTAAGCAGAGCACAAATATTGGTACACTGCAGAGACACCAGTTAATTTTCTTTTGACTACTGAACCATAAATAAAGGAAAACAGCAGAGTTAAATGGTTCTAAAGTTACATAGCAGCAAGCGGTGAGTGAGTTGCCATGTGAAGGATACAGTTTTGGAACATGATCCAGAGGGAATTATTGTGAAGTTACACTGTACAGAATATTTCATTCATTTAATTCACCGTATAAAAGTCCTGTGGTGGATTCTGCTGTATCCATCCCTTCCCTGCTGTAAACTGCAGATCAAATAGTCAACTCAAACCAGGCTGGCTTGTTTGCATTGTAAGAGTGACATTCTTGGTCCATCAAGAGAAGGAAGAAAAACTCAAGATCTTGTTTTTCAGAGCCTCTGCTGACGTGGCTGTAAGGCAGCCAGAGCACCCTGTTCTTGCAGCAGCAATTGTATGAGGCAGCACATCACATCTCCTGCCTCAGAGCAGAGAACTCTCTTATGAAAGATTAGCACTACAGCCATGAAGTTACCAGCCCAGTCTTTCTAAGAGAGCTCCCCAAATTAATCAGTGTGCCTACAGCACCTGATGTCCCTGGACTGCTGGTGTTTGATTCAACATATGTTAAAAACAGCTGAAACAATTTTACTAACATCTGTGTGTGTTAGATTAGAGTTTAAATACAATAGACTATTTATTTTGTACTAAGGAGGCATTTCAGCCTAAACAGAAAACTGTGTAGTTGGTTATGTGCTGGCACCATACACCACCTTTAAATGTCATGAGCTCCTTCCACACAGCAGTTGATGCAAGTGGACAGGAAGCTACTGAGATGGAGTTTTGCATAGGTATAATCTTTCTCTTCATCACAATTAACTCTGATGAAACAGAGGCCAGAGGGGCTGGTGCAGAAGTTGAAGCTCAAGGGCAGACTGGGCTGCAGTGGCCATGAAATAATCAAGATCCTTGGGGCAGCAGGGAGGAGTCACAACAAGCTCACTGCCTGAGACTTCCAAAGAGCTGATTTTGGCCTCCTCAGAGATCTGCTTGATAAAGTACCATGGGATGTAAAGCCCTGGAGAGAAGAGGATCCCAAGGAAGTTCATTGATATTCAAAGATCACCTTCTCCAAGCTCAGGAGCAATGCATCCTCACAAAATGAAAGTTCAGAAAAAAATGCCAGGAGCTCCTGGACAAACACAAACACAAAAAAAGAAGCTACAGAGGGTAGAAGCAGGGGCAGGAGCCCAGGAGGAGTATGGATAAATTGTCCAAACAGCCAAAGATTAAGTTAAGAAAGCTAAAGCCCTGAAAGAATTAAACCTGACCAAGGATATCAAGGACAAAAAAGGAAGTCCTCTATAGCTACACTGGTGATAAAAGGAAAACTAGGGAAAATGTGGGTCCTCTCTGAAAGGAAAGGGAGTCCTGGTGAAAGAGGACATGGAGAAGGCTGAAGTATTCAACATTTTTGTTTCAGTCTTCACCAGCAAGTGCTCCAGCCACACTCCTGCATTACAGAAGGGAAGGGCAGGGATTAGGAGAGTGTGGAACCACCCATTATGGGAGTAGATCAAGTTTGAGACTATCTAAGGAACCTGAAGATGCACAAGTTCCCGACCTCTGTGGGACCTGATGAGATGCATCCATGGGTCCTGAGACAGCTGGTGAAGGAATTGGCTAAGCCACTATGCATCATATGTGAGAAGTCATCATAGTCTGCTCAAGTTCCCACTGACTGGAAAGGAGGAATATAATTCTAATTTTTAAAAGAGAAGAAAAAGTGAAGACTCAGGGAACTACAGACCAGTTAGTTTCACCACAGTGTGTGGAAAGATGATGGAACAGATTCTACTAGAAGTTATGTTAGAGCACATGAAAAATAAGGAGGTGATTTGTGACAGCTGACATGGCTTCACTAAGGACAAATTATACCTAACCAATCTGGTGACCTTTTATGATGCGGTTACAGTGTTGGTGAATGAGCAAAGAGCTACTGACAGCATCTACCTAGAATTGTGCAAAGCACTTGACACTGTCATACATGATATCCTTGTCTCTAAACTAGAGAGATGTATTTGACAGATGGATGCTCAGTAGGTAAGTCAGTGCTAACTCAAAGAGTTGTAGTCAATGCCTTGAAGTCCAGTGGAGACCAGTGACAAGTGGCCCTCATCAGGGGTTGGTATTGGGACCAGCACTGTTTAATATCTTTGCTGGTGACATGCACAGTGGGATTGAGTTGTATCCTCTGCAAGTCTACCAATGACACTGAGCTGTGCACTGCCCTTGACATACTCTAGGGAAGGAATGACATCCAGAGAGACCTTAACAGGCTTGTGAGGTGACTCTGTGCCAGCCTCACGAAATCCAGCAAGGCCAGCTGTAAGATCCTGTAACTGGGGGCATTCCCTAGCAGAAGTACAGGCTGGGTGGAGACTGGATTGAGAGCAGCCCTGAGGAGAACTTGGGAGGTGGTGGACAAGAAGCTATCAAGATTCTTGATCCAGCAGTGTGTACTTGCAGCCCAGAAAGACAATATTCAGGACTGCATACAAAGAAGTATGAGCAGCAGGTCGAGGGAGGTGACTCTCTCCCTCTGCTCTGGGCTTGTGAGACCCCACCTGGAGAGCTGCATCCAGCTGTGAGGCCCCCCAACATAAGAAAGACAAGGATCCATCGGAGCAAGTCCAGAGGAGGCCATGGAGATGATCAGAGAGCAGAAGCACCTCTCCTGTGATGGCAGTCTGAGAGAGATGGGGCTTTTCAGCCTGGGGAAGAAAAGGCTGCAGGGAATTGGTGAGCATTTTCTAGTACCTAACAGGGAGCCTGCAAGGCAGCTGGAGAGGAACTTTCTACAGTGGTATGTAGTGATAGGACAAGGGGAATGGCTTTAGACTGAAACAGGGTAGATTTAGATGAGATGTTAGGAAGAAATTCTTTACTGTGGGTTGGTGAGACACTGGGACAGGTTGCTGAGAGAATCTGTGAACGCCCCATCCTTGGAAGTGCTCAAGGCCAGGTTGGATGGGGCTCTGAGCAACCTGGTGTAGTGGAAGTTGTCCCTGCCCATGGCAGGGGTGTTGGAACTTGATGATCTTTATGGGCTAAACCTTTATGGGCCAAATCTTTGCAATCCAAACCATTCTAGGATTCTATGATTCTGTTATTTCTGGAGGCCATTTCAGATACTATTGTACTGAATTACTTTTGAAAAACTTTAGAACTGTTTATCCATAATATCCTGATAAATCAACTTTCAAAGAAGTTCTTAGTAAAAAAAATTATTCATGATTGCAGAAGACAATAGTGCAACACCCTGGAAACTGTACTATGGGAACACTTTCAAACAAAAGACAGATAATAGTAAACTTCCCCAATTAGATGCTAGCAAATTACTTGAAAAAAAAATGACAACACAATAGTTACACTTCTTTGGTGTAAAAACTGCATGCCCCACCAATTATCATTCAGAAAGGTTGTCTTGGTCCACATACTTAGGAGCACAACACCTGCTGTGTCTGGTTCTCCATAAGTTAAGCAAAAGCCACATTTTGTAGACTTTTCTGGATTGGCACTTGGCAGATTTCCTTTGCTCAGCATATATTCCAACTGGGGTAAATATTGAGGTCAATATATAAATATCATGATGGATAACTGCTGCAGCTACAGTACATCTACTCTCCATTAATCCAGCTAAATAAGCAGAATTGCACTGCAGATCAAAAGTTGTATCCTATCAGAAAACTCTCCCCATAAGTAAAACTGAAATCACACCTGTGTATCTACACTGGTGAGGCTGCAGGGCCAACTCTAACATCACAATCATCTTGACACCAAATCACTTAGTCACTTAGTCCATAAGGTGTTTTTACCTCATGTCTTTGTGCTCCTTCTTGTAACTTCTGAGTGCCTCTGCAGTGGGAGGGCGACTGGTATGATGGATCCAGCATATTACTTATTATTCTGCAGTCCTACTCAGTAAGAGATCACAACCCTATTTTTAGAAGAAAATACAAAAACACAATTCAACTGCAAGCATAACGGAAAGAAAAAAATCAGGCAATCCATATTTGGAAATTTATTATAATTAAGTGATTTTCAGTTCAAATATGTTTCTCTTACTAGGCACAATTTTTATAACACAGCACTCTGCAAATTTCTTTATGGTCCTGGAAAGGAAAATAATATGCAAAATCATTAAGGGAAGAATGCATGTGCATGTGACTTGCAGTTGTAACTATTAATCCACTCAACTTATGATAGATCAGAAAACCCATGAGTGGTCAGATTTTAAAATTACAGCAAAATTTGTCAAGTATGCCCTCATAATTACATGTAATGAGTGTCGTGTGAAATTTCTTCTATTCTTTTTGCTGTTTCTACAAACCAACCTGCAAACTGTTCCAAATGTAAGTCAAAACCTTCTGCTAGCCTACCAAACAGCCTGAAATACAAACCACATATTTACTTTGGGCAACTTAATTCCAAAAGTTATAATACTAATCAAAGATAACTTACAGAGCTAAAAATACATGTATAATGTTAATAGAGAATAACAGAAAGTTACAGCTAATAAATATGCATGAAACTAACACATATTTGTTACAAAATTATGAGAACTCGTTATAATGAAATCTCCACTGATATCCAGTCCTCATGACTACAGCAGATTAAGAAATGCCTAAGCCTGGCAAGCTTTGGGCTACATTGTGTGGAACTGGCTGTTCTTATAACGCTGAAAACACTGGGTTGTTTTTTTTTTTCTCTCCTGACAATAGTAATTTCTTGGATCAAGACAGAAAAGGTCATAAACTTTTTATGGTTTCAGTCCAGGTTAGTTGTTAAGAAGAATGTGTATGAGTGAGGACAGTAAAACCCTGGCATAAACAGTTGTGATGGAGTTGCTGTCTTTGCCAGGCATTACAAATTTCTAGCCAGTTCTGAAGGCAGCACACCTCAGGTGACAGTCTGAGTAGGGTCCCTTCCAACACACATTGTTTTAAAACTGTGTCAAGAAAAATACAAATAGTACTGATCCTGCCTTGAGACAAGATCTTGGGTCTGGTCAATCTTTTGAATTAAGTTTCTGCCCAGTGCTTTGACTTGGTGGCTCCTCATGTTAACTGTGTCAGCTTTCCATGGGAGGGATTTTCCTTGGCATTTCACATGCCTCTCTGCTGGAAGTGGGTCTGGACCATCCCAGAGGAGAGCAAAGATCCTCACCAGCAGGGCAAGAGTCTGAGGGTACAGGAAAGGAAAACTGGGCTAAAGTAGGATGCTGCCTTGCAAAACTTACCTTTAATGATGAGCAATTCTGATATTGGGAAAAGGGATTTCAGAAGAAAGAGTGGTCTACATTGGAATGAAGAATGTGAATATCCCTTATTTAATGAAATTGATACAGTATGGTCTTCTCTTTAAAAGACTTCACCTAATTACATAAGATTGCATCAGTATTTGGCTGTACTATATATAACAGGCAAGTGAAATTCACTTTTAAATACTAGAAGAGCCTAAAACCCAACTGGTCTGTAAACAAGACATGTAGAGGTTCAGCTAGATAGCTTCACAATTTTCCAAGTCACTGAAGCAGTGAAGATATCAGTTGTTTAAAGAGAGGAGTAGCAATGCTGGGGGAGATGAGGTTTATTTCTGTATTTTGTTGGGGTTTTTTAGTTGTAAGGAGGCAGTGGCAAATTTACTTAGGTGATATTAAAGGTATATTTACATTTCTGGAAGCTTTAGTAAGTCCAAAGAGACTTTTAAAATGCGTGTCTTCCTGGAAAAGATGAAAACATTTTATTCAGAGGGGAAAAATATTTTAAATGTTGTTTTTTCCATTATAACTATAATGATTTATGTTTACAGTACTCCAGCAGCTTCCAAGGTTCACTGAAGGTAATGAATGACTACTCATAATTTAGGATTTCACATGACTTTGTTCTATGCACCATCCAGCTTTGAAAATTGCAGGTTTACTACTGCCCAGCGTTGCCATTTTAGCAACAGATTGGAACACTACTACTTAACATCTCCAGGATGGTTAATATTTTTGATTGCTTTTTAACAGAAAGCATTTACCCAAAGGAAATGCTGGTAGAAGAGAACATTAATCAAGTATCCTCTCTATATAAGACGAAATGGTAGTAATAGTGTTACTCTGCATTGAAGGTCCATAATGGAGCTTGAATGAATTTATTTACTTCCCCCCAGAACAGTGAGTGCTTTCTGCACTCAAATGTCCTAAATAAACTGGGAAAGACACATAAATTTAAGTATGCTAAATATTTGCTTATCAGGAAATGTGTGTCCATTAGATTTCACTTATGGTTTGATTTTGCTGTGATATATAAAGCTCTTCTCTTTAATAAATTAAAACATTGGTGAAAATCAAGTGCAAGTGAGGGAGGAAATTTTTCTTGTTTTCTTTTGTCTCCTGGATAAAGGAACTCGCTTCCAGTCACAGAGATTGGGACTATTTATATAACATGGAAATGCCTCTATCTAAAATGCAGTAAACACTACAGACCAGTGCAGACAAATTAAGGAAAGAGTAAAAAAAATTGCTGATCCTATCCTTTTATTGAATTCGGTTTGTTGTAAGAAAGAAATGATACAAAATTTGGGAAAGGGCTTTTTCACAAAAAAAAAATTATAGTGGATGCAGAACCAAGTTTTTACTGCGAGAATTTGAATTGATCAGCCTATTATTTGCAACCTAGCTAATATAAATTTTGAGGGATGCAAAATGGCCATGGAACATGTTCCAAATAGAATGCTGGATTGACTGCTCAAAAATTGACTCAGAGCATGATATATTAGCTTCCACTGTCATGGTCTGTCTTACTTATTAGAAGACTTTGAAAAAATAGTGAACTTTAAATGTCTGCCTCATAGAACCTGTCTTTAAATAATTGTTAAAAACCATTATCTCCTGAATAAATACGTAAGAAAATGGCTATCCTTTTCTTAGTATTTTTTGACAGCAGGAAATCTATCTATCTATCTATAAGACAAAAAATATTGTTTTTATAAAAGCTCTGTAATACTGAATGCTTCTACATAGACTGAATCAGCCATTTGCTTAGAGGAACTGTCATATACTGCACAGAAGCCATGTCACAGAATTATCAACTCTTACAACTGTGAAGAGGACTGTCTTTCTTCACAGTCAGTTGAAGTTGACTACAAGGGTTGGTTAAGCTGCAAGAATCACATTTTTGAGTCTGTATGTCAAGCTGATAGTAAATTTCAAAAATTCATTAAATCTCAGTAATCCTTACAGACTGCTTTAAGGATGATGAAAAGAGCAGTAAGTTGTAACAGAATAAGCTCTGTTCTGAGTAGCTCTGCCTCACAAACAGGACAGAAGAGCAGCCAAAGGATAACCAAAGAATGGAAAGGAAGATGAAACCAAGACTCTAAGAAGGCTGACAAAAACCTCGTAGTGCTTAGATGGCTGAAGACATGTGGATGTTTTTGTTCATGTGTATCTGCAACCCTTCTGTATTTTCTCTGTAAGTGAAATTTAGATTAGAGGGAAGGCAGCACATGCTTATATAATAGTGTCCATGCTGAATCTCCATGTAAATAATTTGTGCTATTGTACATTTTCTGAAGACTGAAATATAAGCACAACTTCCAGAGGGAGGCTGGAAAGACCTTAGCCCCTGTCACTGGCTCCTTTTCACCTACCCCACTGCAACACTGGTGGCTCCCATAGTCCTGTAGCTTCTCCCTAACACTTACACGGCCAAAGGGAAGCTACACTGCTGTGCTGCAGCCAGGTGAATGTGCATGTTTGTGTTTTCTTTCCTCTCCTGAGTGTTAGGATCTCTTTCATGTGAGCCAATACAGATGCAGTGCCTCAACACAAGGGCTGAGATCACCAATTTCAGGCACCTTTTGCCCCTGAACACAAGAGTACCTCCTTTCACTAGGGTTGTATGTGTGCTCAGCAAGGAGTGGGATTGCGAGGGTTAGTGCTAGTTTCAGAGTACTGGACTGAAAGTAATGCAAATGCTTCATTTTTGGTAGCAGCTGCAGGCTTTCAGAATGTCACTGCTAATGCTTCTTCAACAACCATATAATTACAGACTCCCAGGCAGTGGTACAGTGCCTAAATCCTGCCCAGTCCTAACAAATCAGCAACATTGCTTTCAAAAATTGATAAAACTTCCTCAGTAGTCAACATGTGGAGAGACAGGGGTATTCACCAAGGCTTGATAAGATACTGTACTGGACATAAACACTACTACAGCAAGTTATAAACCATATTTTAAAGAAGGCTTAAAAAAATAAATTATCCCCAGACTGAAAACTAAAAATATATCTTACTCTGGTCTTATAAATTGTGCGGAGAAATCATAAGTACAAACAGCACAAGAAAAGTCTTTTCTTGAGCTCAGTAGCTGGCAAGGTTTGCCCTTTGCTGATCACAGACATTCAGGGTTCATGGCTGTACCAGCTGCTTGGGCAGGCTGGATCACTGCTACAAATGGAGATTATGGAGAGATCCCAGTTCTGCCCCAGAGATGGCAGGGCCACAGAGAGTGCTCTGCATGGGCCTCTCAGTTTGGCTGAGGAATCCCAGAATTCAGGTGACTTGAAGGCAAACATGAATACCAATATGAAAAATATGGAAACACAGAAGCAGAGCCTTGGCAGGCACAGAGGAACCATACGAGGGATGGTTGAGATCACTTGGTCTGTTCAGCCTGGAGAAGAAACTGAGGGGAGACCTCACTGCAGTTACAACTTCCTTGTGAGAGGAGTAAGAGGGTCAGGCACTGGTCCCTTCTCTGTGATGACCGGTGACAGGACCTGAGGGAATGGCCAAGTTGTGTCAGGGAAAGTTTAGACTGGATATTAGGAAAAGGTTCTTCTCCCAGAGGGCAGTTGAGGTCTGAAACAGCAGTGGTCACAGCACCAAGTCTGACAGAGTTCAAGAAGCATTTGGAGAATGCTCTCAGGCACAGGTTGTGACTCTTGGGGTGTCCTGTGCAGGGCCAGGAGTTGGACTTTGATGATCCCTGTGGATTCCTTCCAACTCAGGATCTTCTATGATTCTATTTATTTGGTCTGAAAAGTTGTAGTTAAGGAACCTATCTCTCAGCAGGTGTAGAGTCATGTATATTAACTCCAGAAAGGATTATGTTTGCTCATTAGTTCCTCTTTTTAAAGAAGAATCTGTTCTAAGAGGGTTTATCTGCCTTTGAGCAAAGATCTAAATGTCTGCTGCAGACAGGCTAGGCATTTTTTTAAAGGGACAAAGAATCTTGAGAATTATTATTAAAATAAGGATTAGGAAAGTTAGCAAAACACAGTGGTTTAATTCTGAGCTGGTCTTCAGTCCAACATTCAGAAAATGCACAATCACAAAATGCAGCACATTGCAAGGGGATAATGTTTACATTTGTGATTGTTATTGCAATATACATGCAATTTAGTGTTCTAGATTGTATTTTATGAATTTCCAAACAAGTAAAAAAAATCAAAAGACATTTGATTTCAAAGGTACTTGGCAATCTAAGGCAACACTCGAGAGGTAGATAAGAGCATGAGAGAAATTTAAAAAACAATGAGAGGATGTTGGCAACTGTAATAATTCACACACACACACAGAGTCAGACTGAAGTTCATAGATGTTACTGGAAAGATATGTTTTGAAAATAAAAGCTGACTTTAAGAATATCTATGTGAGCTTCATTCCAGCAAGAGAGAAAGAACAAAGAAACTTTTTCTGAAAAGCAAGTGGCCCACAAGGGCGGTAGATTGCTCAGAGGCTCATATGCAGTCCTGGTAGAAACAGTAGCATAGGAGCAGGCTCTGAAGAACCTGGACAGCAAAGAAAAGTAACATATGTAGCTCACTAACCAACCAAAAAGTTTTGTCACTGATGCCGGTTTACAGATATTTCGGGGTGGATGAAGCACTGCTCTGTACTCCAGAAGTGAAAAGTTGACCCAGATCCTGCAAACTGCGTAACTGGAGCACATTCCTTTAAGCATGAGTTTCTCCTTGTTGTAATGATTCACTGGCACATGTCTGAGAGAGTCCATCTAGAAGGCTTTAATAGAATCTGGAGAAAATTACAGTAAATTCATTAAAGTTCTTTTGAAAATATTTCTTTGTTGCTTCAGGTCTGATCTGCTGAAAGATCCATTGGGCCAGCACAGCTCATTACCTAATTCTAACAACTGGTTCCAAGTAAGTTTATTTTTTAAACTGGAGTTTCCAACAATCCAAAATTCCAATTTTTTGTTTTAAAGCAAATGCAGAAGATTTTGTAAGCCTTTTAGGCTTCAGATGAAATTCCAGTCATCTGAATCTTAGGGATGTATAGGTCATCACCGAATATACAGGTCTGTCCCAGAAGCAGGCAGTGGGCATGGCAGATTCAGGGAATTCTGAATTCTGAATGGGGAATTCTCCCCAAGCCATAGAAAACCTTTGAAAGATTGTAATCTGCAGAAATTGTTCAGTAGTCTTTCCACAGAGTTGTTTCACAATTTTGTAGAGAGAGTTTCCCTCTGCTCCCACAGTATGAGCATCTTTCATCTGTTGAGGTCACACACCATTTAACATCCCACTGAAATTTGTCAGTGAGTTTTAACATTTACAAATGAGTGTACTTAAAAATCACATTCAAACAAGCATATGCATCTTTTTCATCCTGTTTGCATTATCAAGCTTTGGTAGCAGTGGGGGGTACAGGGGTGGCTTCTGTGAGAAGCTGCTGGGAGCTTCCTCCATGTGTGACAAAGCCAATCGCTGCCATCTCCAAAGCCAGTGTGCCATTGGTCAAGGCTCAGACAATTAGAAATGGTAATGCCTCTGTGAGACTGTATTTCAGAAGAAGAAAACAAACGTTATTGCACAGATGTAATTGCTGCCACACAAGAGCTGGGTGAGAATAGGTGAGAGGAACAACTCTGCAGATACCCAGGTCAGTTATGAAGGAGAGGCAGGAGGTGCTCCAGGCACCAGAGCTGGGATTCCTCTGCAGCTGATGGTGACACCATGGTGAAGCTGCTGTGCCCCTGCAGAGCATGGAGGTAAGTGGGGGTGCAGAGATCCACGTGCAGCCCATGGAGTAGCCCGTGGACACCTGGGAAGAGGCTATGATCCCATGGAAGGTCCATGAAGAGAGGAGCCCGTGCTAGACCAGCCTGTCCAGCCTGCACCCATGAAAGAGTGACCCACACAGCAGCAGTTTGGGGAGGACTCTTGCCCATGGAATGGACTCATGTTAGAGAAGCGAATGGAGAACTGTCTGCCATGAGAAGGACTCAAGGTAGGAGCACGGGAAAGAATCCTCTCTCTGAGCAGTGGGAGAAACAATGTGTGATCAGCTGACCATAATCTCTGTTTTCTGTCTCCCTACAGTGCTGGGAAGGAGGGAGGGGTGGGAAGAAGGTGTTTCTAAGATTTTATTTTGTTTCTCATTAACCTGCTCTATTTTGTTGGCAATAAATTCAATTAATCTCTAATTTTAGCCTGTTTTCCCCATGATGGTATTGGAGAGTGATTTCATCCAGTTCTTAACCCATGAACCCTTCACTGTATTCTTCTGTCACCAGTCCAGTTGTGGAGGGGAGCGATAGAGAGGCTTTGGTGAGTGCCTGGAATCCAACCAACATCAACCCACCACAATCTTTTTGGTGGAAAATATAGGAAAATCATGAGGATTTTGAAATAAAGGTAGTAATTGAGAGAGGTAATGGGCAAAACAAGCCCTGAACAATGTTAAAGAGTAGAATGATCATGGATAATCTTTGTTGTAATTGTGGTGATGGGTCAAGGGATGGACTTTTTATAAATTATCCATATTTTTTTTGTGTTGTGATGATGTTATTTTGTTTTTTGTGGGGGTAATTCACTTTTTACGGTGTTTGTCTTCTGCAGCAACTGCTATAAGTGCTGAAACCCTGTTTCCCAGCAAGTGGCTGAGCTGCCTATGGGAAGTAGAGATTAAGTTTTTTATCCTTTGCTTATGCGTAAACAAATTTTTGGTTTTTTCTTGCACTAATACACTGCCTTATCTCAACCCACTACTTGTTTTCCCATCTGATTTTCCTCTCCCATGTCCGTCTGGGAAGGGCAGTGATAGAGGAGCTTGGTGGGCACCTGGTGTTCAGGTCAGCCACTACACAAACATGCTGAGATACAGGATCAATTTTTCGCTTGCACATGTTGGTAACATTACCATCCTTTGCAAAATGAGAAAATCATAATGATATAAAAGTCCAGAAAGGAACCGGAAGGCATTTCTTTGACTTTACTTATAAAAGGAGCCAGTTTTAAACTGAATCAATAGAAAATGAGATTAAGAATTTTAAAGATTTATTCCAAAATTTAATCGTTTCTGTCACAATAAATAATGCATCTAATGAGGAAAAAAGGATGCGTCCCCATCCCCCAAGAGATTTTTTTTTATCAGTGTTACTCTAAATTGGTCTGACTGTGCAAAATAGCTGTGAGTGAAGTCTCGCTGAAGCAAGCAAATCACTGTGTGGCACACTTTAAAAATGCTAAGGACTAAATGTCCCTTTAGAATTTAAAGCAGGTGTTCGTACAGAGAAGCACAATATAGCAGAAAGTGGTGATCCAATTCCAAATCAGCAGCCCTGCTTCCATATTCCTCCCACACATCCTACCCAAAACTGGGACACGAGGGAAAGCCAGCATTGGCCACCACTGCATCCAGAGGACTGTATTCTTCACAAGACTCCTAAAATGCCTCCTGTCCCTACCCTCATCTCAGAAAAGTCGCCTTCCTGTCTGATGTAGGAAGCCAGCAGGAGGCTGTCACAAAGGGACTGGCAATACTGCATGTGCCACCTCCTTTCACTGGGCATTTGATTGGGTCACAACAGTTTATTTTTCACTCACAGGATAATAGAGATCAAATTTATAAGAAAGGACAGTACCTCTGCAACACAAGATAATGGTTTATAGATAGTCCACAGCTGGGAAATGCTGGTAATATAGCTGAAATTAAAGGTAATGCTTTTATTTCTTAGCAAGAAAACCTCTATTGAAGTAACATGCTATTGTCTTCCTTACTAAAACTCCAGACACCGCAATCCAGAGATGGCAAGACTGCAATAATTTCTATTTGATTTAATTTTAAAATTTTTATGACTTTTTAGTCCTCTACACTGAATATTTGTGTTATGCAGATATCAAAAATAGAAAATAAAAATCAACAAATTTTTGTATTTCCTGTGCACTCATCTCATGCTCTGATTCATGACTTTGGAATACTAAGAATTCTACAAGAATTCTTAGAGATAAGAACTATTTGAATTGCATAAATATAATAGAAAAAGTTGAAATCAAGTACAAAGCAGTCTTTCTGATTCTGAACTTATTTCAATCTTTCATTCTAGGTTTTCGTATTTCCACAGAATCTGCTTCTTTTCCACAATTTATGGTTTTGGTTCTAAACAAGGCTATCCTTGCAGGCAGACAGTAACTGCAGGGGACGTACTGCACAGCACAGGGATGTAGTGGTCCATGCCAGAACACTCTATGTTCTGTATATGTAGTATACTATTTTGTTTGAAGGATTTGTAATTAATTTGTATTTAATTAATTAATTAATTTGTAATTAATCATCAAAATGAAGGTGACAAAACTAAGTGTTATGCTGCCATTACCTAGAGTTTATGACAAAGTGTGACTTCAACCTCACACATTATCCCTGTTTAGCTTCAATATAAAATTTTCAGCTTCAGGACCTCATAGATAACAAGACTAGCACATATTAATCCCTTAATCCTTTCTCTAATTGTTATGAAATCTAGAGTCATCAACAACTTCAGTCAATCCTGACCAGCTTTTTAGTCAGATATCGGGTTTTATCATCTATGCCTGCATTTGTAGGCATTAACACTGCAAAGTGTGATAAAGCCCAGGTGAATACTATCATGAATATTACATAAGTACAGTGCATGCATCTGTATAAATCTTTTTTTCTGAAACAGTTTACTATGAGAAGAAATCACTTCATTCAAGATGAATCAGGGAAAACATATTCTTACTATGAGTAAGAATAAACTTACTATGCTTTATAATAAGGTTTTCTGCTTACATGTATTTTTAATGGGTTTACTTTTTGGTGTTGTTTCAATGGGCTTCTAAGCTTCAGAGCTCGATTTTGTAACTCTGGCTGGTTTACTACAGATTGGTTAATTGCTAGATAAGCCAAAACTAGTTAACGACTTTTACCCTTGAATTTACAATTGAAATGGCTGAGGACAAAACTTAAATCTAGATTTGGAGATTCTACAACTGGAAGTGTAATTTAAGTTTTTGGAGGAAGAAAATAAATACTTTAAATGCTGATGCTTCTTTTTCTTTGGAGGGTAAAAACAGCCTGGAAAAGTACTGTGAGTTCCATACTGAAGAAAATCATTAAGCTAAACTAAAAATCTTAAATGTTACACAGTGTTACACTGAAACATCAAAGCACATTTTAAAAAAAAAGGTCCAGCACTGTCAATCATGGCATGAGAACTAAAGATGTCGAAGGCATACACAGAAACCATTTTTGGAATGGGTGCTTGATTTTTAGATTGCAGAGAAGACTCTTCAGAGACTCCGTAGTGAGCAGGGGTGCAGGATTGACCAGGGTAGTGCAGGAGTAACTTGTGTACCCAGCACAACACAATTCAGCTTTACCTGGGTGAGCTTATTCAGAGAGGAAAGGCAAAGCCAGGAAGAACTTTGAGGGGGTGATTTAGTACAGTTCCTTTTGCTACCCCAGCAGGCTTGGTTCAGAGGCAGCTCTTACATCTCTGCATGGTATTGGCAGGTACACTGCACTTAAATCTTCAGGCACAGAATCAGCTGATGAGTTCAGGCTCAGAAAAGAAGAAATGTGGTTTGTTTGGTGTTCTAAAGAGTCATAAAGAAGCTGGGGGCGATGGAGCTAGGAGGTTTGGAGGTCTGAACCTATGTGATGGGTACTTTTTGGAACCTATGTCAGGTCTGTAGCATGCCTTCAATACCCCTCCCTAGCAGCATGGATAAGTGACATGGTGCCAAACACTGTTTGGTTTTAATACACTGTTCAGCTTACTCTTCTTTCAAAATGTCATTTTGAGTGCCAAAATGCATTAGAATGCATTTTTTTTTATCCAGGTCACAGTGATGGAGTAAATTCCTACTTAATTATTAAGGAGGATGATAACCTTCATTATAGGATATTACAAATGATTATAACACAAGGAGCAGGTAAAAAACAACCAGGACGTACAAGAAATGAGTCATTTGGTATTGTGTAGATGGGAAGAGATAAGACAGACCTCAAAGGCAAAACTTTCTATAACCTCCTGGATATTTCGGGACCTCTTATGAAATGTGAAATTAAATTTTGTGAGAATCAACTAGGTTTTTTGGATATTGACTCATCATGTGATAAGCAAGTGTGTCTGTGGCCTTAACATATGAAAAGTAAGTAATTGTCCATTTTTGCAGTGTCTAATTGCTTACAAGGAAAACAAAGTGATAACTCAAACACAAATATCTTATCTGAAACAATTATTTCACAAAAAAAAAAAAAAAAAAAAAAAAAAAAAAAAAAAAAAAAAAAAAAAAAAAAAAAAAGTTAAGCCAGTAACTACCTTGCAAATGTGGAGTATTTACAGAATATCCAATATATAGTGGTTCCTGAGATGGGTTTCTAGAGCATGTCTTACAATAAGTGATCTGTGAAGATAAGAGTTCTAACTTTTGTCAGTGCCAGTGCAGAATTCAATTTCTATTTTTAAAAAATCAGGTAGCAGACTGGTTTTAAGACAGGTTTGTAAGATCAGTGGCACACAATATATGAATGCTATCAAAATTATTGTATGAGTTTCTGTTTGTCCATTATCAGCTTTCTTAAAAAAATAGAAAAGGGAGAAAACACCTTTATCACCAACAGTCCTAACCAAGTCTTTACCTGTACCACCATTAGCTGAGGCCTGTCTGCCACTCCTGGAGATTTACTACTGCCAAGATTACTAAAGTAGTCCTATCTTCTGCAACCATGGGAATTCTACAACAACTTGACAATTTAACTTTTTAGTTACTGTCAGATATCTCACTAAATTAGTATATTTTACTCTAAAGCAACATATCTACCTGTCTCTGAAGTCATTAGGAACCCTTAACGTATAGTCAATCTGTATGAGATCACACTCAGAAAGGAATATTTTCAAACATCCATATACAAAATCAGATTTTCAATTTGTAAATGTTTCATAAAAGAACAAACTTTTGACCATGATAGACTTGAGCAGTTTAAATCATTTCTTAATTGCAGTAGAGTAAATGCAGGCTTAGCCCATTGAATCTGTCAACAACCATGAATCAGTCGATAGCCATGAGTCAATAGATACAAATGCCAAAATACTTTGAAAAATAATAATGTTATCTTTTCAGTTTTGGATGATAATAAAATCTTCTCCTAAATCTGTATTCTTTTTATAGATGCACCTCCTGATTGGAAATCAGTGAACAGTTCAAGACCTAGTGATGTCTGGTCTCTCAGAGATGTGTGTCCTGCCTCAGCAGAACTCACCAAAAAAGCTATGACCTCTCTGCAGCCAGTTCTCCTTCAAACTCGGTAAAGCCCCATGTCCATTATTTTCATATTTTTCTCATGTCTGTAAAATAAATCCCTGCTCACCAAGAGGCAGCACACACAGTGTCTGAGACACATCCATGCTGACTGGCCAGACAGTGCCTGCATGCATGAGCTCCATGGCAAACTACACTGAAAAAGCAGCTCTTGAGTTCCCACTGCAGTCCCTGCCAAAGCCAGGAAAGTCAGGAAGACTCTGGGTTTAGCCCACATGTTGATTTTCATAACTTCTTGATTTCCTGTCAGAACTGATGGAATTTAACTAAGTTCAGAAGTTACTGGAGGGAAACTATAGAAATATTGATGGGTAGACAGACTGAGAGTGCATTTCCACAAGTCTCACTTCCTTGGGAAACCAAGGTGAATAGGAACAGATTCAAAACATACAGTTATAGGCACAGTCAGCCTACATGTTTGTATCATTACTGTTCCCTGCCTCCACTCATCTCTCTGACTGATGCTCATATAACGAGGAAGGCATTTGATATTTTTATCCTTTATCTTTTAATTAGTAGAGCATATTTCTTTCCAGTGATCCAACCAGTGCCAGCAATTAAAACAGTTACTTGTTTCCTCAAGGTCTTTCTTACACTACTCACATTTCTTTGTGCCTCACAAACGTATAATCTCCATCAGAGGAGAAGAACATTATTGGTCTGATGGCACAAATGAGGAAAATGAGCTGAATGTCTGTAGATAAAACCTGATTTAGAGCTGGGATTTCAAGTGAATACCTCCTGAATTGCAAACCAGTGTTTTGCTCTACAGCACACTGACGGTCTGCCAAAGCTACCACGCAGCAACCCAGCACAGCCACTGCCACTCGGATGTGGATGCACTCACCTTATCTGGAGGGTGGATGAGTCCAAGGAGCTTGGCCATGCTCTCCCTCCCTGCTTCCAGAGAGACCATCTGTTCTTCTCAGTGCCTTTTGCTTCATGCTTGCACAGATTCAGTCCCAGACAAGATTTTTCATCTTAACCTATTGTTTTTGACACACTGCCATTATTTTGTTCACTATACAACTAAAAAAACCCCATCGTTTCCTTCCTGTCAGGCTTAATCTCTCAATCAAATCTAAATGGAAATTCATACACAAGACAATGGCAAAGACAATGTACTTCTCTAGTCACAGGACTTTCTCCCTCTCAAACTTCTAAGGGTTTCTACAAACCAAAACAGTTAATAATTTTTTTTTAAATGGAGAATTAGGCAACCTAAATAGAGAGAGAGCTGTTCTTAGACAAGTAATCATATTCAAAGGAGACTTAATTTGGTTTCTTGGAAAGATTTCACCTGCAGCCACCATCTGGCTAACAGAGACACAGTTTAAGACTTTCCCCAGTAAATCCTATTAATCCTGTTGAGCAGCATGGAATGATTTTGAGGACCTTTTCTCCTCCTCTTTGCAGTGTTTCTGAAAGCTGACTGCATCACACAGAATTCATAATCTCATGGCTCCTTTTCAATGCTGGAACTGCCACAGGGCATGGTTGCCTAGCTGTTGAAAATTATCACATACTGATGTGATATCAAGAAGGTTTACTTTTATAAACCTAATTTCTTCTTTTCCTCCACTGAATACTTTTGTAAAGACTAGAGGAGGAGAAAACTCAATCTTTAAAATTTTAGCTCTCGTTCTGCAATTACAACTTTTAACCTTAAAATTCTCCTGAGGAAAATGGGTTTTGTCTCTTATTTTCAATTTTCATTACATAATCAACCAGTTTTAACAATAATTTTGTAGTATTATTTCACTGATTTATCTTAATAAAATAATCCTCTTTAACATTACTGAGAGTTAAAGGCTGCTGTGGGATGTGCTGTGGAGGTTGGGATTTCCCTCTGTGTAGAGCAGGAGAGTTCTTTCACCACATGCCTGGTTTCCTCTGGCTCCACCCCAGCAGTACATTCAAGATTGTTGTGAACTCCAGAACCAGAGTCCAGCAGGACTCACATCACCTTTACCTCAGGTTAATTTCTGTGGCTTCAGAGGGTTCTTTGTTTTCTTCATTGTACAAGAGCAGAATCATTCCTCTGGTCTCCCAGGAGTGTTTTTCCTTGTCTTTCCTCTAGTCATATTCTATTATGGACTCCTGTGATTGTTTTTTGCCTTATTTTATGCATAAATATCCATGGCTCAAACAATCTTCCAGTGTCTTGCAGAAAGAAATATGTCAAACTAACTTGAGAAGCCTCACAATCTCTGCAAGAAACCCAAGAGAACTAATACTCAGTGTGACAAAATACTTGTCAAATCTAGCTCTCCCCTCTACTTCTTATTCTTCCACAGAATTAGGAAAAAAAATGTGCACTGATCTAATATCTGAATTCTGGAATTTGTCCTTTGACAATGCCTGTCTGGTGGGGATACCTATTCATGGCTCATAAACAGTAACTTCTTTTCTTCCTAGCTTTCTTCTGTTCTGTTATGAAATTCTTGTGATTGCTACAGAGAATCAGCATGTTTTTATGTAACCATGCTTCTGAAATTGCTTGTCAGTTGTCAGTGTGTAAATCTCCTTTCATCCACTTATTGCAGATGTTTGTTTGTCCCTTCCACAGACAGGCACACTGGTAAGATGTGTCTACATATGTTTGTGTACACGAATTTGTATCTGATTTTAGCCCTCTTCTATTTTTAGAATAGTAAACTCCCCTACAGAAAAAAAGCAAAGTCTTACTTCAGCCTGAGATAAAAGGCAACCTACAAGGCACCACTCAAGTGAATTGCTTTTTCTGCATTTTAAATAAAGGAGCAGTCTAATGGAAGGTTTCCCCAGCTTATATAATAGCTCACACAGACAGACAGTTCTTCAGAGGCTGCTCCTGCAATTCAGACCAAACAAGTCCAGTCAAAAACACCATCCACAATAATAAACTAACAGGCCTTGGATCCTGCATCCAAAGCAGCCCCAAACCACCCTTTTTTTTTTTTTTTCCCCCAAGGATGCTCCTAACTGTAAAGAAAAATCAGAGCACAAAGGGAAAGAAATAGGACTGAGTTTGTCTTATTAACATGGCACGCATGTGGCTGGCATTTGCAGAAACCTGCTATGAGCAACTCTAAACTCTACAAATAAGTGTCACTATGGAAACTAATCAAATGAGCAGAAGTATGAGAGAGACCGCCCCAGGAAAATGTCTGCGAGGGATAAATATTACTATAAACAAATTCTTTAGCTTAAAGGTCCCCACTGAAAAGGCTGAAGGAGCTGGCCAGGTGTCTCAGGATTCTGGATCAAGTTCATGACTTTTCTCACCGGGTCAGTGGCATCCAAGAGCATTGTAGTCTGCAAAGGGAAAACAGACCCTGCTTCATTCCTGGGCACCCTGGAGCTCTTGGCTCAGAGGAAAACCTTGCTTACATCTTCCAGGAGGATGGCTTCTTGGCAGAGTGATTCATCCCTCACAGCTCATGAGGATCAGGATAAATAGCTGGGGAAAGTGGAAACTCAAATTCAAATCAGAACTAAATGTTTTGAACACGCAAAGCTTTTTACACTGAAGCAAAAAATATGTTTTATTTCAAATAAGTACAAAAGTTACGATTTTGCAGAATATCTCAGCTACTTCTCTAAAGCAAATACCACATATCTTTTCTGCAGCTAACATAAGGAACTGTGTGTGCACACCTTACATGTAGTATTTCAAAAATAATGCATTAAAAAAAATGTAGTAGTTCAAAAGGAAATAGAAACATTCATAGCTCCTATTAGCCCAGGGCATATGTCTTTATATTCAAATACATTCCATGGTATATTGTTCTTTATTACAACATTGCATTGCACTATAAACAGTGAGCCTTTTGAAGGAAAGAAACCAAGACCAGAGTTTGTGCAGAAGCCGTGAGTGTGCTTATTCAGGTTCAGGGGTAAAGCAGAAAGGTAAACATGTTGCCTCCTGACTTTGATCAAGCAGCACCTTCAGGCAGCTATGACCTGCTACTCCTCAGATCACAGCAGTGGTCTTTAAAGCAGAACATCCAGCAAGTTTTGGAAGAGAACAAAAGAGGCAGTCAGTGTCTGAGTCTGATCAAAGTCAACATCAGCTGATGAAGATTAAAAAATTAGATAAAATGTCATTTTGTTGAACACTAGCAATATCTGCTTCTCTATTTTGCCATTTCAATAACAAATGGTATTACAAATGTGTTCCAAACTATCCACATTTACTACTTATTTAATATGGGTTTGCCTGTAAGTCACCCATAGGAGATGTGTAACTGAATACTTGGCTCTTGGAATCACTGGGACAGATCACAACATGCAGAAATAATCACTGGTGATATTTTCCTGTCAGTGCTAGGCCAGCTCAGGGAAATTCAGAGACTGCAGCTTTGAGAGGTTTATAAGCTATTTGGTTTCCAGCAGAATGATGTGGAGGGAATTATATGTGAATTTTTAAAAGAGATTTAATCAGAGAGGTGATTAAAATTATAGAGAGACTAATTTGCAGACTTTTTTTGTGAATAAAAGAAGACTGCTCATTGGGCATTGGTCAGTGATACTGCAGATCATTCTTTTGAAGCTGTGGCTGTCCCAGGCTTTTGGTAAATATGGTGCATGGCACTGAAAGCCTGTTCAAGCTTTTTTATGCTGCTGTCTTTACTGTCAAAAGCAAATCTCTTGGTGACTGCTTGAAGCAAGTATGACTAATTCAGGACTCCAGCTATTGGGAAAGAGAAACTGCAAGAGCATTAAAGTTAAAAGATCTGGTGTTCATTCACACATATATTTAGCTATGATATTTATTCCCTTTTAAGTGAAGTAAATATTTCTTTTTCACTTTGTTCCACCCAATACCAAGTAGAAGTAGAGGTCAGGAAGAAAGCTTTCCTTTAAAATGCTCTAATCCTGCTGTTAGTCATAGAATCATGGAATCATAGAACAGCCTGGGTTGGAAAGGACCTTAAAGACCATCTAGTTCCAACTGCCTTGCCTTGGGCATAGACACCTTCCACTAGTCCAGGCTGCTCAGAGCTCTATTCAACCTGTCCTTGAACACTTCCAGGGCTGGGATAACTGCAACTTCCCTGAGCAACCTGGTCCAGTACCTCACCACCTCACAGCAAAGAATTTCTTCCTAATTCTAAGCTAAATCCACTCTCTTTTCAGCCCAGCTTCAGCTACCTCTTCTGTGTTGAAGATACAGTTGCCCTGGACATAAAACAAACAAAAAAAAAATAGCCCAAATCTCCATTCCCCGTTAGTCTTTCTATAGTCTTTCTCCATCTTTCCTGTAAGCTTCCTTAAGGTGCAAAAAGGCATCAATTAAATCACCCCAAAGCCTTATCTTTTCCAGGCTGAAATCCCAATTCCCTCAATCTTTTCTTGTAGCCCATGCAATCTATCAGCAGTTTGCTCTGAAGCTGTTGCAGGGAGTGCTGGAGGTGGAAGAGCAGTGAGGGGGTTATCCAAGTCCCAGGCATTGCTGTGCACTGAAGGACAGAGAGCGATGGGGCTGCTCCAGACACAGTTTTTCCTGTAACCCAGACACTTCTCCCATGCCTTGAACTAACATTGTGAGGAGGGAATAGACATAAGCTGGCTCACACAGAATGCAAGGGACACAGGGCCTCCCTACAAGATCATCCTCACAATTAAATGTCTTCTTTTGACTCACAACAGTAAATTGTGCTGTGCTGTAATAAGTAGCCACATTGTACAGGAAAACTGAACAAATTTTCTCATGCCAAGACATACAATTTTTAAAAAGAGAGTTTCAAAAACTAGAAAAGTCATCCGTGTACAGTTCTTCAGGATTTTACCAATTCCTCTCTCTTTTTTAGTAACACAGATAATGGAAGTATCAGTATATTATGAAGGCCCACCCTCCCCAAGCTCTGACTTCTTGGTGTTGAATATAACTGAAGAGTTTTCTGCTCTTTATAAAAGCATGGAATGCATTTGCATATCCAGTAGTGTGCATATTATTTTTAAAGTGGAAAATTATATCGATGGTAAATGTAGGTGGAAAGTAGAATAAAGTATCAACTGCTTGATGGAGACAGCACTTAAGAAGGCAGCTTGTGTAACAGAGCTTCTCTGCAATTTTTTAAGGCTCCTGCTCCCTTCAGTTTCCCTACAGCAGAACAATTATTTTAGGTAACGGGGCGGGGGGAAACGTGTAAAATCAAACAGGCTGTTTTAGACTGTCACACAAATAAGGTATGTTACAGACCACAAGGTGCATCTGAGAACCTGAACTATGCTGCTGGGGAAAGAGAGAAACCTTCCTTTCCTTGGTGGGCAAAGCTGGAAAAGAGAGAAACTTCTTTCCTCGGAGAGAGGCCGGGAAAGAGAAGCGTTCCTTTCCCTTGGAGGGAGGCCGGGAAAGAGGAACGTTCCTTTCCTTGGGGAGAGGCGGGGAAAGAGGAGCATTCCTCGGGGAGAGGCCGGGAAGGAGTAACGTTCCTCTCCTCAGAGAGAAGCCGGGAAAGAGGAGCGTTCCTTCCCTCAGAGGCCGGGAAAGAGGAACGTTCCTTTCCATCAGACAGAGGCCGGGAAAGAGG
>VZSR01001283.1:13653358-13694701 GCA_013398615.1 Brachypodius melanocephalos | reverse complement strand
GTTCCTTTCCCTCAGACAGAGGCCGGGGAAGTGGAGCGTTCCCGTGCCGGGCGCGCGGAGCGGCGGGTTGTGCTGCACGGCGGCGCCATCTGCTGGAGGCCGCGGGTGTCGCGGAGCCGCCCCTGTCCTGGGGCCGGAGTCACGCGCGGTCACCGCAGGCACGAGCTGCTGCTGCCGAACCCGCCACCGTGATGTTACAGCAACAGGGACAAACATTGTCAGAGCATTCCTCTGGCACCGTGCTGCTTTGTTCTCGAGTTCGTACAGGTGCTACGTTGTATCACAGAACAACAGAGTCGTGGAATAGTTTGGGCTGGAAGAGACCTTAAAGGGTCACCCAGTTCCAAACCCCCTGCCGTGAGCAGGGACATCTTCCACTACACCAGATCGCTCAAAGTTTCATCCAACCTGGCCTTGAACACTCTCAGGGTTGGGACATTCACAGATTCTCTCGGAAACCTGTTTCAGTGTCTCACCACCCCCACAGTAAAGAATTTCTTCCTATTATCTCGGCTAAACTTACCGTGTTTTAAAGCCATTCCCCTTGTCCTATCACTACATACCACTGTAGAAAGTTCCTCTCCAGCTGCCTTGCAGGCTCCCTGTTAGGTACTAGAAAATGCTCACCAATTCCCTGCAGCCTTTTCATCCCCAGGCTGAACAATCCCAATTGCTTTAGTCTTTCCTCACAGGAGCGATACTCCAGCCCTGTAATCAACTTGGTGTCTCTCTTCTGTACGTTTCATATCAGTTTGCAGGTCACAGTTAAACAGGTCTGAGTTTGTCAAAAATGCAGTTTTAGGCTGTTAACCTGTTTAATTACAGGGTAATATTTCCATGTGTGTCTCTCATTGACTTTGTAGAGCTGCAGAATTTCAGGATACTAAGTTGAAGGTAGATTATTAGAGATGTCATAATACACATTACTAAAACAAGCTAACAAGGTGGGGAAAGTCTGAAGCAGAACTCTACTATTTGAAGTTCTTTTTTGTTAACATTCAGGTTTTATTACTCCTTTTTCTACTTCTCGTAGTTACAAGCTTTTCTTCTCAATCATTATTTCAGAAATCTCCAGCGATAGAAAACTGAGATTGTCACAAGGCATTTGATTCCAAGAATTTTGCATTTCTGAAAAATATCATCAATCTTGAAATGTCCTGATAATGCTTCTAGTAAAATAGAAAATTGGTAAAGTTAAGAGGAAAAGCCTAGAGTGTTGTAGAGAATATCTGTCTCTATGCATTCAGTCTGAAGGAGTGAAATAACAAATTTTCACCAGAAAAAGAGAAATATTACTGGACCCCTTTTTTTTCCTTTCCTTTTTTTTTTCCTTCTTTTCCCCTTGTCTACACAATCTGTGCTAGAGGCAACAAAGATTTCAAGACAATTCATCTGTACCTAAGCTTGTACTTCTCTTTAGGCTTTGAGCCAACTGTTTGAAGATTTTAGATGAACAACCTTATGACCTAACATATCAGTGCTGTTGCCAATTCACTCGTGCAATCACATGCCTTTCACTTGGCTCTTTTTTCATACTGATGTAGAAATCAATCTCAAGCATAAATGAAAAGTATATGCTTCCTTGATGGTTTTATGCTTGTTTTTATTAAAGTAATTTTAAAATATCTTATGCAGGATACCTTACATTGTACTGGCTAGAGGCAATTTTAGGAGAGTTTTAGGGCTCAGACTTAGGAAAGTTTCTACAGTCTTTTAGCCTGTATGCTAAGCCTATCCTATGTACATATTTCTTCTACCTCAGAACATTTCTCAATAATCATTGAAACACAATTGTTTCTTAAATGCATTTGCCATATGGTTCTCAATCAATTCTCAATCAACCCACAGAAGTTAATGTAAGGACAGCACTTACAACAGTGAGGCACAATTCAGTACTAAATTGAACTCCAGATCAGTCCCACAAAAGAACCTGAGGATGAAATAAAGGAGCAAAGGTTTCCAAACGTCACTGTAGAATAAACGAATGAAACCAGCACTCCATTGACCTGCAGAAATAAAGAGAGGAAGGAGTCACTACCTGCCTTCACAAAGTTTCAAAGCCATATACTGAGACAGCTGCATATGTTTTCCAAACCTTCCAGATCTTGCACGTTCTTATGTAAAATCAAGTATGTAACTTGCCTGCTCCTTTACAGTCTCGCTTGTCCCTTGGGCCACTCTGTCCCATGATGGCCACCTGTCTGTGCAGGGACTGTCAGCTCTCCAGGATCCAGGGTGCCCCACAGCTCATTTCTTACCCATCTATTCCAAACACTAAGCTCGACCACCTGCAGGACAGCCACAAGGCTCAGCTGAGCACTGAACTCTCAGCTCCTTTCTGGATATGAGAAAGTGACAGGTGCCCCAGCTGTATTTTCCATGATCCCATCCATCCAAAGGTTTGGATCACTCCAAACGAAGAACTGGCCTCAATAGTGACCCTGGTTTCCCCTTACAAGTATTTGATTATGTCCATTATGCTGTATAACATGTTACTTATTATCTTTTATTGTGTGCCTATCATACATTTCTCAATTGCTTAATAACTTTATCCAGACACTAAGTGCATAATCACATTCCAGTCATTAGCATTGCACATGCAGTTAATGCCTAAGCCATGTTACTATGAGGGCTATATCTGGATGTCTCCCAGGCCACATACACTTGTTCTATATCCTGGACACAGCTGACCACCAGTAGCTCACACAGAGCTATCTACTTCTGTCAGGCCTTCACTGTTTTGTGAAACATTGATTTGCAAAATACCATAGCTTCCATACTACAATTGCTGTTTCTCTAATTAAAAGGAGGATAACCTATACCATATCTATACTTACTTAAGATGATTGTCCTTTCATTTATTTAAATACATTAGGAGTACTTCTCAGCAATGCGGCCTTTGGGCTCATTTTGGGTTTTTTGTCTAGAACAGGAAGGATCAAGAGGATAGGAACCTCTTACATGGAAATGGCAAAAATTTCCAAATAAGTTTTCTCTGGAAATACTCTACTAAGAGAATGAAAAAGAGAGAATGTAGAAAGATGTAGATTCAGAGGAGTAGCACAGAAATGGGATTTCTGATCTATCCATCAAATACAACAATAAAGGAACATTTGATGGGATGATGAGATACTGCAAAGCAAAAAATATATTCCTAATAAACAATGTCTATAATTAAGCTGCACAACTTGCTGCCACAGGAGGTTAATGAAGGAAAAGCATTATGAAATTCTGTCAGGAGCACTTAAGCACTTTCTTTTCAGATTCAGATTTCTCGCATGAGAAAATGGACTTACTTCCTAACAAGTACTCTAACCACAGGGCTACCACATAAATATCCCTTTTTACTGGCCCTATGAACCTCTGATGTGTATTTGTGGCTCTGATTAACTTACAGTGGTGGACAAACAAGAAAACAGGGTGTGAGCACCTATGGAGGTAGATAGAAAGAACTGGAAATAGTGTTGTGTGAATCAAGATGGACTTGAACTGATGTCCTATGGTCAGCTTATCTCAGAAAAGATGAAGGAGCTGCAGAATAGCTTCAGAGATAGATGGAAAAGGAACAGAAGCAGAGGAAAATTTTCAGAGATTGGGATGGTTTACCTGAGAAGGAACATGAGAGAAACAGAGGAAACAAGCATAATTCTTTTAGTACAAAAGCAAGGAGACAGCCAGTGACAGCAACCAACATGGATTTGATGAAAGACAACACTTTTTTTTACTCAGAAAAATATCATGTATTATCAGTTTGTGGAATTCATTCACAAGAGCTGCTGAAGTGCTCAGGAGAACTGAAAAAAAATGCTTAGGAGTACTGCATGTATACAGTGGGAATCATTCACAAACTAAAAGAAAAAATACTTTATTTAAAGGAATGAAGATATAAACCCTTGCTCTTTAGTGGATTAGACTGATAAGGTTCTACAGGGAACTGAAAGGTAACTGTGTAGCCTCTAGTTTTTTCTCTGAAGCTGGCCTTGATGTTAAATTGTGCCAGATGAGGTTTTAATGTAGCTGCCAAAGCAGGAACTAAATATTAGGAACATGTTTACCTTGGGAAAAGGAAATGGAAGAAGAGAAGAGGAAAGAAAGTGAAAGCAGACAGAATACAAGAACAGCAATAAGTGAAAGAACATAAAGAATACTAATAAAACTGATAACAAATTAATTTCAGTGTTACACTGGAAAATGTCATTGGACTACTAAAGTGAGAGACATGAGGGTACATGTGGCGGGCTCAAACATTTAAACTGTGATTTGCTTCTTCACAGAAATAAAGCATTAATGGTCAGTTTTGGAAACTACTAAGACATATTAAAGCACACGAAAAACCACTTGTAGATAATGTATATGTACACATAAACACTTCCACATTTTGCCATGGCCCAGCTAATCCCTTATGGTGATTCACTACAATGTAAGAAAATATTGTCGCTTTTCTGTAAGGGAAATCTTGCCATTAAGCAAGGAAATTAAAGAAAAAGCTTCCCCAGTCAGGCTTTTAAGTGGATAAATGCAGATTTTAAAAAAGGAATCTGGATTCTGATCACTCACAGGGAAGAAAAGCATCTCACCATAAATACAAATGAAAGAACCAGGTGTCAAGATATCATAAACAAATGGGAGGACAGAGTGAGCCATCTGCTTCATCAAAGAAAAATTTCATACCCTGCAAGTCTACAAAACATAAACACTGGGTGATAAGAGAAAAATTTTGTTTTTTCAAGGTCTCAAAGGTAGGAACTGCACTGGGTAGTGGTAGGGCTTGTGCCAGCCAGATAAGGAGAAGATGAATCCAGCCAGACCTGCTGGCTCTTCCCAACTTGTGACCTTCAAATAGAGTATGTTACACTGGGAACAAGAGCCAGCCCATAACTAAGAAATATGTTGGGTCCTCAATCCCAGCAGTCCTTCCCCAGACATATAGAGAGTGAGTACCCCAGCCAGAGTGCATGGGAATGCTCCCTGGAGTGAGGTCTGTTCATGCAATTTGGGCCAGGAAAGCCAGCAGGAATGGGAAAAGCAGGCCTGGAAACATCTAACACAGAGTTGTAAAGAAGGAGAGGAGTCATGCTGAGAGAGGAGCCTGCTGCTGTCCAGCCACATCAGGGCAAGGTGGATGGGCAGTGAGGCAGGACATCAGCACAGAGCATGACTGAGCTGGTGGCTGGTGAAGGAGACCAGGATAAGGAGAGAAGACAGACACCATGTGTATGTGAGGCTGTACAGTCGAAGATGGTCATAATTTAAAGAGACACTTTACTTCAGAAAGGAATTTGGAAAGGCTGAGAAATCTGTATAACATCTTAATAATCATTAGGATTCTTTGTCTCATTAATTCATCTCCTCGCACTCGGTCAGGTCTTGTCTGTAGTTTGGACATTTGTTCTCCAGCTAACTGAGCATGGTCAGCTGTATGTCAGATTGTTGGGTATTTCTGTGCTATAAATAGTATGAAAACCCAGAGGTAAATATGGAAAATACCACTAACTGCATTAAAGGAAGAGGATGTCAGGTGTATTAGATTAATTCCCTATAACTATCCAAAGGATTAGAAAGAAGTTGGTCAGTGCAGTTCCTCGACAAGTGATTGAATGCAGGGCCAGACTAAGCTAACAGTGCTTATATTTAACTTACTAATGCTTACTTACTAATGCGACACCGTGTGCACTGCAGGTGACCCCAAGCAATTTAATCAGAATTTAAGGTCTCTTTTAAGGATAAAAGGGAAAATCCAGCCCTCACAGTTGTGAAAATGGCTCCCTGAATGTGAACCACTGTAGTCATATCGAAGATCTGCTTGGTTCTACTGTCACCTAGCAATAAAAAAATACAAAGAAACAACAACAAAAAATATCCTCTTGCTCATTTCTATAATTTTCTAGATAGATTTCCACACTCATTGTCATTACACTGTTGCCAGCTGGGCAGACACGTGACATTATACTGAGAGGATGTTGTATTTGCCAGGGATGTCAAATGAAACAGACAGTTCAAACATGCCATAAGGACAAGATCATGAACTCTCTTAATAGTGCTCTAGCAAACAGAGCATACAAACACTGGGTAAGGAGTTACTACATGGTGATTAACCAGGAGCTGGTTTTCACAGCTCCCCATTAAGAACAAGAAATAGCACCATAAGTATTTTCTTCAACTGTGCACCATAGAGGCAAACAATTTCTCTAGGCATGAGTGAGATTTTTTTGGAAGATAAACAGGACACACACGGGGAAAAGAAAAAAAAAAAGAAAAAGAAAAAGAGAGAAAAAGAGATAACTTTAAAAAGTAAATCAATCTGCCTAAACACAATGCCATTTCAATTGTTTTGAATCTCCAGGACTACCATGTGAAGCTGTAATATATATCAAAGGCCTTGTATGAGATTCATGTGCTTCTGGGATGCAACAGTACACTAGGGAAGAATTCCTACTGCATCCAAAATTAAACCAACACCTGTGTTTAAGTAACTGAATTTGTCCTCAGTATAGATTAAATATGTGATTAGAGATGGGTAATTCAGTCCTGCTCACCTCTGAGTGTTCTAATTCAGGAATACCCTCTTAGAGCAGAAGATACTTGTTCTCCCAAGGGGAAGCTCACCGGTGTTTCTGTAAAGGTACGACAATATTAATCTCTCTTCTGTACATATGCAATCTAACACCATGAAGTTCTTACAGTCAAGGGTCTTTCAAAGGAATAGAAACATTCTGTATAGTTCTTTGTATTTACCAACACTGAAGTTAATTTACCATCTTTTTGTTGTTTCTCCAGTTGATTTAAATCTTAGTCAACTTCCCTTACAGTTTTTTTTCACAGCAGTTAATATACATAAGTAACTTTGTCTTCAAAGTCCTCTCTCTCCCTTTGTTTCTTTTCTTTCCAGATTACAAGCAAATACATGAAACAGCAGATGGCTTTGCATGACATCTAAAAGCATTCTGCTGCTAATTTTACCACGACGGGAGTTGATTTTTCATTGCTCTTATTGGTCAGCTGGCCAATTTAACTGTTGGATGCATTATGAAATACAGGAAATCCTGATGCAAAAAAGTTCGCCCGAGTAACCTAGTAATACCACAGTATGGATTCTGAACATTTGTATTTCCACTTCAGGCATTGCTGGACTTAATGAGCCATTCTTGGTACCACCCAACCCCACAGAAAAGATTCAGAAAAATAGGTAGGGGGCAGAGCTGGCTTTGTCTGTGTCCAGCTCTCTCCTTGCTCTCCCTTGCTCTCCCAGATCCAGCGAAGCAGGAGTTGCATGTTCCTCAGGCACCCAGCACTGCTGCCAGTGCTCCATGCCTCATCCCTCAGTGCAGCTGCTCAGACCATGGGGGATTCCAGCATTGGTCCCAGCCCAATCTGCTTCTTCACCTACTCTCCTTCTTGAAAAAGGAGAGTATAACGTTAACAAATTTATTTCTGCCCCATCCTCCTATACCCTTCAGCCAAAATGCAGCCCTGAACCTGGTTTTCCTCAAACCTTGGGATTATGGACAGGAGTTAAAAGTTTCTCTTAGTAGTTTTTTTTTAAGTAGTTGTTCCTTTGTTCCGCAGTTCATTGTGTCCCAGCATGGCTCACCAGGAGGTGCCTGCAGGGACAGCAGGGAGCTTACTGCTGAAGTTGAAACAATTCCATTGAGGTCTTCAATTCCATTCAATCACCACAGCTGACTAACCCAATACCAAAACTTCATATGCATATTTCTAATGCCAAAAGCATCAGACTATTGCTCTGTCTGGCAACTAGTTGCTTTATTTAGGTTAAATTCACTAGCAATTGGAAATTTGGCAGCGATCTCACCGTGACTGGTTCCAAGGGGCTATTTAAATACAGGAAAGTACTAAAGAATATTAGAGCCTAGATTTGATTTTTCTAAAATAACCATTTAAGTCAGAATCATAAAAAAATTTTCTGTAGTCAATGTATTTTTTCAAAGTATAAATCATATAGTTAAAATAATGCTAACCGAAACATTAAATTATTATATTTGTCTCTCATTTCAATATGTACATCAAGTTAATTAATTCTACAAGTTAATTAATTCTATTAATTCTATATTTTCATTCATTATCTTAGTATGACTATCAACTTGTAGTGAGTTTTTAAATTGTGTCAACTGAATTTGAAAATATTACACTGTGACACATGAATTTTTTGTGTGCTACTGCAGTGATCTCCAGGCACGATGCAAGTATGGGCAGAAGGGGAAAAGGGGGTTTTTGTTTCAATTTCATTTAAATTGCTACATAACCTCGCAGAGGGATTTAGAATTGTTCCTTTTTTCCAAGCTTAAAGCCAAACATTTAAAGTATAATCTCGTACTGCATTATGAAGCAGATCACATGTAGAATCCTGCTCATGTGTTTGGTTTAAAGTTTCACGGGGACTGCGGGACAGAATTAACACTTCTGTGCTTTCAGACTACTGAGAAAAATATGCAGAGTTTCACGGCATACTCAGATAGTTTGAATGTCTGATTCAAAGCAATGAGCAGAAGGCAAGCAGGTTAAGAGTAAAATAACATTAGAAAACACGAAACAAAAAACATGGTTAGTCCACAAACAGGTATTACTCACTAAGTGATGTGGTGTTGGAAATCTCTTGTGACGGCAAAAAAATTAGCTTTCTATGATATCAGCAATTTTGAACAGTGCATAGTGTAATTCTGTGAAGAAAAAAGTTTGAGCTTGCTGTACACGTATGTACGTGCTTCCGTGCATTGAGTGCACAGAGCTCCTGTAAGCAATGAGTAGCAACACTAGAAAAAAGCTGTAAATTAATAATAAATTTTATTCCTGGATTAAAAACCTGATGGTGTTATGAAAATTTACTGTCTGAAATAATATAGTTACACTGTCACTGCGGATAATTGGTCAAATCCTGCTGATTCCAGACCCTGCCATTGAACAGAGGTTTCAAATCAAAGTGCAAATTTCACTCAGCATTGTTTGAGCACCCACTCTGACAGAGTGGCAAGTGGGACTTTGTGCTTGCTGTTTTGTCTGTCCTGCTTTGCTTTGCAGGTTCAGAAGCCATGTTGATATCACAAAAGGACTGTAAATCTCCTCTTAAAATCTGATTGACATTGCTGGAATGAGGAATTTCTTCTGACTGGTGAGACATAATTGGGTATATTCCAGTAGTTTGCATTCAGATGCAAGGAAAAGAGATTAGGTAGATTAACCTCCGTCATCTGGGAGATGACATTTCTTGCTGTGTTTGAAGTATTTTGTGAAGGAAAGATGGCACTGATTTTGAAGTTTATATTAATCAAATCTCTTTGATTTTGTTTGATGCAGCAGCTGCAGTGACACACCCTCAGTCTTTGAAAGCCTTGAGCTGTAAGGGCCAGGATTTAGAAGAGACCAGCTACAGCTCAGAAGTGTCACCCTCAGCCTCCAGGGAGAAGGAAAGTACTTGTCTAATTTCTCCTCTTCTTAAATTTGCTTTAGAATTGGAGCAAAGATGCCTGTGTATATCCTGATACAAAACTCTGACTGAGAGTAGGTTTCTGCACCAAAGCAAACTTTAAAATTAACAGTTTAATTAATAAACAGTTTAAAATTAATTTTTTTAAAATTTCTTTTTTCTTTCTTCATTTCTTTCTTTCTTTTTTCCTTCCTTCCTTGTTTTCGTTTTCTCTTTCTTTCTTTCTTTCTCTTTCTTCCTTTCTCTCTTTCTTTCTCTCTTTCTTTTTCTCTTAAGAGAAGTTGTAGATGCAATCTCCTGTTAGCAAGTTCTTCCTAACCTGGATTTGCAACAGTGAAATTTTACAAGTGACTACAGTTACACAAATTTATTTTATGACTTCAGTTTATCAATTTGAAGTAGTATTGGGCTAAAACCATGCAAACATTTCCAGGTGTTTCATCTGCTTCTGTCATACAGATACTTTGCTCTGTGTTTGCTTTTGTGTTTGCAAGCAGCCCTGAGGTCTGAATTAGAGAGCATCAGCCCCTGTGTGAACATCACCAAGGGTTAACCATGACAATCAAACAAAACTGACACGTTTTGACACTCCATGAAGGGCAGATATCTTCTCTTCAACCAGGTACACAAACTATTTTCATTTGCATGAAGAACCTTTTCCAGTAGTTGGATTCACTGGAAACCCTTTCTGTGTACCCTGTTAAGAGGTACAAGCTGATTTGACCACTAAAACATTTTCTAGAGAGGAAGATCACTGAAGAACTTCTCCTCACCCCCACAGCCCCAGTGCTGCCTGCTGGGAAGGGTGCACAGCACTGCAGGTTTTCCCCACCATGCTCGAAGCAGTTGTTTGTGCATATCAGCCCCACCCATCCCCAAATGCAGAACCAGAGGCCACTTCCCATTGGGGCTCTCCACAAGCATGGTCCCACATGCCTCATCCCAGCAGGACTGCTGCCGTTGCTCAGGGGAAATCTCCAGAATGGACAAGGCAGGTCCAGCCACACTTTCCAGCCGCACCAAAGACAGGAGTGGTGGCTCTCCATGTTTGTTACAACCCTTACGTGTAGAACTATCACAGGTGGACCAGGGGTGTGATCTGAGTGAAGCCTGGAATTCAGCCAGCCCTGGAGAGATAACTCTGTGTGAATCTTGTGTCTTCATTTTAGTTTCTTTTAAAAAATCAAAGCCCAGAAAAGGATAAGTTTTGACCTGTTGTTATTTGCTTTGGCAGTGACTGAAAGGGATAAGCCAACTACCTGCTGACAGGCTTTGACTACATTTAATTGCTGAAAATCAGACTGTGAGTGACTTGAAGTGATAGGCAAGTACTTAATGAAACTATTCAGACCAGTAACTTTTCCAGCGAGAGCAAACCAAGAATGCCAACTAAACATTTATTGAAGCTGAACCACTAATGAAGTGACCTATCAAAATGTATTTAATCACAATTTTAATTGTTCTATTCCCAAAGAATTACTTAGTATCTTAAAAGGGGTTGAGTTTTTTTCTGTCTCTCTTCTCAGAAGCCATCACCCCAAGGAAATCTTCTATTTCCATTTATTTCACTCCTCATCCACAAGTCAATCACAATATGCCATACAAGACACCAAATATTAACTGAAAGGAGTAATATTACTATAAATGGCTAGAAGGCACTACTAGTACATATATCAAGATTTATTTAACTAGTATATAACAGCTAAATGTTGGGAGAAACCCTGCAAGTTTGGGGCTCAAATTCAGCACTCATAAGGCTCTGTCTGACTGAAACAATTTCTCAGAAGAGATTCTGGTTGCAGACATAGGTACTGGATCTACCTTTCAAGTAAATGTAAATATTACTCATTTTTTCATTGCACAAAAACATTGAGGCTTAGGTACCATATTTTAGCAGTGATTAGTAGCTATTATGTCAAAATATATCAGTCTTTTTTGTATGGTGTCACCAGAAGGGATTTTTGACTTGGGTATTATTTAACACCATTTTCACAAAGAATGAGATTGCCCAAAGCAGAAACTCTGCATCGGATGCAGATAAACATGGTCCAAACTCCTATGAAATTTACTTGGGAATTAACAATTGCAGTTGGATCCCAGCTCAGTCCTGAGTTTTACCAGGACTGCAGCAGTTTTCCAGCTAGCTGTAAAGAGAAATTGCTTTTCCTGAAGCCTTGCATCTTTTAACAGAGCACTGGCTCCTTTACCTCCTCTAACTGAAATACTGCCAAAATCTGAATTCTCTCCACTCCTTTCGTTTACACTATTCCTTTCCCTGGCAAATCAGGAAGTAGGAAAGGATTAGTAAAACATCTTCAGCGACACAAAAGAGCAGGCAGCATTTCCCCTCATAAAACCCCAGTCCAGAGGATGACACAGCACCTTTTTGACACATGATAAAGTTTTATAGTTGTATTTACCCAGGCTTTACTAATGCAGGCTCCAACACTTCAGCATATCTAGGACAAAACAGATACCTTTGCACTGTCCCCAGGATCTCATGCAGCCCCGGAGCAGCCCTTGGGAGACCAGCTCTACTCCACAGCTCTGCCAGGTGTGGCACAGTAAAAGAGCATCCAGAGCCCACTTATAGGGTGAAGGACAAGCAGGAAATATTGATGAAGATGGCAGTAGGGATACAGGTCTACCGAAATTTGACAGCTTTACCATCTTTCTGTCGCTTAAGCTTTTCACCTAACCTCAAAAGAAAAGGCAAAAGAAGTAGCAGGAATAAGAAAAAATGTCACAGGAATCACCAGGACTGGATCAGGTTTACCTGAGTAAACACAGGCCATTAAAAACAGGCTAAGGATTAAATCTAGGCTCTTCAAAACCACAGTGGCACACTGAGTACGTATACCACTTTCCATTGAATCATAGAATCATTCAGGTGGGAAAGACTTCTGAGATCAAGTCCAACCATTAACCTAACACTGCCATATTCATCCCTAAACCATGTCTCTAAGTGCCACATCTACACTTCTTAACACATATTTTAAATCCCTCCAGGGATGGTGAGCTAACCACTCCCTGGGCAGCCCATTCCAGGAATGGATAGCCCTTTCAGTGAACAAATTTTTCCAAATATCCAATCTAAACATCCCCTGGAAAAACTTGAGGCCACTTCCTCTTGTCCCATCATTTGTTACTTGGAAAAAGAGGCTGACACTTACCTGGCTACAATCTCCTTGGGGATAGATGTAGGGAGCTATAAGATCCCCACCTGAGCTTCCTGTTCTCCAGGCTAAACAATCCCATCTCCCTCAGCTGCTTCTCATCAGACTTGTGTTCCAGACCCTTCCCCAGTTCCATTGCCCTTCTCTGGACTCTCTCCAGCACCTCAATGTCCTTCTTGTAGTGAGGGGCCCAGAACTGAACCCGGGATTTGACGTGTGGCCTCAGCAGTGCCCAGTACAGGGGCATGGTCACTGCCCTGCTCCTGCTGGCCACAATTTTCTTGATGCAATATGTATTTATTTACAGTAATGCAGTTTGACATTGGCAATTAGATGTAAAAGGCAGGCTCTGCCCTGCAGCTGGCTCCTCCAGCTCTGAGCTCTGCTGCAGCACTGCTCTCTGCCCATAGATGCAGTGAGATCCCCCAGCCAGACCCCCATGCCAGGGCCAGGTTTAGCCCTCACTGACTGTTTGCATGTTACCTGTTGCTGTGTCTGACCACTTTACATCTGCAAGTGTTCTCATACATTTTTAAAAACTTCTGTATTAAGATTATTCTCTTTTCGCTATAAGATTATACTAATTATGTATATCTTCCATGTGATATTAATTTAAAACTAATTTGCCTTATTTGCTGTACTCTATTGTTAATTCTCCTGGTAAAGTTCTCTCAAAATCTGTCCTGTGGAATACTTTGGGGTTTTTCTCCTGGAACTGATTCCACAAACTTTTTTGATTAGCAGTTCATAATGGGGACCAACAGTAGGAAGGTATGGAAAGAATAAAGGAGAATTACAGGATAAGCTGATCGTTCTGCCTGAGTGAAGGTGGTCTTGGCACTTTCTGTTACAAGATTCTGTTTTCACTTGAACTTCCATGCTAAAATTTTCATTCAGAGTGTTTGCCTCCACTTGACTTACTTGAAAACTTCAGGGAAAAGAGCTCAGCCATATTCAAAGGCAAAAGTGAAGGAGAAAACTGATCCAAAAGTCTGGATCTGCTTTGGAAGAGCCTTTGTAGTTCTGGGTAGAGAGCTAGAAACTTGTGCAGGCAGTTATCTAAGCGTCCTGGCTTTGTCTGTTGCTGTTCTGGGAAGGGGCAGAAGAGAAGGAAACACTGGAATTGTGTACCTCAAAATAAAAACCTGAAGTTCATAATTTGTTAGAAATAATAACTAAATTCTGTATTTGGTTTTGAGAATGTGCACAGGACAGAGCTGTGCTTCGGGAGAGAGGTGAGAGACCTTGGAGCCTGGCAGTGACAGATACAGGGACCTGGCAGAGACTCCCACAGGGAGCAGGATGACAGGGCTGGAGTGAGGAGCTGGGCAGGAGCAGCAGTCCCAGGCTGGGCTGTGGCCCACAGGTAGTGGCAGCTCTGACCAGCTCAGCAAGATGCCCAGGATAAAGAGCTTTAGAGAGGACCTTCGGGCAGGGAGCCTGGTAGTGAAGTGGAGTAATTGTGAAATACGTGTGAGGCAATAGGCTGAAGAAAGCAAAGCCAAGGAAAAGCGCCCTATGGAACTTTGCAGGGCAACACGGGCTGCCGTTCCCACTCCTGCAGCTCTGGAAGCCCCTGCCGCAGGAGGGCAGCCCCAGGGCAAGGAAGATCAGAGCTGCTGCAGCACCCAGTTATTCCGTTACATCCAACAGCAGTGACCTGGGTGGTAAATCTACAGGTTTCAACCCCTCTGGTGAGCTGCAAGAAGAGAGAATTGGGGCTGTGGTTAAGACAGTTGAGCGTTTCAATTCCAGCCCCACTTCTGCCACAGGCTCCTTCAAGAGCTCGCCTAAAGCACAGGGTTCACACACTGTCACCAACCGTAAGTTCCTCTTTTCTGGCAAGCCAAACCCACACCCTGGGCTGGGGAACATGCAGGAGTCCTGAACTCTCCCACCTTCAATCAGAGTTGGCCTCTGAACACAAAAATGTATCTGTTCTCTGGATTCTCTGAAAGATGGGTCCTGGGATCTCATAAAGGTCCCCTTAGTTTCTATAATAATGTTTCTGAGCTGCACCTCCCCAACACTGAGGCATTAATAATAACAATAAAGTCAGACATTTGTGTGATGTAAAGACAAATCATTGTTATAAAACACTGACCCTGTGACAGAGTGTCTTAGCAAAGACCTGGACACTGTTTTTTCATTCAGATATCTTTGAATGCATGAACTTATATAGGGCAAGGAGTGAGTGATGAGAAATTAAAGTGTATCTAAAGTCTTCATTGTCTGAGTAAAAGCTCTTCCTTCTGCTGGGAAACAGATTAGGTTTTTAGATTTAAAAAAAAAGATGATACAGAGCAGGGGCACTGAATCAATGTCCTCTATAATTCTGCTACATCTCCTTCTCACTTTAAAACTTTGCTGAAGCAGGAGGCAGTTCTGTTTTTCCAGACAGAATTAAATTCCAGAGCAATTGAATGCAAAACTGGCAAACAGGTGTTATTAGTATACAGTTAATTTCAGAGAGATTATCATTGGCTACACTGAATAAACACATGCATCTCAAATACCAGAAACCAAAAATAGACATATAGTAGATACTACAAATAGCATGAAAATAAAATTGTAAAATTGTAAAATTTTGTGTTGGTAGATCCTTTCCCTTCCTCTTCCCTCCCATTAGGTACATACACTAAATTGCAGGAGTTTAATGAATCATTTCCATTTCCACACTTCACTGCTTAGAGAAGCACCTATAAAACACAGCAGCACTCACTTAAATATACAAGAATCACAATCTTTTATTCTCAAATGGATATGCATTACATGAGCACACAACTAAGATGAAAAAATCCTCTAAAATTAAAAAAATCAGAACCCTGTCAGCAAACAACAAATTTTGACTTCTTCAGTGTTAGCAGGGCCAGTCTTTGGATTAGCTCTGACTCGTCTTCAGTTGCTGGAAAAAACAGATGTGGTTCAAAGAAGTCTTTCAAAGTGGTGGTGGCGTTGGCGCCTGGCCAGACCGGCCTCCAGCCCGCATCCATCAGCCCAGGGGTCTCCAACCCCATCCTCCCTGTTTCCCCTGCAGCACTGATGGACCATCTCGGCGGGCAGGAGCCCGGCGTGTGGGGCTCCGCTCCTCCGTGCCCAGCGCAGCCGCCTCCTGCCCCTGCCCCGAGCGCTGCGCGCCGAGCCCGGCGCTGGCGGCCGCCAAACGCGGGGGCGTGGGGAACGCAGTTTCACGGAGCTGCAACATTTTAAATCTTAACAGTATTCCTTACACCTGGTGAGTTTTAAATTAGAAAGAAGAAAATGAAAGGGTGAGGGGGGAAGAAAGGAAAGAAGGAAAAAAAAAGATTTATTGTATTAATATGTTCTAGTAGTGTGCTGTACTTGAAAGTCAGAGAATTGGTTGCCTATGGATAATGCACTGGGTTCAACCTCTGAGATCCAGCTTTTAGTACTCACTTTGCTACAGAGGGCCACGGTCGATCAGTCCTGGGAGTGTTGACCAGCAGTAAGACAACTTATTTACAGCAGTAAGTCATCCATTGGGGTCAAGTGAGATTGTCAGATAGTAATATAGAGCTTTATGTTATGTATACATAAGTATATATATAAATCAGGCATATCTGGCCCAGTCTTTGCATGCATTTCCCATCATTCTATCCTGGTTTAAGTAACCTAATTCCTTCGGAGTGACTTTACCTCCCTATCCAGAGGAGCTGTGAATCTTAATTAAACCACATATGAAAGTGGAGGAGAAGCTTTTTCTGTACGATATCCCTACAAAGTATTTAATGTTTACTGTTCTCATTAAAAGAAAAATGAATTGAGGTCTTGAATAAAATTCTACTTAATTAAAATCATGCCAGGTTTTCCCCTTTGATTTCAGTAAAACCAGACTTTCACATGTTATAGTTTTCCAATTTAAAATTCAAATAACAACAACATAAAATGCCCCATTGGACTAGGTTATATGATCATTGCATTTCCTCTTTCTGTAAATACTAATAAACTTATTCCACAGTCTGTTGGTGGCAATTGCTACAGTTTTCTCCTGCCAAGACTTACACAGAGCAAAAGTACTCCCAGGATTTGGCAAAAGAAGCTTTTGGTACAAGTCCAGGTTATCACCGTGCAGAGAGATCCTGAAGGCTTTATTCAGTTCTTATGTGGTCCTTTGGTAAAATTACATCACTAAACATTCAATGGAAGCAATGGAAGAGGGAGGTTTATTCTTTTTTACAAAGTTAATATGCTTCCTTCTTACTGATCATACTCCTTCTACAGCTCTCAAAGCAAAGATAGCATATGAAATTATTCAATAGGAACGAACACTTTGTTTGTTTTGAGGGTTTCTTACTCCTCTTGCAACACACTGGTTGTTAATAGTTTGGATCATTGCAGACCAAATTTAACAAATTAGCAGTGCCTGAAAAATGAAGTATTATATTTCCAGTATTAGTCATTTTCTCTGATTGATCTTCTACTACTGCAACAGAGCAGTCTTATGTAGGAAGCAGAGCAGACGTTTGTCAGTACCCCAGTCACAGGGAGTAAAAAACCTTACATAAAAAAGAAATTAATGTTCATGCTTGCATTTTCTGCAGAATTACGTGCCATTTTCAATTAAATTTCAAGTCAAGTCTATTTGGAGACAGCCTTCACGTGAATTCACCCTAGCAGAAAACAACCTTGTTTTAAGGAAAAAAAAAAGTGAACTATTTTGCCAGTCATACCGTGTTCATAAAAGTGTTAATTGGGCTTTGAAGTTGGTTCTATTATAAAGCACAATAGTATGAGAAGCAAACACTCAGCTGAGACAAGTCACTTAGGTTTTTTATCCCTTTTCTTCTTCCCACAAATATCTTTTTCAGGGTGGACTCTGTATATCCATTCTCCCAAAACGAGATTTCCTGTCACACAGCTGTGTTCACTAGAGCCATCAAAGGAGTTAATAGATTATTAATAGCAGTTAAAGGTTATTACTTGCAATACCCTATGCCAGAAAGAAATCCCAGAAGGAATATGAATCCCCATTGGATGCATTTCATATAAATATCTTGAAGAACTGCAGTTATGCCTTATTCTGTGAGACCCACCAGACCACTCCTTTCCTAGAGAAATAATAGCAAGCTTGCTTTTCTGTGCTTAGTGATAAATCTTGGAAGTAAAAGTGTACTGTGCATATTGAGCAGATCCTTAAGGCATACAAAAGACTTATATTCAATCCAGCTCTTAAATATTCAAGAGTCACTCTAGATTTTCAGGAAATATGAGTAAAGAATACAGACAGCAGGAAAATTCGGGTTTAACCCTTTCCCAAACGTTGTTTTTCCACAAACGTTCTCGCTGTTTTACAAATTCTGCACATCTGCACTGCCACGGACTTGCAGTCCAGAGGGTTCTGTGCTTAGGAAGAGCCACATTCCTGCAAGAGCCCTTGCAAAATCCATGCCAATAGTCATTCATCATTTGCATTCATCACCTTAATTAAATACCTATTCGGGAGCATGTTCATTGATTCACCTAGTGCTACATTTTGCTGTGAAGCTGCGTTTTGGAATAATCCTTCAGCAGTGTTTTTTCCTTGAGCCTGAATTTGTTTCAGGATAGGGTTCAACATGGAAGTTCAGAAATACAGATATAGTTATTCTGAAGCCCTAATAATTCATCCCACTTTCTCACAGTGCACACATGTCTCTGGAGTGCTGTCTTACTCATTGATACCAACCCACTGTTTTAGGTAAAACAAAAATCTCATTTCCAAAAAAAACCAGAGGACTAAGCAGCCAAAATTACTTAAAAATATACTCCCGAGTAAAACAGTTCATATGTTTCTATGAATCATTGGCTGTAATTCTTTTTAATGTACAGAAATTTGTTCCCCTACAGAGATTCTATTCCTAGGGCTGTTTTACTGTAAGAATTCAACTTATAACAAAAGTAAATGCATATCCTTTCTCACATATTCATTTAATTTTCCCCAGATGAGGCTTTTAAACATACTATAGTCAACAAAAGTTCAAGTTCTTAGATATTTACTTGTTTCCACATTACATAGTAACATGACTGAAATGTAAAAGTCCAGAAAACCTTCTGCTTTGTCTCTGAAGTCTCTTAACCTTTACTTGATGTTGGTTTGTAGCACAAGGCATGAAATGAAGCTGGGAAATAGTGCATCCTATTGCTACTGTTAACCTGAAAGAATAATTACTAAGTTAATATCAAAGGTGATCCTATTTTAAACCTGTGCAATGACTACATAGGCTGGTGAGGGTCAGAGATGTTTACCTATTGCTTACTGCGACGTAATAAATGATGAGTCGATGAGCTAATTATTTTAATGCCATTGGAACAAAACACTGGAGCATAGCTATGTGCTAAGGGTGGACAAATTCTTTACTTCAAAACGTTTTACTTAGTTCCTGAACTAGTTCTATGTTCAAGCTTTTGTCATTAACTTTCATTATTCCAGGGAATTCTGCCAATGACCAATTCAGGTTTGGTAAATTACAATACTCACTCGTACACAAGTAAAATAAAGGTCATAGAAGCTTTTAGTTTGTTTTTTGCAGCATCCTGCAGAAACCCAGTGTGAATGGTGATAAGCAATGCAAGTGATATTAATTCAGAGTTTCCCCTTTAAAAAAGGAATCGGGTCAAAGGATATACCCTCTAGGGTATGTGCTGGGATTACACACCTGTGATTAATCTAACAAACTGCTGGAGATGTGATTGTTTCTTCATAGAACTGCAGCTGAAACAACAGTTCTTTGGCAGTAAAATAAATGTAACCCCTTGTGGTGCCCCTAGACATACAAGATAATTACAACAAAGTACCTTCATAGGAAGTTAGGACACTCCTGCTGCATCATTAAAATAAACGGACCTGTGATAACTGATGCAGCCTTGGAAGTGCCACAGAGGAGCATGGTACTCAAGAGATGAAAGAGATCTGCTCTCCTCCCAGAACGTGCATGTGACTTCCATTAACTGTACTGGAAGCTGAGATTTCTAGTTCAAACCTAGCAAGAATAAGAGACAGGTTTTATCCCTGTGAAGTCAACTGCACTTTTGCCATGGAGCTCAGTGGGGCAAGACTTCTAAAGTAAAACTTAATTATCCCAAGGCTTTTAAAGGCCACTCTGTGCCTCGCAGTGGAGCCTGGTGCAGAGATTTCAGCTCGCTTCCACTCAGCAACAGCTGCAGAGCTGCAGATCTCCCAAGCAGGCATTGCCTGGGAAGAGGCAGCCTTGTCACACCAACACCCTCCTGCTGCAGCCAGGACTCCTGCCCAAACCCACTGCTCCGGACCACAGTACCGAAGCAGCGGCCGCCTGAGGACCACCCAGCCACCAGATGCCGTCCCCAGAGGATTTCCCAACACTAGATACAGTCAAAACACCATAAAGGAGAAACAGTACTATAATTATGCTATTATATCAATTAAAGAATGTTAGGGTGTATTAATACCAAACAAACACGAGGTTAAAGTTTTCACAGCTTGGGTGATGACTTGCAGGCCAAAGTCAGTGAAAGGAAGAAAGAGTTCCAATGACTCAGCGTGTCCAACACAAATCCCATTTCAATACACATGCAACATATCCATTTCCATTACAAACATCACAACAACAGCGTTTCAACAACTTTCTTCAGGCAGTAATTTCCAAGTGCCCACACAAACACCTCTACAATTCAGAATGCAGTTGTTACAGATATTCAATTGTTTATTTCAGCAAATTTTCATAGCTGTACCTCATAGTAGTTCTCAAATATCTCCCCTTCCTCAGCACATATGCCCAGTTACTCATAGACTAATCACTCCAATGAAGAGCTTTCTAAAGCCCTGTCTTAAAGACTTGCTTCTCACTTACTTGGATATTTTAAGTCAACATGTACACGACTGTATATCCAAAACATTGCAAAGTTGCAAGGACTGGTAACAGGCTGCTTTGCAATCGTGCTGGAGTACCAGATACTCACATATGAGAGTCAGGGTTATTAGGAGAGCTAATTTATGTTATGTTTATGGTCATTTAGTGGGAAATAAAATATGTTGAGGCTGCTCTCCTTCATTTGTTTTTTTCCTGGACTAGTAAGCCCAGATGTATTCATTTATTTGATTCCTACCTCTTCATCCTTTTCAGCTGAGTAGTGTACAGACAATGCTGTAATCTAAAGGAAAGGTCTAGCCTTCAGAGTAGACAACTTTCTTCTCTGGAAACAGGAAAAGGCAATGTAGCATTATATATGTGAAAGTTGTCTTCACCACTTCAAGAATGAAAAATGTGATTTTTATTTTTTTAAAAAGGTAAAACTGTACAGGCATAAATTCTGCATAGGTAAATGTTTATATAGGAAAGTTTACCATGTTACAGTATCCTGTACTAAAACAACTAGGGCAGTATGACTCTTTAATGTAACTTCTGGCACAGTAAATTTGTCAGTATAAATGGGGCCCTGAGCTGAGCAAACACACCAAGTTGTCTGTCTTGTGCCAATGGAAAAAGGGTCTAATAGCCAGGTTACAAGGAAACAAGTGCCAGGTTCCAACTTATTTAGAAACACAATGAGAGCATGTGGGCTTAGCTTATAGGGCAAGAGTAAAGGGACGTTCCAGGAATATCTCCCCCTTCCAGTCCCACTAACTGATTGTATCTCTTGGCTAAGAGCAGATTCGATTCACCATGAAGTGAATCAAATGTTGTGGATAAGAAGAAAAAGGCAGATAAAAGAGGAGCTTTGTACTTAGATGTTCTTCTACTCTACCACTAAAAAAAACACATGTTGTCTAAATACTGCCTTCCTGCAAAATTGGCAAAAAAAACCCAGAATTTGAGACTGGTTAGAAGGTTAATAGCTGAAGAAAATCTTATGAGATTTTCAATGCATACCACATACACAAACAAAATAAACACTAAAAATTTAGAAGTCTCCTAAAAGAATAAAGTAACTGAAAATAATAATAAAAAATCCCAATGTCGTTTAGAACTGCTGCTTTCTATGAGATTTTAAATAACATAAATTAAAATAACATTTTTTCTTTATACAGTCCAGTGTTGGACTGAAAATTCTAAATTTACAGATGAGCTTGAAGAAAGATAATTCTACGTTTTAATGCCAGTAATTAATTTCTCATGCATCTCTATTTTTCTTTCAATTTGGTAGTTATTCCTGTCACGATCCTTATATTGATATTCAATAAATCATTCCTAGCAAAACCAGTTAACTGACTACATGATTATCATAGTATCTCAGTGAATTCTTCTTTTGAAATAAATGCCAATTAACCTAAGGTAACATGATGCATAAATGAAATAACTGCATCTTAACAGTCTTCATAAAAAAATAATCCCCATGTAACACTATTTTTTAAATTCAGCAAATTCCCTGTTTACAGTAATTATCTTTAAATATGAAACTATTTTTATTTACTAATGTGCAAGAATGTGTCCGTATGAAAGTTGATACCTTTTTTTTTTAATCACATCAACCAAAGCTGTCTTCACCATTTCTGTCTAAAGACTTGCTGCCCAGTTGCTAGACTGTGTGAAATACCCTTCCTTACCAGGCTGTACAGATTAACAGGACCCTACAAGCTGTATTTTATAGCTGTGCTTTCAGTAAATACCTTACAGATGTTTTCAGCTAGAGACTATCCTCCGTCTTTCTGAGTCTTCATCCTTCTACAGATTTCTTTCTAAGGGTCTTCATAATTCAAAGTTCACATCAGACAAATGGTTATGGGTTTCTCTGCATTTCTCTGGTCTTCAGCCCTGATTGAGCACAGCCTGAGCTGTCCTCCAGGAGCCCCTCCTTTCATGAGTGCCTATTCTTGTTTTGTAAAAGAGCAAGAGTTTTTGGGCCAGATCTTCACTTCTGGTACCTCGTATCAGTTCTCAGGACTGGACTCTGCTTTTAGCAACCATCACACATCTGGGGCTGGGGCACAGGTATCCAGGCCAGGCTCTCATCATCCCTGATTGGAGAACTTCAGGTAACTTGTATTTATTTCCCTACCCAAAGATTAAGAAAAGTTTCTCCTTTGTATATCTATTCCTCCACGAAGAGTAGGGTTTTGACCAATGTCATATCCATTCACTGGGATATTTTAGCCTTTTGTTTGGGAGTCTCTCTGATTACTGTTCTGTAGCAAGGAGTATTTGGGTTAACCTAATTGAACTCTGTCTGAAATTGCTAATTTCAGTCAATCTGTTACTCTCTTCAATAATTTCATTGTGCATTAAAAAGCTCAACATCTTTTTTTTTTTTCAAGTCATTAAACAACTTGATGTATGGGGTAGAAAATCTTTGGTAAAAATCTGGAGATTGCTTCATGAAGATATTCCCCTCAAAAGCTGGAGTCACCATCTAGTTCAAGTGTCCAGCCAGAATAAATACACCAAAAACCAAAGCCAGGCAGAGAATAACAGGTTCTGCCTGCAGTGCCTGGCCCAAGTAAATTGAGTTTTGCAGTGAGATTTTGTTACCAAAACCAGTTTCACTTGGGTTTTTTTACTGCTCAGGGAAGACATCCAGGAGTAAGGCCGCTGTGTCTTGCCATGTTAAGGCACTGTGGCAGCCCATGGGGTCATAATGCTGCTAACAGATAAGATTAACTCTCTGGAATATTGGCACTGCCTGCCATCTCTTCCTCACAAAATGATTGCTCAAACAGGTCTATGCTTTTCTCATCAAACTCTATCCTGCTTGGGAATGGCAACACCATGCAAGGCTGCCCATAGGCCCTCTGAAGCTGGGATACACTGTCACCCTCCTCTGCTGTCAGAAGCATGATTTCTAATCACACACATGAGCTTCCAGGGATTTGAGATGCTCTCCATGCATGAGAATTCTAATTGGAAGTATAGAGATGAGTCTGCAGTATTTCTACAGGGCATCTATACAATATGGCTTTGTTTTATAAACTCCATTTGAACAGGTTTTCAGTTTCAGAATAAGACAAAAAATCCTACTCTGAGACCCTCCATCCCCATCCCCTTATCAAGAAGCCTCTTTCAAAGCAAGAAACTCGATTACTATTAAAAAAGAAGTTTTACCATGGCTAAAGCTATTTCCCCTTACTGAATGAACAATTCTGGCTGAAGTTTTCTAAACTAATACAGCACAACCCAGATTCATGCTAAGGGAAATTTCAGCCTAAGCAGATAACAGATGGTAGAGTTATAAACAACTGAGAACCAAGCCTTTTAGTAGAAACGAACAGAAGACCTTAATAAGAGGTCGTGCTAACATGTCTGCTCATAAAACTTAACTTTTACGTGGCATATTCTTATTTCAAAGTGGACATATGAATAGTTATCATAAAATTGTGTACTTTCATAACTTTATGGTTTTCATCACCTATTTTAATAGCTCTGAGACAGTCCATGCTATACTTTCATATGGTACGAGCTTATGAAAATAGTGATAGAATCTCATACTATAAATCATTTGCAAAAAAAGGAATATTATTATGGTGGGGTTTCTAAGAAAAGAGTGTATAGAAATGCATATTCATTTAGGTTATTTAAGTATATAAATATTTACATTGGCCTTTCATATTAAAATGTTTTAGCATTATTGAAAACATAAAAATACAATGATAGGGGGAATTCCAGAGACCACTTTTCAGGGGTGCACTGCTGAATGCTGTGGAGGATAGGAAAAGTCAGGTCTACAATCCCAAGCAGAGCAATCACACATGTACAAGGCAATCCCACAATTACCTGCAAGTATGAGCTGGAGCTGTGGTACCAGCCACAGCCACTCACTTGCCTTGCAAATACCAGAAAGGTCACCTCCTCTGTGCTTTTGGTGTGAGACATCATTTTAGATCACACAGTGTGATCAAAACAGGTTGATAGGTCTCAGGATACTCACGGTATGGTCACGGATGGGTCCACGCTGGACAATAACCTGAGATGCTGCAGCCACCCCCATGTCAGTGGTAAGGTCAACGCCTCTGCTAGTGACAAGGAGATTATTTATGACAAGTGTTCGAGATCCTGTCATGTAAATGGCAAAAGACAGAAGGGAGAAGCTTCCAAAGCCCTGGAATGTATTTTTCTAAAAAAGATAGGATTTTTTTAACTTCTCTAAATTGTGGCTTATTGCCCACCAAACAAAATGTTAACAAAATAAACTTGTAATTTAAATTACTGGTACTTCCAGGATACTTAGAAATATATATTCTTTTCATCTATCCTGATGATTAAAAATGCCTTTGGGATCATGCCTAGAATAATGTTTCACAGTATGGAGGCCAATAAAGAGTCTTTTTGCTAAAAACTTGGATCAGATACACTGTTACTGTTCCCACCTCTTAATCAATTAAAAATATATATCGTAACAGCATATGCCTTGTAAGAAGGAAAACACAGAAGTTATTCTCCTCTCTGAGAACACAAATAACTGCTACTCAGTTTAATGGGACATATATATGTAAACCAAATGAAAAATATCTTCCAGAATATGAAGGACTCATATGTATCTGTAAATTATTACATGGTTAGGTGCAGGTTGGCTTTTTGCCATGCTAGAGTCAATGCACCCAGTTTTGCTTTGCCTTGGAAGCTGAACAGTCCCAGGCCTGGCTGGCATTTCATGCAGAGACCATCTGGGCATGCAGTGTGCCATGACCACAAGCCAAGGAGTCACAAGGTGGGGAATATTAGGCCATAGAAGCTGGATGAGTGGAAAGATTTCATTCAGCTCCCTCAATACTGCTGAACCAATGAATGAGAATTTCACCATTGCTCTCCTGCCTCTCCCTTCTTTCCCCCAGCAAAGCAATATTGGTTTTGATGGGAAGGATACTGGAAGTACCCAAAGGGAAGGATACAATGTTAAAAATATCTATAAATGTAGCATTAAATTAGAAAAAAAGTGAAGAAGGTGGTAATAATATAAATGGGGTTTGACCAGTCAAAGTCAAGCAAAGTCTGTCAGATGAAGCCTGTTTGCAGAAATCGGGTTTTTTGTTTGGTTGGTTTTTTGTATTTTGTTTTTTGTTTTTGTTTACTCACCCAAGTCTAATGGGAGGTATTTTCTTTAGCAAAGTAAACAAAAAGCTCTGTGGATGGACACACCAAATCTGTGTGCTCCTGTGCGCTGTGACTGGTACCAAAACAAACAGAATGCAACTTTCAATTTGCAAGCACATGGATGTGTAAGTTGGATCTCATAGCTATATTGTAAATTACAGGGATGCTTTTGACAGTCAAGACACCTAACCTTATGCTTCTAATTGAGAGATCTAGCTAATGCCTGAGGATGTTGCCCAAAGCACTGAAGAAACCTAAAAACCAGTGTGAGCTTTAGCAGGAAGGCAGGAGGAGTGAACTTCAGCAAGTCCATTTCTTTGAGCTTTGACCAGGAGAAACAAGACCTCCTCAAAGCATCAGGAGCATGGACAATAGCCAAGACATGGTCCTGGGGAGTCAGATCTTTTGATCACTTAATTTTACTTTTGCTTTCTATCTCCTCTTCCTATGAAGAACTGAAGAGTATTTAAAATGTTAGTTAAATAAAATTAGAGAATGAATTTAGAACTTACATGGGAAACAATTGACAACTTCATGATGCCTAGAGTTTGTTTTACTTATACTTGAGAAACTTTCATGTCATTATGTTTTTAAGGAAAAAAAAAGAAGAAAATTTTAATGTCATGCGTATAAGCATGATAAAAAAACGAAGCAAACTTGGCGAGAATAGATGTTATGTAAATAAAACAAGCCATTGATGGCAAATTGCTAACCATCATCATGCTAATTTTTCTTCTCTGAACTGCCAGCATCTATAAAAATATTCTAGTATACATCTACCCAGAAATGGAAGCAGAAAAACTGCCTGAACTACTAATACACCACTGGAATCAAAGGTCCCAATTCTCCTCCCACCATTATACCATAACTCCTTGGTTACAGCTATGCAAAGTGAACACGAGGACAACCAAACCAGAATAGCAGCATTTGACAACAATTTACAGGGGTGTAAAATTTCCGTGCCGTGTTCTAGGCAACAAAGAACCACAGGAACTGTAATCCGTTATCTGAAACTTCACTATCTGCAAACGCAGACAGATACAAGCAAATCCTTCATTGCAAGCAGCAACGGGCTTGCTGTCATTAATCACTACAAGGAGGCTATTGAAGACAGACTCTGGGATGGATTTCAGTGGCAGCCTGCAACTTTATTAGCTTAACATTTCCAAGCAGTTAAGTGGATTCGGTGTAGGAGTTAAGGGACTCCCACTATACAAATTATAATTCATGGTTGACTGTCCTCAGCCTACCTATGGAAACCAGTCTCAGACATCTGACATCTTCTCACCTTAAAGAGAAAGATAGGATCATGGAGGGGGGAATCAACTTGCAAGGGCCCTGGGTCTCGTTTTTTATCAGTCTAACAAAAAAAACCCAGCTCTTCATTTCTGGAAGCTCATACTATAAAGTCTTATCCATACTAGATAGCAGCTTCAACTTTCTAAGTAATTACTGCACTAAATATAACAAAGGTAACAAATGAACTTAGTATTTATGTCCCATTCCTATGTCATATTTATTGACATAATGACATATGAAGGAGAATATGAGAATAAAAATGTCTCTCCTTCCTCAGTTTTAACCTAATGGAACATATGTTAGTCTGACACCAAAAGAGGCAGACTGTTAAATCTGCAAACTCTGAAAACATGGTTTCTAGGTTACAACTAGAGGTCAAGAATGAAGACAGAGTTTCAATTAATCAGAGTTCCCAATTGCAGCACACATCATGTCACACAACCTCAGGAAGCACCATGTAGCCTCCAAAACTGTGTTCTTCTAATGCTGGGAAACCTTTCAATTTCTACATAAGATTTATTCATTGGCAGTCCATACCCTGCTTGAGCCAACACTGTCTGTCACCTTAAACAGCTCTTCTTTCTCTGTCATTTGTCTCCAAACCCCTCAGAGATGTTAACTGTGCCAAAGAGAAAGCCAGATCCTACCATCTCCTGACCCAACCAGTGGAAGAAAAAGCCTATGTAAAAAGGAGGCAAAACCCCTCTTGTGCCCTGTCCTGCCCACAACAAGCTGTTCACCAAGGCTCTGACTACAGTTCTCATTTCTTCACTGGGCAAAAACACAGTGCAACATGTTCATTAGGCATGAAACAAAGAAATAACCCCTCTCCAGGAATTAACAAAATTTAACAGTAAATAGATCTTGTTGAATGCACTTAAAGTGATAGCTAAGGCAAAGAGCTTTGGAAAGCTGAATTAAAACATATAAAGGCAAGAACAGTATTTTGGAAGCCGTGAGTTGTGAGGAATGTATTGGAAAGCTTTTGTGACTTGGACACACCTTCCACTTCCCTGCTATTGATCCACAAATTGAATACATGCACTCCAACATGATGACAAGATATGGAGTAGTGCAGGGTCCCAAAACAGTCATGGTCCCAGTATATCCAGGAGGTCAGCAGCAGGTGCAGTGGACAATAAACACATCCACTAATGCACAGGTTGCATTTCTTCTCACACAAAAAAGACAATAAATACATTCTCTGAATCACAAGAAGAAAGAGGAGTCACCCAAACTGAAAAGAAAATCCAGTCTTAAAGTTATGTCATGGATTTGGACCATTGGCTGAAGAATGTATCTGAGAGCCCAAATGCCTGTGCCAGCAGCATCCCCCTTTGTGGAGCAGGAAAAGCTGGAGCTGAAGGGCTGGAATCACAAAACAGGGCTATGAACTCACTGAAGGTTTGTCTTGGCATTTGTTTTTTACAGATTTACAGATGTAACGAATGTTCTGTTTAAAATATCCACCCAGCTGCTTTTTATCACCTTCAGACAGTTTAGCACACACCGGTGCCCTTCCCTCCAAGACAGCCAGCGGCTGTGGCTGGTGCGGGTGGCCCTGCCCGGTGACAAAGAGCAGCAGCAGGCAGTTCCCCTGGGCTCTGCTGGGGACAGAGTAGGGCTGGGAGGAAGGGGCTTGGCCCCATTCCCCCCAGGGCAGCAGAAGATCCTCACAGAGGAGAGCCCAGCATGCTGAGGGGTCTGCATCGCCCCTGGCACAGGAGGACAGGGCCCAGGGCAATGTCTGGAGCAGGTCACAGCCAGCTCGGTGCTTGGCACGAGGGAGGTGACAACTTCTGTGCTCTGGGAACAAGCAACCCAACTCAGGCCAGCAAGGAGCCTGCTGCAACAAGAGGCTGCTGGAAAGGGGCTGAGCTGGCTGGAACAGCCAGGAGAACAGCCCAGATCCTGGACTGCTGGCACCTAGCAGGGAGGAGCAGCCACCTTGCCCCTGTGCTTTCCCGTAGGAAGAGGAACCAGCCTGGCGTCCCACGTCTTGGCATAATCAAATGTCCTGGTCACAGAGAATGGCCGGGCCTTGGCGCTGGGTGGGCATGGCACAGATGTTCTGTACCTCCTACATCACCCCTGGGGCCGTGGTTTCAGGAGAAGCACTGAGCACCCCATTGGAAGTGCACGGTCTTGCCTCCCTCTCTGCAGCAGGAGGGTCTCGGGATCAGCCCCTGCACACCCGGTCTCTGCTTCTGTCTCTTCCTTATCAGGAGGGGTGGTAGGAAAGGAGAGAGGCTTATTTGGAGTTTAATTTCCTGCTGGTGTTAAATCACCACAGCAGAGCAGGCAGCAAATCTTTGAGCATTTTGCAAGTCTTCAGTAGTTTAGTGCTCTGCCAATTGTCGACTTACTACAGCCACAGATCCTGGTCCAGGTTACTGCTGGAGAATTAGAACTGTAAAAACAGAAATGAAGTTACTTTAGAGAGATTTGTTGTTAATTCTCTGCCAGAGGAGGGCTCCTTTGTCAAACTTTTATGCAGCTGAAGAAATAGTGGCTAGTGGAGCAATTACCCCATTACACAGGGCAATGGACCAGAAGTTCTGACCAACAGTGGATAAAAGAAACCTTTTCTCACTGAGTCCCAGACCAGGTTGTGCCCACAGGACATTCTGGGCAGCCACTAAGCACAGCCTGTCCAGAAGCAAAGCTGCTGGTAGACAAGAGCCGCTGTCAGGAACTTGTGGTATGATCCATGCAAAGAGCTGTGCACACTCCTTTGGATTTGAGAACATCAGCATACCACAGTGATGGCTCAGACATCTGAAACTACTCCAATTCTTGGATACACTGGTGTGCTGGAAGGAAAGAAAGAGTGAATTATACAAATGAAAATAATGGCTATTGCTGAGCACCCAGTGCTGTCAACAGTGGAAATCCTTCTGAACATGATGATATCTGGGTTTCTGTACAAGAACAAGATTGCTGTTCAGCACTAGAATGTTACAGGCTGAAGCAAGGAATGAGCTGTGTGCAAGAGCCATCACCAAGGCTGAGCAGGAGGTGCAGCTAGCCAATAATCAGACAGTGGAGACAGCCTTTAAAAACCTCTGACAGCAACAAAGGAGGAAGGTATTGAGGCAGCCTGACCAGTACAGCTAGAGATTGACTGAAGAGAAGCCTTGGTGCAGGGTAGGGAAAGGAACCAGTCAGCATAACACCAGTGCATCCTCCAGGAATTAAGGGGAGCTTGCCAAGGTATGATCAAGTGCAACATCCAATTGTTGTTAAACTAAGGAGTGTTTCTGGCAGGCACTTTCCAGTTTTAATTCGCAGAACACCAGGTAGCAGTGAAGCGAAGTAATATTCTCAAGGGTAGTCTAACATGAACAACATTCCTAGTCCTGGACATCCCTACCTGCACACCCCCAAAAGCCCAAAAGAGACCTAAAAACACACATTGGCTGCCTGAGACGTAAGTCAAACACATGAGTAAAATATTAGGAGCAAGACATTTCAACAGTTTTAATTTGTATAATCACAGGTGAGGAGGGAATCAAAGGACCAAGAAAATAAATGCCATCTTTGGATCCCTTCAGTCCTTCTGAACCTGGAACAAATCAGGCACAATTTAGAAATACTGAAAGATCTACAGAGGTTTTTAAATTAAAGAACTAAGGAGGTTCAGTTCAAGGTTTTGTTTCTGAGTACTAAAAAGGCCTTCACATATTTCATAAGACACATTAAGAATGGCAAAGATCATTAAAGTTTTAAAGACTTAAACATCAAGAAACAAAGAGCAGCCCGTAAGAAGCTGCATCCTGAGCATAACATCAATGAGGACCAGCTAAATGTTTCAGAGCACCACCAGAAAGAGCACAAAACAAAGAAAAAAACCAGCAAAACCACAGGCTTCTGCACAGAAGACACCACATCTACAAAACCTTTGAGCACGTTATCAAAACCAACAGAACGATCTTGTTATTTAAGAAAGCAATTTTTTAGCCAAAGGAAGAAGAAAAGCCGATGAGTAAAACAAATGAACAGTTTCTGAGACATGTTTTCTTCAGGTTTTCAAAAACACCCCTCAATTTTCAGGAATTTGAAATGCCCCAAAATCTCCTGGTGACATCCAGAACTGGTGAGGTTGGTAGGTGTTCTTTGATGATTTTCACACAGATTTAATGAGGGTTGCTACAGAACTGAAGAGTTCAATTGTTGTGGAAGTCCTCAAATCCTCTCATTTACATTTCCTCAATAAGGAATTCAGTGTACACAGGCTCCCAGCAGCCTGTAGCAACCCTTTATCGAGTACAGCCTAGCAAGACATCCATGGAGCTGGATTCACAAACTAGCCGGATAAACATTCTCAGCTCAAGAGAAAACAAAAGGCGATCATGACTGCTGTTTGCAGGGCACAAGTGTGCACAGACTCCCTCTGGTTTCCCTCCACTGGACAAGACTGACCTGAGGATCCTATTTACTTATGTACAACATGTCTATCAAAAGAGACCCCAGTTCAAATATAGTACAAGAGAGTACCCATCTGGAGTTCATACAGATTAATTTCAAGGACTTAAAAATCTGGAAATCACCCCTTTCTTGCATATGACTTCTCTGAGAATAGGTGACAGCAGAGCTGCTGAAGCATGAAAAGGAGCTTGAGACTGTTACAGACACACTGATGAAATCCATGTTGCTGTGGTTCAGCCCATGGTGCTGCATCTGTGGTGATGCAGTATGAAAGTAGGAACTTCACCACTGTTGTTTTATCTTCTTCACTCAGGCTTCTTTCTTTTTGGAAAAAAGTATAGTATGTTTCTGACACAATTTTATTCTGCTTTGATATGTTTAATTTATGTATTTGCAGGCAATAACGGAGCAGGAACACACAGAATTCCTATTTTTTAATTTTAGAAAAAAACTGACAAGGATGTATAATAAGAAGATCTGGGCAGTAATTTGTCTCTGTAACCTAATTTGTGCAAGTTTCAGCCAAGGACGTTTATCATTTGCTTTCTGCCTCCTCCAGGAAACAGGCAGGGGAAAGCAGAGCAATAAGTAACGCCTTGCAGGGCACGCCATCGGTTAGGCAGGAAGAGGCATCCTTCCTTCCTCTTTAGGGCAACATAAACTGCTCCATTTTAGCTAGCTTTTTTTTTTTTGTTTGTTTTCCTGAATAGACCCAGACCAATCAAAAATGAAAAGACAGCAAAAAACAAAAGACAAGGAAGAGATACAACAGCTCTAAGAGATCCAGTTCATCTACTGATGTCTATTTTCGTTACAGTCACAGGATACGCAGTTTCAACAGCCTTAAAACTTTGTTTTAAAAAGCCACATTTTGTTCAAGAAAATAAATCCATTTTTACTCTGTAATATGCACAGCCATCAGGCTATCACTGCTAAACAATTTTCTCAATCATTATTAATTTTCAGAAGAAAAGAATTTAGGCAGAACTTAAACAAGAAACTTGTAAAAAGCAGTTTGAGTGCCCAAAAGTTGCATCATAACGGTTACACAGAAAGGGGACAAAGAGGGAAGACAGCACAGGAAACATCACTCTGGCATTTCCTAACTCTTGAGCACTTGATTTTACAACCCCCACTTATTTTTGCATATAATTTCCTGTGGAAATTTCCTTCATGGAAAGGATAGGCAGCATCCCACAATCCCTCTCCTCCCAACCCACCTGGCCCAAAAACATGGGATGACCAGGGGTGCTGTCCCAGACTGTCCAGAGACCTCAGCTCCATGACATCCTCTAAGGCTGGGAAGAAGAAGGACAACAATCAGGTCAAATCCTCAGGAGACTGAAGCACAAAAGCCCAAACACACACAAGCTGTAACTGCCCTGAGGATCATGGCTCAACTAAACTCCCACATATTTTCCCAGGAGCAGCTAGAAGTGTCTTTCCAGATACTGTTGTTCCCCCAAATACTGGATTGTGACACTGCTACGAAAAAAAAATCATCTTTTCTCTAAGATTTGGATTTTTTTTCTTTATTTGCTTCTTAACCTGAGCCAAACAAACAAATTTCTTTCCCTTTTTTTTAGAGAAATACAAAGTGTTTTAGCTGAAGTTTTCCATCACAAATTCTGCCTCAGGCTTAGTATTTCTTTGGAAGGTTTTGGTCCCAGTAGTTAAAATTTGGCTGAGGTATAAGCATGGCCACATAATGGAAAGATTCAGAAAGCTTATGTTGTAGGCAATAAGACTACCTCAGCCATTAAAACACATAGAAACACTCGCATATCTGGCAAACTTTCTCAATTATGGAAGATGCATAGCTAATGACTGAATTTCCAAATAAATATATGATGTTCAAAACTTACTCATGGGAGTAGCTTCTTTAGCATTACTCATGTCTACACAGTGTCAGCATACCTAAGTCAAAAGAAATAGTGTTTTTTAAAGCAAGGCTAACTCTTGGGGGAAAAAAAGAATTGTTGTGCCTATTTGTCTGTTTAATATATTGTGGTTTTTTGATAAATTAGAGTCCACAAAGGTGGCAAAACGTCATAGCATACTGCCATTTTGTTTTGAAAGGGGAGAGCATCTCTCATTTTTTTCACTGTTCTGCACATATAAATTGATAGAATAACAAGGTGTAAATAAATGTGTGATCTGCTGCTGGGTCTGCTGCTACAACCAACAATAAGACATCAATTCACACAGGATTCCCTGGCCACGGGCTGAAGCTGAACCTCCAGCTTGTGCCTGTGGTGGCTGTACCCTGCACCCATCAGCCTTCCAGTGACAGCTTGAGCCCCGCTGGAAACCAGCAGTATTTCCTCACATGACACCAAGACACATGTATGGATTTTTTTGCGCTTCCCTAGTTTAAAAGAAACCTCTACTGACCCTTCTACAATATTCCTCCACATACCTTAATCCTCCTTCCATATCTGGGATAAATTCAAGGCAATATGGAATACAAAGTCAGGACAACTGGAAAGACAAATTATCACCAGGAATTGCATCTAAGAACCTTTGGCATAAAATCACATGACTTTTCTCGTGGCTCCACAGTTACTTAAATAAGACTTATCTGCTGCGCTGGTGGTGGAACAGTCCTACTGTGAAACAACACTATTTCAGCTTTATGTGCTTATCATCCTTGTTGTTCTCAAATTGACCTAGACAGGTTAGTATTACAGCTCAACTTGTAGATGGATTTTCATGCAGATCCCACTGTGATCAAGTACAGTCAGTTTGATTTTCAACAACCCTGCCAAATGAAAACTTACAGCCCGCCTCAAAACAAAGATGAATGGGTCTATCTTTGATGTTGCAAGCCCAGTAGGAGGGAAAGTAGATAAAAGGTGTTTATATGCCATCTTCTGCCGTTAAAATAATGCACAATGCAAAGTCAAAGTAGACATCTCAGTTTTAGTAAAATCAGCACTCGCCTGCAGAAATCTGTCAGGAAAAAGCAGACCTCTTACAAAGAGCACATAGAAACAGTCTTCCCTATTTGCTTCTCTAAAAAGACGAGTCGTTCTACTGGTAGATTTTCACATGTAGACACACACAACAATAATAAAATCAGTCCTCTATCACGCCAGAAATTGTAACGATTTTAAAATGAGAATGGAGCCCACAAGCAGCAAACGCCTTGTCAATTGTGCCTTGGAATTTATGCAATTAAATTAAAATACTGGTAAACTAATTAAGTGGTCACCTTAGTATTTGTGCTGCCAAACACTTTGCTTTATAAGATACTCCAGGGGATTTATAAGACCTTTAACTTGCTTGCAAAAGACTAGCAAAAGGAAATACTCAGAACCAGAAAGAAAAGAAAAAAAACCAACCTTTTCTCAGTCTCATGACTTTATGTTATGATCTGGCAAGATACAAAGCTACACATATTCGCGTCAGTCATATTCTCAACAAAAATGGTGGCGACACACCAAAAATAACTGCACATTTCAACCAAAGGCCAGGCCAAGAGACTCCCGTGGGAGCAGCGGTGGCACCCCCTGCGAGGGGGCTGGAGACGAGCCGGGAGGATGCCGGGGGGATGCCGGGGGGATGCCGGGGGGATGCCGGGAGGATGCCGGGGGGAGCAGCCCAGCCCGACACCGGGAACCCCTTCTCCACAGCCCGAGGATCGCTGCGGTCCTGGATGGGACTTGCGCGGGTAACTCAAGCTGTGGTGCCCGGCTAGGGGTTCAGGTTTCAGATCCTGCTAACGAGGAATGCTGCTGCTGCCCTCGCTGGGAATTCCTCTTGAGAGGGACGGAGAGAGAGATTGTTTTCACCTTTAGAAAACTCAGCCTACAATGTAAAGTACCAGAGAGATAGGATGCTGGAATACGACTGCTTGTCGCGGTTTTCATCTAGTTGTTTGTGTACTCACCCTGTAAGACAGTCTTTAATTGTACAGTCATGAATAGGATTTGTTGGGTTGCTTTTTCCTTTTTCCACAAGGTTTGATTCAGTAATCATTAAACAGCTAAAGTATTAATAAGGTTTGTGTAATGAATTTTTGAGTTTTATGTAATTAATTATTTTTAGTCAAATATTTGTCTCATTGAGACTCCGGGTTAGATTTAGCTGTGGATAGGTAACTCACAGTTTTCTGACATCCTTAGCTTCCCAAAAGGAGATTTTTTGAACCCCCTGTGGATACCACAACCCGGTACTTCTCGTTCATTCTCTGCATTCTGAACGCTGGGTGTGTGGAAGGAGCGAAGGGTGGGTTTGGGGAGAGCTCGCAGAAAAGCGAGAGAGGGAAAGCGGGCGGGGGTGCAGCTCAGCTGCACCAGCTCCTGCAGAGAGCCAAACCCGTGCCCGCAAGCAGCCTCTGCGAGAGCCCGGGCTGCCCGGGGACAGGCGGGCACGGGGCGGAAAGTTCCCGCATGTTGTGCTTTCAAGCCTGTGGGTCAAACCGACGGCGCGGTCCCTCAGGAGACGCCCCGAGCCGCCGCAGCCTCTCCGAGCTTTGAAGCGGTTCGAGCCCGGTTTCCCGCAGGAAAGGAGCCGAGCGCTCCCGCGCCGCCCGCCGCTGCCCGGAGCTCCCACGCATGGACGGCCCCGTCCTCGGAAAACGGTACCCGCAACTTAAAGACACGGGGAAAGTGTGAGAGACGGGAGAAAGCCGGGCCTGAGCTCCCCCGGGGCAGGGGCGGCTGAGGTACCCCGGTGCCCCATTCCCGCCTCCCCGCGAGGAGCTGAGCAGGGGCCGGGAGAGCTGGGGTTGGAGCTGGCACAGCAGGCGAGCTCGTAAGGAGCCAGTTTTGGAGAAGGAACACGTATGAGGAACACGTATCACGTCCTGATTAGATAACTTGTGTTCCTGACGGGCGGCTACGGAATCGTATCCTGTTGCTTTGTGCCCGCGTACCGCGGGGGTCGCAGCATCTCTCCGGGGCATCCCTCCGGAATGTCAGGCTCCCTCGCAGCCCAGGGAGACTCCTGCCTGCCCGAGAAACACCCAAATCTCTTGTAGGCCCTTCCCTTAAGGCATGGTTCATTAACACACAAAGTAACACCAAACAAAGCTTTTTCCTCTGACCAAACAGTCGACACAGCCAGTGGGCTTTCCTCTCGCACCCCTCTCGGCTTAGAAAAAGGCCACGCTCCTTCCCCTGCACCCACCCCCTCGGAAGGGGCTGGGAGGCGGGCGGCTTAACCCTTCCCTGCTTTCTCCACCCCAGGAAACCTTAGTAAAATACCAGGGCCTCTAATTGCCCGGCTTAGTTATACCGCTGAATGAGGAAAGTAAATTACCCACTCATTGGGGAAGGGTTTTATACTAAGACGCAGATGAAAAATTCTTGCTCTGAGTTTGTTGTGTTGATATGTATTTATTGGTGACTTGACTGCCTAAATAAGAGTATATAAATGCATATCACTAATACCTGAGAGGTCTCATAATATAACAGGACTCACACGTTGCAACCTTCTGACTACTATTATTTACAGCATCCTACAAAAAGACATTTGGAAAATCAAACACATTTTCCCAGCACTACTTATTTTGTCCTGGGAACTAAAGGAAAAAATCAAGGATGGCTACACCAGTTAAAACCAAAGAATAACTGGATAAGTGTAGAGTTGTCCCCCTTTGCAGCTAATAGATACAGACATTCATGTAAACAGCTGTCAATCTACTGTGGGGATGTTTTCATGAAAAAAAAAGTTACAAGGAGGCAGGGGAAAAAAGCCTGTCCCATGTAAGCCAGAGGAGATGCACTTCCCCCACCCCTGTAGTGCTCATTTGAAAATTAGTATGTTTCATTTCTTAAAAAAGGAGAAGATGTCAGTTGCTTTGAGCCCAAGATGTGATCTGTGAGCTCCAGGGCGGCATTTTAAAACAGAAGATATAATCAAAATCTGTGTATTTGCCAGGTACTGGCACTCAAATTCCACAGTTTTCAGTACAAAGTGCATCAATATATTTCCCTCTCTGTAAAATACCTGGGTTACCTAGAGCACTAGGGTTTTTTAAAACTCTAATTGGTATTTAGATTGACCAAGAGCTGTCTGGAGATGTTTTCATTAACCTTTTTGTTTGACTAGGCTGAAAAAGGGTTAAAAGTAACTATAGTCTCACAGTCAACAGAAAGCTATTGAAATGTTTGATTATCCCTGCAGCAAAGGAAAGAGAATAGTAATACAACAGCAACCTCTCTTGGGGTAGAGTCAAGATTTAATAACCTAGGACCAAAGCAATTGTTCAAATCAAGCAAAAGGAATCTCAAAATATTTTTGAGTACAATCTATTTCATTGTGTTTATTTTGATCAAGATGCCCTCAGATAAATAGTCCTTTTCCATGGAAGGCAATAGAAATGTCACCATTGACTCCAGGGAGATCAGGATTGATGCCTGGACATCATGTGGGAACATTAATTTAATATTCCACAAAACAGTGCAGTTAAAGAGTCAATATTTGCTCTCTGTTCTCCCCCTGTTTTGCCAGATTTTTTTATTATTACTGTTTAATCAAATCACTGTCCTAGAATTCAGTGATGGAAAAGATCCAGCAGATCGAGCAACCATAACTCCTTTGAATGTACTGTTTGTCTCAGTGTTTTTTGCTGATGTCTCATGGGTGTAATTTTAAAATGTCCCAGGTGATAAGGGCTTCTTAAAGAGCCTTGCTGCATGTTGTAATGCACCTCTGACTATGATCAAATCCTGCTGTTTCTTGCTATGCAGGAAGTCTTTCCAAATTAGTCTAACACTAAGGCTGAGCACTGTGACTAATAGGCATAACTGCACTGTTCATGCTATCTGTAAGGCAGGTTCAGCAGGGAAAACATCAGCACCGAGAACGTGCTTGTTATGCCATGAATAAGGGGCAAACTCTTCAAGAGGAGGGAAAGGGGGAAAAAAAAGAAAAAAAAAAAAAAAAGAAAAAAAAAAAGAAAAAAAGAGAAAAAGAGGAAAAAAAAAAAAGAAAAAAATTTTAAAAGAGAGAGAAAAAAAAAGCATGGATTTGAGACTTTAAACCTGATGTAAATAATAATGCAAAGATGCTTTACTCCAGAGGTACTTCATCAGTAACTCTAGATACACTGAAGGAAAATGAAAAAATCAACAGCAGCCTCAGGGAAAGGTACTCGTGTTTCTTGCTTCACATGCTTCTTGACCTGTCACTGAGTTGGGACTAAACAGAAGAAACTGCAACCCTCATTGTTAAATTCTATGAATCTACAAATATACATTTTGTTCAAGATTGGTCATTAGATTTCACCCAAGATCTTGTGTCTGACAAAAGCATAATTTCCAGGAAGGCTTGAAATCTGCAATAACAATGAATTAGCCATTTTCCTGGGCAACACCTACAAATGTGTGCTTCCTACACACGTGAATTTGTCTTGCTCCAGTTTCTAGCTATTTGTTTAGACTATTCCTTTCCCCAGTAGGTTAAAGAGAGCTTCTACACCTCATATGTCCACCTCTTGAGGGTATTTCCTGTTGCAACCCCATCCCTTAAGAAATTACGTGTTCCAAGAGCATCTTGTACAATCTTTTTGGTGATCAAACCATAAGGCTGGGAGGGGACGATTTCTTTTCCATGTTCTTCAAAATTTCAATACCCCTTGATAAATAAGAGTGCAACAGGACGTCATTATTCTGCCTGGCTATAAAGTTGAGGGAATGGCTTGTATGGGAAAAATAGGAGTAAAAGTATAAACTGAGCAGCTGTGAGAGAAAGATCCCAGAGGGCTGTTGGCTGAAGATGAAGTTTTACTTTGTTGGATGCTCACACAGAATTTGTTATTACATCTTTGAATAAATATTGTTGTAAAGCTTTCTCATTTTCTTCCTAATACTGCCTTTCAAGATGTAAAGAAAATAAAACATCCTCGAAGAGCGAAGATAATTTCTGAAGTCCCTTGGCAAGAAAGTCAGGAGTGCCCTGTCCTTTAGTGAGACACAAAAGAAACCTATTGCAGACCCTTCTCTGTGATAGCCTTGTGGATAGAGCTGCAGCCTGTAGACCAGCCTGCCCTGGGCAGCTGTGGTCAAAGCTGTGCCCTGAGAATCTCCAAGGGACAGGGAGGTCCCCAGGACTGGAGGGGCCTCCAGGAGTTCCTTAAGATCCTGGTGACAGGAGCTGTGGGTTAACCTGTTCCGCAGCACCCAAGTGACCGTAGCTCCTTAGGTGGATCTTCGGAAGGGGAATTGCATCTGAAAAATTAATGTAAACCTCTTTCCCAGTTTAAACCAGACATTGGTTGACAGCGTGTGGTTCTTATTCACATTTCACTGCTGAGAAACTATCAATCTCTACAGTCATGTCCATTTACTGTGACACTTGTTTTGGCCCCGGACAAAGAATGTGTTTGATAAAATGAGGGCAATATCTTTTTCGTTTATAGAGGCAATTAGCTACACACTCTCTGTTGTCAGAGCGACACAGCATCAATCACGGGCAGAGATCGGTTTCTTTAAAAGTTAAATTTCCTGCTGTTGGCCCTGCCAGTGTGTTAGTCACATGCATTATGTTTACTTTGGGGAGGAAAATGTGTTTCATTCTGTCAAGGGGAACAAAATGCTTTGGCTGAGGGCTTCTTTGTCAAGGGAAGACAGAATATGCTGATGCTTTAGATAAAAAGGGGAGATAAGGTACCTGATTTGCTGCTGCCGCTTTAATCGCGGTTATTATGACTTATTGTGACACAGTCCGCTGAAGTCCATGGGATTGTTGCTTTCTCGTGGTACATCTTGCCGCTTCAGGATTTTACAGCCACCCACTGCAACATTAGATTGATCAATAACTCGCCGTGTACTATTTTTGATTCAGTTGTGTGTGAACCGCGGGGTAAAATACCTCTTCCCCTCCAGCATTTGGGTGCCTTGGGTAATTTCGCGAAGTGCCGATTTTTGCCTGTATTTCTAAGCTTCCAACTCTACCCTTCATGAAAGCCTATCAGCAAGCTAAACACATGAAGGCTAGATTTTGGGGATCTTCTCTGGCCGAGAGAGGCCCCCGCTAATTTCTTGGCCAACCCGCGAAAACTTCAAGCGAAAAAAAAAAAGAAAAAAAAAGAAAAAAAAAAAAAAAAAAAAAAAAAAAAACAGGCGGCGAAGCATGAAGGACATGGCAGTCCCTTCTTCGCCTTGTTCCAGATCTCGGCTGGGCTATCGCACTCCGAACAGCCCGCGGGACACATCGTGGCAGCGCCGGCAGCCACCCCTCAGCTCCTCTGCGAGGGGAGCGGGGAGGGAAGGGGGCGCAGGAAACTTCTTTGGTTTTGGAAACATTTCTCTGCCACTCCGGCCGGCTCGGTGTCGGCTCTGTGTCTTCAGACACCGTGAGGGCGCGGACGCGGTGCGCTGGAGCCACCCCACCGCTACCGCCGTGCGAGGAGCTCACAAATCACCGCTTAAAAACACGAGAGGGAAACCCCTCGTCGTGCTTAATGGCCTGTATGGAGTAGCTCTAGCGCAGATTTGTCTTCATTAGTTTCCATCACCACCAGCCCCCCAAAAAACCCATCCCCCCGTCTGGAAAATTCAGCCCTGAATTTTCAGCGCAACAATCGCGCTCTCAGGCAACCGAGAGACACCGCTCCTGCCTCACCGCTCATTTCGGACGGTAAAAGAGGTTTGGATGGGGGTGTCCCCGGAGAGGTTCGCCGGGGTCCCTGGTTCCTGCGAGGCCCGGCCGGCCTCGCCGCGGGCACCGCGCCCTGCACGGTGCGGCCCCTCGGGGGCTCAGCGCCGGCTCTTCTCTGGGACACCCTCGGCGCTGTCACTGCGCCTTGTCGGTAACCCCAAGAGCCGGAGTAAAATCATTGCTCCGTGAGGCTGGTGGATGGGGAGCGGTCCACAGAGAAGGGCGCAGGCCGGCGCCTCTAGTCCCGCTGCCCCAGGGTTGGCGAGAGGGAGCCGCAGGGCCATTGTGGGGAGCTGCAAGATATCATGGAAAGGAAGAATAAGGGACACAAAAGGGAGACTTGCCCACTTAGCTTTTTTTTTTTTTTTTTTTTTTTTTTTTTTTTTTT
>VZSR01001283.1:13628845-13640279 GCA_013398615.1 Brachypodius melanocephalos | reverse complement strand
CCTTCCTTTTCTTTTGCGGAGGTTGGGGGGGAGGGAGGGAGTGAAACAGTTAACCTCTTGAAGCGTATTTCCTCCAAATAAAAACAGTGAACTTACAAACGGAGAGGAAACCACGGATAACTCTGCAATAATTCAAAGTGTTTAGGAATCAGGATTTTTTTTAAACAGTGTTTTTAATTGAAAATAAAGCTAAAGCATGCTTTTCAACAGTGCAAATTTCCATAATTTTGATTTACTGCTTCCATCATCACAATATATTATACCAGCATGTCTTACCAAGGGCTAGACTCTAGAAGCCTGCCTGTTCGACTATTTCGATATTAAGTGCAAATATAGATAATTGCCTCTGATTGTCACGTGCAGTAGAAATGTTTCTGCTACATAGAGAGGATGGCATGGCAAAAAACCCACACGACAGCAAATTTCAAGAGATGAGGATAGAACCGGGAAGTGTAACATGGTTGAATTGCCTGAGTTTGGTTGCCAAAAAGCTATGAATAACATGGTCTTCTCATTTTGTGTAATCTTTCCACTTACGGCCTCTCATTTCACTTTCTGTGTTGTATTTACTGCTTTGCTATTTCCTCCAGCCAGCGTGAGGGGCTGGACCATAAATTGTACTGCTGGCCGGGCAAATATTTTAGTTGCTTTGCAAGTTTGTAAGGGGCATGTTCAGACCACAACTTAAGTATGACATTAGTGGATAACAGTAACCTTATTTAAGACCTCTGAGTGAAACAAAAAGGCTTCCCAATTGCAAAGAGTGGCTGTACAAGTAAAAAGACACCCTTTTACCAAAAATAGAATTCCACATTTATTTACTGGTTTCAAATGAGGCAGCTTTTCCCAGAGCTGGGGTCACAGGCGGACCCTAGTCTTTTCCAAACCAGAAAAAAAGGAGTAAGTGCAACTGCTCTTCAAAAAAGACACCCCTGCACCCGAAAACAAAGCTCCCAAAAAGTAGACTGCTGCCACATTGAATTATAGTGAACCCTTACTGTGCAACCATGTAACTTAACAAAGTTTAACTGAATTAACAGTTAGACTTCCATTTTCAAAATCTAGTGCATAAATTTAATGGCTCATTCTAATATTTATTATTCAACCTTTTGACATTTATTTGCAGCAGTTGAATTGAGGTACTGATGCATTATTAGCATTTAAACAGTAAAGTGTTCCAGCTCTACCGTAATAACTGAGTTTAACTTGAGTCTTTAGCCTGAAGTACTCTGTGGAATGTAACATAATAAAAAACCCCCAAAACAAAAACTAAAACAAGAACAATGCAACAGAAAAAAACAAACAAAAAAGCCCAAACCAACAACAACAACAAAAAAAAAAAAAAAAAAAAAAACCAACCCCAAAACTTAAAAAAAAAATAAATAAAAAGACACCCCACCAAAACCCCAAAATAATGAAAACACCCCCATTGTTGTAATGGTAAATAAAATAGTAATCCGGTTTCTGTCTTCACAATGTGATAAAATAGGATTCCAAAAGTGTATAGCATTAATGGGTTTGTACAAACCATGCTGCAGAGTTTAAAAAAAAAAAAAAAAAAAAAAAAAAAAGGTAAGAAAGTTAAAGGTTGTTCAAGAAAATATTTTCCAAACTACTTTATTAATTAAATTTCCTGAATTTGTGGCTAGGTGGAAGAGGTATTGCAGAACCGCCCAGCTGCCATTTCCATACAGGATGGGCCTTGTGAGGTGGTTGGGAATCCTTAGTGGTGTTTAAGGAATAAGCTGGCAACAAATCCCCATCATTGCCAATAATTAGTGATGGTGGACAGGGAAAATTTGCCATGAAATTAAATGGCCTTTTCACTGCTGATGCTACATTGCTGGCTACCCTTTTGCGTCTATTGTTAACTGTAAAATCATCCAGTGTTCCTTCATGTGTCTCGATTTTACCTGTAGGACGTGGGCTTCGAGCTGATTTCAAATTTGGTTTGACTGGAGGAGTCTGCAGTACAGGTCGCTTTCCCAAAACCAGTGTCCTGTAATTTTTTCTCACCCTTGCTCCAAATTTATACTCCCCATCCTCAGGTTTTGGAGTACCTAAAGTGCATGAGAGGACCTGACTCTGAGTCAGTGGGTTTAAGGAAGTGGTTTCTTTCTCAGTGCATGCAGAATCTTCCTTGGCTGTTAATAAAGCGTCCTGGTTATTACTCTCAGTCACACCGTAAAACTCATCCTTAGTATCATTGCACTCACACTTTAGCTTATGTGTTGTAAGATCAGGCTCATACTCGTCGTTCGCACTGCTGTCCTCTATTTTGATTTTAATGCTGTGCAGGAATGGCAATGCCTTATTGCCTGTATCAGTGCACTGGAGCTCAGCTGCTGCTGCTGCCCCTGGAGAAGCAGCATCCTCCGCAGGATCAGTTTGTAAAGAGGGCAAATCCGTGGCAAATTCAATACAATGAGGGATTTTGGAATCTTTCTCTGAATTTGCTGCCGCTGATGAAGAATCATTATTTAAGAACCTAGCAGCTATTGTATTGTTATCTGCACGGTGTGTAGTAGTTGCTTGAAGGCATTTCCTTGCCTCTCTGAGTATTCTTTGTTGTGGAAATGCATTGTTTGTCTTTGGGCTAGGTGAAGAGGCCCCCTTTGCAACACAGTTAATTGTTAGGTCAGTACTCTTGGCATTATTGGAAAATTCAGAGTGTGGGAATGTGAGTTCGGAAACCCTATCATCTCTTATCTCCGCGAAGCAGCTCCCCAGGCCGCCGGAGCAGCGCAGCGCCGGGGCGGCGGGAGCCCAGCCGGGGCAGCCCCACTCCTCCGGCATCTCCGGCTTGACTCCGCCGGGAGCGCCGCGGAGGGCGGGCAGCCCGCCGGGCTCTGCCGGGGCCGGGGGCCGGGAGGCAGCGGCGGCCGCCAGATGGTACAAGAAGTTGGCGTGGACCACGCCGGGCGGGCTGCAAAAGCTGGTGCGCCTGAAGCGGATGCTCTGCACCGAAACCTGGCTGGAGACCGAGCTGGAGTCGGAGTCCGAGGTGCTGTCCTCCTCCTCCTCCTCCTCTTCCTCCTCCTCCTCTTCCTCCTCCTCCTCCTCCTCCTCCGAGCTGCCCTCGCTGGAGTCCGAGGCGCCGCTGCCCTCCTCGTCCTCCTCGTCCTCGTCCTCCTCCTCCGAGCTGCCCTCGCTGGAGCTGGAGAGGCTGGAGCCGCAGTCCGAGTCGTGGGCGGCGCGGCCCGAGCAGCAGCTGGACTCCGAGTCGCTGCTGCCGCTCTCGGGGAAGGCGGGCGGCCCGAAGCCGCGGGGCAGAGGCAGCGGCAGCCGCGGGGCGCCGCGGGGCCGGCAGGGCCGGGGCAGGGCCAGGGGCCGGCGGGCGCCGCCGGGGGGGCCCAGCGTGACGGCGGCGGCGGCCGCCCCGTGGCGGCGGCGGCGGCAGCGGGCGGGCAGGGGCGGGGGACCGGCGGTCGGGAGCCGAGGCCGCGCAGCTGCTGCGAGCGGGCGGCGGGAGCGCAGGGGCGCGCAGCCGCCCACCGCCGGCGCCGTTTCATAGTTTACGGGGGATTTGCAAGGCGCCCGAGCGATTTCTGGGTAGCTGTGGCCAGTGTATTTACTAAAAATGTGAGGTAGATGAGCGGCCGGTAGCAAGGCTGTGTTCCCCGGGCGCAGAGCTTTCCTCCGGACAGGCAGCAGCGGCCGAGGAGAGTCGCTCAGACCCAGCCAAAGTTTGTTCTCCTTCCAGAAGCCGGAGAAGGGGTCGGCGGGAGAGAGCTCCGGCCGGAGATCGGTGGCAGACAGCGCCCGGCTTAGTTTCCTCCGTTTCGTTTTAAGAACCCGTTCGGTTTTGCAGGATGTGTATAGGGCTTCCACGTCCTCTCTGGAGATCAGGGTGCATTTGGCGGCGTGGAAAGCGATGGAGTTGATGGCTTTGAGTTTCCTCAACTCCTCCAAGTCGCAGTGATGTTTTTTTACTTTTAAATGATCCATTCGCTTGTGCACGGTAGTTCGCGGGATGTTTTTGAGCAGGTCTGTAAAAACCTGGGAGAGTGCAAACATTTGCTTTCCTTTAATGATGAGGTAGCCGAGCCTCACGCCATCCACCTCTTCAAAACCCGACTTCAGGTCTCCCATTTCGTGAATTAAATTATTCCCAGCATTTGCAGAGAGAGAGAGAGATGATGAAAAAAAAAAAAAAAAAAAAAAAAAGAAAAAAAAAAGAAAAAGCCACACACACACAATCCTCAGCCAGATGCTGTATTTGTCTCAAGGCATCCTGCTAATAAAATATAACAAAGGCTGTTATTCCTCGTGAATGAAGTGCCAAACTTTAGACAAAATTTTAAAAAATAAATTAAAAAATACCGTGAGACTACAATCAATATATAATCTTAAAAATCAGGTTTGCCAAAGTGTTTCTCTAAGTTGCTGCTGAAGATCAGTACCTGTTCCCTTTCATTCCCTGCTTTTCCATTGGAAACTATGATAATGGAATGTGAAGGGAGGAAGAGAAAAGAAATGCAGCTGCTATTCCCGCCGCTGCTTTAGCTACAAATAAAATGACAGAGTGAAGTGAGCTCGTCCGGAGACACCTTCATCAATTAATTCCCCTAAAGCCAACGCTGATTGGACACTCCTGACAGGTGATGCAATAAAAATTGATATTCCACCCCTTCCCCCAAAAAATCTCCCACTAATTAGCATACCCTTATACTGCCACCTCCCCTCCCAAAGTAAATAATACAGTTAGTATATAAATCTTTCTATTAAACAATCCGAGCTCAAACACACTCAGCCCTCTCAGACTTCCTCGTCGCTAGCTTCGGAGGAAGGATTTGTATGTTTTTTCCCTCTGTCGTTCCGTATATTTTCAGCCTGTTTTGGACAAACCTTGTTCTTTTGTGCATGCCGTGAATTTAAAGGACATAAGTCTGATCGTAGCGATGGAAAATCCTTCGGTAACGTAGTCGCTTTAAACTAGCGTTTTCTTCTGCATTGTGTGGAAAATGAAGCTTAGCGAAAACGTGCAGAACAGCCTGGTATTTCCCGTTCTGAGGCTCCAAAGTTAAACGTTCAGTTGTTAACGAGAGGGAGTACTTACATTTTTGAGTTTCTCTTGATTTTCCTCTTCTGCTTAATTAGCTTTTTATAGCCGGGTACTAAGGTTATTTTTGCTGTCTGAATATCACGGGTTCCCGCACCGTGATACTATAACACTTTAAACTGAAATTCTGCCTGTAATATTGCAGGAGGGGGGAGGAGGACGTGAGCTCACGTCAGACCCACAACAAAGCATAGATAAGCCAGAAATGTATACACTTTTCACGATTAACCGTGCTGGATCACGAGCTGGAATGTCCTATAGTCCCAGAGTCCACGTCAGGATTCCTGTGTGCTGATTGCTTCCAGCAGAGAAAGGAGAATGTTAAATATCCAAGGTGCTTCCAGGAGCCTTTACGTAATAACAAAAAAGTGCTGGAACACACAATGTACGATATTGCATCGGGCTAGGATGCTTCTGGCTCGCAGTTTGCATATTCCGCTTGGAGTAGCCCTGCCGAAGCTTTTTGATGCTCCATTTATAGCAGCCCCTTAAAATCAATTTGAAGAAGCAGCATGAAGGTTTAACCTCTTCTTAGGAACGTTAAATTATTCGAGTGTCAAGAACGAGGATTTCGCAAATGTTGCGATAGCTGCATGCCTCTCCCTTGTCACGTTAAAGTGATGCTTGCGGTTTGCACATTAGGCGCTGAGAAAAATAAAATCACCAATCTCTGCCGTGCATCCAGGGTTCCTCTGGATATAAACACCAGCACTTTTATGTATCACTGCACATCCAGAATTAGACACATCCGCGAGATTAATGAGACATCTCATACTGCTGTGACTTGGCAAAAAAATCGACGGAGGAAAAAAAAAATCTTCAATCCCAATCGTCAATATCCACTCCGCGTGTTGGCAATATGGTGCGTGGAGTTCGTGTTACTCCGTCAGGTACAGCGAAAAGAAAGCGCATAATCACTCTGTGAAAACGCCGTTTTGCATGCCAAGGCGAAATGCAGGCAAGCCCCCAATTTCACAGGAATTCGAGAGAGAAGTGGGAATTTGGAGAAGTGCATCCGGGAATGGAGGAAGTCTATTCAAAGGAGCCTCTAACTCGGAGGGCTGAGATTTGAAAAGTCAGCCCTGGACTACTGTTGCTCTCAGCACAGATGTAATCGCCGCTGTTCAACTTAATCCATGTGTGTGCGAACCGCGATGTCTACTTCTTCCCTCTGAAACCTAGGGATAGTATTCTCATCCGAGAAAGCAGAGCTACAGCATATTACATTTTGTTCTTCGAATTAGAAAAGGATCATTGAGTGGATCTCGTGATATTTCAGCCTTTAAACGTAACCGAGAGGCAGCAGTGAACAATGCCTCGGCACAGCTCAGACCATCCGCGGAGTTCTCCTTCCTTCCCTCTCCTCGCATCTGGATCCCTTAGCCCTGCCTTTCTCCTGCTCGCTCGTGTGAGAGGCAAAAAAGCGCAAAGTTTCGAGAGAAAACAGCTGCTAGCGCTAAAAAGAAATCATCGTGGTCTTTCTAGAGCTAGAGACAATAAGGTCGTTTAAAAATTCCTCCTGATGTACTTATATGCTGCGAACACCCCCACCCCCTCCCTACTGCTCTCCTCCCCCTGCTTTAAGGTTAAGGCTATGGAGTCAACAGTAAAGGAACAGTAAACTCTGAGAAAGCTGCTCAGAAGACGTTACCCAAAACCCTGATGGGCTGAAAAGTCCTTTATTTGTCAGGTAGTTCAGTTGGGTCGGATTCCCATGTAAATCCACGCGTGCATTTGCACGCAGGGAGCCACGGGCACACAGACCCGCACCCACGCGCTGCCGGTGGTAGCCTGGCAGTGGCATTCGGCAACTATTTTAAAAATATCCTTCTTCTTTTTTTTTTTTTCCTTTTATTTTTCCCCCCATTTTTTCCTTTCTTTATTATTTATTTATTTATTTATTTATTTTAAATTTTTAAAATTCCGGTGCTACCTAACGTTTAAAACTAGAGACGGCTTTTAGGCAAACCTCGGGTTTCCGAAAGGTGCGGCCATGAGCACCGGGGTCGAGGCAGCGCCAGATGTCGGCAGGGAGAAACCCACGAGAAGTCTTGGGAAATGTCAGGCGCCCAACCTACACATCCCCACAGTATACTTACACACACTTTCAGTTGCATATCTTTCTCTGCATCTCACACAAGAGAGCTTTGTTTCTTTACTTCTCCATCATTTGGTTTGGTTCTTTTTGCGTGTGTGTGTGTGTGTGTGTGTGTGTATGCATGCTTTCCCTTGGCCATCGGCACACGTTGTGTATCCGGGGTCGTCTTCAAGCAGGCTGGGGGAGATCCTGACAAACAGCCGTCAGAGGCCCCTTGCACACGCACATGCACATTAAAGGCAGGGGACTTGAAAATGGATTTGCACGCACACAGGGGATTGCGATCAATAGCCACCAACATTTATGGCTTAGATTGTTAATGTGAAAGCTGGTCAAAAGAATGAAAATGAAAAATTAAAGGTGTCTGGTGTCAATTATGTGAAAACTTATGCCATGATTTATTTACTGGGATGTATGCCTGCATGTTTGTGTGTCCATGTGCATGCGTGTGCAGACCCCGATGTACATGTAGCTATCTCTCAAAAGCAAGGGAGTTTCTTTGTTAATTTTGTGGACTGTGTCACCCTCGCTGGTGATCAAAGATGAACATGATTAAAGGCATGGATGTTTGTCTCACATTTCTTAAGATAAGGACGTCCAGAGATGCCCGGTTTTGCCAAATACATACACATGCAACTACAGAGAGTTGTGTGTATGGGTGCACACACACACACAGAGGCGATCAATCAAATGTACTCCTTTTCACATTGAGTAGCGTGCAATCTGCAATCTACACTCTATAGCCAGTAGTATTTCAGTCTTAAAACTGTCTGGCCGAAGGATAAACCTCATTAGGAAAAAAAGAGCAAAATAATATTCGTAATACTTTGCTGTAGACCTACTCCCATTTGTTGAAAATCATATACTTTTATTTTTGTAAACTTCTGTTAAAATATATATGCTCACAGGGAACTGCTTAGCCATGTCATTCCAGAAAGAAAACGTGTGTAACATTTAAAATACTCCTTTTACGTGATGTTTTGATTTATTTTCATAGTAAGATTATGTTTAAATACCAGTGCAATTTAGCCTGACCTCTTCCTTCTGCAATGTAGTAATGCACACACCATTTACAGTCTTTTAAACGTTTCATTGGGAAATGCAACAGCAATGTCCACCACTGGTTGTACTAATGGGGAGAATTCTGAAAATCTTCAGGAAAACCTAAGAGTCATGTGCGTTTTCACACTAAGATTGCCACATTATTAGAGTATTATTATTTATTATTTATTAATGCTGGACTATGTCTTCAGGTATTGACAAGTATTAAATAAAGCTTTTTCTTCCATGATGCTGCGCAGAAATACATATTTCACATGAGAACTTGCTTTCTAATACTACATCCTGCTTCTACACTGTTGGGCATATTTTGCTCAAAGAGGACACAGATAGAAAGCAGCTAGAGGCTATCACAAAGAGTCCAGTAACGTAAATATAATAGGGTCAAAGAATAGTATAATAGGATCCTTCTGCTATTTTAAAGTCAGCCAAATGTGACTGTAGTAACTAAAATTTGCCATAAATTCTAGTCAGACAATGTATCAGAATGTATAACTAAATCTCCTAAATGTGTGGGACAAAGAAATACCAGCCATCAGTCTGTGGAAAAAAATCATAATCTGGCTAACACTCTTATGCCTAGAAGTTTCGGGGTTATTTTTTTCTTTTTTTTTCTTTTTTCCATTTTTTTCTTTCCCCCCCAGACTTTTTTTTTTTCTTTTTTTTTTTCCTTTTTTTTTTTTTTTTTTAACGAGATGCAATGCAGAGTTCTACTAAGTGCTTTTTAAGCTTGTGCGTTTTGTTTTTTTTTTTTCTTTCATTGGGGCTGGAGTGTTTCCTGCACACTAGAATTTTGTGCAATTTATAATCACTATGGGGGAAGACTATTTCTTGAATTTAATACTCATGGTAGTTTTAAAATACTTTTTAGCAGGAGTTTCTGGACACATACTACATGCCATGTTGTTTACTGACCCATAATCAAAATGCAGTGACCTTCTACCCTTTTTTTGCCCCTTGACCCATGCTGAATTCAATGCAGCCTTTATAAATTTGCAAATCCTTGGACGTAAAGGGGATTTGGTGAGGCTTTGTTCTGAAAGGATCCTAAAAGTTTGCATTTTTAATTAGACAAAGGTAAAGCAACAAACATTGGGAAACAAGATCCTCTCCTGCACATAGGTGATCACTCTTAATTTCTGTGGTGGGAAACTACGTCTTAAAAAATGTACCCTGCAAACTGAAAAGCAGTTGCAAACGAAGGAGATCAGGAGGTTATGAATTGCACCAAATTAGCAATGTGGTACAAATCACTTTCATGACGTAAGGGAGAGCCAGGCCTCAATCTTCCGGCGCTCCTCATCTCCAAGGACCGTGTGGATCCTGGTGACCCGGGGAGAGGGGCGAACCAGCGATTTGATCTGGAGCTACAGGCGCATTCCCTTATCTCCTTTGCTATCAGTCAGTTTAAAGGACACCGTAATTATGATGGTGATAAAACAATGCCCGCTTATGTGTGCTGAATAAATAAAGAATGTTTACAGCCCCAGAATGTTTCAATTCCAATTAAACGCTATCAAAGAAAAGCCCCTTTTGCTCCCTCCCCCCTCCCTCCCTCTCCCCCACAACTCCCTATTTACCTTGTTGGTTGTAATATGGCCCTATGAAATAAACCGGTCTTCCAGTTTGCCATTAAGGCCACATCGGGAGGAGGAGGAGGAGGAAGAGAAGGAGAGAGGGTGTGAGACAACATGCACTCCCGGTGCCACAATCTCTTTGGGTCGCCTGCATCCTCTTTTTAAAAATTTATTTTGCTATTATTTGTTTATTTTTTCAATTGGCAAAGGCGTGATGATGCAGGGGGAAAAGCCACTTAAAGATCCTGCTCCAACCACCGGCCGAGGGAGTTGAGCTAAATTAATCCAGCGCCCTTGGGCACTGGAGGAGGGGGCTGTCCCCCGCAGCCCCGGCTGCCACCCCGCCGGGGCCTCGGGGAGCGGGGTCTCCCTACAGCTCCCCTTCCCTCTGCAGCAGGGAGCCTTGGAAACGGGAGCCTGGAAATGCTTCCCACTCACTAAGACACAAGGATCATTTCAAATATTCATTGTATCAGCAAATCTCCTCGTAATCAGATTAAAGCAAGGTTTGGGGGGGAACTGCCTGTGTTTCTGGGTGCAAAATGCCGACTGGACTACAAAGAGAGCAGAAAATGGGTTCCTCTCCCCCTGCCTAGATTGCATGGGGGAAAAAAAAGAAAAGCAGTAATTTTTGCGAAAAAGGGACACTTTAAAAAACTGTGATTCTCCCCATTCCACCCTGGGTAGCAAATTCCTCTGAGGTTGTTTTCCTTTTAACTTTATGCTTAGCATCTCTATATGATGCTCTTATTTACTTGTTTTAAACTACAGAGACTATTCCCACTGTGGAATACACTGAGGTAGATTTTCTTCACGCCAATTTGCTTTTAGCTTTTCTTAGCCGAGGGAACAGCTTTTCCACATTCAAGCTTTAAAATGTACATTTCATTGAGTTGTCTGGGGTGAGATGTTTATATCCATTTTGTGGAAGTGAGTGAGGAATTGAGTGCATTTTCAGGTCTGCTCGATAGATGCAGGCCCTTTTCCTTTTCAAAGTTTAGACCTCCAATACCCTTCTACTGGCAGAATTAGGATGGACTTGGAGGGTCCTAACGTGACCATTCACTAAGGCGGGGGGCTTGCAACAACGTGCTCGACAACTTAATCTTACACTAAAAAGAGAGGAGTGTAAAAGAATGGAATACAAACTCTCCCGACATTTGTAGTCGCTTCCAAAGTGGACCGTGTATTTTAAAGGTGATGGGAACGTATATGTTTTGGAGCAAAAAGGAGAGAAGGTAAGTGTTTATCCCTTGTATCCGCCAGTTCGGCTAGAAACAATGAAAGAACAAAGGGAACCACTTCTCCGTGTGAACATTTCCCATTTTCCTCCTCCGTTTGAGCCTCACTGCGAGGGGCTGGCGAGGGGATTCGCTCCAGCTTTACCTTCGGCGGCGGGTCGGGGGTGCGGGGCACGGGGAGAAAGTTGCGGGGCGGTTCAAGTCGACCCCTGTTCGTCGCCGGAACCCGCCGCGAGCAGGAGCTGCAGATTTCATGGCTCTGGACTCACCGGACAGTCCCCGCGAGCCGCGGCCGGCGGGAGAGGGATCGAGGCCGGGACCTTTGTGTGCGGGGTCTGCCCGGCCCCGCGCTGCCGGCGACGACGGAGCTCCCCGGTAACTGCCGAGGTGGCGAGAG
>VZSR01001283.1:13605354-13620393 GCA_013398615.1 Brachypodius melanocephalos | reverse complement strand
GGAGGGGGCGGCGGCGGCGGCTGTGTGGGGCGGAGGGGGCGCGCGCTCGGGGCGCCTCGGCGGCGCTCACGTTCCGCGGGCGGCGCGCGAACCCTCGCGAGGAGGCCCCGGGCCGAGGCCTGCCCGCCCCGCGGGCGCGCGCAGTGCGCCTGCGCGCCGGCGCCGCCGCCGTGCCCGCCCGCGGAGCCGCGTCCGCCTCAGGAGCCGCCGCGGCCCGACCGACACAGCCTGGCCGGTTGGTCGGGCGGGGGCGAGACGAGGCGCTCAGCCGGCGGTCATGGGTCCCGAAGCGCTGCCGCGGCGGCGGTGGCGGCGGCTGCGGCTGAGTGACTGAGGGGAGACCCCGCCGGGGGAGGGGGCAGGCGGAGGGCGAGGCGCGTGTGGCGTGCGCGGTGTTGACGACGGTGTTTTTAACCCTTAGATGGTCTCCAGCGAGCCGCTGCTGCTGCCGGTGTCACTGGAGGGCGAGTTCTCCAGTAGCATGAAGGAGATGATCGGCGGCTGCTGCGTGTGCTCCGATGAGCGGGGCTGGGCCGAGAACCCACTTGTCTACTGCGACGGGCACGGCTGCAATGTCGCAGTGCATCAAGGTGAGCGGGCAGGCGAGGGCAGCGCACCCGTTCCGGCCTCCAGCCTCGCCACTTCCTTCTTGGTGCTCCCTGTCTCATTCCCGTGGGCCTGCTTCCTTCTCCTCCCCACCCCCCGGCCGTTTTTCCCCTCTTTTTTCCCTCCCCCTCCTGGCTCCTTCTTTTTACCCATGAAGCCTGTTTCCCTGTTTCTAAGGCCACGTGCTTTCTGGTTTGACTTGCTCTGTCATCTTCTCTCCTTCCCGTCTGTTTTTCTTTTCCCTCACGTGAGACTTAGTATAGTATGTTCTCCTGCATTATGGTTGTGAGAAAGGAAGAACTCTCCTTTTCATTTTTTTCCCCTTTCTTCTTCTGCGTGTTTTCTGTGTCTGTGCTCCCCAGTCTGCCTCTGCACCCTGTTAACAACCTCAGCTGCAGCGTTTCAGACTCTGAAATTGCTTTTGGCCTTTGCAGAACTTGTTACTATACTCTATTCTAGTAGTTACTGCTTTATTTCTCTTTTCCTCGTGTGCAGTCGCTGTTGTGTCTGCATTTCCCAAGTTAGAAAAATTTATTTGAGGGGCAGCCAGGAGACAAGGAGGGTTTAGGATTGGAAGAGAGGGGTGCGTAGGAAAGAGCTGTCATGTGATTTCTATCTCTGCCTGCCTTTCCTTGAATGTCATTTGGCTGATGTTTCCTGGTAGATGAAGAGACTTCCTGTTGTGGTTCTGCAGGGGGAGGGTGCTGGTTGGAATGGCTGATGCTGGATTTGTTTGGCTTAGTGGAGGCTGGTTGGTTGGTTTCCAGCTCAGTTCAGGAGCTGGCATGTTCCCTCTGTGTGATTGTTTTGTTTCTGTCAGTGGGTTGACCCTTCGTGTGAGAGCAGAGGAAAAGACGATTCTGCTGCTTACATTTTAAGAAACGAAGTCATCATAACTTTTCCTTTATGGTAGCAGGAATAAGAAATAAGATGGTAGTTTTTCTGCACCAGCTCCTCAGCAGTCATATAAACTCAGTGAGTGGCATTTTGGCTACTTACGTGTGGTGGACAAATTGGAGGAGACAGAAAATCCTAAATCCAATTCATTAATCTGAATGCCTGATGCATGTGAAAATACTACTAATGTGTGTCTCATGCTTGGTCTTAAATTGTGTTGAAGATGATGTAATACAGTAGTTGGTTGTTCCAATTATATGCTCCCTTGTAATTTGCAAATAGTGAGAAATAGTAATAATTTAAGGAGATATACAAAATAACTAAGTTAATTTTGTTAACATTGGATTGAACACAGAGGGGAGCTGACAGGATCTCTGAAATTAATCTGGTTTTGAATTGGTTTTCTGTTGTCTTGAGAGCTGAGTACTGTTAACCAGTATGTCCACTGCTCTTGTGGAATCTTAGGATCATGAAGAAGAACATTAAAATGTGAATACTTCTAGAAGTCATACCTGAAACAGCTGTTCCTTTTGCATTACCTTGGACATCTTGCTTTGTATCTAGAACCTTGCTGATATTTTCATTGAAAGAATTGGATGATGGCAGCAGTTGGAGCAGAAATAGCAGGAACAAAAGTCAGTTATAGTATTTATAGTATATATATAGTATGAGTTTTATAGTTTTAAGTATTCATAGTGTATATATACAGTATAAGTATTCCTAGTATAGAGAGACACAACACACTTCAGCAGGTGCAAGAAAACAAACTTTATATTTTTTAAAGTTGTATCCAAGCCTGAATTGGAATCGGTCAGGAAATATGCAAAGTACTGCTTGGTCTAAATCCAGAAGCTGTTATAGAGATCTTAAGAAAAGAAGAGCTCCATGTTTTCATTTACCGTACCATTGATGCTTTACATTTTGGATTTGATACATCATGTGAAGGAAGGTGGTAGAGGAGGCATGTCCACTCTTTTTGTGGCCTTTCTGTAATAAATGTAGTAGTCCTCATGGTCAAAGCTGATGGTCTGTATTTGAAGTACAAACAGCAGTGTTATCCATAAAGCTTTATTAAGTGCTTTGGTTTTGTTATTACAATTATTCTTAGTTCAGAGGAAACTTCTTTTCAATTGTTACATCATTGGCAAGTTGTGAAGGACAAGATCTCTTCAAGTGTTTAAAGAAGCTTTGTGTAGTAGTAGAAGTACAAACAAAACTCTGTAAATGGTATCATGGTGTATCAAAGCACAAACTTGTGGTGCATTTTTCTAGACTCTAGGTGTGCTGTGTTACCCTGGCAGATGTAGAAGTACTTCACTTCAACTTTGGTCTTTGCCCAACTTGTGTTGCCTTTGGATCTACTTGCCAGTCCTATCTCTGAGTTGCATTTTTTGCGTGTTTCCTATTCTGCACTGTCACTTGCTAACCTAAATGTGTGATTGCACATTTAAAATCTCCCTCTTAATATCTAAAGAGAAATTCAGAATCCCCCCATCTGTGATGAATATAGATGCAACGAGAACAAGATTTTTTTCTCATGTTAAAGAATTTTATTGTACAGTAGAAAGGGCTTTTCAGAATAGTTTGGCCTGTAGGTACTTGGATAAAGTATTTGAAAATTTGACAACTGATCTTAATATGACTCCATGTATGTATATAATAGGAAATGATTTCATTGACTTTCCTTCATGGAAATGAATGTGTATTAGCCGGATGTTTTTATATTACTATTGCATTACTATTTTTCATCTCCAAGCTATCATAAAATCAATATATTTGTATGGTGTAACTGCAAGTTACTAATTTAATCTCAGCTTTCTTCATAACTTTAAATTAATCTTTTTTTTTTCTACTTACACACTTAAACCTGATTTTTGTATTTAAGTAACATGTGATTGTTGAGAACAGAGCCTGACTTACCTTTAATAGTTCAGTATTATCATTGAGCAGAATGTTTGGCTTTTTGGTTCTTTATTTGCTACACCCATACAAATACTAGAGTATACTCACAACACTTGTGTTCTTGTATTTTATTCCCTCTGTAGTTCTTAAGGTTGCTTGATGTGTGCATTTCAAGCATGAGCAGTGTTGCCAATTTTTTTTTTCTGTGGGATTTCGTAACAAACGCTTGGGGTTGCTTTTGTATACTATAAAAGTATAGATGACTCTTACGTTGTAGCCTGGCTCAAGTTGCAGCTACTCCAAGTCCTGATGCTCAGTTTGTATTTACAGCTCTGTGAATTTTCTGGGGTAAAAAAAAGCAAACTTTGTTCAGTTTGCTATGGATTTTCTGCTCGACCAGTTAATTTAAGAGTTAATTCTTACTCTTATAAGAGTAAGAAGACTGCATAGTAAGTATGTTAATAAATGTCTCAGGAAGAACTCAGGCTTGTTAGTTACTTTTAGTTTTCTCTTAAAAGGCATCCATCATTTATAGTGAAGTGTCTCACCTGTTTTGGAGGTAAATAAATAGCAAAACAGGCCACATATGAAACATTGCTGCTTTTGAATGGTTATGTTACTTTTCAAGTCATGTATTCTTTTTTCCACTTAACAAATTGTGCATAATTTTTAAAATCTAAGCTTGTTGTACTTAATTTCTTGTACTTCTGTGATAGGATTTCATGTGCAATGTATAGATGTCAATTTGGCTTTCTTGATAATTAAAATTATGTGAGATAACTGACAGTAAACTTCTTTTAGAACATATTATTAGTATTGTAGTGCTGTTTATGTTTGCTGAAATGTTTTCTTGTTCAAAACAGCTTGCTATGGAATTGTTCAAGTACCCACTGGACCGTGGTTTTGCAGAAAGTGTGAATCTCAGGAAAGAGCAGCCAGAGTGGTATGTGTTTTGTTTGTTAAGTAATGCTAGTTATAATCCTTGTGTGGATAATACTTACCCAAGTGTTACAGTAATAACAGAAGAGAGCTTTGCTTTCTGTTGTAATTCATCTAAATGCTGTTCAGAAAGACCATTTATCTTCTTATTTTTTTAAAGTGGAGATGCATAAATATCTCTGAAGTATTCTGACAGTCTCAGAGTGTGGATTTTTTTTTTTTAGGTGGTGGTGGGGTTTTGTTAGTTAGCTTGTTTTTGTTTTTTGTTTTTTTTTTTTTTTTTTTTGGTCCATGGTGTAGGTTTTGGTTAATTTTGTCAGTTTAACGCTTACATAGTTAGGTACAGGAAGTAAATAAAATCTGTGTCCAATTTTCTTTTACAGCAACCTTAGGTTGCCAGTTAAAAGCTTCAGTCTAGGAACATTCCCAATAAGTAGCGTTGTTAATTTCAGAAACGAATGCTTATTCGGAGTGTGATACTTAGAATTGAAGAAGTATTTTCTTTCTGTTTTTCTAATTCTTTTATGGTAGATATTGAGGATTCAGGTAATGCTTTTTTTATCACGGTTACATGAGGTTTTGTTTTGGTCAGATTTGTATGTTTGTTAGATGAAATTGGGTGATGTCAGGCATTTTTAGAAAAAGAGAATCGCATTTCTCCTTACTTGCCACTTCTTAGTTTGTCTTCCAGCAAAAGATAAACTGAGAGAAGTGAGAGTATTTAGGAAGACTAAGCTGTTCCTTTGCCTCTGAAAAAAATTTCATTGCAAGAGAAGGTGGTACAGCATCTTAGAGCAGTGTGTAAACTGTTTCTAACTTTCATATCTAAAAACAAACGAGGAGTTACAGACGAAATTTTCAGTTACTGTCAGTGACTATCAGTGTGTTTATATGACCTGTTCGCTGTACCTATTTCCTTTTCTAATGTAAAGTGCTATAGAAATGGTGGCTGTTGAATGAGTTTCTGGCACAGGTCTAAAGAATCTCATTCCTCAGCTTTTCCCCACTTTTTGCCACTAACATGTTCATAATGCCCAGGGTAATCGAGACGTAGTTAGCTCTTCCAAAGCAGACCTGTTGCTGGGAGCAAGAAGGGATTGATTTTTGCATGCTCTTCAAGTATTTGTCAATAGAAAATCAAAACTCTTTCTAAAGAAAGGCTGTTTCTTTTCCTGGGAAGACCATCTGCTGTGTAAAGTTTTAAGAGTAGCGTTTTTTAATATTGCTGAGTTAGGTATGTACAGGTTGATAGCAAAGTTAAAAATACAGGGGAGAGAGAAAGACAGCTGGAGGCTACAAGAGGATTTTCCAAGAGTATGATAGGGAATCCTTGTGGTTTGGAATGTATTTAATCCTGGCTTCTGGTGACACAAGGAGTGAAAGAGAACTGTCCGGAGTCCTATAATAAACAGTGTCTCACTGCATTATGGTAATTTCTCAATTTTACCAAGAGAATAGCTTTAGTAGACTATTTTACTTTGCTATTTGAAGTGAAGAAGGAATAGTGATGACCGAATTTTCTGCCTGGTGTATTCTGTTCTTGTTTTCACCAAACAGTGTCTGTTTAGTTCAAGAGGTTGATTATTTATTTTGTTTTGAAAAAAGAAATCCCATTTGTAATGTAGTGTAGGTTTAAGTGGTTCTCAAGTGAAACCGATTGCATGTGAGGTATAACAGTTGAAGTTTTAACAACTGTAGGTTAGCGAGTTAGAAACATGGTGGCTGTATCTGAGGTGTCTTGGAACAGCTCTTGACAGTCATAAACTAAACCCAAGCCGTGACCTCAGTATGGAAACTAGAGCTTTACAGTAAGCAGTTTACGAGACCCAGAAGTTTTAACACATTTTCTTACAAAAGCAAACATCCTTATCATCACTGTATGAGACTGAAGCTTAGTTTTTCTCTTGGCCTTTTTGCCTATAAACAAAGCCAGAATTAAATTAACCATATTGCATTGACTCTACTCCTGCTTACTTTTAATCTTTAAAATGATGTCAGTATTGTGCTCAAGGCATACTTTTCCATGCTGATGCTGTGTTATGCGTCTATGCTGTCGTGTGTTTTTGAGGTGCATTTCTTGTTTTTCTTTTTTAAGCTTCAGTTGCTGGGCAAATAAATTCATTCTGATAAGCCACTGCAGTTAATTGCTCACACCAAAGTTAGTCTTGCTTTAACCATGAAAAGAAATGGACTAACTCAGGAGCACATAGTGGAAGTTGGTGGTCACCAGAGAAGTTCACTTAACAGCAGACTAGGACAGGTGGCTTTCCATGTACTACCAAGTGTTATGCACCGGTGTGTACCGTGTCCTGTTTCTTTTGTGTGCTGCCTCTAGGCAAGTGTATACTGGGTGGGAGCCAAAGTGGTGGCTGGTTGACTTTGGGTTTTTGTTGCTGAGCTGGGAGCCAGCGTCTTGGCTGCTGAATGGTCAGTTACTAGTGGAAAAGCGCTGCTCTGTGCTGGACAGGTCATACTGAATTTTGGTTCCAGCAGGGTCATGTTTTTCTCTGTGTGTGAGAGGAAGTGTGACTTTTCGTAAACCTGAACTGTTTGGATAATAGATAAATTGAGGTGGCTGGTAATAATTTGACTTACTTTTTAATCACGTTTATGTAGTGCATAGCCGAAGATTGTAATCCCAGTACGTGCTTTTTGCACCACTGTGTAAGTTTTTAACTATTGCTTGAAAAATCTTAGTTTTCTCCAAATCAGCTCATTTATCTTAGCTGATCTATGGTGAGTTTGAAATTCAAGTCTCTTGAAGATTGGTGGCGACTGCTCCCAGCTTTGCCTGTGTCAGCACCAGCTGTTATTACCCTGCATATTGGGCCCTTTTGATGTCTTCAGATGTACCTGAACTTTTGAGTAAAAAAGCAGGGCAAATACATATTCATGCAAAAAAAGTTAATTTCGAGGTCTGTGTGAGGTTGTATATGTATGACCTGGCTTAAGAAATTGGATGATGCGTATATGTTGTCCAAGGGCTGATAGTTCTGGTACCCAAAGAAAGACTGGACAACTAAGCTTAGGATTTGTGGCACAACTGTTGTTCATGATGACTTTTTCCCCCCATAATCCTGTTGTGTGTCAAACATCTTCCTTGATGATCTTATGTTAAGAATAATTTAAATATAGCATACAGTGAGGTGAAAATAGACAATGTGTTTATGGTTTACTAGAAGCTACTACTCTTCGTACTCATCATGAAGGGGCTGCAGTATATCTGTGTGCTCGGGATTCCAGGCAAGAGTTCACCATTTGTACAAGTAGCTTGGGCAGGCTTTTTAGCTATGTGTAAATCTTGCTCTTCTGAATCCAGCTAGATTCAGAGAGACCAGGAGATCTCTGTACTGAACCTAAGTGTTACGAATTCCAGGAAGTTTTACTATCTCAAAGCATAGCTCAGATGCTAAATGTGAGGTCAGGTTGTTTGCACTGCAGGTGAATCACTGTGCTGTTGAGCTTTTTCCACTGGAATATGAATATTGTAAGCCTGTCTTTGCATCTGGAAGAATCAATTTGGACCTGGTATGAATTACTCTAATGTCCTAACAGTGGTGTTTTTTTTTCACTAGATGTTTCTGTGGTTGTTGTTGTGTTTGTTTGTTTGTTTTGGTAGGGTGGCTTAAGTTAAATGCAGTTGTGGTCCAGAACTGGGTCAGGACATTTGTGTGGCACTACAGCTTGTCTGATAAGCCACCTGGATTTTAGTCCTGGGAAATATGCTGAGGGGGCTGTGACTCCCTGTGGAGCTAGCCACATAAGACTTGAGATAGGTCCATCTGTATCTCAGCTCAGTCTGGCATAACTGGAGCTCTGTGCTTGCATGAGTGTTTCTTCGAACTTGGTGTGGAGACAAAAAGACTGTCATTGCAGAGTAAGTTTAGACCATACACCACTCAGTACTCAAGGGTTCAGAGCAGTAGAAATGCAGCTATAGTGTTTTGCCAGTTCAGGTACACTGTGTACTCATAGCAATAGGTTCCTCCTGCTGGTTATTCTAAGAGACTCGAGCTGCACCTGCAAGTGTTCAGAGTTTGAACCCTTGAATTTTAATTTTTTTTAAAAAAATTGTTAATATGACAAGACTTGGAGATCTCTCCAAATTCACTTTTTAAAAAATGTTTTATCACATTCATCTACAAATTTTTTTTGTAGAGTTGCTCATATCCATTCTTTTACCCCTCACCCCCCACATTTATGTAGTATAAAATAAGCATAGCTGCAGTATTATTTGCCTTTTGCCTAAACAGAAAGAGGCAAAGAAGGAGGAACTCGGAATGCAGCCTTTCGATATGCAGACAGGTTTGTGATCAGAGCTCTAACACCTCTGGCTCAACAGGCTGCCTGCAGGGGAGTGGGGTCTGTACTGATTAACGCCTGTATCTGTAAACTAGAATGAATGTTAATAAATATGGTCACGGTATGGGCGAATGAAACTTTATTTTAGAAGACGAAAACTTGTTGGTTTTTTTTTTCAATTTGAATACTGTCCATTAATAAGAACTAATATACTTTGCAGTCTCTTTGCAGATATTCCTTGAAATAGTTCTTAAAGAAATGTTGAAATGAATGTTTCTTTAATGTGTATCCCTACTTTTTTCCTTAAAGGACACTTTATGTAAGAATTTTACTACATCTACTTTAAGAATATTGTAACAAGCATTACTAGAATAATTGCTTTAGTTTTGAGCGCCCTACAAAAAAATTAATCTGTGTGCTTTTGTTATTTGTCTGGCTTTTATGAATGACTGTGCAGTCTAGAAGGATTGCATATTAGTTTGTAGCTGGATATCTTGAATAAAGATATCCAGCCTAAGTCTGCCTAAGGATACTTAAGGAGAATATACTGTATTTGGTTTGTGTGACAAGGTTTGGTTAAAAAGGGGGCTACAGGAGGGATTTCCCTCAGAAGCTGCCAGAAACATCCCTTGTGTCTGACGGAGCCAATGCCAGCCCAGCTCCAAGACAGATCTGCTTCTGGCCAAGGCTGAGCCAATCAGCAACTGTGGCAGTGCCCCTGAGATAACATATTTAAGAACAGATAAAAAACCCTGCTGAATAGAAACTGCAGCTGGAGGGAGGAGTGAGAATGTGTGAGAAAAACAACTCTGCAGTCACCAAGGTTGATGAAGAAAGAAGGGGAGGAGGTACTCCAGGTGCTGGAGCAGTTATTCCCTTGCAGCTGGTGGTGAAGACTGTGGGAAGACAGGCTGTCCCTCTGCAGTCCATGGAAGTCAGCTGGGGAGCAGAAACCCACCTGCAGCCTGTGGAGGACCCCATGCTGAAGCAGGTAGATGAACCTGAACAAGGCTGTGACCCTATGGGAAGCCTGTGCTGGAGCAGGCTTCTGGTAGGCCTTGTGTAGAGAGAGAGGCCCATGCTGGAGCAGGTTTGCTGACAGGACTTGGGACCTATGGGGATTCCATACTGGAGCAGTCTTCCTATGGGACTGCTCCCCACAGAAGAGGGGGCATGCTGGAGCAGTTTGTGAAGAGCTGGAGCCTGTGAGAAAGACTTATGTTTGAGGAGTTGGTAGAGGACTGTCTCCTGTGGGAGGGGCCCCATGCTGGAGCAGGGGGAGAGTGTAAGGATTTCCACCCCTGAGAAGGAAGAGGAAACAGCATGTGATGAACTTACTACAGCCACCATTCCCCTGTGCTGTTGGGTGAGAGGAGGTAGTGGAAATGGGGAGTGAAGTTGAGCCTGGGAAGAATTGAGGGGTGGTGAGAAGGTATTTTAAGGCTCAGTTTTTATTTTCTCATTATCCTGCTCTGATTTGCTTGGTAATAAATTAAATTTTCCCCAAACTGAATTGGCTTTGCTTAGTGGTGGTAACTAGTGAGTGATCTCTCCCTGTCTTTATGTTGACCTAGGAGCCTTTTCTCCAGTTTCTGTCCCCCTGTCCAATTGAGGAGGGGAGTGACAGAATCTGTTGGTGGGCACCTAGTATCCAGCCAGGTCCTACTCACCATGGTGTGTCTTGGTGCCACAGATGGGCCGTAAGGAAGACAGGATATGGAAAGTCATTGGGGAGGTGGCAGGCAAAACTCGGACTGAACAGAATTAGAGAGAAAAGCGGAATGATTGTGGAGACTTCGTGGTGTTCTGATTGTGGTGAAGGTGAAAATTTTTATTTTGAAATACTATTGATTGATGTGTATTTCTTGTCCATTACATAGATGGGTGAGTGTTGTTTGCTTTGCATTTCATGAGTATGAGAAAATATTTTTTCCTGTGCACATTTTGTTGGTGTATGTATGTAGTGAATACAGACCTAAAACCTTGCTGTACTGCAGCTCAAAAGATGACAGAATTGCTTAGCCACTACCGTGTTTGGTCTTCAAGGTTCGGAGTACAAGAAGGGCAGAAGGTGCTGCAGAAGTGCAGTACAGTTTGCGTGTACTTCCCTGGTGTATCAGAGTGGGAGCCTTAATGCCCTTTCTGATTGTGCTTCCTTCATGCTTTTTTTCTTCCCCCCCTTTTTTTTTTTGTGTGTGTGTTGCATTTTTCCCTGCTTGTATATGTACTTGTTACTTGGTTTGTAAATGCACAGATGAGTTCATAAACTTATCTGAAGCACTTTCCTACAGCAGAGAAAAGGTCTGCTACTTTTCTTTTAAGTTTTGATTAGCTACAGTTTATTGAAATCTACATGTAATTTGTGCAGTACTTTATAATTGCATTATGCAAATTATGGTTACATAGAGTGTTCAGGCTTTAAAACAGTGTTACATCACTCAAGTACTACTTGATTGAAATTTTTTTTTAGCACAGATGTCAATATAACAGGTACTTCAGTAAACAGTCTAAAGGTTCTTTGGCAAAATTACTAACCAGAGTGAGGCTAGAACAAAACATTTTCCCTCACAGGAATTGCATAATCCTTATGTGGAAATGTTTTATGAGTGTTTGTTTCATTGTATTCACTGGCAGAAGAAGTCTCTAAAATAAGCAAGGAGTTCCTCAACTTGTGAGAAGCCTTGCTTAGAATTGATGCTAACATTTTATAGCTAGGAATTTTTAGGATAAAGCTGTAATATGTTGCAGAAGAACATTGAAAAGAACCATTGCATACTGTGTTTTCTTCATGTAGATTAAATTGGGTGAGTCACATACTTTCAGGCTGATAAAAAATTGGATGTTTAGTTGGAAATGCAGCCAAATGCAACAGGCATTTCTCATAGCCTTCTGATGCTTTATATTGGAGATCAATGTGTGAATCTTGTATGTATGTTTATAATTTGGATTCTTGCAATATCTAGCAGGGCTTACTAGTCTTAAGTATATGGTAGGAGATTTATGGTTTTGGACTTCCAAAGTTGGAGTAGCCAGATCACAGATAGACCTTGTGTGTCATTGCTATGTTATGTTGTACTCTACATCATCTCACTTCCAGTTACCTTACATACACTTGAGTGAAAGTATGACTAAATGTCACCTGTATTTACTGAGTGGATGGTCTTGGAAGAATGCTGATTTGCATGTTGAGTGCCTCTAATCTTCTTGTCATAGTCTACAAATTTATTATCTATAGTAGATATTATTATCTACTTAAATTTATTATCTGTAGTAGATCTTTTTGACAGAGCGAACTGAATCTGCATATATTTTTATCTGATAAAAAGAACTAGGTCGAGTCTCTTTAATTTATCCAGGTATAAACCCCAAAATGCTTCAGGTAGTCAGTCTGTTCTTTTACCTGTCAAGTGTCTGTTTTTTAAAAAAAGTTCTTTCCTTCTCCTGGGACAGATAACTGAATAGAGATGGGGCAGAGATTTGGCAAATTTGTCAGCATCAAGAAATGGTTATTTGAAGATGGAGATGACTTAATTTCTTAAATTGTCAAGTTGCAGAACATAGCACTTTGGAAGAGAAGTACTGACAGCATGCATTCGTTTGCTCTATTAGTGATGTCAGCCAGTTGGGGATTCTTGGATGTGGCAGAAGATACTTTGATTCCTGTTGGTTCTTCATTGTGGTTTATGAACACTGGAGTCTGATGTGAATCATAGTGAAACATTGCAACTTTAATTGGCCTCTTTTTGGATATTTGAGAAATTGTGTAGTTAGCTCCTTGCTAACTTCTGCTTCAAATCTTGGTTGTAAGGTTTCATTTTAGAGTCATCTAGATCAAAATAGTGTAGGTGGGTATTTTGTGAGTTTATAAAGTTTATGTAGGGTTTATAAGGTCTGAGGATACTGTAGATTGGGAATATTGTTAAAATATACTGCTGTCCCATTGTAGTTTAGAAACTGATAGTTAAGGAAGCATGGATTTCGTTTTGTACATAGAAGTCTCTTCTTTGGCTGGGCCACGTGTTCCTAAAGCAGTTCATCCTTTTTGGTGTATTGAGTAGGGGAAAAATGAATTTTTGATTCTGGCGAGTATTACAAAGCATGGATGTTAAAATAGAAAGAAACTCTTAATGGGAATTTTCATAGCACCTAATTGTTTTCAAAGAAAAAGCACAAAAGAAATCAGTAAAATATCAGAGTGAAAACATTTGATGTGAATAGATAGCCTAAATTTGGTGTGAGTAGAAGTTCAGTAATTTTCAGCAGCTGCTGGAAATGCTTGTGAGTTTTACTGGACTTTCTGGAGGCTTCAAGGGCTGAAATACTGATCTTCCCTGGTTAGCCTTTGTATGTTGGCAGTAGTGATCTTGCTTCCTTGAAGATGGCTTGAAGCAAGGAATAGAAAGATGAGATGTCACTGCATTCTGAGGACTGGGGGTAAGCTGTTGCCAGCAGATGTTGATGTGGTCAGTCTGGTGCACATCCTGTTGCTTGGTCTGTTCTTGTGCTAACTGCCTGTAAATTCACATCTATTGATAGAATTTATGCGAAGATTTAAATTTCCAGATAAAAATGTCTTGGCAGCAGTGTACTGGTTTGAACTACTCTGCAAATTGTCTGCAGGTTTTTCTTTTTTGTTGTCTAGTCTTGCAAAAACTGTTCCTTTGTAGGCTCTAAGATACTTGTTTTTCTGTAGATAGCCTCTGATTAGCTGAATTTTAGTTAGATTTTCTATTAACTATAACCTACTTGTCTTTGGTTCTTAATTTCAATTAGCACACTTACATTGAAGTGTCTTTAGAATATTGTGTCTCTATAGACGGAGCTGTGATTACATTGGTTGTTCAGTACTGTATTTTTCTGGACCTAACATAAATTAATCAATAAAATGACTCCAAAATTTTCCAAGTTTATTTGGGGGAAAAGAGAATTTTTCCTATCTTCAGTGTTTTCATCGCGATGTACATGTGTTATATTTTTACTTTTCTTTTTCCTATTGAAGAAAACACACTAGGGTGAGAGGAATGTGGGAAGTATAAAAGGAAATTAGAAAATATAGGATTCTTTCCCCTGCAGTAAAGGAAATACTAATTTCAGGTCCTTTAGGGGAGAAGGAAAATAAATAATGAGAATGTTTTGAGCTTAGAAGATAATTTTTCATTGAAAGAAGTGAATAAATTTCAAATAGTTATGTATAGGGTGGGTGATGTATGTACAGCATTGGCATAACTGAAACTCTAGATGTGATTTTTAGTAAACTTTGTGTTCAGAGTGGTTTTCTAAATAGTCCTTTTCTCTCAGAATATTTATGTTTTTGACAGCAATAGGTATGTGTCTGCCAGCATTAGATCGTTTTGTTTTAACTAAAATAACTACCCATATCAAGATCTTTACCCTTCTAAACCAGTTTTTAAATCCATATTAAGATATTATTAGGGTATTATTAAGATATTATTTGAAGTAGTAGTATTTAAGACTGCCTAACATATTTGAAGTCTGTAGGATTGGGAAAGACCATCTTAGATATAATAGAGAATATTATAGGTGACGTCTACAGGTGTCTTTTTCTGGTAACACCCAAGAATGAGGCAAAATGTTACGGAATCCTGGTGAAGGCAGATGAAGCTGTACCACAGAACTTGGGATATGAGTATCTGGAGACAGTCAGTTGTGCTGCAAGCTTCCGCAGCTACTGATGGGTGGGAGTCAGGGCTGCTAAGAGTATCATGGGCTGCCAGATGGAAAGCCATTGATTAGAAACTAAGCCTCTGATCAGCTGCTTTGCCTACCTTTGTAAATCTGTCCATGTGCTTTGGGAAAGTGTGTTGGGTTAGTGCATTTTGATATGCACAGAAATACCCAGTAGCATGGCGTGCTGTAAAATAGATCTATTTGAAAGCAAATTCAGAAGTAAAGCAATGAAAGGCTTGGCAATTGACTCTTTCCTCCTAGGTTAATTTTTAAAAAGTCATAATAATTTGAGGGATTCATAGAATCATCTAATGATTAAGGTTGGAAAAAAGCTCTATGATCATCGAATCTAGCTGTTAACTCAGCACCACAGTATTCACCATTGAACTGTGTCTCTAAGTGCCACATCCACATGCCTTTTGAACACTTTAGGGATGGTCATTTTGCCACTTCCCTGGGCAGCCTGTTCCCATCAGCCTGATCACCATTTCAGTGAAGAAATTTTTCCTAATATCCAATCTAAGCCTCCTATGGTGCAACTTGAGGTCATTTCCTTGTCCTGTCACTTGTTGCCTGGGAGAAGAGATTGACATTCACCTTGCTACACCCTTTTTCAGGGAGCACAGAGATGTGGAGTTGTAGATAAGCTATTCCCTGAGCCTCCTCCAGGCTAAACAACTTCATCTGCCTCAGCTGTCCCTCATC
>VZSR01001283.1:13568621-13605254 GCA_013398615.1 Brachypodius melanocephalos | reverse complement strand
ATGCTGGCTGGGCCTGGTTTCTCTGGTTGTTTGGCATATGCCATGCGATGGCACTCAAGGTGATTTGCTTCATGACCTCCCCAGCACTGAGGTCAGGATGATAGTTCTGCAGTTGCCTGGATCTTCCTTTCAGCCTTTCTTGTAGCTAGGTGTCTCACTTGCTAATCTCCAGTCAACTGAGACCTCCCTAGTTAGCCAGGGCTGCTGGTAAATGGTTGAAAGTGAGTTGGCAGGCTCTTCTGCCAGCTCCCTCAGCACCCTTGGGTAGATCCCATCCAGTCCCCTAAACTTTTGGCTGTCTGTATGGCACGGCAGGTCACTGATGAATTTCCTCCTGGATTATGGGGACTCAATTCTGTTCTCTGCTTCTGTCTTCCAGCTCATATTTTCACTAAAATGTGGACTAAAATTACAAGAAGAAGTGGATTTAACCATTCTTCTGTTTGTTTAATGATTAACAGGAGCAGCAGAATAAAATGTTTTGGCTGATAACTTTTAACTCCTATTGATGAAGAAAATGGAAAGAGATTGTGTTGAGGTTCAAGAACTATTACACTGATTGTATGTAATTTGCTATTTTTGTTATTTGTAACTTCACGGATCATGTATTGTAATCTCATAGAGTTGTTTCTTTCAGTTAAATACTGTTGGGGCTTGGGGTTCTGTTTTTTTTTCTCCTATTGTCAAGCAGTATGAAACAGTAGTTCTATGGTCAAAATGTACTTTGGAGAATAAAAACTGTTCTGGGTGTGTGTCATGCTGGGTATATGCACCTTCACCGGGAATTTAAGCTTCCAAATGCAACATTCTGCATATATGGCTGATGCCTGTTGAAAATCTTGAAAAACGGGAATGTTAGGGAAATATCAAAACAAAATTGAGCAAGAAATCTGTCTGTATTAGTATCAACATAAAATTAGTCTGTTTCAAGTGTGTGCTTTCTTTCTTGCTTGCTTTTTTGCTTTCTTGCTTGCTTTTCTGCATGTGTTCCTGCTTGCTTTCTTGCTTTCTTTCTCTACTATTTAAAGAAAGGTCTTTGGTTGGACTTCCACTCTGATTTGTAGCCAGTGTAGATAATGCCATCTCCCAAATAAGGTAGTTACATCCTTTATATCCTTTCCTGACCACCTGTCTGTGTTCCTGTTACATTTTTTATCTGATGTTGTTTGTGTAGCCTTATGGATAGGTGGCTTAAAGAAGGGATCTGACTTTTAAAAAAAACCAAAAAAATTTAGGATGCTGGTTAGGATTTCCATATAGTCAATTGAATGCTTTTCCTAGAAGACCATAGAAAGGACACAGCAGGGGATGGTCAGTGATCTTTTGGCAGCACAGTGCAATTATGTTACCTTAAAGTGAGCCTGTAGTAAAGTCAGCTGGAACTGCAGCCTGATGTCTTGGATAACTTTAAGGAACTGTGGTGTGTTTAATCTGCTGTAGATCTTGTGTTATTTAGGTTAACAGGTCACATCGAAAGAAAGGTTTTATTGCCTCATTGCAATGCTGGGAATTCAGTCCTGCAGGATTTTACTTGGTTGACAGTCATTATTCAGGTGAATGGTTCCAATGGCCTAGCTTGGGCCACAGTTCAGTAAATTACTTGCACAAGAATTCTTTGACCTTTGTTTTCTTATAACAAGAGACAGCATATAATGGATGTCTGTAAATGATGCTTTATGAATGTGTTCCAAATTTTCAGAACCCTGAGGGAAGAACAATTTTATTTTCCTGTTACTATTTTTGTTCTTCTCTCCTGCTTGTAGCGTCTTGTCCCTGTCTCTTTTTATCTTCCTTATTTGCCATGTGCCTTTCTCTTCATTTCAGCATGAATAAGATAGTCTCTTGATTGAATCAGTTTCTTTATACCTTTCCAGTTGAAAAATTGGTAGAGCTAGGTTTACCAAAAGGACTTGAAAAATTATGTTTGTGTAATGTTACCTAATGCTGGTTAAGATAGCTCTTAGTCCTGGTTAAAAACAGAAAGACATGTTTATCTAGGGTAGAGAAAGAGCCCTTTATACCACAATGCAGTGCAGCCAAGTTGGACTGTAACTGATTCAGTATGGGAATCTGGAATTATTTAGCTCCTTGTTTTACTTTGGTCTTCCATTCTTGCAGCTTTTTTCTAATAGATATCTTTAGTGGGCACCTCTGGTGGTTGGTTGTTGTATGGAGTTTTTTTTGTGGTTTTTTTTTTTTTTTTTGTGTGTGTGTATGTTTTAAAAATTATCTAAGTTCTTTATTTCTTGTTTATTTTTACTTTTTTTAATAATGTTGAGGGGATAAAAAGTTTTTTTCTTTTTCTGCATAGATGTTTCATGCTTCTAATTTTAGTTCTCTGCTGGATTTTAAAGACTAGGCTCCTCAGGAGGCAATGGGTTTTTCATGAGACCCAGGCAATCTCAATTTGCCTGAATGCTAAAGGTATAGGATCAGTCTTTGTTTACTTAATTAAGTTGCTGTTTATGTAGCTCAGAAGTGAGTTGTGACAGTCATGCTGTCAGACTTCCAGGTTCACAGCTTTGAGATTGGTTTCACTTTAGTCCTCAACAGGAGACCTCATAGGCCAAAGCTGTTCCTGCTGAGAGTTCACCCCAATTCTACATGGACAGACGCTAGATCCATGAACTTAGTCTCTTCCACCAAAGAGCTGTGAAAATGAGATGTACTTATGCTCTAAGGACAGGAAGAAGGATGATGTCATTTTCTACAACTTCATTGTATTCCTTCAGCTAGTATTTGTCTCTTCATTCTCTTCACATCTAACTCAGCTGCCTGTACCTACAGCACCACATGCGCTGCTGCACCTCTCTGTGGCCTTTAGCACACCAAAGGACGTGGTTATTCTCTAGGCTCACAGTCAGCCTCTGTAATGTTCACATTTGCACTGCTTAACCTGATGATGTTTATCTGAATTGTTGATCAGTCATAGCAGCTTGCCCTATTTGCTGTGGTATCTTGTAGGTATTGTATCTGCCCCTGCTACCCATTCCCTCTGCCCTGCACAGCTGGTTTAGAAGTTCCCCACAGTGTTTCTGAATGCTCAGACAATAAATCTGTGTCAGAAATCCTTTGCCAGAGATAAGATGTATAACACACCCAACTAGAGAAAAGGGCCTTGTCATGGTCCATGTGATCAAATATTAGAGACCATCTGTATGGATCATCAGATTATTCCATATACTGTGTTGCATCATCAACATGCATGATAAAAAGATCAAAACATTATTCCATCCATTTTAGATCTAGTAATAAAGTGTTAGTTGAATGAAAAAAAATTCTCTGTTAGCTGCTTGTCTCAAGGCATGAGATTCACTATTCCCACCTGGCAAAGCTCCTGGTTTTACTACATGATGGGTGTTGAAACCAGACAGAGCAGAAATGTGTGGCAGAATCTGAGGGTGTGCAGGCTGGGAAGGAGTTAGGGTGCTAATGCAGAGAAAGGGAATAGAAGGGCTCTGGATTGCTATCTGCTCTGTTAGCTTACTAGAGTGCTACTTGCAGATTGTAGCCAGATTTCATGGCACCAGAAGTGCTCTATGTCATCCAAGTGCAAATATCTCTGCACAGTTGCCAATTGTCAGCACCATGAGAGATGAGTGCAATTCTGCACGCAAGTTTTCTTCCACTGTCAAAGCTTCCTCCTCCACTTCAGTGTTCTGTCTTGCGTCTGCTCTGACTGGTTGCAGCCAGGACTGCAGAGGATTAATGAGGAACCTGAGTCCTTGTAGACATAGGAGACAAAAATAAATGAGGTGGAGTTGATGAGACTGAATGGAGCATGCTTAACTCTTCTGCATAAAGGACTGGCTCAAGTCATTGCATCTTAGTGTCCTGTGATCATTTTGATTTATTTTGTGGTATGGTTTGCACAAGAAGCTTGCTAATTCTTTAATTACTGGTGCTGTGGTGCTGTGGCTCCCTGCCCTCAGTTTGCTGATGCAACTGTTTCTAGGGTTATACTTAAATTGCATCAAAGATATGACCTGAATTAAAAATGTTAAAAAGTTTATTTCATTCTATTTCACTGATCTGTTCTGAGAGGCATCCCTACAGATAGTTGTGTCAGTACCTAAGGGAATGGTGGAGGGAGAAATTAATGAAGGGGGAAGTGAAGGGAAGAAGAGAACCTCCTAAACTCGTTTTGCCACTAGTGAAAATGTATGTCAGACTTCCACAGGCTTGCAGAGGTGGGGCAAGGTAGAAGTTATTGACAGCTTCTCTCAGAGCTGTTAATGTCATTTCATCTCATTGGCTTTAAGTTGCCAGCTTGCAGCTTTGGAGTGGGAGCAAACGATTGCACTGTGAACATCAGTACATACCAGGCTTATTTCTTTAGGAATCTGGTTCAGCATATGAGAAATTCACTGAAATGAAACTGTTGCTACTTTATGTCTCTCAGCACTTTAGTATTTAATATTTGGAGAGCTGAAGTGTAAAGATACAGCTCACAAATATATTGCATATGTAGGATTTCATTTAAAATGAACTGATTAATTAATTTCGGTGTCTTGACTAAAAAAAAAAAAAAGGTGTAATGATCCAAGTCTGCAGGCAACTTGCAGAATGATTAAGGTGTTTTCAGCCACTTCTATATCTAAATTTCACCATAGACTTAATGCTGACTTTCAATAAATTGCTGATCATTTTAGTGTGAGAGAGAGATGACTGAAATAAAAGACAAAATGCTACAATCCTAAAGATTCCACTTTCTGTGTGCAGCTCTCTGTACCACTGCACTGAGAAAAAATAATACAAGTTTTTTTTCTATTTTACCCTCCATGAAAGCCTCTTTGCTGCTAATAATTTTTTTTTTACAGATTAAGAAAGATAGTCTTACAAATTTCTTACAGGTTAAGATAGTCCTCCATATATACTTTAGCCATATGAATTTCAGGAATGGATTTTCTAGTTCCTCAAATAAATTTGCACAATATGTTTCTGAGGCACTTCTAGCATCATAGGCTCCTTTATGTGCTGTCTTGTCAGTTAGCTGATAATGGAGAATAGCACTGTTCAGGGAACAGTGGAAAGAGCAGCTGTCCCACTCTGAACGGTATGGTGTTAAGTTTACATCTGATGATCTTAAGAAGATTATTAGGTTTATATGCTTTAAGTTGCCCCTAATCTGAAAATATATAAAGGTTGTAATACGGTGATTCCTAGGTGCAGGTTTCCGTATAGTGGTGTTCCTGTGCTTATAATTTGGAGCACCTGAAGTGGAATGTGTGTCAAATCTGGTAATTTTTGTCATCTCTGGTTTGGAATTGGTTCATATGCTTTATGATACTTAGAGATAAACATAATATTAGGAACTTGATAGGAGGCAGTGATAACAGAAGAATGGTTCTGTTGTGATCCTGGTGTACGTTGGAAGAATACTCAATCATAGATTACTTCAGCCCAGGACTAGATGGGACACTAAGCAAGTTTGCAGATGATACAAAACTATCAGGAGCTGTTGAATCCCTTGTAGGCAGAGAGGCCCTGTAGAGAGACTTCATAAATTAGAGGACTGGGCAATCAACAACAATATGAAGTTTAAGGGCAAATGCCAGACTCTGCACGTGGGTTGGGGCAGCCCTGGATGTACAGACAGACTGGGGAATGAGAGGCTGGAGAGCAGCCCTGTGGAAAGGGACTTGGGGGTCCTGGTCCATGGCAAGTTGAGCATGAGCCAGCAGTGCCCTGGCAGCCAGGAGGACCAGTCCTGTCCTGGGGGGCGTCAGGGACAGCATGGCCAGCCGGGCAAGGGAGGGGATTGTCCTGCTCTGCTCTGCACTGGGGCAGCCTCACCTCAAGTGCTGGGGGCAGTTCTGGGTGGTACAATATAAAAAAGACATGGAAGTTTTAAGAGTGTCCAAAGGAGGGCCATGAGGATGATGAAGGGCATTGAGGGGAAGGTGTGTGAGGATCAGCTGAGGTCTGTTGGGTTGTTCACTTTGGAGGAGACTAAGAGAAGGCATCATTGGAGTCTACAACTTCCTCATGAGGGGAATAGCAGGGGCAGGCACTGATCTCTTCTCTTTGGTGACCATGGACATGACCCAAGGGAGTGGTCTGTGGTTCTGTCAGGAGAGGTTCAGGTTGGGTATTAGATAAATATTCTCCACCCCGAGGGTAGTTGCATGCTTAACAGGCTCCCCAGAGAAGTGGTCACAGCACTAGGAATGCTGACAGAGTTCCAGAAGTGTTTGGACAATACTCTTGGGCACATTGGGATAACTCTTGAAATGGCACTGTGCAGGGTTAAGAGTTAGGATTTGATGAACCTTGTGGGGTCCCTTGCAACTCAGCTTATTCTGTCATTCTTGATCAAACTGCTTGTTTCCAGACATATAGTTTTGCTACAGTTGTCAACTTCCATTTTCTGAGATGGAAAGTAAGGTTGGTTTTTGTTTCTCAGGATAAGTGAGAGTCAGCAGAGACTGTGTAGCCAGCGACAGTTCTGTGCACCTGTGCTGATCATATCCACAGCACTTTTTTGTGATCAACCAGCTTGGTCAAAACAGAGAGGCTAGGAGAAGAAAATACAGTAGCGAGTTTTTAGACTGTGTCCAAGCCTCTTGGCATTTAAGAAGCCTATGCTGCTTCTACCCTATGCTATGGTTTTTGGAGCCTTGTCTCCTGAATTCCAGGGCATGGAATCCAGGAAGAAAATCTTTGAGGTAGAGCTGTGAGTAGCTGTAATGTGTGTCATAGTTTCAAGATCTGGAGGACAAAGCTTTGTTTTTCACAAACTAACATTAATATTTAAGTAAAAGTTAAGGAGAAACACACCTATTCACTTTTAAAGAATGGTTGTTTCCTTAATACCAGGTAACAGTTTTAATATGTGTGGTTTCTTTTTCAATGCTTCTATGATCATTCCATTTTTTTATTTTATTTTTGCTTTTTTTCCCTAGAGATGTGAATTATGCCCTCATAAGGATGGTGCTTTAAAGAGAACAGATAATGGGGGTAAGTTTTATTCTTGCTTTTTGTGAACTCTCTTGTTTTGTATGAGGGAAATAAATCTGTGGAAAAAAATTGTGAGGATCCTAAACATAAAAGAAAACACTGACTGCTTTGGAAAGAGGGAACTATTTTACAGTAACCTTTATTTGTCCGCTTTAAGTTCAATTTACTTTAAGGACATCTATCATTGTTCTTAGTTTTGTTTTTAGGAAAAAAGTTACAATAGAAAAGCTGCATTTTAACTTAAGATTTAATGGGTAAAATGGATGAATTTTAGGTGTATTTAGTTGGAGCCTGAGCATTTAGAGAAAGCTGTTGAAAGTGCACCATTCGTGGAGGAAAGTGGAATTTTTATGTCTATAGCCCAGACTGAATGCACCAGTGCATTTTCAAAGGTTCGCTCTTTCATGCCTGATTTACTAATAGGTTCTGTAACAAAGAAATCAGAGTTGGAAAGTTGCAGTAGCGATCGCTTCTCCCTTGCATCTTTCTAATTTCACTGTTCAGGTTATCATCAGTTCTGCTCCTGCTAGAGAAAGTCTCCACAGAATATCCTGCCTTGATTATGTTTATACTACTAGCTGGGTGATATGAGTGAAAAATTTCAATTAACTTTTCAACCACTTTTGGAATGCTGCCTTCTCTCTCTAGTATATATTTCTAAATTCCCATCCATCATCTATCTGTAAATAGCCTGGTCACAGTATGATTTGTATTCTGGAATTCACTTGGACAGTCTATGTAAATTGTATTCTGGAGATTCTATGCTATGTACATAATATTCTAGCTAATTTATACCTTAGTTTAGTGTTGATGCAGCTTTGCTATTTCTTTTGCAGTTGAGTTTCAGGAACACAGGGCCTGCTCATCATGTTTGTGCTGCTACCCTTTCCACTGTGTACCTTCGACTGTTCTGTTTATGCTTTTATATATATATGTATTTATATATTTCTATCTATGTTCTAGGTTTACCATTTTAGTGTCAACTGACTCAAGCACATCACTGAACTTAGTGCCCAGTACTTAAGTCTTATTCTTCTTCTTTATTATTCCTCTCATGTTGATACATGCAAAGTTGAATTAATTTCTTTAGAAATGGCAGCTGGAGTTTCTTTTTAGGAAATAGTAATAAGAAAAGAAAGTCTTATATGTCTTGAAATACACAGTAAAATTTGTGAGGTATGAAGTAGCTGAAGTGTGTTCTGGTTTTACACGTAAAGTCGTATTTGGGAATGCTTTGCTGTTGTCTGTGGTGGTCTTGAGAACTAACTTTGATAGTGTGCATGAAAGATGTGAGCATCCTGTTAACTATCTCTCTTATGGCCCTATTAATTGTAATTATAAATTCTTGTCTGAAAGCGAATTACTCTATAAGATTCAAGTGCTTGAAGTTTAAATAGCAAAGATATAACACTCTACTATAATTTTAATATGCAAGTGTTCTCATCAGTGAAAGCTTCATACTGAAAATTACATAGCTGAGAGGCTTAAGAATTCATATTTTCTTCACAAAACATCCAGCTTTGTAATAGATCTTTTCCACGGTGTTGAAAACAGCAAATTCTACTTTGTGGACCAAATGTCTTTTAAGTAATAGCTTTACAGAAGGATGTGCACCTTGGGAAGTATTTCGACTGGTGTTGCATTTCAGAAATCTGCATTCTTACCTGAAGCTTTCCTTTCAAAGAGTTGCCTAACAAGACTGTGCCAGAAGATTTTTACACTTAGAGAAATACTGTTGAAGATCAGATAATGGGCTTGCCAGTTGAAAATGGCATTTTCAGAAGGTTAATACTTAATTTTTTTTAATGCTGTTACACCTCTTGTTGTTGAGCAAATCATAAAAAGGTGCAGGTATTTGAGAAGAAACTTGGAAACAAACATTTCTGGTAAAACCTTGTAAGGATCTAGCTTTCTGAACTTGTAATTGTGCAGTCTTTCTCGAAGTATAGAAATAATTAAATGGTTTTAGCTTTTCAGAACAAGAGAAGAAATAGCTGATTTTAAGTCAGTGATAGAAGGTTTTTCTTTCTGCCTTCTGGCGACAAATAACTTCATTTTGCAGCCAGAAGTAAACAGTGTGCTTTTTGTTTTGAATATGCAGATAGCTTAGCCCATATATGGCCTGCTGCTCCTGTAGTTGTTTTTTTAAACAGTCTTCTGGATATTTGCTTTACAATAAGGTGAAGGACTATGTTTTGGGCATTGAAGGTACCGTATTTTCTTTTACTTTCAGAAGATTAATGGGCTACTGAGCTTTTACTATAGTGTTCATGATTTTCTTAACCTGCAGTAGGATGCTGTTACTGCAGTGAGGGTCCTTGCTATACCTTGTTTCCTCCTCCTTTGTGATGGTACTAGCTTTTAAAACTGTTTTTATTTCTGCTGCTGCATTCCTTTTCAGCTACATGAAAATTTCCCTGACCTAGCTGCCCATGCTAATGCTAATAGATGGAGTGGCCAGGAGTGTTCTTTTAGCAGCAGCTTGTACATTAGCTGTCTTAAGTCAGTTGCAGAACTGTAACTTAAGGCAGCCTAATCTTAGAGTTTTTCTGTAATGGTTTTATCTTGCCTTTAAGAACTCTGGGGCGTTACGTGTATGACAGTAGTCTGGGAATCAAACTTGTGTTGTTTATAGGTATTATTAACTGACTATAATTAATTGACTATATATTATGGTAGCATATGGTGTGGTTGTGTTGGCGTTTTGTGAGTGTTTTGTCCCTCTTTCCCTCCACCCCCATAGTGCGAGGTTCCTTTGTGTGCATTCTTCCTCCTGCTCCTCCTTCTTTTACTGGCCTGTTGCTGCTTATATGACCTTTTGGAGATCACCATTTTTTTTAGATTTGCTTTTTAGGTTTTATATTTCTTTTTGGAGTCTGTTTGACTGTGCTTTAGTTGTGCTTATCAGGTTAATGTGGGTCCTCTAGTGTCATCTATGGCGAATATAGAACTACAATTTTCAGTGATTCCTTAAATATGGCATTATTGGAGCAGTACTGTTGTGGGTTTTAAAGAGAATTTAAGTGACAGACTAATAGAGTAAAAGGAAGGGAGCATATCAAGGAGGCCGAACAACATTTGTCCTGCTCTCTTTGTCGTTATGAACTAGATACTTGAGAAGAGTCTTGTGTGCCTTCTCAGAACAGTTTCCCAGCCTACAAACATTTGTGCTTTGGGACTTCTGCTCCAGACATGGTATTTTTGTGTTTAATGGAAGATGAGGCCATCACACTATTGAAGTGTTCTCTTCTGTAAAAAGTTTAGTGTCCATAATATTGCATGGCAAGGCATCTTGCAGTTGATCAGTGTCCACAGGTTTCTTTTGAATCTGTTACCTCGTGGTTTCATATGATGCCACTTGGTATTTGCAGACTGGGGTGGCAAGGGTCAGTTATTCTGTGCTCACCTTTCCAGTACCTCTTCCCGTAACCTTTTTGGGTGCACTGGAGAGTACACAGATGCCTGCCTGTTCTTGGCTTGGTGATGGTGGCTACTGGTGCTGTAATAAGAACCTGAAGTGAGCCCAAAGAGATAATTCTGTCTCTATTTCTGTGGAATATGTCCTAGTCTGCTTCAGTGTCCCTCCTGTGCTTTCCATTGTCAGACCTGAACTGACCTTGAGCAGGAGCAGCTGAGGTCCTTTTGCATGTGCCTGTTGAGTCTGTGCACTGTGTGCAAATGGCTGTTCTGCTCCTGCACTTGCACAGATCTTGGAAACAATACTCTTGGATTTAGCCAAGTGGCGTCTGCACCAATATCCGTGGTGTGGCTTATCTGTCGATGGGTTTATCTGTCCTAAAGATTAAGAGTTGACTCTATTTAGCTACACATTTGATTTAGTTAATTTTTAAGAGTAGTAGGGCAGTGCAGAGTTATGAGCATGGTATTTGTAAGAAATTTTAGTAGCTGGCTTTGAATAAGTTATGATATTTTGTTTGCCTAATATATATGACTGTCTTAGTGGTATGGTTGAGTTTCATGAACAAAAAATAATCCTTCCTGCATGTGGACTTCATTTTTATGTAAACGTTAGGACTTTTTCAGTGTTCAGAGACTGGGATTATATAAATTCCATTAGGCTATTACAATTAAAAAAAAATCTGTTTATTCTTTTCTTAATGATACTAAAAGTAGAAAAGTAAGATTGAATTGAAAAAGGAACTTTTCTCTCTGTCTGTATTCGTTGACAAAATTCCTCAATAAATTTGGTATTCATGTTCATTTAGGGGAGTCACTGTGGTTTTAAAACATTTAAAAATATAGAAGTTTTTTAAAATGAGAAAACCTGATATGTATATGAGTTGCTTATTGATTTGCTGTTTTACATGAAAGAAAGATCAATTTTCCTTTAGCTTGGTTGATTGGTAAGTGGATTAGTAGTTGGATAAAATATAAACACATTTTTTGAAAAACAGAGAAGTAACAAGTGAGAATTTGTTTGAAGATACTTGAGAACTGTTGGCATTTGGCAGTTTTGGGCTTTTCAATTCCATAATATTTCCCTAACGGTTGCAGTAATTTCCCTTGGATTTTTGACACTCAGTGAGGAGGAAATAAAATCATGGCCATTTGGACCAATTATAGCTTTTTGAATCCCAGTTCTTTTATCTTCTCATAATACTGCTTCTGCATTCTGTTTTTAAGCAAATTGTTCACTTATATCTAATGTAGTGCATCTTGCATTTAGATAGTTTTCTTGCGGTAATCTTTTCCCACAATTTTCTGTAAGCTTAAAAGGTTTGATTTTGCTATACAAGTTGTTACTTTGAAATCTGATTCCAGTGGATGATGATCAAGAATGCTGTGTAACAGCATTCTTTGTGTGACTTTTCACCAAGACTTCTTTCATGCAGCTGCTTGGGGAAAGGCTAGCTAACAATGTGGTGGTTTTATGTCATGGTCCAGATGCTCTTCCCACCCCCTGGGTTAGCGGCAGGATCTCCCAAGTCTATAAAAACATTATATGCTAGGTTTTCTCGTTGCTGTTGTTATTATTAGAGTCTCACTGTCTGGTTTACTGTTTTGATGAGTTTTCTTGGTGTTAATGTCTAAGAATGTGGATGGTATGATATCATATGTACACACTGAGATGTACGCATTTTGCAAGTGCATACCTGCAGATGTTCTGGCCTTTTTGAGCAGATTTACAGCAGTGTGTGTATTTTTTTTTTTAAACTGGGAAAGAGAAAAAAAAGGTAATAAATTTTAAATACTGCAGTAACATAAATGACTGTATTACCATGTAAAGTGTTGTATATTTATGATTTACATTACTGATAATCACAGTGTATATGTAGAAATTTTTTTTTTTGAGTTTTAGGTGCTTATTTATACGTTTCTTCCTTTTGTTGTATGAAATTATTTCTAGAGAGAGGTGGAAGAAACTCAATAATTCCACAGCATACCAGATAAAATTGTTAAAGCTATTACTTACCCCCTGGACCAGTGGAACTTCCTTTGTAGTTGTTTCAAAAACAAACTATTTGTTGTTTCAAAACAAACTATTAGTTGTTTCAAAAACAAACTATTTGTTGTGTTGCAGAGTGAAGATTCAAAATGAATCAATTCTTTACTTGAGGACCAGATTTTTCTAAATGGAGTATTTTGTGAAATTCAGTAGTAGGGCTTCGTAGGATGAAGGATTTTTCTTCATAGACAAAGAATATTTATTTTACCTTTTTAACAAATTGTCCATTCTGTCCGAATGACAAGGTTGGCTACCAACCACAGCAGTGAGAGCTCTAGTGGTTAGTGTGGCACCTTCTTTATACCCCTTTTGGAAGAGTGGATCAAACAATATAACATGAATAATGCTGTATTAACTATAGCAAACTCCAAATCTTTATTTAATAGAGTAAGGAAAAGACAGTAACTTCAGCTGACAGATTCCTTATCTGCAAGTTTTCTTGTTTTTACAAGAAAGGAGGATCAGGGTTAAAAGTATATGGAATGTCTTAATGCAGAGACACTTAACTAAAAGTTTAAAATAGTACTTAATCTTTCCCTTTGGCAAAGAGTAACAGTAATGGTCTTAAGTACATGTTTGAAAGGTGAATCCAGCAGAGTTGGATAGAGCTCAACCTTTGGGTCAGTCAGCAGATCTGGTAGTTGTGGAGACAGAGGGTGCAATTTCATGTAATCTAGGACAGCTGTTGACCTCTGCTGAAAGGAGGGGACTGTGGTTTTCCCCTCACTGGGTGTTTCTGCACTGATGGTTCTGTGTATGGTAATCATGTGTCCTCAGTGTGTATTGCTTCAAACCATTGACTGATCTTGCTCAAAGGTAAACTATCAAGTTTTCTGCAAACTTAGTAATGAGATGAAAAAAACCACAACTATTTGCCCTGCTACATAGCAAACTCATATTGCAAGGAGAGGGCAAGGATGTACAGCTGAAAGTGAAGAGTAAGGTGAGATCCTGCTTTTCAGTTACAGTCTACAGCTGAAATGGACTGAGGTGTATCCTTAATTGACAACTTGAAGCAGCCCTCATAAGAAACGAATATTTCAATAAAGAAAGATTTTTCCATGATAGAATAATAAATACTTTCTCCTGGTTTAGGAGTGAGCAGTAGTTAGAAATAAAGTAAGACTTCTTTAATGAAGTATGATGAACTCTTTAGGAACTTAGAATGCATAAACAAATTTTGCTCTGACATTGATGCATGGTTAGGGGATGGTGATAATAACCCAGAACTTTTGTGCTACCAGGCTGGTCCTGTGGCTGGAGTTCAGTGTGGCTTCATGTTTCTGGTCTCCACAGTGCGTTAGTGCTTTGCTGCCCAGCTTCAGCACTGACCGTGGGTCGTAGTCGGTCCCTACTCTGTTCCTCTTAGTTCATAAGCAAGACATGGGCTTCCCTTGTTGTGGATGGTAGGATGGGTTATATATTTGTTGCTGTTATTTTATTATGAAGTCAGAGATTATAAAAGCAAGGTTTAAAAATTTGCATTGGAAGGCAGTTTAAACGTACTATGAGTTTATTTACTGGGAAGGTGCTTGTGAATCAAATTTTGGGCAATTAAGCAGTGGTTGTAAAGGCAAAAATTTAGTTAGATGGGTAACATACTGTGTATTATTTATCTTCCTGGGTTTTCTTTGTTAATTTACTTTGGTAGAGTTTACTTCTAATTATAGAGCTCTTTTTTGGCAACAGTCTTGTGTTTGCTGATGGTGGAATTGCTAGGAATTACTTTTCTCCATGACATTGAGATAACAGATGAACTATTAATTTTGCAGCTGGGGGTCTGAAGTCTGAGCTTTGTTACTCTGAACGTTCGTGAACAATGTACATTAAAATTATACCTGCTACATATGTACTGCTAGATTTGCACTGAATTAAAAATCAATAAGGCGCCAGAAATAAAAATCTCAGTGAAAGATTGGTAACATTTGGATAGATTCTGTGGTGGTAATTAAACATTTTGTGAACTAGAATGAAACAGAAAAATTGGCAAAACTCAATAGTGCATCTTTCTAAGTGATAAATCAAAATAAAAATTCATTGAAGTGAAATGCTACAAGTCTCATGTGGTGTGTTTAAACTTTGAAGACTTTCAGCATGAATTTCCAGTTTTTGATATTGAAAAAAATTGGTTTTTTTCATTATTGTTATCAAAGCAGATCTCAGAGTTGCTTTATCTGTGTTTTTTCATGTTGTTTTAAAGTTGGCAGAATTTGTTTTCTAAGATCTTTCCAAAGGAAAACGTGTTAGTTATATTGGTGTGATGTTTTCTTAGAAAGCACACAGGATTTTTTTTTTAGAGGTAAGAAGCATTTAACAAAGTTACTGAACTTGAAAGTGTAGTTGAAGTAAATATTTTTAACTTTGTCTATCACCAATAAGTAAAAATTAAAAATGTTGTTTTACAATTTCTGGATGGAGACACTGATTGCTGTAGAATATTTGGGTCTTTTGAAGCAAAAGAGCCAGTGAATCTGTCAGCCCATCATAGCCTGAAGGGTTTTCTTCAGCAGTTTCAGAGAAAACAATTCTAATAAGAGTGCACAGAAACAAGTAAACTCGATGGCTAATTTTAATCCTTATGATGTGTTTCTTAGGCTTTCTAATTTTAAACCCAGAAATTAGGTTCATTTTAAAGTAAGCAAGGCAAGCAATATCATCTAGTAAAAATAGTATTATTGAGAAGGCGCATATGTCAAAAGGCCACTGTGTCAAAGATTGAAAAATAAATTAAAAAATCTGAGTATAAGGGAAAAATTTAAGAACATTTTGCAAGCTGCCAGTATCTCTGTTCACAAAAACATGTGTCCTGCCCTATCTGCCAGTTGAAGTTGTCCTGAAAGTGAGATGAAACCAAAAGTAAGTTGGATATAAGGAATTCAGTGGGGATAGTAAGAGTTTCATAAGTAAAATTTAAAAAGTGAGTAATACATCTGTGGCCATTTGTTTGAATTCAAACCATACACAACTAAAGTGAATAGAAGCTTATCATTGATTTAAAGAGTTAATGATATGGTTTATAGAGTTGGGTTTGATGAAGTCATTTTGAACAAAAATGATCTCAAATGGCATGGGTTCCTGGCTAAATCTGGAGAACAATTAAGAAAAAATAGGAATATCTTGCTGTTATTTCTGTGTGGTGTTTGGGCGAAGAGGAGAGCTCATAAAATAATTTCAGTTGCAAGAGAAACTAGGGAGAATGTTTTAAATGTTTCTGAATGTGTAGAACAGTGCTGTGGGAGGTTTTTATTTTATAACCTAAAACAGGGATGTACAACAATATTTTTCACACTTAAACATTGGTAAAGCTTAAAAGAACTGGATTTAGTGATGGTTTTTTATTCCTTGGTGAGAAGGGGGGAAAAGGTGTATAGTTGCTGATAAAATTTTAGTTACCCTAGGATAATGTGATAGGTGATTTGGATAGGAAGTTTATAGTGCAAACTTTATGGCTTAAATGGAGTAAATGGAAAAATAGTATTTTAAGGAAGTCTTAAGTATCACACATCCTTTTAAATGCTTGCTTCTCATCTGGGCTTCTATGTACAGTTTGTATGAGTGTCTTTAGAATGTTTCATTATCCTTGCAGACAAAGAAGGCAGTTATCATCCAGCAGGAAACAGCAGACAAAAGCATTCAACTGTGATCGTGGCAATAGGTCCTTTATTCTGCTGGGACTCTGAGCTCTGTGCTCAGCATGAGTAGTTGTCTAGAAGAGAAGGAAGTGTCAGCAGAGGATTGAGATGGTGTTTTTGCACTGTGTTATATAGTCAGGAACACTCTCAGTTGCACAAAATATTATGAGTTGGTAGCACCCATCAGCGTGGTTGGAGGAATCTATCACAGTTTGGCTATCGGTGTCCTTACGTCTGTGCTTTTGCTTTGTAGCAATAGTGACTAGTCTCTTGATGCTTTGGAAAACGGTTCTTGTTTGCTTTTTTTCTGTTTTCCTCCTACTGTCTGGTTCTTCTATAGCAAAATGGAATCTTCTTGACCTCCCTTAACTATAAAAGTTTTGTGGAGGAGTCTACAGACCTTGAGTTCTCAGAAGGTGGAAATTGCACAGCACCTTTAGACAACCGGTTCTTAACCACATTTTTTATGGAAGAGTATCTTCTTACTCTTCCTGAAGGGAAGTCTCCTTGACACTTCCAGGTCAGCTGGGTGTTGCTCTCTGACAATTCTGTATTTCTTCACCAGTTAAACTTTGGACAAAAGAATATTTAAGATCCAGTGTTGAGGGTGTCTTGAATCCAAGAAGCTGGTGCTGGAGTTAGGTATCTTTTTTTTGGTGTTGACATTTGGGGCTGGTAACAGACGGGTGCTGCAACCATCCCTCTGGTTAAATTATTGTTGGACATTATTGTGACTTTATGTTATTGTGATTTTCCGACAAGGCCAGATTGTCTGGAATCTGAAGGTGGCAGATGGAAACCCGTGGAAAATGTCCCTTGTCCTCAGTTCCATGGGCGCTCATTAACCCATGTTCAAAAAGTGTTTTATGCTGTGGTGCTTCAGTTTTTTCATTGTATAGATACTGGTTTTGGTCTCAGGAAAGTTAGAAGCCTGCTACTGGTCACAGCTGTCTTGAATATGTTCTTTTTATTTGTAAATAGGAATGTACTGTAGGGTGTTGGTGGGTTTTTTGTTTGGTTTGGTTTGTTGTTTTTTTTTTCCATCAGGTGGTGGGGAGGAATAGTGGTAGAGCACTATTCAGTTAAAGTTACTCCTGAAACTGGTTCCTTATAATAAAAATTCTTTACCTACCTAAATTTCAGTTCACTTAGTAAGTGATTTTTTTCTCTAATGTCTCTGGTTTATTTTGTATATTTACATAATAATTTTCTGTTATATGTACATGTAACTGGAGTACAGGCTTAATTACATCTGAAATAAAAGCTTTTGCCATCTGATGATGTGTAGCCAACTGAAGGTTTATTTTTTTTCAAAATTTCAGTGTCACTTTTTAATTATTTTAATGGCTTTATTAGATGAATAGTGTTTCTATTTCAGTTAATTTTTTGAGAGAAGATTTAAAGATAAATATTCACCGTTAACACCATGTTAACATTTATTTGTCTTTAGTAAGATGATTCTGGCTTAAGGCAGTTTGCAATTCTTAGAAAAGCCCTTATAAACACTCTTTCCCTGAAGATATTTCAAGTAGACAAGTGAACAGAAAAGGTTGTGGTTTTTATAGTTTTTTTTTTCTCTTGTTCTGTCTGTTAATGATAATTTTAAAATGGTCTGTTGGAACAGATTTTAAAAGCAGCTCAAGTTGGCAGTTTATGCTTTTTTTTTACCCTATATTTTTATTAGTCTCATGCCTTTTCTGTGCAGAATAATTCTAAAGACTGTGAATAAAATTATGGAGCAGCACAGATACTGTATTTAGTTGTAGTTGAATTACTAGAACGGTATGTGTGGTGCGGACTGTGAATGTTGACTATAACTGTGGTGTGTGTGTGTGCACTTTTTGTTTACCATAGAAATTGTAACTACCAATTTAGTAAATAGATAGGGGGGGAACACCAGATCCATTGGCAGAAACTGGAGATTTGTGCTTTAAGAAAAGTTATCTGGAATTGCATATGTGCTTTTTATTGTAAATACCATTCCAGAGTCTCAACAATACTCCTGTGAGCAAGCACAGGTTTGTGTTTAGCTCAGTTTGAGTCAGAGTACAGTTTGGTGAAGAAATTAAGAACTTTTAGATGCTGTAGAGCAGTTGAGAAGAGAAAATCCAAGATGAGAAGTCAGAAAGGTCTGCAGTGAGACAGTATATGGTGGGTTTTGTGTTTAATTTTTTTCTGGGTTATTTTGGGGTTTTTATTATTATTATTATTGTTGTTGTTGTTGTTGTTGCTGTTGTTTTATTATAACATGCATTTGCACAATGATAATTTACTTTGCTTGCCTTAGCTAATAATCTGCTAAATTATCTAATTATGTAATTCTGTCATTTTATGTCCTTAATGTTTGCATACAAGTAAGCCTGGGTAGGAGAAAAGCAGAATTATTTTTAAAGTATACTGAGGATCTTGTAACAAGAGACTTTAGTTTTCCTCATGGGGAAGAACAGAATTCACACCAAGTGATTAATTGCACCAAATTCACTTTTAGATGAGACTAGTACTTTTAATAATTCTGTTATTAATGTCAGTATAGCATATGTTGGATTAGCTTTGTAGCAGCTTCTGGTAAATCTACAGTTATGGCATACAGTCCTCCACTGAAACAAACTAACACCTCTGAGGATCTCTGTGTTGAAAAAAGGTTTCAAATTAGTAGATTTGTTTCTGACTTGGTGTTTCCCCCACCTCCATCCAACCAAATGTCAGACAATTAAGAATGTTGGCTTTCTCAAAATGTTGTTAAAGCACAGTATGGTAAGTAACTAACCATTTATTGATGACCCCAAGTTAATGAGTTAGAATAGGACTGGATATAGGTATTTGTATTCCTATGAAAAAATGAGTTGGCCGCAACTTTATAAATGGAAAATCAAGAGATTTCATAGAGGGGATGTGAGGGTGTGCATATGTGTTGCAGTTTCTTTCTACAGAAAGAAACAGGAGTCTATTCATACCAGAATGCCATTTTAGAAATAAAAATTATACATAGAAGTCTTCTATGATGCAATGCTTGTAAGAATACCAGTTTGGTCAGATGCTGCTTCCTTTTTGCAGGACTTTGTGTGGCTTTTATGCAATGACTATGCTAATCCAAGAAATTAAAAAAAAAATAGTAGTTTTTCTGTTTCTGTGTCACTGCTTGTATAAATCATTAGTATTTGAATTTCATGGAGTATTACTCGTATAAATTCTCCCTGACTGCATTAAAAAATGTATTACTGATCATCTAAACTTTGGATAACAAAAATGAAATGTAAACATGACTACAGTATAATTTATGTCTGTAATATTCTAAACAGGTAAAATAGTCTGTGGAAAAAAAAAAGTGTCGTAAAAGGTTCTTTGTACTATAATTGTACTACATTGAAATGTCCTTTAAGCTTCTAGAAAACATTAAATACAATTATAACTTTTTGTAGGTTGGGCTCATGTGGTTTGTGCTCTGTACATTCCCGAGGTGCAGTTTGCAAATGTTTCTACAATGGAGCCTATCGTGTTGCAGTCTGTTCCTCATGATCGTTATAATAAGGTATAATTATGTCTTTTTATATCTAATGTATTTATTTTAAAACTTGTGCACTTCAATAATGTAAAACTACACTTCTTAGAATGCACTTTATATAAAATTCCTGAATGTGTGTAGTAATGCTGTAAGTTTCTGCGATGTCTTTATGATAAGTTGAAGAATTAAGAAAGCTGTGTTATTAAATTAAGCTGTTAGGTTATCTGCCATGTCCTATAAGTCTTTTACAAGTTAGGGACTGTTTCGTTAATTAAAAATATCATGGACTTTGAATAACAGTTTATTTTGAAAGGAATCTGAGATATTTTCCATAGGTTAAAACACTACTGTAGTTTATATGAGGTGTTATTATTAAATACCACAAAGTCCTAGTTTTTAAAGTGTTGATATTGACAAACATGTTTATAAATATTTCTTTTAGGACAGAAACATATGCTAATATATTAAGGCAAATGCTTGCAGACTTTTGCCTTTGTAAATAACATTAACTTTAGTGGGATTATTTGTTTACAGGAGAACTGCTCCTAAATAATTGTCAGTGAGATGGAATGTTTTATAAAGTGTGGTGAGACTTGAAATTAAAAAACCCCAAAAGGCAGAGCAATAAACCAGTAGCTTGTTAGTGTTCTTTATTGATAGTTACATTTTTCTTATTTCACTTGCGTTACTTTCTGTTTACTTAACTACACTGGGCTTTGTGTATTCCCTTCTGGAGATGCAAACTGTGAATTTCTGATTAGATGTGTTACATGCATTTCTTGTGTTGTTCTTTTAACCTCTAGTTTCTTTTTTTTTAAAGTTTATCTTATGGTAGTTTGTGGACACTGGAGTAAAGTAGGAATAGACTGTGTTACAAAAAAGAGAAAGAAGAAAAAGTCATACATCACCGCCTGTTCTTCCTACAGGGAGACCAGTCCCTGTTGATGTTGCCTCTGTGACTTCTCACACCCCTCACATCCCCTTTCCAAGTTTCCATCTTTGATTTATGGGCTGCCTCTCCATTTTTCTAGCCTTTTTTCATTTTTCTTTCTTTGGTCTTTTCTGTTTCACTTTCTTTGGTTGGTGTCAATATGTTTTGTCCATCTTATTTACCAGTGTAGCTGAAAAACCAGGAGTCAAACTCGTGGTTTTTCTTAAGCTTTCTCATTGCTACCTGAGCATCTCTATTGGCATCTCACTATGTGCTTCCCTCTGCATTGGCAAAAACATGCAACAGTGAGATTCAGTACAGAACTAATAAAACATTTCTGCTTGGACACAGCAGTAAAGATTTGCTGTAACAGATGAGTTTATTTTCTCTCTCTCCTCAACTCTGAGGAAACAGAACATCTGTTTTCTTTTTCCTTGAGTAGTAGTCAGTTATGATTTTTTTAAATTGGTAGTGGTTCTCCCTTAATGTACTTAAAAAATTTCATGGGACACTTTAGATTTTGTTTTATGTTGGACCATTTCCATTGATGGTAATTGGATATTGAATGCGTAAATCTTGAAACTTTAAAAAATGTACTCTGTATCTTTTATTATTGCTTGTTGACAAAATCCATTGTTTGTTTCTCTCTTTAGTCTTTAATTCCTTTTCATCATATCTAAAGTTGCTTCTTTCTCAAACGGTTTTTGTTCTAAAGATACGACAATACAGTTGTGTTTTGCTACTGAAATCCCAGTTTCCATTTTTGTTGGTCTGTAGTTACTGTGATTTTTTTTTCCCTCACTAGATAGTTACTAGCACCATACAGTTAATGTAGAGAGAGTCCCTGATGTTGTCGAGCTCTTATAATGCTCTTAGTTCTCTGTGCTCTGGGCAGGTGTTCCGATTGAGGCCTATTTTCCATGTTAGCAGTCAGCCTAAAACTGCTTTCATCGGGCCACTACAGCTGATCATGAAGTACAATGAGATTGGTGTCACAAAAATGTCAAAGTTCGGGGCCACACTCTTAGCCTGCAAATTATTATTATTTTTGTTCACTCTTTTTGCAGGACTCAGATTTCACTGTCATTATTTGGTCTTCTTAGGCGTGGGAGATAGCAGCTGTGGATTTCAGGGGAATCCAAGAAGTGGCTGTTCTGCAGTTGCTGCAGCAAACCCCCTGAAACCAATGTGACTGCAGTGCCAACGGCACTCTAGCTGTAGCAGTACTGAATTTAAGAAGTATTGGCTGACAGGGAACTCTAAACTCTTGCTAGGTCTGTAGCAGGTGCTGAGTTTAGTACTGCTGTGGTTAAACTGCCATGGTTTCCCAAGCAGGCTATTCTTTTGCAATACCACCCCAAACCCATCAAATTTTTAGTTCCCTTTTCATGTAGCCTGCAATAATTTCACCTTCTACTCCTATTGCTATTCAAGATAGTGTTTATTTAAATTTTTTTTTAAGATCAGAAATTTTGTAAAGCATTTCACTGACTTTATTAACTTGTGTAGAAATGGGAAAGAAAAGCTGTTTTTTGAGAAGTAGATATGACAGTTCTTGAAACATTTGTTGCACACTGAGAACAAATGTAAACATGTAATTAAGAAAAAATGACTGGAGTTGTTTCTTTTTTTAGAGAGGCTTAGTGATAATTTCATTCTGTTTGTCAGCTCATGTTGGAATAGGAGATTTTAAGTAAGATATTATTTCCTGTGAAGTTTTAAATAATTCTCTGTGCATAGCTGGATATATATAGAACACTAGCATATGGAATTGAGGGAAAACAGAGGCCAAAGAAAATTACCAAGAGGCAGAAATTATACTGTAGTCTTTAAAGTAAATATTGTTGAAGTTTTGCCAGAACATAGTACTTAATTTAATGTTTGGTTTTTCCCCTATGCCCTTGTTTCTTTACTAAACACTGCAAAAATATGCAGTATTACCAAGTACAGTAATCTTAAATACAAGAAGAAATGCTGTAGATGCCAAAGCATGGAGTTTGTCCCTATAGAAACATTTGGCTGCTGTTTCCCTGAAGTTGGCCTGGTTCAGGGATAAAAACCATCATATCACATAATGAATCCACCGAATGATTTTATTGAGTTAGCTATCAGGAAAGCTTTTCTTATGCAGTTGCTTCCAAAAAAGAAATGGACTATTAGTTGCTCTTCTTTTCAGAAATAGGTGTTTCTTATTCCTTGGATGGTTATGCATGGATAATATCTTCATATTTTATGTCAGCTTTATTTGTCTCTCTCAGGTTTATTTGAAACTATGTGATAATTGTATATAATTACTGCTTTTAGCAATCTCTTTTAAGAAGTGCTTTTTAAAAAGATAAGTGCATTTGGAGTTTCTTGATTTGCTTAGTAGCGAATCAAGAATGACTTCTCTTTCAGTACTTGCTGCAACAATGAGAAATTTCTGTACAATTCCTAGGTTTGATTTTGTGATCAGAGAATGCCATTGGGTAGCTGTTAGAAGTAAACTATTTTGAAAATTACTTTTTTGCCTTACAATTTTTTTTGCCTCCTTTTCCCTTCTGTCTTTGCTTTTGCAAAGAAGGTTTACACTTTTAATCTTAGAAGGGAAAATACTGGCAGTAACATGAAGACAGCTGTGCAAAATACACATTTTGCCTTTAAAGGAGGTAAGGTATTTGTTGTGTTTTTGAGTAAAATTTCCTTGCTGGGTCAAAAGCTTTTGCTTTTCTAGTGAATTTGGGAGAGTACTGTCTTCCCTTAAGAGCTTTGAAGAAGAGTGCAGCTCTAGATGGTGGGACACAGTTTTAAACTTCCACGTTTCAGAGGCTTCAGAGGTGTAGCATTTGTGTGGATTTGCAAATACATGCAAGTCTTCCTTGGTAAAAAGAAAGACAAAGGTTCTCAGGCTTCTGGGATTGTTTGTATGTCTAAGAGAAGGTACAAATATGAGAAGCTCAGCTATAGAGAAATTACTGTCTGTTGGAATAGGAGGGTGAACCTTCTTTGTCCCTGTTTCATATGGAATACTAGGAAACAGATTTAATGCTTCTCATTACTATTGTAGGAAAGTTCTTTGAGCTTCTTAAAATGAGTAGTCAGTCCATCATGTTGCACTTAAACTTGTTCATAATGTAGTTTGTGATAATTTTTCAGTCATTTTACTGTAAATTGCTCTAAGAGGTCCCAAAATAGAGACCCTACACGTAGGGTAAATACTGAAAAATAGAGTCAACATCTCTACTTAAAGTGGAATGCTTGTATTGTTTTCCTTTCTGAGCTTCAGTGAGGAAAAAACTTAAAGAACTTGAAACAAAACTCTGAAGAAAACAGAAAGTAACTGGAGGTTGAGTTTTGTGGGGTTTGTTGAACTCTCTGTTTATAGAAGTATCTTACTTTGAAGTTACTTACACTTAATATACTTACACTCAAATGAGGTTGAATAGATCATGACCTTGTTCGTTCCTAAAATCTAAATGTGTCAGGTCATGGTATGGAAAGCTAAAAAGCAGCCAGTCTCAGACCCTGTCAAACAACTGAATTATCAGTGTTCACCACCTTGATGTACAAAAGAAGTCAGGCAAAGAATTAAGTAGGATTATCCCCTTTCTGATCTTTTAGATGTTAGGTTATAGGGTATGATTTTAGGATATATTAGCTTTTTAAAGTAGTGTGGAAACCGTACAAGAATAACTCTCCTGCCTCCAAGTTTTGCATATTGACAAAAATGCTTTAGTTAGCTGACACCTCCTGTTAAGTGTTGTTCTAAAAAACTCTGTAAAAGGCTGTTCCGATTTCAGAATTTCACTCATTTTCCTGTCTGAATAACAGCGGTTGTGCATTATATATTTTTTTTTTAAATTTCAGTGGTTTCTTGGTCCATTTTTTCTCACTGTGTTTTCTACTACCCACGGTTGATGTTATTTTTATTATTCTACTCATTCTCTGCCTCACTGAAAGGAGGTTGTGATAAAATTGTGAGTCGGTTAAAATAGACAGAGTTTTATTTTTTGCCATAAAGAAGTTTCTCTTTTCTCATTAAGCATCTTATCATGGGGTTTTTGCAGAGGTGGCAGTGTCCTTAGTGTTAAACCTCAGGATAGTTCTCTCATATAAAAACAAACACTTAATCCACTTTAGTGCTGGATGATACTTCCAATAAGAATCTTTTCTTAATTTGTTAAATTTTACACATGCATGTGATATGACATAGAATCTCTTTAAATGCTGTTTCAGTAATTAGGTCAGGAAAAAGTGAAAAGAGATTTAGTTTTGTCTGATGTTTCTCCCTGGAATGCTGGTGAGAGATTGTAGTGATACCTAGTGTAGTAGTGGCCTTCCATACAGTATGTATCCATATTTATTGGCTACATGTATAAAAAAAGAAAAAGTATTGAATAATGAGGAAGAATTTGGATTTTTTTGTCTTAATTTCTTTCTCCTGTTTTATTAAGAATGTTTTTGAAAAGATTAAAAATTGCTGTGGCATCCCAGTAAAAGAAACAAATTGACAGAAATGCTATGAAAAGATTTCCAAGTACTAAATAGATTTATTTTCATTTTATCTCGTTTCGAGGTTGAAATGGATTTGGTATATGCATTTAAGCTTTTTTACAGAAGGGTCTTGATTGATTAATTTACAAGATGTTTATGGGGCTGTCCAAGTCATGACTACTGAAGTAGTCATCCAAACAAAGCAGAGTTCTGTGAAACACTAATTTAATTAAAAGTAGCTGAGCATAAGATGAATATTGAAACATGCTATGACATTTCTGAAAATTCTTTGCACCAAATGTAGAAATAAAATCTTAAGTTTGCGATTTTTTGTGTGTAATTTTGTAAATATATATGCATACCATATGGCATATTGTACCATTGGGCACTCAGTCTCATGTGACATTTCTGAATGCCACAAATACAGGTTATGTTAAATGAATATGAAAATTATTGCGACTTAAAAGGACATAAACTTGAAAGCAAGGACAGTTGGGAAGCCTAATGCTCTTAACCCATGGCTGTTTAACCCTTTGGCTGGTTGACAGTGGTATGAAATGTAAGCAAATTAGTATTTGTACTGCCTTAACATTGGTGAAGTATTACACAAATCCCAAGAGTGTACCAGGTGGTCTCCTTTTGCTAACAAGTGTGATTAGACTTTCATAAAGAAGTTCTTACACCGGCTTAGCTGCAAAATGCTTCTTATCAAATTAAGTATTTTCTCTTCTATAGACATGCTATATTTGTGATGAACAAGGCAGAGAAAGTAAAGCGGCCACTGGTGCTTGTATGACATGTAATAAACATGGATGTCGACAAGCTTTTCATGTAACATGGTAAGTATATTTTATTATTTATTATCTCTGATGTTCCAAAAAGAATTAACACAGTGTAATGAATAAACTCCTTATTTAGTACATCTTTGAGTAAAGAAATACAGTAAAGGGGTCTGTTTTTATAATAGAGTTTAATAACAATATAGCAGTGGCAGCATAGATTTTGCTGTGAGCTGCAAAAACTGTCTGATAATACTCCCTTGGGTGGTAGTAAATGATGTGTGCTCCTGTGAATAAGGGGAGTTTGAGGTTTTTTCTTGGTCTTAGGTTATTTTTCTTAGAGGGTGTTTAATAGGATATGGGAGTGTGAAGTCATTGTTTGTTAGCATTGCCTGCTAACTGATTTTGATGTTTACTTTTGGCAAATCAGTGGGAAAATTACTGAGCTCTATGTAAAAATGCACTAGACCCACCCATTCCAGTACAGATTTCCAAACATGTGGGAGTAACTCACTTCACTGGTTTTATCTAAATGGTACAGATCATCCTGAACTATTCAGATTTTGTATGCTACTGCTAGAGGAAAAAAAGCTGTGTCCTCCACCATCTGATAATTCCACTTTAAGATAGTTTTCCTTGCATTCAGGAGATGCTTATTTTGCTTTATGGACGTCTAAAACAGACTGGATAATTAGATTAAACCATGTACCAACAGGTAAAAGGAAGCAAAAAGAGTTCCACTCCAAAATTTGCTGGCATTATTTTCAGTTTTTCAGTTCTTTCAATTTCAGCTGGAGTTATTTTACAGTAGCAGGCAGATTTACATAGGCTGTCTAGCTACATAATTGGTGGATTTACCTGTTTTATGACTGCCCCAGTATGCTGCTTCATGACCAGTTTAGTCACGGAAATGGTATTTGCACATCAGTTTAAATCACTTAAATATGTTTTCTTCAGTGTACCATAATGATAATTTGTATGTCTTGTGGAGATCTTGAAGGGTTTAATTCCATTGTTTTGGTGCTGGTACTCTTGGTAACTCTTCATTTATTTTTTTTTCTTTTATTTGCTTGACTACTAAGCAGGTTTTATTCTTTCATAAACATCTGATTTTTCATTGGATGTGATCAATGTCAAGTTTATTTTTATGGTGAAAATGAATTGTGTTTCTCAAAGTGTGCATACCATGTAAAGGGATTACTTACAGATGTGAAAAAACGTATCCATCCAAATGCTTGTATGAAAAGGTCTCTTTCCTTTCAAACAGTTGGATACATACAAGAGTCGTTTTCATCTTTTTACTTTATTCCAAAACCCTGCTTTCAGTGAATGCTGTGAAGAGCATCAGACTTAAATTCAAAATTAAAACTGCTATATTACCACTTTTTAAAATGTTTTGGTTCAAAAACATGGTCTATACTACAAAATGATATCTAGCTGGAGAGTAGTATGACTGGAGATAATTAGAGGCTTCTGTAATATTTAAGAAAAAATGTGAAGACTACCAGAAATCCAGGGCAAGGTGTATCGGATTGGGATTATCAGAACTATTGTCTAAGGAAAAATGAGCTTGAGTGCATGTTTTTTTTGTAAGAGAAGCTTAGAAACAAAAAATCTTTGCCTAAAGACAAATCCTCTTTATTTTTTCTAGCTGATGTCAGCTGTAGATAGATGTGCATGTATTTAGTATTTCTGGGTTTTCCAAGAACATATTTTTAGAAATTTGTGAAAATGAAGCACATTATGTAGTCTTCTTTCATTTAAATACTCCTGTGTATAATTTTGACTGTAACGTTGCATTGTTATCATGTCTTGGTTTGGATGACAGGTGTCTGCCAAGGAAGGCAGGAGCCTCCCTTAAAATGCAGGGCATGACCCCCTCCTTCCAAATTATTATAACTTTAGAAGCAAGGGTCTTTCAGGGAGAGATATGGGGAAAAGAATAAGTGTTCTTTACTACTATGTATGTGTGTAACAAGGCAAACAAACAACAGCAATGGCAGCAACAACAAACAAAAAGAATAAAACCAAACCGCAATGAGCAGTCTCTTCTCACTCAGCCATTTTCCCTTCAGTGCAGTTCCGCTCACAGCCGCCAGGGGCGCTGCTGGGACCTGGCCGGGCAGGGCCGGTGCGGTGATACCCCCGCCACAGGCGGCGCTGTGGCGCAAGCTCGGGGAGCATGCGGTAATGGCAGCTCGGCCGAGACGGGAAGGGGTGGAAGAAAGGGTGGCTTTACTAACCCGTGGGGTAGTCGATCCTGGTGCTCCAGCAGGACCCTCGGGAGCAGCAGGCTGGAACGGCGGGGATGAGCACAATCCCAGAGTGGTAGATGAGATGTGCCAGAAACTCTGCAGCTGTAGCTGTATCCGCAGGGGTGTCCCGGCAGGCAGGGGCTTGGGGCTACAGTGCAGTAGGAGTAGTGGCGGAGAAAACGGGCGGGGCGGCCGGGCAGTGGCGGCCCGCCCCCGAACACGGCTGACAGAGCGGGGCGGGATGGGGCTCGAGGATGCCGAGGTATCACTTGAGGCGCCTGAGCAGATATCAGCAAAGGGTCCCCTGTTTGATGAGATAGGATGTTAATAAGGACCCAGTCCAGCGGCTGGTCTTAGGAGCAGAGCTCGACTCACGGTAGAAGAAAGGCAGCAGGAGATAAAACCACACGATGGTGACGAAATCTCCCCGCAGCGGCTGCAGCCTCTCTTCCCTCCCAGGGCCGAGAGCTCTAGAGAGCTAGCGGCTGCCCCAGCCTCCTTTCTCCCAGCCCCATTCTCGGGTATCTGCTCCTCCCAGAGAAACCCTCAGATGAGAGAAGTGCAGCCAGGTGCCCTCCTCCCCTGAGTTTGGCAACTTCTTTGTCTCTCTTAAGTACCCAGAGAAAATTCCCTAAGGGAGGGAAACACAAGGAAGAATCCTAAACTCCAACATATGGGAATGAAAATGATACGGAAATGTAACGGTATTTGGTTTGTCAATATCTAAGTTGGTTTGATAAAGAAAATATAACAACATTACAAATGGTGAAAAACAAAATTTTTATGAAAACATAGTAGAATAAGGTAATAATTAGTCCAGTCAATACAACTTGCATTGATCTTTTAAAAAGAAATTAGCCTGCCACAATATTTTAAAGTAGTAAATACAGTTTGATATAATACGTAATTCAAGTAAGATTTTAAAAAATTCCAATAATTTTCATGGCAAAACAGAGAAGCATGTATGCAAGTTCTGAAAAAACTCTTCTTTGGAGCTATAGTATGGTTTTGTCAAAAGCTGTTCTTTCCTTAGATTTTTTTTTGCTTGAATTTGAGCTAAGAGTCATTGTAGATTGCTTTGTTTATTTATTTGTACAAGTAGCTGCGTAGTAAATGTAGATTTGCAAGCTCTAAGCTTGTGTGAGTGGCTTAAAGATTCTGAAAAAAGGCAACAGGCCAAAGTATGAATTATACATGTTTTTCCCTGGGCTACAAAGGTTGGTTATGTACTCACATGCCACTGGAAGTTATTTGTGTGGAAATCTCTTACTAATTGCAGAAATAAGCATCCATATATTATTATCAGATGTGATATTGTGGTACAAACTGGTGTAAAATGGCTTTCTTTGAATGCTGTTTGGTTTATTTTTAGTGCACAGTTTGCAGGACTACTTTGTGAAGAGGAAGGCAATGGTGCAGACAATGTCCAATACTGTGGCTACTGTAAATACCATTTTAATAAACTGGTATGTATTTATTAAATTCTATAAATAAATGTTACTGACTTATTTTTTATTCTGAATTGCCATTAACACTAGAAATAATATTTTCATGTAGTTCAAAAAGTAGATTGTATTTCATTAAAACAATGTTTTAATCACAGTTACAGAAGTGCTAGCTGGAAATGTTTTTATAAGTGGTTACTTTATAGATGTGTGGGTTTTCCTCTTCTGCCAGAAATAGCATGCACATTTAGTGGTTCTTTTTCATTGAGTTCCTGGAATGTTTTCTTTTGCTATTTGTTTAGGTGCCTTCTAGGAATTCAGTCCATTTTGGAATAAACTAGTAAATACTACTTCTAGAAAATAAAGAAGCACTCCATTTCTTTCTGCTTCTGTTACTCCTCTGCCCAACCTCTTTTGTTCTATCTCTCACTGTGTAGCCAGTGAGTATTCCCTCTTTGTAAGTTCTCTAAAACACAACCTTAAGGGAGTGACTTCAAGTTTGATTTTTAAAAAGCAGGCAAGAAATGAAAAACATTGACATTTCTCAGTTAATGCAGTAGGTTTTGGATCAGACCTCTGGAGTCTTTCCTTTCACTTCTTACCAGTTTGACAGTTCCAGATATCTGTTTCTATGTAGATGTGCGAGTGTGTGGACTTCAGGGGCTTACTGATGTTTAAAAGATGTTACTTGTTAATACTAAAATATACAGACTTATGTTGAGATACTGTTCTAAGTACAGCTTAACTTGCAGATTACTTCTTTTTACTGCTAAAAAAGTTGAATACTTGGTGTGACTTTCAGGTTTCAGAGAGGTAAAAGTGCAGGACCAGTCAACCATTTTAGTTTCTAGAAGATAAGTTTGGTGAGGTTAGTTTTGTGCTTTTGTGAATGCTGATGAATTTACTTCATAATGAAGATAAGTCAGGGCTTTCTAGGCTCTTACTAAGCTAAGTTTTTTTTTTTTTTTTTACTCTCTTGAGCTAAGTATATATAAAAAGAGAGGAAATGGTCTCTTATTTAGTGGTGAAGGCAAACCATTATACTGTTATGCCTTTGATTTGAATGTTGCAGTGCTGCTATGATTGAGAAAAGGTGTGTTTATTTAAAAACCCAAGTTAAATGATAAAGACATAACTCTATATTTGACATATAATTAGTCAGCTTTCCAGTAAGAAGCTATAGTGGTAAGAACAGTAAAGACTGGCAAGATCGTTTTAAGTGTTTCAGTTTTTCTTTAGGATTATTGTGACATTAATGCCTGGTAAATACAGGTGCTTAGTATTTTCTGCTGAAGATGGTGGGCATTCTACATCTACTATTCCACTGAAAACTGGTTGATGAAAGAGTGGCCTGAAGTGTCTTTAAATGCTTCCTCAGTTACTAGAAAACCAACCTTAAGAATGCTGGCCCAGAATAAAGTATTTGTAGTTCTGAACTAGGCTCTCAGACATTACGGAAATACAGGCAATTACATCTGCCAGTTATAATCACAGACATGACTGTAGCATTCTGTATCCTGGTTTTTAATCCATTTTAATGAAAATATACCAGACAGATTTCTTGAATAGTAAATAAGTCATGAAGTCACCTTACAATGCATTTCAAGCATGTGTCAGGGCATCACAGTGGCTTCATGTGATACTCATTTGAGCAGCATCTTTTTTATTTTATGTTATGAAAATGTGTCTAGCATCTTTTAACCTTTGGCCTATTTAATTTCTCTGTGGGAAGCATATCTTGCAAATTTGTGAGAGGTGTAAAAGTTGATAAAGGGATAGGCTTTTTTTCCTGGTGTACATTCAATGGTCTTGTGAATTTTAGTGTCAGTAATAAGTCAGCTTTCCAGTAACTGAAGCAGTGAAGTTTTTCTCCTGAAGCAGTAAGAACTCTTGTCAGTGGAAATGCTTTATACTTTTTATTTATTCAAATGATTCCTTTTCTCTGTCCATAAATATATTTTCTCTTTTTAGAAAAAGAGCAAACGGGGATCTAATAGGTCATATGATCAGAGTTTAAGTGATTCTTCCTCTCACTCTCAGGATAAACATCATGAGAAGGAGAAAAAAGTAAGTGGATTTGTCGTTGCTAATTATGTGGCACATCTGCTTAAAAGTAGCACTTTCTGGTAAATTTAATTTTTGCTGAAAAGTGTGAAGAAAATCTTGTTCTGAAGCACTGAACAATAAATAACACGTGATAAACCATACATGCTGGCATCCAATGAGGAAACCTCTTCAGGTGCATTTGTGTATGCACTTTTCTATTTCTGTTTGTATTCAGTTTTGAGATATTGAAACATATCCATTGGGAAGGCTGTTCCATGCAACTTTCTTTGCCTTAATTTCCTGTTAGCACTTTTCTTGTATACCCCTTGTGACTACATGGGGAAGAAAAACAGCAGTAGACATTTTAGCAACTGTGTGGCTGAACGCATGCATCTAATTCCTTATGTTTCAACCTGTTATATCTTCTCTCATCAAAGAACTGACATCTCTTCTTGACACATTTTACTGGTACTGGTGGTCAAGCCCATTGTGCTGGCAAATTGGCAAAATACCTTGTTACTCACATGGGAAATCTTGCTGTGAGGGTACAAAGAACATAACTGCTGATTTCTAATGTTGGTGTGTTCTTTTAATGATTTGACTTTGCATATTATTAAAAAATAATTTCAAATCTGTGATGATTAAATTTTTAGGTTTCTATTACTGCTGCATTAGCAGTTGTCTGTAGGATATTTGTAATCTAAATTCAACAGAGAGTGGTAACAGACACAATGTAAATATGCTTTGACACTCTTTTTAGGCCTCTAAGAGTACATGCAGAACTGCTCACTAGCACATACCCGGTACAAACAGCTCAATGGGATTTTGTGTGGACATGGGTAAACTTAGTTTTTACATTATTAAAAATCATTACATAAAAATTGGAATCCAAGAATCTTTTGACCAAATGTGTATTAAACAAAGGAGCTATATTTATAGAAGCAGGAAATTGAATAGCAAATGTCAGTCTTCAGACTCTTAGTCTCCTTAATATTTGATTTGGATTTTAAGATCTCTTCCATTTTGGATGGATATTGATTGCTGGTTGTTCTTGGATAATCTTCTAATAAGTCTAATCTTTAGACTTGTTAGATGGTGTAGGTGAATCATTCCATCTTTATCTGGTAATGAAGAAAAGAGTGTGCGCTTGATGGTATTTTACCTCTAAATCTAAATTTAGGACTAAAATAATAGAAGTATGGGGTTTTGGCAGACTTTTTTTTTCATGTAAACAGATTGGTAGAAAAAAAACCCAGTTTTGAATTACAGACTACAGAATTAGCTGCACGGTAAACCCTTACTAAGATTTGCCATATTTTTTCTTAGTTTTTCACTACTATGATATATAAGGTCATGTTTTATCAAAGTACATGCATGGATTTTTACTCACAAGGACAAAACTTTTAAGTTTGTGGGGTTTTTTGTTTTATTTTGGCTTTTATTTTTTGTTTTTCTTAAATGAATTTCACTGAAGATACTATGCTTCCCAGGTCATACCTGTGAAATCTACAAGGTACACTTCGAGGGACTTTCAAACTGAGTGTGTTCAGTCAGTGGTGTCAGCTATTTTTTCAGCTTATGCTGTGTATTTGATATGCTGTATTAAGTATCTTGGAGAAGTAGGGCAGTTTTTTTAGGGTGACTTTCCTTATTTCTTCTTTTGTAAGTCCCTTGAAGATTTAGATTTTTGTCATATCACAGTAAATACTTATATCTTTCTTCACAGATACAGTAGTGTTTGTGTGTGTGGCACCCATATCCCCCTCAAGGCCACTGTAGTTTCTGCTTTATCTTTCATCTTTGTTCTTTGGAAATTTGGATAATCTGATCTGTAGGCATCATTAAAGCTTTCTGTTCTGCCAAGCAGTAGCTGTACGAGTTGTGGTTTGGACCCACTTTTCTTGCTACGACCTCAAAAGCTATATTTCTGCATGTGAAATACTACACAGCAGTTAAGAGGTTGGTCTGAAAATGTTAATATGGGTAACTGTCATTTTTGCAAATAGACTCAGCTGAAAGTCTGTGTTTCCCTTCCGTAGCGTGTGTTTAGTCTCTTCTGGGCACTCTGCCAACAAAATCAGTAACAAATATATAAAGATATAATAATAAAAAAAAACCTGAACAAAACTAACCAGACCTTTGGTATGATTTAATTTTCATGATGTTGAAACTACAGAACAAATAGCTTCATTATGTTCTGATTACTGCTGCCTAAGCATTGTTAGTTTCTGTGGCAGAGATGCTATTTAGCAATGATTAGTGAGGAGGTTATGTCCCTTATAAAGAGGATTGGTAGTATGTCACTTGTCATTCAGTTATAATGTCCCTTCTCTTCAGAGCACAGGTGTTTACTCAGGCTTTCTTGGGAAAACCTAGGCCACCATGAGGCTGTGGAAGAATGCCTTACTTTAATGTTACTGGCAGTCTTATATTTGGTAGGACTAGAGAAGGAAGTAAACATATCTGGAATTGGCCTTTGTATAATAGAAGTCTTTTTTTTGCCACTAACATGAAAATTAGGCAAGTTTACTAGCTTTATGACTTCTGAAAAATGTGAATATATTATGTAGTAACTAACTACTATATAGCAGCTGAATTACACAGGTGCCTTTTCTGCTAGAAGGGCTTTGGTCTGAGCTGAGCAGGAAGGGAAAATTTAAAACTCTGCTCTAGTGGCTCATATAATGTAAATTAAACAAAAATGGGCTTGTGACTGAAGACTGCAGTCTAAGAAGTTGTGATTGAAGAGGCAAAAAAAATAAAATAGTGACAAGGAGCCTCTTATCACTATCACAGAAGTTGGACAGCATCAGAGGAGAACCTAAAATGCAGGAGCCAGTATAAGTGTCTGAAACACTGAGCTACTAATACATTGTGGGCATCTTTTTGCTGCTTGTCTCGTTCTTAAAGAAACATTACAGCTTTTCTGATTTTTGTGGGTAGAAACTTACACACCTAAGAAGAGATTGTGGCAGTGTGTCACACTCGGCGTGTTCCACTGTAGCTGGGAGTTTGGTTGTTAGGCCCATGGGAAGGGAAGATTTCAGCCATGTCTCTGTGCATTGAAAGTTTCCATAAGGCTGTGTGTTGGTTTGGAACTGCCCAGACTTTGGCAATACATTGTGAATGAGCCTGTGCTCGTGTCAGGGCAATGAATTTTATTTGGGAGAAAGGTACTTGATGCTTTTTAATGCATTTAATACTCTGTGTAAGCTGTTACAAAGCATGTTGTAAACACTCAGATCAAATGTTCCCAAGGCATTTCCTCACTGTCTGAACAACTGACTGCGAAAAGGTAAAATGGACCTGCTATGCATCACGCAAGATTCTGTGGTAAAAATAGGATCAGATTTTTGGGTTATCATTCAGCTGCATAAGCAGTGGTTTCTTTTTTCTCTTAAACAACAACAACAACAATAATGTCTTTTAGTCCCAAGGAGTCACTTTATAGTGCTGTATAGAGTGTTTTAAGAGATGATTCTGTCATTCCTCTATGAATGGTCTCATTTCATAAACTAAGTGAATGCTAGTTGAACATCAGGGGTTTTATGTAACTTTTTAGGAAAAAAAGTTCCAAACTCATCTGAGTAATGCAGTATCCCATTGCATTTTTATTAAATTTGTAAGTTCTGTTAATCAGTTTAATATATTTAACTGTTTAATCCTTTCAACTGCTCTTGATGTCTGAAGCAAAATTGTAAGAATGCTAAAGATAACTGGAAGAAAAGTGGTTTGTAACCACTTTGAAATTACTTCAATTTTAGTAATTGAAATAATACTAGATAAATATTATTTGGATAAGATCTATGTGGTGTATATGCTAATGGTGATGTGTGTCTGTGTTAACTTACTCCAAATTCTGTTCAGTCAGAGGGAAGGAGCCATGCCTCTAAAAGACCTCTAAAAGCTGGTCAGTAAATATTAACCACGTATGTCTCAGTGTATAGATACACTAATATCTATCTAAGATGCAGAATCCAGTTCCTATTTCCTAAAACTGAATTTTTGTGCGGGCTCCATGAGTTCAAAAAGGAGGATGTCTTCATCCTTCAATCTTTACTGTTGTTGCCAGTGAATAGCATTTCTCTTTCTGGGCGCCTCTCAGTTCTGTACTGACTTTTGAAGGAGTGCAGATTTTTCTTTTTTAATAGATCTCTTCATGTCAAATTCTGTTGAAATTCTAACTATTTGGGAATACTGACAGCACGTGGCTGTATAAACAAAATTTCATTAGAAAGCTACTGTATCTGAGTATATTTAGTAATAGGTATTTTTGTCTGCAGGATTAAGAGGAAAGGTGACAATCTTGTTTGACTTGTTGCTCACTAAAATTCTCTGTTACCTTGTGATGTTTTCTGTGTATACAATTGTCATCCTGATAATCAACTGCATGAAATTTACTGGAGCTGGCACCAGCACAGTGATCTCTTGTGGAGGTCAAGAAAAAATACAAAAGAGTATAAATTCATTTAAATTTATATTTTCTTTTTTTTTTAGTAAGAGAGAAAGTAGGAACTTTTGTCTCAGTTCTCAAGATTATCATGGAATTACTGATTTGACAACCTCATATTTTTTAACCTTACAGTAATACATCATATATATTACTGAAAAAAGAGTAATGCTTTTAGTGTACATTAGCACAGCAAACACCTCAATAGTATTAAGCTTGTGAGCTGGGATTAGTTAATTATTATAAAATAAAAATGACAAACATACCACCTCAGGTGTATCTAAAAACTACTCTGCAAGATGAAGAATTTTGTAAGGCTGCCTGGGTTGCAGCTGTCTTTTTCCATCTCAAAGTACACATTTTAGTCTTTGACTTTTACTGCGAATGAAAGTAAACTCAAAACCTCTAGCCAGCAGCTCACCCCCACACAGCCACTTGCTCATTCTCCTCCCTTATGGGATGGGAGAGAGAATCAGAAGAGTAAAAGTGAAAAAAACTTGTGGGTTGACATAAAGACAGTTCAATAGGTAAAGCAGAAATTTTGCATGCAAGCAAAGCAAAACGAGGAATTCATTCACCACTTGCCGTGGGCAGGCAGGTGTTCAGGCACCCCCAGGAGTGCAGGGCCCTATCAAATGTCACTGTTACTTGGGAAGACAAACGTTATCACTCTGAACCACCCCCCCCCCCCCC
>VZSR01001283.1:13474242-13568611 GCA_013398615.1 Brachypodius melanocephalos | reverse complement strand
TCTTTTTCCCTGACTTTTATATACCAAGCATAATGCTGTGTGGCATGGGATACCTTTGGTCATTTAGGGTCAGCTCTCCTGGCTGTGTCACTTCCAAGGTTCTGGTGCACCTCCAGCCCACACACTGGTGGAGTGAGAAGCGTAAAAAAGGGGCCTTGGCCCTGCATAAGGGCTGCTCAGCAAAAATAAAAACATTCCTGTTATCAACACTGTTTTCAGCCCAAATCCAAAACACAGCCCCACACCAACTAGGTGAATTAACTCTATCCCATTCACAACCAGCATGATTTCAGTTACAGCTATTACTGTGAGAGATGCAGAAGTAAAAGTTGCTTTGAAATATCTTTTTCTTGGGTTTGGATCCTGGATTAATACAAGATTACTAGTACTTTGACTTTGTATCAGTTATAGAAGATAATCTGGATACTTATGAAGTTGTATACTTCATCTGGGTTCTGGTAGACCATATGCAGTTAAAGATGATCTATGATGTTAAACTGAGACAGGAAAATTGAATGGATTCCTTTTGTATGTCAATCTGCTTGCCTATTTTGTGATATATATTTGACAGGTATCTTTAGGTTACCTTGCAGACAGTGGAACATTTCACAGTATGTAACATGATACATAATTTAAACTTGTAATTTTTATAGGAATGAATGAAGGTGAGCAGTGACAAGACATAATTGCATTGATTTGGTTAATCTTGCACCTTTTTGAAGCTATAAAGTGCTACTCAAGTGTTCACCACTGCATATCCATTCCTAACAATTAATATTAAAGTATGCAAAAAACAGAACCAGTGTATTTTAGTGTTAAATATCAAAGGAGTAGCTCATTCTGGATAAGAGTTGGTAGTGTTGCACCTCATGGAAGCTTTGGATGGCATGTTTATCATTGATTCTTGAGTCTTTTTTCCATTGACAGTTAAAATTATGATCATTATTTCTGTATTTAAGTGAGGCTTTTGGGTATTTAAGTAATTGAATCAAGAACTGGTTCTTAAGAAGAAGTGTTATGCTTAGAGCTGTATGTGTATGAATAATGCTGGCAGTAGTGTCCTACCTTTCCCTATAAACTATCTCTTGCCTCTGTCCTTCTATTACTGTGTGACTGCTGCAGCTGCTGCTGCCCTGAGTTTTTCTGCTGTGGGTTATACTGTTTAAAGTGCTAGCTAGATAAATTCCTGAGCAAGGGCTGTTCTTATAAAAATAAGATAAGTTAGGATTACAGTTTGAAATTTGGGGACTGTAGTAATCTTTCATTCTGCAGCTATTATTATGGTTATATTACTAATAGCTACTAGTCCCAAATAAGAGGCCAAGCAGATCTGGCTTCTGATTTGGGACAAACAAGAGCTATGCACAGCTTTCCATTGAGGATGTTACTTGTGATGTGACAGCTCAGGATTTACAATCTTTGGTGGTACAAAGTGCAGAAAATCTATAAATGACAAAAGAACTGATATGAGTACTCTGTGCTAAATAGAACATTCTGATACATTGGAATTATTTGAGGAAGTCAAACAGCAGCTGAAAAATTGGGTATTTAGGCATTCAGGTGATTTTACTTGCAATAATCATTAAGAAAAGTAGATTTTAAAATGTTGGTGAGGTTTAAAAACTTGAAACAGTCAGAGGTAGTTGAGGATAAAGATTTTTGCAATAGAGAAGGCATAAAAATGCAATAATTCAAGGTCTGCCCAAGCAGTTTGGTTTTGATGGACTAAGCACTGGTGGTTGCTGATAGTGTGCATGTGTTTTAATTCTTCCAAAACAGAAGTTAGTCTCCTATTCCCTGAGCCCATGAGCTCTTACTTCTCTGTTCTGCATCTGTCTCTTGTGCCTGTTACTGTCCATCTTTCATGTTCCTTCACAGAACTAATGTAGCTCACTAAAAACCAGAAAACTCTCTGCTTGGTTTTTTGTTGCTGCTGTTCAGCAGTTTGAGTGGGCAGATGGAAGGTCTGACAAGCTAAGCACTTTGAGAAAGGTGAGAGTGGGGTCAGAAAACCCTTTTCTTTGTAACAGTGAACTGTTAAATGCTGAACTTTGGAATGTATTTTAATCAAATAAACTCCTGTAGAAACCGCTTTCAAGAGGGCTAAGCATTCCTGAGACAAAAATTAATTGCAAATAGGTGTAAATACCTTCAGCAAGTGAAATGATAACTTCCATGTGGAAATATTATGAATTATTAATGCCATTTAAAAGAAAAACGGAACTCATTCATTTCTTTTGTACTAGAAGAAATTCTATTTCACCAGAAGTGAACTATTGTTCACTGGTATTGTTCATTTTTTCCAAACATCGAAGTCCAAAGTTTGAAAAGATACATTTTATAACATCTCTTCTGCTGGTAACAGAGCTAAAATGTACACACGTGTATCCTTAATTTAATATTCTGATGAGATGCTGGTCTTTCACTCCTCTGACAAATGTTTCTCTGAAAGTAAGTTAAAGAAAATGAATGAGCAAGTGCTGATCTTCAGAGTGATGAAATAAGTAAATGAGCTAAAAAAAAAAAAGAATCAAAAAAAAGAACCAAAGTGTATTTGTGAAGTCATATTATGTAATAATTTTGTAGATTGAATCTTTGTGGGAGAAACAGAAGCAATCAGAATATCTTTCTGTTCCCGTCTTCATTCCTATCCTAGGGTGACAGGACAATCCCCCTGCTGTACAAGAAAGCAGTGTACAGAAGGTGCTGTAGAATTCCAGAAATCTTGCACTGTATTTGTTTTGTTGTCTAGCAACATGTAGCTGTTCGAGTTAAGATGGGATTACATAATTTTTTAGGTAGGAAACAAAAGCCAAAAATGAGATCTCTGCTGTGAAATAAAGCTTTCTGATTAATCATGATGTATGAACTCAAGGTGTTTTGTATTGGTATTCAGCCACACCATAAATCCAGGCTCTTGAAGTTGTTCAGGATGAATATTATTACAGGTGCTTACCAAAGAGGTGCATGGCAGTCATTTTATTTTTCTTAAGAAAGATTTTAGGAGCTGCCTGAATCTGGTCTGCTCAACTATCTTACTTGTGAACCAAGATGAAAGTTTCCTTGGTCAGTTCTGTCATTGGCCCTTTATTTTTTTAATATATTCTTCCTTGGAATTGTGTCTTCTGCTAACTCTTGGTTTTACAGAATGTACAGATTACATTTATCAGCTCTGCACAAGAGTTTGGAACATCTGAACTCATTCCTAAGTATTTAAATGGGATATGTGTGTTCTGCCTTTTTAGTTTTTACTCACTGCCAATATTATTTTCAGTCCTTGTTTAGAGTAATTTCTGTCCTTTATTTTCCTTACAGTAAAGCTTGTAAAAGATCAGACATTTGATATCATTACCTTCCGTAGAATGGGGAGGGGTGGGGGGGTGGTGTTCCCATGTGGTTTTATGGATGAATGTTTATCTTGGTGAGCTGTTGCTAAGTTTTTTGAGTTTTTTTAGAGCTGTGACTGAATAGAGATCTTAGAAAAGTGAAGCATGTGGAGTTGTCCATGAGGAGCTAAGAGTTTTCTGTTTTTCTGGCAGTAGGCAAGATGGCTAGTTCGTGTGGCCTTTGAGATAGACTTGATTAAAAGCTGTCATATTTGTTAAATGTGGGAATTTATGTCCCTCTGTTAATCCTTTTCTGAATTCCAAAGTGGATTTTTCAGAACTCTTGTTATACTTTTTATGTATCATCTTGGTAGAAGAGGGTGCAACTGCAAGAAGTAATTTTGTGGAGCTACGTCTCTTCAGCAGTCTGAGCAGCTTGTTGTAGAAATTTTTATTCTTCAGAGTGTAAAAGCTGAGCGTTTCTTTCAGAGATTTTCCTGCGGTGTTCTCCAGTTCTTTGATGTTGTATGCATTTGAAGTCATTTCACATTCAGTAGTAATGCTTCTCAACTTTCCTTGGGAAGAAAAATGATGATTTGAAAAAAAAACCCAGGAAAAATGGGGAGAGGAGGTATAACCTAGAAGGAGGAGGAAATGCAGAATTAAGGACAGCAGATGTCTTGTGAATGAGATATTTGTATGCAGAAAGCCTTTGGATGGGTTACTCTTGCAGTGGCTTTAAGTGGAAAGCTATAACCTTGGTAAGCTGCCCTGGCAAAGTTTGTCTTGATGGTTTGAATCTGGGAGAGGAATTTGATGTGGTTGCTGATGCTTCACTTTACAAAAATCAAGCATATTCTTTCCAGACTCTGAGTTGTTTATGCCCCCTTCCTTCCTGCTGTTCTTGTGTCCCTTGTCCTTCCTGACCCTTCCTTATGTGTAGGGACTGCTGTTGATTTCTGTATGTTACAAAATGTAATTAGAAGTCCTCCTAAGTGTTCCTTTGATCAGAATTTTATGTTTTTTGCCTTTTAGATGAAATTAACACTGGAAGTAAACACTAGAAAGTCAACAGAAAATATTGTAAAACATGTTCATTTGAGAGTTTTCTTGTTGTTTACTGATATTGTTGTGAAGTTTCATCTTAAAGTGTATTAAAGTCATTACTCCTTGGCTCCAAATTCATAAATAAATTAAAAAAAAATCATTAGGATGATTTGAATTTCCAGTAGAATGATGAAAGCCAAAGAAGCTCAGGCAGTGGTAAGCCATAGCTTCCTTCTTGAAGCTTGTCTGGGGTTCAATGAAATTGTTACTCAAGTTTTTCTAAACACATCTGCTGACGATGTAGTAACTTTGGTAGGTTAGTACTGGTGAAAGTCTTTCGTATCAACAAAATCAGTGGATAACATGGCAGTGTTGGTGTAGATGCTCCTGTTTTTCCTTGATTCCTGCTTGCTTTTCATCAGCATGGATAGTTTTTAAGATTCAGAACAGTTACTGAGTTTTCATATGGCTGTTCAGACTTACACATCTTTTCAAGCTGCTCAACAGGGTTTTTGAACCCCTTGTGTCAATCCATTTGTATGCACGTTTTTTATTAGGTCTCTATAGAAGCAGTCTGAACAAATAGCCATACACTGTGCTGTTCTGCAGAATTTTGTGTTGTTCACAAAAATTCCACAAATACATAATTAAAGAAATAAAGTACTTGAGTGCCAGTAGCTTGTAAGTAACTTTCTCTCACAGCTGCAGTTTCTTTGCATCTTCTGACACTGACTGTCTAAGTAAACCATATTACATTGTTAAGGAAAAAATGACTTGTTTATGATTAGACTGGAAAAAATACTGAACTTCTGTGTTCTAAGTTTAATTGTTAGTTTTGTCAGACTGGCTGTTTTTGTAAAGGATTTGTCTGAACTATTCAGACAAATACAATTTGGGTCTGATTCTGTAATCCTCCAAAAATTGATTTCTGCTTTCTTTTCTGTATGAAAGACTTTTGTTATACTATAAAGGCTCTGGGATGAGAAGTTATTTTCTCTCTGTTGGCACAATTTTGTTCACACTGCCAATGCTTCATTCATGTTTAAAAAATAAAGATAAAAAACCCCAACTGATTACATTCTCAGCTCTTTTAGGAAGCACATTTGATTTGTATAGCTTTTGATATTTTATTCAGTTTACCATGGAAAATACTTATTTAGTCTGTAGGTATGTCCTTTTTTTTGGAAATGAAATCTAAATCAGATTTCACATTCTTGTGCATGGAGATGTCATTAGGGGAACCAAAGCTAATACCTTGCATTAATTTACATTAGTACCCTCCACCAAAAAAAAAAAAATGTGCAGGTGCAGAGAAACAGAAAGGTAGAAATCTTTGGTGAAAAATGAATCAATTAAGATCTTTGAGACAGAAGCCATGTCTCTGTTTTTAGTCCAGTTTCTTTTGTTGATGAAGTGATTATTGTAAAGATGGGTTATACTAACAACAGTGCATTAATAAATGCTGATTATAATTGAAGAATTCCAGTTTGTGCACTTGGAAAACAAATACAAATACTTGATTTGCTTTTATAAAATTATATTATAAAACATTCAAAACATTAATGTGTTTTCCAAATAGCACAGGACATTATTGCCATCTCTCTTCAATTTTGGTAACACTCGATGCAGTATAGAATGGGTTATGTTAAAGGTGAAGCTGAACTTAGTTTTTCTTGTCTTTTATGACTTCTAGAAATATAAAGAGAAAGATAAACACAAGCAAAAATATAAGAAGCAGTCGGAGTCCTCACCATCTTTGGTTCCATCTCTTACTGTAACTACAGAAAAAGTAAGTCAACGTGTTTTTTCTCCTCTTCCACTTCAGTTACTTAACAAAATTTCATGATGTAATCATTCCACTATATATACAGGAGCTTTATAATGGCATAAATTCTGTAATTATCAAACACTCTGGGTATTTTTTCCTGTAATGTAAAATGCTGAAATACTTGGAGGTTTACTACATGCGGAAAGGCTTAGAGTTTTGTACTTGAGTTGTGAGTCAGGTACCAGTGATACTCCACTGACTTTTATTTAATTAAGGTATATATAATAATTTGAGAAGTTTTAGAAAGTATTTCCTTCAGATTTCACTTGTGTGTACTGAGCTGACTCTGAACCTTTAACCATTTAAAACTGGTAGTTATGAAATTACAGCTTATGCTTTATATACATATAATTAGCGTTATTAACGGGCTGTTGTGTTAGGTTCTCTGACCTTTCCTTCATGTTGATGTGTTAGAAAATACCTAATTCCAGCAGCAACATACAGGGTTAAATAATAGCAGTTCTCATTGTACTCAGCAAGAATCACTTCTGCTATCCACCAATAAAATGAGACTAATGTTGGCATTACAGTGGGCAGTACTATTGAGAAATGGGTTTCCTGATTTCAAAGTTGGAAAAAACGTGTCCCATTCCTGTGGGGATGTTTGACATCAGAGTCAGGGAATCATGGTTTGAATTGAATTGTGCTTAGTACACAGATCATTGTGCTTTAGCAGAGGTGTTGAGGCTTGTGTTTAACTGTATGTGGTTTGGTTGCTGAGGTGCTAAATTCAGCAAATGTGTGTTTGCATATGGTACACCAAGATCTCATCAGGACAGGGTGAAACGATTCAAATACCAACTTTCTCTGGTCTCTGGAAGTATGCTCTCACCTAGTGGTATCAATTTCAAGAATAATCTCCAAGAAAGTTAGATTTTTAGCATGCTTTGCATATTTATTTCTTCGCAATAGTAAGATTATTAACTTGAGAATTCATACCTGCTAACATCCAATTATTTGTGGCTCAGACTTCTTTTGGGTCTTGTTTTTTGTTCTACTGTATTCTCTTCGATGCTATTGTGTCAAGTGAAACTTAGTGGTTTTCTGAAACTCTCCGTAACTATTAAAAAAATAGAAGAAAAGGTAGAGTCAGTTTACCACTTTGCTGGTTTGATTTAAGAGCAATTAGAGATTGCGGTTGGTGAGCGTGACGGTTTCTGTTGAAATCAGGTTGTAGAACACTTTGAGTAGTATTGACTGGTCTGCATGATTGGTTATTTCATTTTATTAATTTGCCCTAAACATATTCCTTTTGAGTCTGAGGCAACTTCTAAAATTCATAGCCTTTAAGAGAGGCTTCGAGGAAACTTGTGTGGAAACTTCTTTAAACTTTACAACTTTTGTTTACATTTTATGCTATGTATAATGTTATTTTTCTTGAATTACATCCCTCTTGCACTTTGATGATTATCTAATCATCATAATTTTTTACAAAAAGTGGTATTACTGTATATTTCTGTAAAAGTTAAAATGCTGATTATCTTTTGCATCCTGCCTATTAGAATATGCTTTTAATGCCAAAGACACAGTTGGATTCTGGTTTTTTGCTAAGCTTATTTTTAATTGCTTTGTCCTCCTTATCCTTTTCCTAATTATAGGGTTTACTCTTATGGATAGTCACAAGGATGAGCTAGGGCAAACACTAAAGTGAACAGAAAATCTCTAATTCTAGAACTTAAATTATAACTTAATTAAACTAAAACAGAATATTAATTGTGCAATTTGACTATCATCATGACCTTTTAGTTTTTTTATTTAATGTTTTGCATGTGGGTTTTATTTAGATAACCTATTTGCTTCATTTTTTGCCTTTTTTAATACTGCTTCAAATCATCAGGAAAATTGGTATTCAGCTTTTTATCGGAAAATCAGTGTTCAGAGGTTCCTAAGTGTGATTATGGTTTTTTAAAATGTATCTACTGGATATATGGAAGTGATTTTTTTTGTTGTTGTTGTGGCTAGTTCCTTCGGTTAATTTTTTTTTCTTAAGTCCTTTTAACACTATTTACATGCATTTGCATTTCTAGTTTATAAACTCAGAGTGTGTTCCTCAAAACTTCGAAATTTTAGTAATGAAACAAGCTTTATTTTTTTCTAAGATGAATATTTGGTTCAGAATATTGTATGAATGTATTACTTTTATGTGTTCTTTTACACAGTTGCTAGAGCTGATTTGAACTGATCTCTGTTTCACAGCAGTCTTTCTTTGTACTGAATGCATGACTTTATCATGGTATATAATCACTTCTGCTACCATAATGTTCCTGTGTGGGGAACTGAAATTTGAAATTAAATTTGTTTTTCCTTTTTAAAGATGTTAAACCTTTGTAAATCCAGTGGTAATGACCATTTATGCAGGTGATGTCTTAAAGCATGTTTTTATCTGGATGAGTGATTTCTTTAGATAGAATCATGAAAGGCTGCACAACAAACTGAATTTACCTTCTGGTAGTGTAGTTGAATTGCCTGCAGAATTTAAACTGAAGTTCCAGCCCCTGCTATTTTGAGTGGCACTTTGGTGCATCCCTGTAATGTTGCAGCAAATGTTGTTCAGTTGGAATCAGTTTTTGAAAAAGTTTGAAATAAGAAATGCCTGACTGCTCTTTGATTAATGTAGTAGCACTACCTTTTTTCATTTTTGTAGATACAGAATGTTTTAAGAACTACAACAGCTTAGGAATTTGAATTCTTTGCTGCCTCTTCTTCTTAGCTGGGAAGAGCCTTTTTAGTTGGGAAGGGCCTTCAGCCCTGTATTCACTCTTGGTAAAAAAATTTTCGTGTTTTGAGCTTTGGCTCCCTTCAGCAGTGCGGGGAGAATGAGGAGTGAGGGTTATGATCAGTTTGTCACTGGTTGCTCCTGCAGCTGTTTTAAGGAGAAGAGTCCTTCCCCAGCTCCAGCATCCCTCCCATGGGAGACAGTCCATCACGAACTTCTTCATCGTGAGTCTATCCCATGGGCTGCACTTCTCCACAGACTACTGCAGTGTGGATCACTCTTCCACAGGGGGCAGTCCTTCAGGCACAGCCTGTCTCCACCGTGGATCCCCCACAGGGTCACAAGTCCTATCATGAAACCTGCTCCAGCATGGGCTCCCCTCTCCACAGGTCTCCAGGTCCAGCCAGGAGCCTGCTCCATGGGGTCACAGCATCCTCTCAGGCATCCAGTTGGTGTGGTGTGGGTTTCCTCCGTAGGCTGCAGGTCAGTCTCTGCATGCCCGTGGGTCTCCCTGGGCTACAGGGGCACAGCTGCCTCACCATGGTCTTCACTATGGGCTGCAGGGGAACCTCAGCTCTGGTGTCTGGAGCACCTTCTTCCTCTCCTTCTTCACTGACCTTGGTGTCTGCAGAGTTTATTCTCTGACATGATCTCAGTCTGCTCTTCTCTGGCTGCAGTTACATTTTTGTTTTTCCTTCTTCAGTATGTTGTTAGAGAGGCATTACCACCATTTCTGATGGGCCAGCATTGGGTTGGTCCTGAAGCCAGCTGGAATTGGCTCCATTGGACGTGGAGAAAGCCTCTGGCAGCTTCTCACAGAAGCCCTGCCTATAGTCCCCCCACAAAACATGGCCATGCAAACCAGTGTTGGTTTGGGGTTTTTTTTTTGGGAGGTTGGTTGGTTTTTGCTCGGGCTATGCTCTTACCGTCTGGCATTTTTGTGGAGAACCATGGTCCTTTCTCTGTGCCTTATACATCTGAATAGGGCTAAAGGCCACTCAAACCTTGGATGTGTTGTGTATACCAAGACTGATTATTGCACATTTACCATAAATCCCCAGAAGTTTTAACACTTGCTGCAGATGGATGGTATAACTCTTCAGGGTCCAGAGAGTGGTAGATGGAGAGCGTAAAAGTGACAGTAGCTCTCAGTGCTTAGGGTCTATTTCATCATGTTAGTGTTCACGATTCTCTGAGTAAGCATGTAGATTTCAGTACACCGTATAGCCCCTTCTGAAACACAAATAGCTGTGGGAGCAAAATTTTCCAAAGCAGAACTGTGTTGTGTACGCATAGTCTTCAAAATCTGCCAGGAGTGGGATTCAGGCTTGCAGTCAAACCAAATCACAGCACAGTGTTTGCAAATTAATGCCTACTTGTCATTGCCTGGCCTGGTATGCAAATAGATTGAAATATTTGCTTTCCTCAAAGCTTGTATATTTAGTTGTCTTCTGTCATTTGCAGCTGAAAAGTAAGGTTTATGTAAATGTCTTAGCTATTTTAGTAAAATACGGAAAATTATGTATGGCTGCTATACAAAGCTTTATGTAAAGATGAGGAAACATTCTGTTGTAGACCTGTATTCAGCAAGCATCCCACTTGGGGCAGGGAAAAATGTATGTGTATGCTCAGTTTTAAGAGGCATGTGTTTGTGTGGTCTTTAATGGAGATAACTGTAGATACTATTTTAAATTCTATTCTGTAAAGACCTGAAAAACAGACAAGCTTGTTTTGAGCAGATGAGTAGCTTCTAGGTTTGATCTGGATTTTTTTAATAGCTTTAAACAGCTATTTTACTAGGTGGTTTGAGTATAAATAACAGTAGATTTTTTTTCTTTTTCCTGATTTTGCTTTCTTTTTTTTTCTTACATTATTAAAATTCTGTTACCACAACTCCACATTTTTTTCAGTCATGAGAATAATAATATTCCCTCATATGGTTTCCTAATGTTGTGCATGCTGTTTCCCTGCCCCTGTAATTACTTTCTGTAAACCTCTTTTGACTGTTGCTCACCAATAGGAACAGTTCTGGTAAAATTTAACAGACAAATAATGGACCTAAAGGTGAAATTTTTAAAAGCCCTGTGGAGAGTGTATGAGTGCAGGAAAAGGGTCAGAATTCTTGGGGTGGGTAGGAGTTGAGGAAGAAATTTGCATTGGGAGCTCAAGAGTGTTTTCCTACCCGTTAGAGAGTGGGTTCAAAGTAAGTGTGTCTCGGTCAGCTCTCTCATGTGTCGTCTTTACTTGGTGATTCCTAAGGAATTGGATGAATGGGGGATGGTTTGCGTGGCAGGGAGTTGTTTTTGGTTTGGTGTTGAGGCTATAAAGTCTTAAAAATCCAAGTTCTTAGGTTCTGATGCCTTCAACAGTTCCACTGCTGATGGAACAACATTTCCAGTTAACAGAAAAGGCACAAAAATTGTATGTTCAGAAAAGCATAAGAAAATTTTTTCTAATTTTTAATTTTAAGCATAATATAACAATACCCTGTTTAAATAGACTATAAAGACCGCACCCATGAGATTTCTCGTTTTACCTCAGTGAAGTAAAAGTTTCATCCAAAGCCATTACACATTTTTTTCCACAGAACTATGTTTTATGTATCTCAGTTGTTTGCTGAGAATCTTCACAGTTCAACTGCTGTAATTCCTGGTGTTTTTAGTTACAGTAATATTTGAACACTTCTGTGTTTGTTTGAAAGAATGAGGTCCTTTAAACAGTTGTTACAGTTTTTTGTATGACTTGTTTCTTTAATTTCTTCTCTCTTAAAATGCCAGACATACACAAGCACTAGCAACAACTCCATGTCAGGCTCCTTGAAGCGGTTGGAAGATACCTCGGCTCGATTTACGAATGCAAATTTCCAGGAAGTTCCTACACACGTTTCAAGTGGAAAAGATTCTTCAGAAGCTAGAGGGTCAGAGAGCAAAGGGAAGAAATCTGCAGGTCACAGCTCAGGTCAGAGGGGAAGAAAGCCTGGTGCTGGAAGAAATCCAGGAACGACTGTGACTGCAGCTAGCCCCTTTCAGCAAGGTACTGATTGTTATGCTGTAGCACAACTTCTGCTTTGACATGAATTAGAAATTTTATGTATGCAGAACTTGAAAAGCAGTTAATCTTTTATGTTTAATACTGAGAATGTTATTTCACTTCAGGGAAAAACCCAGCTTTTTTATGGTAAAAATGTTTGTTGCTATAACATGAAAAAGAAGGTTGTATGTTTTTAAAAGGCAGAACTGATGCTTTCTTTCAGACTGTTAAGACTCTTTAGCTGCAAACACATTGTCTTTATGTGCCGGAAAGTTAGTCTGGGGTGAACTTTAACATGAATTTGAGTCTAGAGGTCTTAGTTCTTTAAGGCAGTAATACTGATGTTTTTTAGTCAGTGCACTGGCTAAAGAACAGAACTGGACTACCTAATACATGGGATGCATTGGCCCCTCAATAATTTTACAAGATGGAGATATTTAATCCATACCATTTTCTTCAGAGCAGAAGACCTTTCTACTTAATTGTTTCGTCATTAAAATATTTAAGCAGAAGATGAGTATGTAAAAAGTATGTAAGGTTTATTTCCCTTAGGTAATACAAACTCTTTTACTTTTTGAACTTGCTAAAACCCACTACATGCACTATGAACACTTCTAAAAAGCAAAGTTTATTTGCTTTTGTCATCTTCGTCAGAGTTGAAAAAATGATTAAAAAAACTGAAAGTTTTTTTTTTTTTAGTTCCTTAATTATTAAAACATGTTATTTGGAAACACAACAAACTATGCCTTCTATAAAATATTTTTTAGTAATTTTCACTTGGTATCTAGTGGCTGACTGTCCTTTGGGCTTTGTGATGTTGATTTTCTTTTGAATTTATTTATGAAGTGAACACTTGTAAATTTGTCTAGAGCTCTTTCAATATTTCAGGGTTTTTTTTTTACTTGAAAGAAGAGGAAGTGTTTTTTTGTTTAAATTAGCAAAACTTTGAAAATTGTCTTCTGCAAGTCTTTATTTAAAGAAAAGTCTTACTGCAGATGGCAAAATAGATTTTTACTGTGTGCATGTATTTTCTTTTGGGCTGCATTAAGTGAAGCTGATAAAACTTAACAATGATATTTTAATTTTTTAAAAATAGCTGTATTTATGTAAATAGTATTTTAAATGGAATTCTTAACAATGTTTAGTGGAGTACTGATTATAAAACATTAGTTTTTAAAGGACATAGGGTTTTTATACCTAATGTCATATTTAGGAATATTTTCTTGATGTTGTCACCAGTCTGAATTTTGTGAAACAGTACTCACATACACCCACCTATATAAAATTAGTGAATTTTAGTGCCAGTAGATGTGTGTAGTTCCCCAAGAGTGCTTCATTTTCTGCCTTGAATGCACTAATACAGTGATGAAATGACTGCATTCCAAATACTTAGGAAGGAATGTAATTCCATTACACAGAAGATCTTTAGGATTCTGTGACAGTGCTAAAGAAGTCTTAATTATACACTGTTTCTCACTTTCTCTCTTGTACTTTTGAAAAATGTCTTCTGTGGAACTCCTCCAGCCAGGGAGAATTAAGCCCAATTGTTGTTCCCTTGACCTGTGTCAGACCCTTGATTTTAGGTAGAATGGTAAGGAAGATTGCAGGCATAGTGTATATGTTATCGTAGCACATTTCTATCAGCTTTCTTGTTATATATGTGTATGTTAAAAAAAACTGCTCCAATTTGCACCAAGTGTTTGTTACGGCTTCAAAACAGGATGGATGTTAAAGTTGCCTAAGCAGCAAAGTTGTGACTGTTCTTTTATTTGTTTTCACCTTGTTTGTGTCCCAGATGCAAATCTGAATCTCAGACAAGAATGTGAGAGTCATATCCAGAAAAGCAAAGATCAGTAGAACAATGAGTTATTTAAAAAATTCTTTAGCTCTTGGTAAAACTTTTCATAAAGTCCTTTCAAATTAAAGTTTTTTATTCTAAGATCATAATACTTCCCATCAGTTTTTATCAACTACTGGGAAAAACATAATTGTACTTCTTTCATTTTTTAGGAAGCTTTTTGGGCACTCCTGGGAGCATAAAGTCATCTTCTGGAAGTTCAGTTCAGTCTCCCCAAGATTTTTTGAGTTTTACAGACACAGATTTGCGAAGTGACAGTTTCACGCATTCTCAACAGGCTTCCTCAACCAAAGATGTACATAAAGGAGAGGCTGGGAGCCAAGAGGGAGGAGTCAATTGTTTCACTTCCTTAATTGGCCTCCCTTCATCGTCGGCAGCTGTTTCCCAATCTAAAAACTTTGACAGCTCACCTGGAGACATAAGTAATTCAAGCCTTACTTCTACAGCATACAAACGAGCTCAAACTTCTGGAATAGAAGAAGAAACTGTAACAGAGAAAAAACGGAAAGGAAATAAGCAAAGTAAACATGGGCCTGGTAGACCTAAAGGAAATAAAAGTCAAGAAGGTCTTTCCCATCTTTCAGTTTCTTCTGCTTCCCCAACTTCATCTGTGGCATCTGCTGCAGGAAGTGTGACAAGCTCTGGTCTTCAAAAATCTCCAACTTTGCTCAGGAATGGAAGTTTACAAAGTCTTAGTGTTGGTTCATCTCCAGTGGGTTCAGGTAGGCATTTATTGGATTTGTTTTCTTACGTCAAAATATGTTTTTATTATTTTAGCTATTACTCTGAGTATGCTTTTCAAGAACATAGTGTCATTTAAAGTATCATGACAATCATACTGGGGGAAAAAGGACTGTTGGAAAAGTAAGTTTTGTTCCATTGTATAGGTGCCACTGTGCTATAGGTGGCTGTAGTGGGTTGACCTGTGTATTGACCTAGAGGCTATATAAATGCAGGTTTTGAAGCTGTAGGGGGAAATTTCTATGAAAATAGATTCTTTGAAAATTACATGTGACAGGTTCAGCTAAAAAAAAAAAAGTGATAGTTAGTATGGACTTTATTGTCTGTGCGTTGTGTTACACAGAGAAAACAAAATTGATACTCAGGTATGTCAGCTTTGCTGAATGTGTCCCTCAATTACATTTTCCCAGTTTAGCTTAACTGAAAATCAAAACATCTACATGGGGAATGACCAGTTTAAACATGTGAAATTATATTCTGAATCTGGACTCCTGTGCAGCTGGATGACATTTTCATATTCTTGTGTGCTGTTTAGCAATTGAAATTGGCTGGTTTGTTCTTCCTCTGCTCTAAATGTTATGCGCATCTGGGGCTGTGAGAAGCTTTCTGTTTCCAGTAAACCTGTGTGTGGAATGGCCTGGCAGAATACTCTTATCTACCAAAGTCTTTGTTGCTCTGAAGTTTCTTTCAAAGCTTTTGTGATACAAAAAATAACAAATGACCTCACTTTTGAAACTTCAAAATTTTGTCCTTTTCGTTGTTATAGTGGGGGTTTTTTGGTTTTTGTGGGGTTTTTTTGCTTAATTTTTCTATTTTGGGGGAAAAGAGAACTGGAGCTTAAATACTTGCTTGTGGTGAGGGTTTTCTGCTTTTTTTATTGTATACTTTCACTCTATAAGCAAGAGATATTTTTAAAATATACATAGTTCAAGGAAAAAGACCCTGTATTTTTTTCAGAACAAGGCAGATATTTAAAAACTTTATGTCAAAGCCACCTTGTTTTAAAGCAGTTAGATACAGGCAAATGATCATTTTTGTTATGGGTAATAATGGCAATAGCAGCAGCAACTGTATTAAAAAATACTTTTCCTGTATTAAAATGAATGGAAAGAAATGGTATATGACAAAACTTCATAATTTTTCACAATTTATCTTTCTGTTTAAAATACAGTCTTAAGAATATGTTCACCTCATATCTGCTATGAACAGTGAGCATCTAACAGATTTACATCGGTGTTCTGATTAGTATAGTATGATCTTTGTTATTCCGTTATAATCTCTTTGAGGTGGATTATCTAATGTTGTAGTTGGGATAGGAGATAGAAGTACAAGGTCTTGGTTTGAAGTGACTGACCCTCGTTTCCCCTCTTATATTTGTCGTAGAATATTCTGCTCTTGTCAGCTCCTTGAACAGGCCTTTCCCTGTCCAGGTTCATTCTTGCTTTCTTTGTCCTCTTCATTACATCTCACTCTTCCATCTAGAAAATGGCAGTGATAATGTTCAACTCTTTGTAAATAATACATGGATTGAAATACCATGTTGGTTCTATTACTTTTATCATGATATTTAGCCTGTAGTTTAACATCTATTAAGTATACTTAGATTCTTGGTGGCCAGCATTAGACCTGTCCTCTGAAACAATGATATTTACTGAGGATGCCAAAGAACATGGATATGAATAAATGAACAAGCAAAATTAGTAAACAAAATCACTGCAGCAAAAACAAGAAAACCCAGAGATACAAAACCAAATGGGATGCATTTGAGCATGAGCTGTAAATTTATCCAGAAACTTCTGCTTGAATCAGAGTATATTTTTGTAATGTACGCTTCTTCTTCATCTCCCATTTTTGTACATGCTGCTCTCCTTGCTTCATCATAAGCATTTTTTTGGTTTAGCAACCCAGTAATACAATTTACAGCAGTTTTTCATGTTGCAATGGAGAAAGACATATGGGTATTACCAGTATCAGAAACATGTACTTTCTCAGGTATAATATGCTAATGTTTCTCTTTTCAATGTGCCCACCAGATGTCCACAAGATCTGTTAAGTGAATCTAAATTATTTGGCCCAAGCCCCCAGATAAGATTTTGAGCATGTAAATGTAGTGAGTAAAAACACAGGGTACTCAAGTCAAAAAGTTTTTATTGTCTCTTACTTGGAATTACCTTGATACCTCAAAGAAGCTGAATCAGGAATGAACTAGACCATACTAAACAAAGCTTTTGAGGCACTTTTGCAAGAATCTCCTCCTCCTTTTTTTTTTTTTTTAATAGTTTTCCTAACAGCAGCTATCTGAAGCTATCATTCTCTTTCAGTTTTCTTAAGAGTACTTGTTGAGATCCATAAAAATTATGAAAAACATGACTTCACAGATGTATGATAATTGTGTTCATAGTTATTGTTCAAATGAGATGAAGTGTGAAGGGAAGCTTATTTTAACAGGTAGTGCAGATTCAGCATATGCTATTTATACATAATTAATTGTTGTCCCAAAAAGTTTTATTCAGAATAAGTATATTCAGCTAGTTTTGTAAAAATATTTGACATTTCCAAACTTATCTGGTCCACAGGACTTTTCTTTTCCTGCTTAATAAGAACAGAGATGTACCATCAGTATAGGTATAGTATAACTATGTGTTATTAGAAGTTGTTGCAACATGTACACTGAGGTTCTATTTCAGTTGCCATGCAACAGATCTGATGTGTTCAATGTTAAACTTAAATCTTCAATCTTTATGCTATTTATTATTTTTTCTGAAGTGTATTTATAACCTGACAGGAAACATTTTATGCAGGAAACATTTTAACATTGTATTCAAAGGAATAAAATTAACTCTTAAAAAATGAAATAAAATTTAAATTGGTAGGGTGCTATGGAATTTTTGCAGTAAATTAACCTTTTACTAGTACCCTCTTTAAAAAAACCCCACCAAAGTTCTTTAGATATCAGCTCATTTACAAATTGTACTTTTCTTTTTGTTGAGAATTCATAAGCACTGCAAGTTTATTGTCTAAAAAGGCCTAAGTCAGTTATTGGAGGAGTTACATAAAAACTGATAGTGGTTCACCCCAGATAGGGTTGGTTTTTGGAGTGATTTCAGGATCCAAATCTTTTAATGGGTGTGTGTGTCTGTGTGTGTTGATTTCATCTGAACTCAAGAATTTTATAGAGCTGTCTGACTTTCCAAGTCATGCTAGCTGTATTCTCATGATTAAGTTCATTCTCAGCATCCTTGTAGGGAATAATATTTAAAGATTTCTAGTCTAGTATTATAAAGCATTCAGAGCTTGTGTCCCTTGGCAATAGGAAAAAGAATATTTTATGTGATGTACAGTATCTTCTTACTTTTATGGAATAATGGAGCAATGTAAAATGGAAAGAATCAAGTATCAGAAGTTAACTGAAATTTTTGTTTCATGGTAGATAAAGTTCTTGGGGAGTTGTCTTACAAGTTGATTATGGATACTTGCTGCTGGAATTATTGTAGTGCTTAAGGCACTTCTCTGCATTTCTCAGTTCTGCTCTTGATTTCAAGTCTACAGCAAATTGTACAGTATCAACTTCTGTAGCCAAGGACTTAAGGGGATTATTTGCTTCAATGTTTTAATTTTTGTGAAACTGATTTTACGCCCTTATGTGTACTGTAAACCCTAAAAACAGCTAATTTTTTTTTTTCTCTAGGAAGACTGGAAAAGATTAAATGACCAATTGGGCCTCAAAATGGTTAGCCCATTGTTTCAGCACCCTTACTGTGCTGAAACACATCATGATCTTCTGGAATTCCTTTGTCCTGACAGAGGCGAAATTAGAATTTGTCTTCCTATATTTTTATTTCTGCATCATATATATTCTGCCCTTAGCCAATCTTCAGTAACACTGAAGCCTTCTCTTTGGTAACACTAGACACTTTTTGGAATAAAGAACTCATCCAAACCCAGTATTGTACTTTATTAAAGCAGTATTTCAAATTCTGAGAAACCGTTAATGTTTTTGGCACAGGTCCCTCTGAGTTGATCTTGTTTTGTGCAATCAAGTTTCAGCTTTACAGATGAGTTTGCTAAATGCTTCAGATTAGTTCCATGTATTTTGCTCTCCTTTCCCATCTGATTGAAGCAGTGCTGAAACCTTTGCCAGTGTTAGACGCATTATGCTGTACAAGATCATCGTACTGTTAAGGTCATTGTTGCACTGGTGACATAAGGAAACTCTGAGTTTCAAAGTAGAAGAGTAACTTGAAATTATTCTCATTGAGATACAAAGTCTCTCAGTACTTATGTTAAATCTTCATGATGCTGTGTTTAAAGTTTGATGTAGTAACTGAATCTACTGGGAGGAAGAGTTTAGGAAAAGTTGTTCTGAAACAGTTTGTGCTATTATGCTTATCTGCAAAGTGCACCGAAGCAGAAGTCTTGCTGTGTTAAAAAGCCAGTTTGTATTCAGAGGAGATAGAATATAAACAACAAATTGATACTAACAGATATTAATTGCCTTTTTGGACTAAGCAAATGGTATAGAAAGCACACAAGGCAAAATCAATGCGTGGAGAATTTCATTCTTCATATTTGAGGCTGAACAGAAGTGGTGTTGAGATTGGTGAATGGTGTACAAGATTAAAATGTTAAAATTGATGATTGTTGGTATAGAAAACATGGAGATGTTAATGAGGTAACAGAAGAAATCACATGAGGTAGTAGCTTATGAAAATGGGGATTGTCATTAAATGCATCAAAGTTCTTACGTAAAACACTTGATATCAGCAGCCATAGCCAGACATATTGATGTTTCCTTCCATGCTTTTATACTGTCACTGTTAAATTTCAGTGAGTCTTTAAAACTCATGAAGTTGTAGGAGAGACTGGCAAGTAGTTAATGTTATGCAATTAGGATGTGTCTGACAGAAGAAAGGAAGATGTTAAGACATACAAACGTGTAATGATTAGTGGTGGATATTGAGAGTTACGGAAAATAACCTGCTGGACTAATTTTATTTTCTGTTTTTTTATCAGTGGTGTAGTAGGTATCTACATTTGAATTGATACAGCATGACATTTTAAATAAAGTCTTGTAATGATAGGAAGTCAGCAAATCATTGCATTAACTGTAGTTAATAGCAAAGTTTCTATTTTATTTTGATTAGAGAACTATTAAACCAATGTTTACTTTGTTTTGTTATTTCTCCTTATGCTCAGTTGGTCAGAGCATGGTGCTCATAACACCAAGGTCACAACCCCGATCCTCAATTCACCTAAGGGTTGCACTCAGCAATCTTTGTGGGTCCCTTGCAATTCAGAATAGTCTGGGAAATCTCTTGGAAAATTCTGCAATTTTTGGAAAAGTCTGGTTGTGAGGACAGGGTAAAATTAATCTCTTGGTTAGCCGTACAAACTAAGAGTTCGGTTGGTGGAGCTGAAGTAGGAGATTGTCTTAGAAAGATGGATGTATACTTGCAGGACAAAGATGGCCTTCTGGGGAAAGAAGGGCTGTAGAGAAAAAGGATAAAGGTGATTAATCTGTTGTGTCTGAGTTTCCAGTGCTGAGCTGTGTTTAAAAGGGTTTTAATGTATAATCAGCAAGCTAATGAGAAAGGCAGTTCCACATTGAGAGTGTGTCTGGTCTTTGAATACTATGTGGGATTCTGCAGTTTGCTCTGTGTAAAGAAAAGAGCCACGAGGAGGATTCAATGACTAGAAAAAGCACATTATTGAAGAATAGCTAAGGAGTGAGTTTATCAGACTGTGGATATCATATGAGGAACTGAAAACTAGTACAATGATCCTTAACCTAAAAAAGTAAAACATGATCAAGTAAGAGAAAGTAATAGTTGGACAAATCTCAGTTCTGAAAATGTATTTTCTAGAAGATACAGTTTAGTCCAACATATTTATTTGCTTTGCAGGTGCAGGAAGTTCTAGAGCTAAGAAGTCAATGTGCTTGCTAAGATTCTTGTTTGGTCCTTACCTATGAACCTAATTCTGTGCTGTATTATCTCTTTGACTTTTTAAAAAAAAAATCAGCATGGTACATAACTTTAGCATATGACATAGTTTGTAACTAGGCAAATAATGCATTTCAAAATGCAGTAGTTAGTAGTAAATTTTCAGGCAGCATGGGTCTGCTAGAGCTAGTTCCCAGCATAGTATGTTCTATGCTTTTATCAGAGATTGAGAAGTCCTCTGCTGCTTGCTGTGAGGGTTCAGAGTGGCTTCTAAAAATGTGTGTTGTAAAAATATGCTTGGATGTAATGAATAAAAATTCCTTGGTTTAGAAGCCTGTGGACAAAAAAATACTGACCAATGAACCTTCTAGCAAAGATGTGTTTTGAAAACAGTAATAAAAGACTTCTGAATAATGATGGAGAACTGAACATTATTATACTTCAGGGAAAAAAAGGCTATTGTCATCACTGTGACACTCACTTCAAGAAGGGGTAGAAGAGTTACATCACAATTAATTGGAATTACTCCATACATGTTGCAGGTAGCAAAGTACTATATTTATTTATGATGCTAATTTCCTCCTAAAATATGACTATGAATGTGAAAGTTGAGAAGAGACTATGATATTTTTAAAACATGCTTTTCAAAGAGTCTGATGCTCCATGCAAGACTGGAATATCTTTAAGTTGAGAATATTGCAGTTTACAAAAATGTTTAGAAGCGTGATCATAGTTATACAAAAATTAGTATTCATGGTCAAGATTTTTTTGGTAATTACATACTGGTAACTGCCATTTTCTGCGTGTGGTTTTTTTTGGTTTTTGTTGTTGTTGTTGTTGGTTGTTTGTTTTTTGTTTTTTCGTTTTTTTTTTTTTTTAAGTTATTAGAATAGAATATAGTACTTAATCAAATGGGTTCCTGAAAACAAGAAATGTTCAGCCTGTTCCACTCTTCAAGTCTCCAAGCTGCCTGACTTTCCATGGAAGCAGAGTTTTGTGCATGAGATGCAAATCAGCCACCCTGTGTGTGTTGCAAGACCAGAAACTCTTCGAACATTGCTTTAAAACAAAACTTGATTTAAAACAAGGCAGTTTCCCTTTCTCAAAAAAATTGTAGAGTTTTTGGTTTTGAGTGAAAACAGATGGGAGGGCTTTCTGAAGTGGAAAAAAAAATGGCCCAGAGAAGGGAAGTTCTAATAACTGGGGTAGAGCTTCCATGTCAGGCTGCTAAGGCCATCTAATTTCAGAGATCTTTGCAGCTGTGGAAATTACATGACTAGTTAATTTTTGTATGAGAATGTGTCTGTCAGGTTAAAATAGAAATTGCGAAGATTATATCTTTAAACTAGATTACCAAATTATGGTGAGTCTGGGCATTAGATTCTGTTTAAATTTCAAAAGATGGCTTTATTTATTTATTTATTTATTTATTTATTTATTTATTTATTTATTTATTATACTCTGACGGTCAAGAGCAAATAGTATGCTTAAATTATGAAATCATAATACTGCTAAAAGGACTCACAACAAAGAAAAAAAATCAATATGGGAAAGACAATGCGTATTTTCTTGACTTCCTTTTTAGGTCTTTCATTTAATAACAAAATAATGCAATTTTTGGTAGTTACTAATTTCAGGAGAAAGACATAGTTTTAAACAGCTTAGCAAAAAGAGTAAATATTTCTAAACTGTTTGAAATACTGTTTTTATTCAAGATTTGTGAGTCTTCTACCCAAATATTAATTTAAACACAAGAAACTCTGCAGGTCTAGATTATTGCCCATACAGAATTATTTGCAGAATTGGCATCTAAATACAAACTTTTTGAAACATAAGTAACTTCGTGAATACACTGACTGTTTATTAGTTGTATCTATATTGGCAGAGAAGAAAATGGACTGGGAAGGATTTAAAGGCTGCTTAAGTTTCTGTACTTATTACTTTCCAAATTTAGCTATAAATCTGTTTTGTTTGGTAAGGGGAGGTTTTCAAAGAAGTTCATGAGCTTTTTGTAAACTGCTTGCTTCTATCTTATGTTTGACCCATAAGCCTACAAAGTGCCTTGTATATAATTGGTGTTAGTTTGAACTCCTGATAAAACTAACTTACTTTAGGCCTAGGTGATCTGTGTAAATGACGCTACATGAAGGAGATCTGGCTGACAGCTTTGCTGCCGTTGTCTGCATAGTGAAGGAAATAGATTGCCTGCTTTTCCAGTGGCTGATTGTCTTTGCAGATACGTGGAGTAAAAGTATGTGGTATTATCATTATTGCATTAAAAAAAAAAGGCAGAAAGAGAAGATGTGCTAGAACTTCCAGTTTCGTGCTTAGATTATGTTTATTTTTAAACTCTTACTATAAAACTAAGAATTATAATTCTAAATAGAGTGAGGGAATAAGGAGACACTGTAAAGAAATTAAAATTTCTATTCTATCAGATGTCTTTCTTGCAGAACTTGATACTTGCTTTAGAGGTGTATCCCTTTTCTGAAGATCAGGAATATATTCCTTAATTCTATTGCTGCTGGGAAAATAAAGTGAGATACAAGTGTTTGCTTGCTTGTAACTGTTTAGTTTCCAGAAACTCCTTTAAAATGGCTTAACTTAAAAAAAAGGACTTCCAAAATTATATCAAATTAAGAGGTTTTTTTGTATATATATATTTTAAAATTAAAATATTTATCTTCTTGAGTGTGAACATTTTTCAGCATCTGGAGTCAATTACTAGAGTATGGCATTCTTTGTAAGTCAAATGTGAGATAGCAATCAGTCTTTTAACTCCATAAAATCTGTTAAAGGTGACATGGGAACATAAAAAAGTGCATGTGGGGGAGGGTAGACAAGAGGCTTGACTATAAAAGGAGCAGTAGGCTTTTTTACCCTTCCTTGAAAATTGTACTTTTCAGATCTTACAGACTTTCAAGTCTTGCAGAAATGGAATGTAGCTGAAAAATAAGTGATGCGTATGTGTTGATAGTTCTTGAAGCACTTTTGTCCTTCTGAAGACTGTCCAATTCATATGGTAAAATTCTTTTTTTGTTGTTGTTGTCAGTCAGAGGTGACAACACTACAGTGAGGTTTTTAAAATCAGAAGGATGTGTACTTAGCATTTAAATTTTCCATTTATTTGACGTGAAGAGATGCAGTACCAGAAGTTAAACTGACTGAAGCTTGTCTCAGGATTATATCTGGGGAGAGGCTATGATATCTAGAGCTGTTGTTGATTATCATAATTCCTGCAATTCCCTTGTAAAGTTTCAAAAAGGAAAAAAAAATAAATAGAAATACTAACGTAATACAGTGGCATAAAAAAGACTAGTTACCTTAAAATAATTGAGCTTTTCAGTGAAAGATGTTGCTCAGGGACAAATCCATTAAGACTTAGAATGGAGAGATTCATTTGATACTCATACAGGATGACATTTCACATTTGTATAGGAGCTATACTGCTTTTTAAAACAAATATAGTAGGGCTAAGTGTCTGATTAAGAAGTCCCCATCCTACCTTCTTATGTAAGTAATTTATTTTTCTTCCTTAAGCAGGTTATATGGGTGTGACAGGGCTAAGAACAGCAGCTTTCCGAAGCTCCAGCTCACCTGTGGTGCTGTAGCATGTCACTTGGCACAGTGCTGCAGCACATGCACCGCAGCAATTCTGGCTGTGTAGTGGAGGGTTGGCAGCCAGGTGTCCCTGGTAGCTCCATGTGTGCATAAAGTCGTGCTTTAGATACCAAGTGACAGTGTAGTCCCAGTGCCTTTTCACTACGTGGCATTCCTGGTACTGTACAAACATTACCTGTAGCTGCACGTAGATCCATCTGAATGTGAGCTCATTTTTGATCAATCTCCCCAACATGATTAAAATGCAGAAAAATTGCAGCAGTAAGCCAACAATGTGTTTCCAGAAGGTTACTCAAATAAAACACTCCTTCAAGAGTATTAGGCATACCTGAAAAGGTGTTTTAGGAACTTGATATACACATATGCCATATAAACAAAGTGTGCTGTCAAAATTCTTAGCAGGACAGTTCTTGAAAGCGCTTTTGTGGTGGTAATGCAGGAAATAATAATGAAATAAACTGTACTTATTAGGAAAGCTACTGTATTGTTAGGAAAGCTACTTCTTATCCGATTCTGAATGTAAAGCAAATTTTTTGTCCATTCGAACCAAACTGGGATTTACCACCTAGTTTATATGCAAACTCATTGCTTCATATTGCTCTTTATATACTTTTTACTGAGCTTTTAAATAGAAGTCTTCATCTTTCAGTGTCAGTTTTGATAGATATGTGAGAAGGCCATAAGGATAACAGGAAGAAAACTGTTCATTTTGACAGTGAACTGTGATCTAGCTTGCTGCATATGTTTTTGTGAGAGAGAATTACATGCAGTGGTAGAAGGTTCAGAAAAGGGTTCTCACTAACCAAAGTAACAGGAAAATATGGAAAATTTTGGTAATAAAAAAGTGAGTGAGCATCTATGTTCTTTAGACACTAGTATGGCTCTAAAAATCTGAATTAAGAAGGGATTTGGTGAAGCTGGTAACAGAACTGAAGAATATGAACATGTGACTGAGACTTGTGCGTGAGTAATCCTGTTAGATCCTACGTACTTGACTTGGTTTTAGTTCTGTTTCCCATTGTTTATTTGTTTTGAACATCTGTAAGATAAGAATGAGTAGAGATTCCAAGTAAATTAAAAAAACCTCAGCAGAACCTCCCCCAACAAACAAACAAAAAACTAAACACCAACCCGCACCGCCCCGCCCCCCCCTTCCCCCAAACGAAAAAGTGGCTCATAAGCTGTCAATGTAGTTAGCTTTCACATAGGAGTGTCAAATGCAAATTGCTGGAATTTGTTTTGTTTGGGTTTTGCACTCCCCCCCTCCCTTTTTTTTTTTTTTTTTTTTTTTTTTTTTTTTTTTTTTTTTTTTTTTTTTTTTTCTCCTGTGTGATACCTGTCATGGACAAATGCCTAATCTGATGGATTTAGGGCTTGGTTACAGCAAGTAACATCCTTCCTAGGGACGAAGGATGTGGTGGAAGTTTCTGTTGTGGAGTAGTGGTAAGCTTGGAATGGAGCTTAAGTTTTTGTATGCATAACCAATTCCCTTAAAAACAAGTAATGAACAGCCAGAAGGTGGTGGCTTGGATGTAGGTATTATTACTGAGTCATTTCAGAAATTCAAGTGAATGAGCTGGAAGCATCAAAGTTTTTTCTGAGCAGAATTGATTTTAAGGAGGAATAATTGAAAGGTTCTAAGTAAAGCAAACAATAACAGCTGCTGTAAGGATTGAATGAAGAGAGGAAAGATTTAGTGAAGACTGAGAGGAAAGTGTGGGAGGCAGCAGAGATGGCAAATAAATGAAAACAATGAGAAGTGAAGTCCAGCTATTACAGCATATATATATAAATATATATATAAATATATGTAGTTACCATTCACCATCCCTAACCTCTCTTGACACCTTAGCATGTTGGATTTCAATTTGGCTGAACATTGTCGCAGAAAACTGGGGGGCTGGAAGGGAATGCTTCATTGCAGGAGTCAGAAAAGTCGTAGTTGCCAATAAAGGCAGGAACCAAGACAGTAGCTCTTTTTTCCTTCCAGAATAAAACACCTTTTTTCATCTGCCTTCTTCTACTTTATGGGGTGTGGAAGGGAGTGGTGGTAGGGGAACAGTTCTCCTTCTGTTCTGTTGAGAGGCGTGGGGGGGAGTCTAGAATTAGCTCCATCAGTCACAAGCAGGACTGATCTAGTGTTGGCCCTTCCTTGTAATTGGATGAGGTCTGTGTTAGAATAGCTAGTGTTTTGTTAGCTCTTTAACTGCATCTCTTCCTCATTTGTCTATGAAGTGTTATCTTAGAGTAGCAAATTTTGCATTGGGGACATATCTAGTCTATTCTGCTTTCAAACTTCCTCGTACCTCTTGAGTGATTGGGAATACGTTGTATATGATTGCTTGGATTAGTGGTGGCTCCTGTTTGGTACAGTTTTAAAGAAACAAAGACAAAAGGTGTAGCTTTGGCAGTCTAGGATGGGGCTTGTTTGAATAAAATAAAAAATAAAGAGGAGAAAAGAAAAAACCCCACCATACCTCAAGCCTCTTTCCAAACCTACGCAACGGTTCCTTAAATTTGAAGGGGATTTCTTTAGTGTTGAAAGCAATGATGGATCAAAATGGCTGCTATTTCTTGTGCACAAAAATCGAGCATAACTGGAGAGGATAGATATGATTAGAATCAAATAAAGGCTGTGGAGAGTAGGTGTGGGTGAAATGATTCTGCACTTAGGAGTGGCAGACTGCAGTTGCATTGTGTCTTCTACACCTGAGAAAGAATTTGTCTGTATAGTATAGTGTGATTCCAGTCATATTAACTCTGTGCATTTTAGTAATCTTTTTTTCTTGTAAGTTGAGTGTGTTTTTGTATTTTGTTAGTTCTCTGAAAACTGTTAAGAAGGTTAATTAAAATTATCAGTTTCATTTATTTCAGATTAATGTACTTCTGTCAAGAATCATACAGAATTTTGTACATTGTGTGTTTTTTCTGTATCACAAATTTTAAGCCCCTGAACATTAGTATTTATGTTTTTTGGAGAACACATTTTGCATGTAACGCTTTAATTAAAATATTCCAAATTTTAGAAGTATTTCCTTTGAAGTACCTTTGGCTAGTTATTCAGTTTTGGTCAACAGGTAAAAGTCAAAGCTTTAAAAATTTTTAAAACTACTTCTTAATTAGTTTTGTAATCTTTGAGTATGAGTGACAGAAGTTTAAGATGTCTTTGTTCATTCATTTTTTTGAAATTCTGATGTTTAGAAGACCCTTCAGAAGAGTTAAAAATGGCATATGACAGCAATGTTTAGTAGCTTCCAGTTGTGGCAGGAGTAAAAAAGAGAAAAATAAAACATTAAGGGCAGTTGCCTTGTTGGAACCCAAATAGTTACTGCAGTCAGATCTCAGAGGCTGATGTAGGTAGAAAATACCCCCACGGGAGTATGACAGAGGTGTTGGCCCTACTCTGGCCTGTTAAGTCATTCATTCGATTACATTGTCAAACTAGATGTGTAAACTGAGGGCTGTGCTCCTGAGTAGTGTGAAAGAGCGAACGAGCAAACTGAAACTAGAATCATTCTGTAGCCATGAGGTCATTATCCTAAGCAGGAATAAGCTGGTGGGATAGGTGTAAGAGAGCTGGCATCTGCGTGACTGCCACCACTCTGCAACTGGGCATTACAGTGCCAAGGTGTTGTGGATGCTGTGTCGGAGACTTCAGCTACATGGCAGAGGATGTGAGTGTGTTCTGGCACTTCAGGATCAGAGATCAATAAATCCTCGCTAAAAACCCCAACCTGGAAGGAAAGGAAGTTCATGTGAGCATCGTCTTTGGTCTACCACTAGTTGGATGTTCTTTCTGTGTGTCTGAGTTGTTCTTGAACTGAGCTCTCTAAAATCCAGGAGTCTGTTAGACTTGATTGCTTGAGTTCATCTCAGTCTATCAGTGAAGCAAAACAGATGCCTTGTGATTAAAATTAGCAAGGCAACTTCCTTTTGAGTTTCAAAATTTGTTGCAGACAATGAAATTAAAATCAGTCTTTCCTTGTGGGGACTGAATGTCACTGGAAAGAATTTAAATTTTTATTTGTAATACTAACTTTAGAATACAGCTAATTGGAATGTGCTGGAATGTTCTTATAATTGACATTTAAAATCTAACCAACACTGATAAAAGAAATATAAGTAAGAAATTATAGTGGGTAGAAACAAATCCATTTTACAGTTTGTGCTACTGTAAATGATCAGAGCTCTAATACAAGAAAGATGTATTCAGGTGTATTATTGTTCACTGAAATTCCTGTCTATACATATATTCTTTTGTGTGTCTGTTAAACATGATCTTAACATGAAGCCCTTTTTCTCCTAACTCAAAAGCTTTCGTGAAGTTGATGAATGCCATACATAATGGTAAGTTACATTAGAATCTTTTTCAGAGGTTCATTTATCACAAAGGGTAGCCTTTTGTGGAAAAGACTGATTGAAGGTCTGCATATTCTATGGATTGGGTGAAATACAGGTCTGCAGTGCGTCAATTGTTCAGTACTTGAGTGAAAACTTTTGTAGATTGTCTGCAGGAGCCTGATAGGTCAATAGTTCCTCAGTTCTCTTTTTATGATCTTTTTGTATGTGTGAAGTAAAACGATAACAGTTTTATTCCAGTTCTGAGATTCTTTTCTTTAATTTTGTGAATAGTGTTTTCTAGTCCTTCTTCTGTGCTCCATTCATAGGTGTGTTATAGTGGTGTCTACCTCAGGCATTCTCCCACTTCCCTTCCTGACTACTTAAATTACTACAAGTAATGCATGTGAAGATAGCCTTGTTTTGTCCATTCTTTGTTCTGACAGCCTGATGCTGCTCATTTGTGTCACTGATAACAGAACTATCAGTTTCAGAGGGAGCAATATTGAATCTTTAATGTATCTTATGACTGTTTCCCTTTAGTGTTCAGCACTGGCTTTGTATCCCTGTTTCTGTATTCACTCATAGCCACTGGAAATGAAATATCTTATTAAATTAGTTTGGTTTACTTTTTCAAGGATATTGTTAGTTTGTAGGAAACAATCATAGATGAATTCACAAGTTATTGGAAGATTTAAAACTCTCTCATGAGGCTAATTTTGAAGATTATCAAGTTTATTTCTCAATATGACACTTAATTGGTGTCAGGTGATCTATTAATAAAAATTGGAAATTTTTATTTATTTGTGCCAGCCACAAATAGAAGTTTTCTTACTGCTGTGCACATATGTTAGAAGAGCAGTGTTGTATGCATTGCTAATTGTATTAACTTGAAATTCAGCGTATGCAAAAGAATTTAATGTGTGAAACTTTGCATGGTCAAGTTTTTTTGCATTTTAAGCTAGCAGTCGTTAGAGTTTTATAGAACTTTTGCTTTTCACACTGTCAGAGCCATGAATTACACCTGTTAAGCAGATGCCTAGAGTGGTGGGCCTCTTAAATAATAAAAATTCTAATATAACATTAACTTTATGTTTCGTAGTCTACATGTGGTGAGAAATATTGAAATTTCTCTAGATTTGCTTTGCTTTAGTAAAACAGGTTTAGCTTTTTTTCCTTTTGATATAGGGTTTCCCTCTCACTCTCCCAGGTATACAGTGCTCTGAACCAGCTTTGAGATGAAGGAAAGCAAGCTCACCATTTTTCTGAACAAAAATAAAACATCTGAAGGGTATCTGACAAAGTGTGCTGAATTTGGACTTGGTGAGTTTCTGCTGTTTTGTAAGCAGAGCCTTTTTGCTGTTTAATGTTGAAAAGGTATAGATTGCCAAGACAGTGCAGAATAGAAATCGGTGGAATGCCATTTGTGACTTCTTTCCACATTGCACTTTTTGGTTTTTAAACTAATGGCATAGATAGTTGGAAGGGGATATGTTGTCAAACAGTAGTAATGCTTTATATAACTTACTGTTGTGGAACAGCATAATGGTAGCTACATGTTTGTCTTGGAATGGTGTTTGGACAGGATTTATCATCTAATTACCTTCTTTTGGGGTGGTGGGAAGGTGGTGATGATATTTCGTTATACCTTCTGAGGTAAAGTTGGTCACTTTTTCCCCCCAATATTGCCTTTCTTTCCTTCCCTCCCTCCCTTCATCCCAGTATTGTAGGGATCTTGTTTTGATAGAAGCATATATCTGGGTGAAATAAATGAGGGTAGGTAGAAATATTGATAATATGAACAACAAGAAGAGATCTTGCCATGTGTGATTATATAGGATTAAGAGAAACTATTAAAACTTGCGATAAATATTTAAATAAAGGAAGATCATTTACTCCAACAGCATATTCAGATTACATGTCAGGATAATGCTGAGGATTGTAAACGCCTCTGTCAGTAAGAGTTTTGATGGAGTCTGTGTGAGGAGCTTGTTTTTTCACTGCACTGAGTTTAAGCTAGCTGCACATCAGCAATAAAGTACCAAAAAGAGCACCTGTGAGTTTAGTTTGAGTGGAAACAAATACAAGTTTGGAGCAGAAAAGTTTGTTATTAATAGTTTTGCTATAAAGATGGACAAACCCTGTCAGTTGAAATTTGGTACTGACAAATTCTGAAGGAGAAAAGATAAAAGCTAAAATACTGAACTGGTTTGAAAGAATCTGGTCCTAAAGAAGAGGACTAGAAAATGGAATCATGAAAGCTGTTCCACTGAGATGCCTTCCTTAATAGAGAGGAGTCAAGACACTTCAAGGCAGACAGTGGCACACTGCAGTTTTGCCAGTAAGAGACTCTGTGTATTCAGTGCTATGTTTTGCAGTTGTATAGTCAACTTCTTATATCTTTCATGCTTTTTTCAAAACCGTTTTCTAAAACCCACAGCATTTGCAGTTGAGAGCTGTAAAGTTGTCAGTGCAGTTCACTGTGTGATGAGCCGTACTCTGGATCTTGCAGTCAAACTTTTCTGACTTCACCTTGCAGTCTCATTTCTTCTTCTATGGGTCTACCACTGAAAAGGAGCAAGAGTGATTCACATAACTGTATATGCATATATATACATACAGAACGTACATCTCTCTTGGCAGTTTTAGTGCATACTTTAAGAAAAGACTATGAGAAGCAATGACCTGATTATTTTATGTAAGAGATAGCCGTAAATTGTAATGTTACCTTGTTGCCTTTCAGTGGTTACTTCAGTTCTTGCTTATTCTGTCTTCTGTCTATTTCATTCTTCTGTTGCTGTTTTTAGGTCTTTGTTATTGATTGTTCTGTCTTCAGCTAATTTTTGAGTTGCAGTGAGGAGAGTCATAATACAGAACAGACATCCATTGTGCCAGTCTCAGTGCTGTGATTTTTTTTTTTACAAGACGACATGTTTCCAAAGAAACTTCAGTTCTGTAGCCTTGGCCACTCCATCAATGCAGGCAAAATTCAGTATATATGGTATGATTATTTTTTTTAAACAAGATAACCTAAACTAAACAGAATCTGTACTGAGTGTGAATTACAACTTTTGAATCTAGCCCATCTTGGGCAAAGTTTTTCAGTGTTGATAAAAAGACATCTGCCTATATTGAAGCATGGAGACAGAGGTGCTCAGCTAAACCATCTAAATTGATAAAAACTAAGAACAAGAGAAGGGCAAATTAAAAACTCATCCTGAAGTAGTTCTGTTATGCACATTTTGAAGTACTGAGTAATTACTGTTTGATTGTCAGATATTGCAGTTTTAAGTGTAACTAACTGTCTGACCATGAGGTTCTAGAATACCACTTGAAAGCTGTAACTGCTATTTGTAGGCCTTCAGAAATTTGGGCAACAGCTGCCTCGTCTTCCCCCCTGCCCCCTCCCTTAGAAGACATCAGACCCCCATCACTGGAATCCAAAAGGGAGAAACTCCCATAAAGGACTGTATTGTGTTCACAGTGAAGAAGAATCTAATGCTTCCAGTGACTCACAAATCCAGCACTGAGGTAGATTGCTGTCAGAGTGATTTGAAGCTATGCTGTGTTTTCAGAGATCTTAAGCAAACACAGTAAATTCTTCTGAAATCATTAAGAAATGCAGATCACAAGTCATGCTCCTATTCATGAATACTCATTAAGTGAACCTAAAACTACTTTGGTTTTAGTTTGTTGTATTTGAGTAACTTAGGCTTGTATGTATTGGCTCACTGTTACAAAAGTGAACATTTTAAACTTTAAACCTTAAAAAGTTGAGGTGTTTATCAATTGTTCTTATGTATCTGTTTAACTTTCTTTTTTACAAAGCTCTTTCTGTGCTGCTACACGCTCGAGGTTATGAACATACGTGTCTCAGATATGATCCCGGAGCTCTTTATCTTAACATCCTATTCTAGAAGAGTACTTGAAAACATTTTTACTCATGGTAGAACAAGCATGAAATTCTTAACATGTCCTATTTCATAAAGCTGAACTAATTGTGAAATGTAAACAGGCAGTTACAAAGCATTTCAGAAATCATTGTGAGAAGTCAGAACATCTGAAGGAAACAAGGGAAAGAAGTTTTGTCCCGGTGTCAGCCATCTTCCACCCCCCAAAAAGACTGAACAGTTTAACTAAGGTGTAACTTTGCCACGAGATCCATTATGAAAGTTTTCAACTATTCAGAAAGGATTGGAAGATACTCATTGTGCAAGGCTGGAAGCATATTTAAGGCTAATAATTATGAAGACCCTTCCTCACACTCAAAATTCCTTCATTTTAGATTTCTAGAGGCTGGGAGAACATTTGAGAAAAGAATTACTACATGCTTGCCTTTTGTTTTATAGTTTTCTTGTGGGGCTGTTACCGTTCATTGTTAGAGATGGATATAGTGAGACAGAAGAACATTACAGTTCTCCCTGTCTTCCTAATCTAACACGTCATTCAACTGTCTCCTTGTGTCATATTCAGACCTTTTCTCTCAGAGGGAAAATTCATCCTGGGTGGGCTATGAAAAATGTGGGTTTGAGCCCTTCTGCAGTGGAGGGCTGCAGTGTAAGACCTGTATCAACTTGGATTAATTCAAAGTGAGTGCATGCCTGCTGACGTGAATGGTCATCAATTGACATGGAATCAAGTGTAAAATACTATTGTTCACTCTAGCAGATGGGACTAGCTGAACACAGCAGACCATTCCAGCACCACATGGATCTGTTCTGATCCTTCACCCCCACTCTGTTGTTGAATAGGTTTCTGATTGATTGTAGATAGTGGTACAATCATGGGGTTTAACCACAGGGATGGGAGTAGATAGAAGAGATTACCTGAACATCTTTTGTTGGCTGAGCTGCCAAGGATTTGAGGTTAATTGTGATGGAGTTTGATAGCAAACTTCAGGTCTTTGGTGTATATGTAGGTGCTAGGATCATGGATTCACCATATATGTCACATTGCCACGCTGGATTGTGTTCCTTGGTTGTTTCAAGGTTCTTGTCAAGTATTTTGGTCTTTGACTATAGATCCACTCCTACAGAGTATTCTCAAAGGGAATAATTGTGGCAGTCTGCCTTCTGTCTATAGCTGTGAAACTGGAACAACTGTTTCAAAACAGTTAGGAAACATGTACACTTGTACTTTGTATCTTCCTTCCTGCCCTCCACTCCCAGCAGCGGGCATTCTTTGGGTATTTTGAGTCTGTGAGGTTTTTTAACTTCTACCTCAGTTATGGAGAGTACTCAGAATTCCCTTTGTGAAAGGAAGCCTTTGGCTGTTGATCTGTGACAAGCTGCTGTGCCTCCATCAAAAAAGGATGCCCAGTCACTGAGAGGGCTACAAATGTAGCTTGTTATCCAGCTGCAGATCAGTAGCTTTCACCTCTAGAACTGCTAGTTTTACTGCAGTCTTGTAGAAACCTATCTGGAAGTGAATTCTACCACTTTACTCATCACCAGCAGGAAAATAGTGTGATTATTTGATTCTTAGATTTCAGATTTCTTCGTGAAGGAAACAGATTGGCCCTGGCATCCAAGCTCATTATCTCATAAATTTAAGTGAAATATTGTTGCTGCCTTGGCAGTTTCAAGTGCAACTTTGTTCTCCTTTGACAACTGTTAAAAATAACCCGTTTTTATTTGCTTCTGTTTTGCATTAGATTGATTTCAGTTTATGATCATATTAAAAAATAATAGTGGGGTACTTCTTCCACTGTTAACGTTGTACTAGGATAGAACATGTTCTTTCTTGTGACATGGAACTTAATCAGTTTTTTGTGCATGTTTAGTTAGTAGTGAATGGACTGCTTCATGCGAAGACACTTGCATTTTGCACTGTATAGGAAGTTGCCATGGGTTTAGTGGAGATTTTTGATATTACCGAAGTGAAGATACTGAAAATGTGTCTATAGCTTCAGTTTGTGTAAGGAAGTTCTTGTTCTTATAACTCATAATTTCCTTTTGTTTCTGTGATGTCTACTGCGAGTTCCCTTGAGGTTGTTATCGCAACCCCGTGCCTATCTGTCCTCCCACTAGTAGTAGTTAGTAGGAAGGTTTTGTAGTTCTGTGCAACTTCTGTAGGCCTGCAAGTTCACATTTGAAAAATAGCCTCTTTGGCCATATTGTTCTTATTCCTGAAGTTTTGACAAAGTGCTAAGATGAGTAACCTATGAGTGATATCTCAGATGACTTCCTCTTTTCAGAATTGTTGCAATAGTTTCAAACTTCTGACCTACAGAAGAAAATAGAGCTTTAGGGAGACGATTTTATGAGTTTCCTAAGAAGCAGTCTAGATGTTGTCTCACTTCATTTTGGCTCACAGTAAGCTTTAAGTCTGTTGTCCAGTTTACAGAAAAAAAAAATCTAAAACACATATGTTCCTGTAATAGGAATGGATGGTCTATGGGTATAAAAGTAACCAACTACTGCCTGCTTTTTCTCTCTTGCTGAACTAGGCAGTCACCAGCATAAGAAGGGAATGTAAGAGAGACGGATAATGGAGGGGGCTGTAGTACTAGAAAATCAGAAGTGAGGATTTCATAGCGAGATACAGAAATTGTGGTGGAAAAGCTTAGTGTATTGATGTAATCTGTGAGATGCAACACTGTGGAAATCCAGGATTTAATCAGTTCCATTAACTCTTCTGCTCATGGAACTACTTACTTTAGAGATTTTGAATAAACCGACTAAAATTGTTCTGTGTGCCACCTGGTCTGTATTGCTAGTTTTGATTTGAGGCTATTTTGTTTTTCACTATTCTTGAAGTGCTTTTATATCCTCTGTTACCAAATTTGTCATTGATGGTGCATAAAGAATACATTTTTTTCTGGTCTGCATTATGTGATGTATTCTGTCCTCTATAGTACTGCCTTTCTGTGCCAAGCAGCCACTTATTTATTGTCCAGAGATGCCTTTTTTTTTTTCAAGTTGCCTTTCTGTTAAGCCTTTTGAGCCAGCAGTGTAGGCTACCATGTGCATTTTACCTGTTAGAACCTGAAGTTCGTGCTCTGCAGCTATGTTAGTGGTGTCACGCACAGTCAGACCTCACCTGAACAGTGTTACGTGTCCATTTCCCCCTGGAGCTGAATAACTGTGTTCTGGTTAATGCTGAAGTTTGTATTTGACCATGCTACTTATGGTGCTGGCAAATTACACAGTGCCGTTCATTACAAGTTACAGCTCTTTGGCTTTTCAGTAATATGGGAAGGACTTCAAGGTGTATTGTTTGTTTTAAACATTAATGTAGTTTACAGAGGTTTGCTCAGGTATTTGTTATCATTCCTTCCTGATCCAGAAAGTGATTTATCTCTCCCCAAACCCCAAAGGACGGCTTAGTATGTTAGAGGCATTTCAAATGTGTATTGTCTTGGCTTTCTAATAGATATACACCTAGTTTTTATACAGGTATTTTTGAAACAGTGTGAAAATCAAGAAGTTATTTGAACGTTCAGCATACAGTTCTTACTTGAATGCTGCATGGAGTAGTATCTTGGTTGCATGACTGGTGTCAGAAGGTGCATGTACTTTGTGTTAAGTAAGGGATTGCTAAATGGAAATAATTATCCCAAAAAGAGTGTGCTAATAGGTCATATTTGTCCTGTATTTTGCAACAGCAACAAATACTGGTTTTAATACTACTACAACAACTGGCAACAGATCTTAGCTTACCTCATTCCACTGGCAAACCAGTTTACTGCTTTTCTTTCTTTTGAAATATTCTTTTGCCTATGATTTCATAACTACCTGCTTGTATTCCAGTATTTTATTTTTAAGAGGAAGAATAAACCTTATCATTAAAATAGACACAGCGGAAGCTCTGCAGTTATTATTTTAAAAATTAAGAATTAAAAAAATCTATAATAGCTTTAAAATTTTGGAGTTGTTTTCCTTTCTGGCAAAATATCCTTAATTTTTAGTACTTGTCTCTCACCAAAAATTTTGTTTTCTCCTCTCATTGCTGTTGATGTTTTATGAGAGTCATAGCGTTTGTGGTGATGAGCTCTTACGGTTTACTCACAGGTGTTGTGATATTTCATTATTTTTATTCTTAAAATGTATGGTTCCTGAAGCCTGATAATTCATGAGAATCTCATGTTTTCAAGAAGGTTTGTATATTTAATTGTTTTACTGCATTCAGAAAACAAAGGGTCAATTCTCATTCTTTTTAGTAATTTGAAATTGTTGATTAAAAGCAAATTGAAAAATCTTCTGAGGACCTGGGTTATATTTCAGTTTTTGTGGTTGTAGTTATGTAACATTTAAGAGTAGACTCAGTAGCAAGGCTGTTTGTTAATAATGTTCATTTTGGTGGTGTGTAGGGATGAATTAGAGCAGGATCCATAAAATGTGCTGTCTAGTTAGATGATCCAGCTAGAACTGAAAAAAGATCATGGCAAAGGGAACACTTCAAGGATCTTAACTGCTAACAGGGCTGTAACTGTAGGTTTTGGGGATGGTGACCAAAAAGAGTCCAAGGAGGGGGAGGTGTGCTAAATGGAAAAACAATATGAAGGTCAGTAAGAAAGCAGAGCAGGTGTGGAATTTCTCTATGATGAAGAGACTGGGGAGAAGATAAGTCACTAACCTTGGTTAGGCAGGAAGAAAGTGTTGTCGCAATGTGTCTTCAGCTGCTTTTTCATATCTTCTTTCTCCAATGGGTCTGGCTGATTCTTTCTTCCGTTTTTCTTGACAGTTAATAGAGTCAGGGAATTTAAGATGCATCAGTGCTTGCATATTATGTGTGGGTTTGGATGATGTTAGTCTCCCTTGACTGCCTGTGCTGAGAGGGATATCTGGGTGGCGAGTGGTGTTTTAACATTGCGTATCTTCTTACTGTCACTGCCTTCTTCAAATCATTATTTGTATGAGTGACAAACTAGCTCCACCCTTTGCCTTCTAACTGGCGTTTCAGTTCTGTTGCTTTTTTTGATCTAACCATGTTCATTCTACTTCTGTTTACTCCCTGTGGCACTCTTCCTCTAACTGCAGTTCAGTGCTACCATGCTTGATATTCCTTGGCCAGCTGACAGCTCACTTATCTAATGCACGTGGAGCCTAACGGTTTCATAGACAGGTACTACTTCTTGTCCTGGGCTTCTGGTCAGTAGGGTTTTTTTTCCCAACCTCTATAATGAACTTTACCCTGCATGTAGATGAACAGAAGTAATGGCTTCACAGAGGGCTGTGAACTCTTCGTATTTAAATTGCTAACTTACAAGTCTGACTAAAGTTAATGTGTTCAGTCATTTGTTGGCTGTTCTAGCAGAAATGTTAGTCAAGCATTCCTATAGATCATGGATGGAATTATAGTTTGTGAGTAAATGAAATACCACCAGTTCTATCGGCAAATCTGAGTACCTTGTCCTCAGACTTGCTGTCAATATTTTTTTGAAAAAGTACAAGGAATTATTAGTTGCCAAAATTACAGTTTTGAACAAATGTATGTTGTTTAGTAACACTTACTTTAAAGTTTAAAAGTATTTTTTCCATTTGTATGGTGTGTGTTCTCTTATATAGCCCAATACTTCATTCTTTACTTAACAGTAATACATTGAAAGAACAAACTCTGATAGCAGACTCAGTTGAAGGCAGGCATTTTAGCCAAAAATTCTGCCACTGTTAATATTTGAGCAGTTTGTAATGCACATTAATATTTGATTTATCACACATGTTTTACAAAAACTTAAAAGCGAATCAATCTGTGTTCCCTGAACTGTAGAATGTTAAATGATGAGAGCACTTGTATCAATCAGCATGGTTAGAATTTCTACACAGGAGCTTCTGCATTACGTATTAAGTGATCTTGTTTGTCTTTATTAATTTTCTACTGTGTATTTACATGGTTACTAGTAAACAGAGGGAGGGGGAGAGAGAAGGATGCATGTAATCGTTTTTGTAATTTTTTTCAGGTATTTTTAGCAGCAATGATGTAGCAGTATCATTTCCAAATGCAGTATCTGGCTCAGGATCTAGCACTCCCGTTTCCAGTTCTCATTTACCTCAGCAGGCTTCAGGCCACTTGCAGCAAGTGGGAGCTCTATCACCTTCAACTGCGCCTTCTATAACTACTGTTGTTGCTGCAACTCAGGTAAAATATCACAAGAGTTTAAGATAGAAAACCGTGTTACTGACCTGCTTAATGTCAATGTTAAAAGAAACCGTAATTTTGGGGGAAAATTGGTTAATAAACATATTATTTGTTGGGAAATTTTGAAGTGGCTGGAAGTTCCTCATAGTATTACATAGTCTTAATTTGTAGAGCACATAGGGGTTTTTTTTTAAATGTAGTCTGAGGAAGTGCTTATTAATAATAACTATATTATGACTAGTAGCATAAATACTGGTTGCAGTTCATCCGTGTTCTAACCAATGTTTTATCAGAATATAAGGAAGGATTTTAAAAAGTAAAATATGTAACGTTTTCTATGTTTTATGCAAAAATGATGGTATCAGTTAGAGTGGTTTGTTTGGGAGATATAACAAATGGACAACTAGCCCTGGCAAAGAGATGGCCAAGGCTGATGTCTTGGTGACAAATGAATGTTGACGTATATGTTACAGTTTTGTATTTGAAAAGTCATGTAAATGAAGAGTCATAGTTCATGTTTGTTGGTGAAGGAATAAGGGAGGCATGGGAGAAGTGCAAAAGGGTGGCATAGTTGGAGTAATGAACCAGAAGAAATACCTTTATAATAGTATTTTGTATGAATTTAAGTTGGACAAGATTACATTTATCAAGATAAGAGAGTATGAAGTTATAGTTGCAGAAAGTCACCATAGTTGTTGTTGTAGTATGAAGGAATACTGCAATATATATGATGATTTTATACTCCTTGTTTCTTGCATTTTTCATTTTCTGATGGGAATCTCTCTTACAATGAATGTATCAAATATATATCCTTGTGTGCTTAAAAGCAATGAACTTGTAATTTATCTACAGCAATCTAAGATAGTGGATATAAACATGAAAAAAATCAAGCTTAATGTGTGTGTGTGTGTGTGTGTGTGCGTGTGTGTGTGTGTGCACAAGCAGGTGGATAGCAGAAAGGTTGTGTGAACACCAACACAGATTACATTTCAGTAGCAAATAGGAATTTGTTCTTATAGGTGGCAGTTCATATTTTTGCATCATTCTTCTGGTTTTCTAAAGAAGTAAGGTGGTTTCACCCAAAGTTGAGTGGTACCTCTTTTGCACAAATTGATAGAAACTACTTTAAAGAAATTAATTAAGAATTTGGTACTTAAGGAAGTTCTGTCTTTTTTTTCATTTCCAGAGATCATTACACACACTAACTCACTGGCAACACTTAAATTGAACAGTTTGGAGGGAAGGGGTTGTGTCATAGTTCAGTAGCAGATTAAAAGTTGTTAAAAACCCCCAAATAAGTCAATGCTCAGTTTTCACAGAGGAGAGGTTTGCCATCAGAGTCTTGGGAGGACATGGCTTTTTATACAGCTCAATGTATTCATAAATGGTCTGGGGCAAGGAGGAGGAGGAGGAACACACACCCAAGTTTGCTGACTATGCTGGGTTATGCAATGAGCCATTATGAAGATCGGCTTTCACAAACTGCTGAAAGACTGCAACGAGCCTGTGTTGACAAGGTGGTAAGAGGGTAAATAAAATCAATGTTAAAGGGAAAGGACAGTTTCTATTCAAAACAGATACGGTACATGCCAAAAGAGGTATAAAAAGAGCCACGGCAGTGAACAATGGCAAAGAACATCTTTATAAGAAGTGAGTAAATAGTAAGGGACTTGTGGCCTCAAAAAGGGACACTGAGATGGGATAAGACAAAGGTCTGTAAAATTAGTTGACATGGAGAAGTTAAATAAGCAAGAGTTGTGCATCATGACTTCTTTTTGTTAACCTCTGTCAGAAAATAAACAGATTGAAAAAGCAATTGGACAAAACTCGTATTTTATGGGTCAGGAAGAGAAATACTGTAGTATTTTTTCCTCTGCTGTCACAAAAAAAGAGAAGTATACCCTAGGAGATGGACTTTCTCTTACTATTTAGCTGAACTAGAGAGCCCTCCATAGGTCAACTGCATTAAATTCCTGTCCTTCCTTTGCCTTTGTTTCTTGTGAGTTGCCTTGGGGGCTTTTTTTTTTCATCCCCAAAGAAGCCAAGGAATTGTGTATCTTGCCTCACTACCAAACTTCTTTTCGTGGTCATAGATTTACTTGTCAGGATCATAATCACAGGTACTAGCATTTAACGAGTCTTGGGTTTGAGATATACAGGGAGATTGAAATTGCGAGTTTTGGTTGACAGCCATAAAGGTGAGCTCCTGTATTTGAATTAACAAAGTCCTCCACTGCTTCAGAGTCTTTCAGTGCATAAGATCTGTACTACCTTGGAGAAATTCAGCCAGGAGAGATAAGTTTAGCATGCAGTTGTTCTCCCCCTGAAGCAGATTTTTTTTTTTTTTTAATCTTTTCCCCTACCCCCCACCCCCTTCCCATTTAGCATAAATGACTGATTAGATGTCAAGGGTTAGGGTTTACGTACTTCTGTGAAGTTCCATCAGAGTGCTGTCTGCTTACTGGGCTCTTGTGCATGTATTCTCAATGTTTACTCACCTCTTGACCATGGAAGTCTTCAAATAAGAGTGTGCCAGTATGTTTCTTGTATAGTGTTCTGATTAAAAGAAAACCATCATCCTAGGTTATAAGCTAAGGTAAGCTTGCACCTCTATAGCTGGAAAAAAAATAGTTAAAAATTAGGTTTTACTTAAACTATTAGTTAAGAGAGCAAGTATGACCAAATCTTGTCTGCTCAGTTACTCAGTCATGTTAGCAGATATGCTATTGAAACAGTGCTAAAACTTGGAATAGCCTCAAAGATGTGCTATTAAGGTACATCCTGTAAGATTTCAGCTGTTTTTTAAAGTCTCTGTTGGGCATTTGTAATTATGATTTTGGGGACATCATAAATTTGTGAATTTTCAAGGATTTTTTTTGCATGTCTCTTTTTAAAAAGAGTGTTAAGAAGTTCTAAAGAGAAGGTCTTGGGAAAAGATACGTTCCTGTAGAATTAGTCTCAGAATTAGCTGATAGATTCCTGTTAAAATGGCGTGGTAGGCATCTAAGGCAGAAAATGTTGTTCATAGCATTAAAAAACTTGCAAACAGTTGAAAGCAACTGTGCTATATTAGGTAATACTATTATTAAAAACTGTTATTAAATCAATACTACTCAAAATGATAAAGTAACTTGTTATTTTTAATAATTTACAGGCCTGTATAAAACTTTGGTGATTAAAATCCCAAAGTGCTGTTTTTTCCTTCAACAACTAAGCAACACTGATTTTAAAGCTTAAAAAACCTCACAGCTTGAAAATCTTGGATTTTGAGTTTTCATTCTGTTCACTACTATGATAATTTCCATACTGTGGTTTTTGTTTGTTTGTTTTTAAGACAAAAACACAGTATGAGCCTTGTTACAATCGCCTTTTCTGTCTCATTTTCTTTTCTCTCATGCCACTCGCAATTTTTATTCCAGACTAGTAAATCCAGAAGACATCATGAACTTGTGTTCCATGTTCTGCTGTAACTAATTTGAAGTGCTGGTGTTTCTCACCAGGTGGGAAGCAGTGGACTAGTAAAAATGCCACTTGCTGGAGATGCAGATTATTTTGCGTGCTTTTCCTTTTTTTATATGTCTTGGGCATAGGCTCAGGTTACATTGCTTAATTCAATAAGGCTTTATTAGCTAACAATGCATTTAACAGTTACAAAGTGTAGTAAAAAAGGGGTACAGTCCACACAAATATTTTCTCCTGATTTTCCATGAGTTGGTATTCTTGACATGGTTGTGGGTACTGCCTGTTTCATATGTAACAGTAAATTGCTGTATCCCAAATGTGTGTCTTTTCTCTCATGTGTGTCTTTAACTTTCATGTGGTTATTGATATGTGCTCTGTTATTGAGAAAAATAGCTGCCTTCTATTTGGATATTGAATATCATCTTAACTTTCCCCTTTTAAGCCAGGTCATGAGTTGCACCACTTGAACATCCTATGCTTGGTTTTTATCTCAAATATTTCATAGTGTTTCACAGTTATAGCAAAAAAATGTTTATTAGTCTGTTATGCTGTTCTGTTATAATTTGCTGTACTGCTCTTTCTGGTAAGTTATTCTTAATTATTAACATATTCATAAAAGAAAGGGTGATCTGGGTGCCTTAGTATCTTCTGGTGTTGCACAGCAGGATTTGTTTTTATTCCTTTAGTAGTGTATAACTGAATGTTTGCTACTTTGGTTGGGATTAAGATTGAAATTGCTTGAGCTGTGTGTTCCTTTGGATGATTTAAATTAGTGAAATTACCCTACTAGAGCTCTGTGGCCAATTCTTTTTGGGGTCCCCAGGTGCTGAATGCAGAGTCAAACGGCAGAATTGGAAGTAATGGTTTTTGACTGGGCTGTCTTCAGTCATTGATTGTTAAAGCCATTTAATGGTTCAGACTGTATTGCTTTCAAGAAAAAAACACATTTAAGTGTTTTATAATCTCATTTCAGTAGTGCTTTTAGTGGGAGTGGAAATGGCATGTAGTAGTTTGCTTAAATACACAATCTTTTACTTAAAAAATTTGTAGCTCATCAAATTTCTGGGGTTGGTACTGTATGATCCAGTAAGGTATGATCTTTACATTATAGTAATCTCGGTTCATTGAGAAATTTTAAGGATTTATTCTTATTTTGAAACTTCAGTATCAAGTTTTCAGTTTGTATTCGATTTTTTTTTCATTCTACTCTATGATGGTATCTCTGCTCTTGGTGACCGTAATAAGTACATCCTCAATTTCAAGCAATATGGCACATACTTGTTACTAAACTCTGCTAAAGATGCAATCCAAAAGATTTTCCTACGGTGGGATTTTTTTGCTGCTGCTAGATTTTTCTTTCTTTTCTAAGTGTTTTTTTTCTCTGCAGCTTCTGTTTTATTTTCTTTCTAGATTCCCAACTCTTACTTTATGCAGTGTGCTTCCTTTACCGCAGAGGCAGATAGTGAAGAGGGAAAAGGACAAGAACTATCTGTAACAGCAGTTTTTGTGGCTTGCACAGAGATAGGGAAACTGAATAGTTGCTGTTTATTATTCTTTACATCCAGGATTTGTTTGTGATGGCATGATAGGTCCACTTCAACATAGTGTAATGAGCTACTGCCTCCAGGGTGCAGATGTGGTAATTGGGAAGGTAGGTGCTGCTGCTCAGTTGCAATTCTGAGTGAAAGAAGTTTGCTTTTTATCACTTCCATTGTCCCTTCCAAAGTTCCTTTGGCTTTACTTCCATTAGGAGCAGTACAAAAGCAGCAGGGTTTTCTTTAGCATTCATATAGAGGTGGTTATCCTCCTTTGTCTGATCCAGCTTCTAGGGGGAGATAAGGCTTATTTTTTTCCAGTAGATTCGGAGTTATTTGTTAACAGCAGAGGAATGTAAAAGCTAAGGAATCCTGGGATCTTTTCTGAATGTAGGGCATTCGATGTTTCAGATGCCTGTGTCCTGTGGATTTTATTTTCTCATTTTCTGAATTAATCTCGTCCCTAATTTTGGATCTCTGTATTCCCCTGCTCTTTCTCCAAATTACTAGTCTATACTATTTTTGGCTTCCTGTTTTAGTGGGTTTTTTCCTTGTCATAGTTTAAGTCTGCTTATCATTTTGCATGCTATCAAGGGAACTTTCTTATCCTTTTTATTTTATGTTCTGGCACTCGTGGGAAAACAAATGAAAAGACAGGAAATAGGAACTCTATTCTTAGTTTTTGCTCCTTTCAACAGAGAAGTTAGGAACAGTTTTGGGAGCAATCTTACTTACACCTTCCACAAGAGGGGTGGAATTGTGAAGGAACTTAATAGTATGTCTTAAACAAGTAGATGTTTCTTTGCTGAAAATTCAAGTTGAGAGGGGTTTTTGCAAGTCTGCAGGAGGGAGGTTTGAGCATTTTCATGGGACAGTAAAATGCACCTACCTGATTGATATTGCTTCCAAGTTTACAGTTGTAACCTCAAATTATGGATGCTGCATTCTTAAATTCAGTATGGCCAAGAAAGATACTCCTTTGTCCACTTAGTTTCCCATTCTTGTTCAGAAAAACATTCCGTGTTTCCTGCTGGCTTGGATTTATGTTGTTTTTTTTTTAATTTAATATTCAGCACAAAGTAAACATGAGGAAGAAAAGAAGGAAAGTTTGAGGTTAAGCATCTGAAGTTTGCTAGAGTTGGGCAGACTGCAGTGTTTTAAGGGATGGTTCTGGGCCGTGCTCCCTGTGCATACTCTAGAAGATGACAGATCTACCAGCTATCAAATGTGTTTAATTAAATTTTCTTTAGTGAGTAGAATAAATACATGGAAAAAAAAGCCAAGCTGCCCTCAGTTCTAGGACTTTAAGGTGTGACAGATTTGACCTGCATTAGATGGTTGGCTGCTTAAGTGAGTTTCCTGCTCTGCTCCCAAAGATGTACATCTCAACTATGTGTAAGTTAAGAGCTGGTGTAATACTCCTGTAGTCACCTTTGGATTAGAACGTCTTAGAACTAGAGACTTTGACATGACTCAACAAACTTATTTAAGCAATAATCCTTTTTTTTGCAGTGCAGAGGAACTTAGGATAATTATATTAAACTTCATTAGACATATAATCAGAGATGATTTCTAGAACTTAAGAAGAACTTTACTCTCTTTTTACATATTTTTCAGGCCACTTTCTGAAGTCTGTTGCTTAACATAGAAATCATTGAGATACTAAATGCCATAAGAGCTCTTAGGAAGTCCAGAGTGCAGATAGTATAGATTTCTACTGCAGATTTGGTGGGTGCCTTGTGGTGAAACCTCTCACCTCTTAGTAATTAGTCCTTAAGGTAAAGCATAGACAGCAATTATGACAATATGTTAATATATTGCTAAATTTCTCCAAGACAAGTAGGTTAGTTAATTTTTAAAGTTCAGTTTATACATTGTCATACACTATATGTTGTTGGTTTGGGGAGGGGGTATTGCTTGTTGGGGTTTTTTTTGTGTGTTTTAGGTTGTTGTGGGGTTTTTTGGGTGGTTTTGGTGTTTTGGGTTTGGTTGGTTTTTTTTGTTTGTTTGGGGTTTTTTTGTTTTGTTTTGTTTTGTTTTTGTATTACCTTTAATATGAATTATAATTAAAAAGAGACTAATAAAACATCTGGAGATAATGATGTTACATGGTTTAAGCAGCATGCTTCCAGAAAAAGGAAATTAGATCCTTACTGTGGTACTAGAATTCTCTAATCAATAGAAATGCTGGATACATGAAAACCAATTAACATATTTTATGTTAATATCAAAACACCTCTTGATGCTAAAGTCTCTTGAAAGGGGCTTCTTCCCACTGGGTCAAAGGTAAAATATCAACATGCATCACAGGCTGTTTGGATGCTGAAATTATTTGGTTTTCCTTATCTTACAAATTTAAAAAGATAAAAAAGGAAATCTCAGCGCATCCAGAACAAAAAGAAATCGTTCTTAACAGAGTATGTTGCTCATCTTTGGGACTCATTGCCACAGGAAATCGTCAATGCTTCTAGACTGTAAAGTGTGCTGAATGCGTCCTTCAGTATGTTTTAGACAGAGAGGTTTGATATTGTGATGTAGGTTGTCAGTGCAAAACAGAGACTTTCCTTCCAAACTTTCTAAATCATATTTGTGTCACAGCCACTTAAATTTCAGTCTTGCAAAATGAATAATGTGAAAGAACTGTACTAGTAAAAGTTTTTCCATCAGAATTGTCTCGTGTCTCACTTAAAAGCTGTCTCAATTTTTAGCTACTTCCGGGCAAAATGGGTAAAAAAATCTTATTTTCTTTTCATGCAGTCTTACTGAGGATTTTTGGGCTGGGGGAGGAGGAGAGTAGCAAGGACGAAGAATTTACAGCCAGAGGGAAAATTCCTTCTATCATGTGACTCAACTAGAAGAACAAAGGAATCATAGTTGCAAGTAATCTAGTATTTAGCCCAATGAGAATCTTGTTTTCCTCTTGCTTCAAAAAGCTTGTCTTCATGTAGACTTGTGCAGTATAGAGGTAGTGTGAAAGGCGGTCGCAAGGTTTTGCACAGTGCTGCATGCTGAGACAACTGCATCAATGTTTCGTTCTAGCAATAAATGTTTTCTGCCTTCAAGCTGAAGCTTATTTAGCTTGGCTTATCTGGTGCTGCTGTAGCAACCATCAGTCTCCAGGCAACTGAGGCACATTGACCTCTTCGTTGAACTGAGTGTAGCACTACTTCAATTTAGCTGCCTGAGACAATAATAACGGTGGTGAATGTAAAAAGTGTGAAATTTTCTAGTTTGTATGCAATGGAAATAATAAAACTGCTTAGATGAAACAATGTTTAGGTCTAACTTGAAAAAGATTTCAAGTATGCATGGTGTGTGTTGGTTGCTGCAGCAGTGGCCTTATAGGCCTTATATAAATGTTGAGATTCTTGCAAGCATTTTTGCACAGCAGCAGTTCTGCTACTGAAGGTGTTTGTTTCATCACTTAAATAGCAAAGACTGTTGGTATTTAGAAAGTTGAAATGTCTGTGCTTGTGAATAAGTAACTAATGCTTTATTATTACTCTTTTTGAAGTTATAGAGAATCTTGAAAGCAGTTACTTTTCTGTTAGATCCATTATTTGCCATATTGCAAGTGTCTGGCTTTCTTTGGAATATTGGTATGAAGAAAATAGATTCCTCTGTGGATGTACTGAGTTTGTTTCCTAATAAAGTCATTTTTTCTGCTAGTCAATATGAGAGTGAAATTGAGATTCCTCATATATAGGTTAAAGTTCTTGGGTAAGATACTGCTTCCATGTCCATGTAGAGCACATACTGTTTAAGTGTTGTGAAGACAGATGATGGAAACGATAGAGCAACCTACTTAGGGTGAAAGGGCTTTGTGTTGAAATGATGGCTCTGTTTTCGCTTAGGTCTGTGGAGGTATCCCAGGGTCTTATCTCTACAAAGCCTGCTTTAAAAAACAAACCAAAACCTGCTACCCCCGAAAGAAAAAAACCCAACCAAACTAAAAAGACCTCTTAATGAGCTAGCATTCTAGGAAGATTTTGTCTCTTTTTTATGTCTGGTATATAAATAAATGCATCTTAATTGGTTAAAAAATTATAAAATATATAGTTAGTTAACATGAAAGAGAGGAGCAAAGTGGTAGTACAGTTGAGGTTATAGTATTTTCGCTTTATTGAAAGATAGGTCTTCTATCCATGTGGTTCTTAATGACTTTATGTGCTCTTTGACTCTCTAATGACTTTATGTACACTGGGCAGAGGTATAAATTAGTTTCCATAGGTGTGCCATTAATTTTTCATTTTGCCTTGCAAATTCCACTGTGTTTCCCAGTTGTATTCATTCATGCCTTTCTTGCAAAATATTTGACTGCTGGTGTTTGAATGTTAGGTGGTTTCATTTAATTGAAGGATTTATTTGTATGTTTAATCAAAACAATTGATTCTCAAAGACAGTATTTGATTAGTAGCTTGTTCATAAGCTAGAGTCTTCATTACAGCTACAAGTTCAAAGGGTTTATTTTTTGCTGCAGACAGAAAAAGTACGAGTAATGTGAATATCGTATCCACGGAATGATGTTACAAATACAGTTTTCCTGACAGATTTAAATAATGACAATTTGTACACTTGTAATTAATGTTCTTTCTCTTTTTGAATTAAAGGCTGCTCTTTTCTTCTAAGACATCATAAACTCTTTTTCTGATTTTATTTTAACACTTTCAACCTCCTAATTATACTTTCTAGTTAATAATTTTATTTCAGCCAGGTGGCGAAAACATTTTTTGTGCAATTGGACCTTGATTATCTGCTTTAAAAAGTCCCCAAAATTTTAAGGGCTTCGGAGTGCTTAGGTGGTAATCGTGGCAGTATGGGAGGGCTGTCTTTTCAGTCTCAGTGTTGCTTTCATAGAATGAATGTGTAAAAACCTGTGGTGGATGTTTGGGTTTGATTTGCATTGGTGATTGTGATAGCAGGTGAGGTGAGGTTTGCTGTAAAAATTCACTCTGATTCCAGTCATCAGTAGTGCTATAGGTTGTTTTAGTCAAGTGGTCAATGTTGTTTGCTTTAAATTTAGTTGTGTTCAACTTAAGACAGCCAAAACATATATTAAAAAGTTGTAAATCAAAGTATCAGTTTAATTAAAATGTATGAATAGTAATTCTCATACTACAGATTAATATTGTTTTGTTTTATGCTAGTTTTTTTGAAAAGTCAGATGATAATTTTTGGAAGAAATGTGGGAACTGTATTTTATTAAGGATTTTCTGTGTTGTTTTCCATCTATGTTTCTTGGCATATAGGAAAATAAACAAGAATTTAGATTTTTGTTTTTCCATTGGAAACAAGGTCTTGATAAGCATTCTGAGATATTTAAGCAAATTCTGTATTTGTGGTGAAAACTTTCCAGGGTTGTGTTGCAGGAAGTGATGCAGGAGAAGGTGTCGATGTGGCAGGACTCCTCTGTATTGTGTTTTCAGTTGTGCTGTGACCATCCTTCCGTGGATGAGCTTTGCCATCCCAAGGGGCAGCTGACCATGCACAGGAGGAGAGTGATGATGGATATTGGATCCCTCACCTCTCCTAAGTGCAGTTAAAGGTTGTACCATAAGTACTGATAGAGTAAAAGGATGTAATAGCATATTCTTCCAATTGCCTTCAATAACCAAGTAAAGGCCTTAAAAATTCTAGGGATAAAAATAATATTTCTTCACTTGCCCAAGTTAAGGTAGGAAACACAAGACAAGGTTGCTTTGCTGCTGTCTCTTGATAGGCAGCTCTTTTCTCCTCTCAAGAAAAAATAATTTTTATATATGCACATATTTTTATTATAATTATGTGTATAGAATTAATATGTGTTCATATTTAATGTTACTTAATTTCAATGCAGGTTTTAATTAATTAATTGTTCTGATAAATGTTGATTGCCACAGACCAAAATGCATCAGCTTAAGATGTCTTCTAGATGAAGTAAACTGATGCTAACTCTTGGTCCTGTGCTTGAATTTCCTTGCAATTTCATGAAGCTAGACATACATGGAAGTGTTTGTAACATCTCAGAAGGGTAGCAGGACAGCTTGCAGAAAATTTAGCTTTAAATTTCATCTACGTCAAAAATTTTTATATGATTTCAGTAGTAGTTGGCCATAAGTAGTTGTTAGTGGTATCTCTAACGCTCTTTATTTCTTGACTTTGTATTAGTAGAAGCAAGGGGAGTTCTGCACTTCATTTCACAACATCATGCTGTGACGAATAACCTGGTATTATTGGTCGATGGTGTGACCCCAAGCACAGGAACAATGATCTGTTTTTATTTTAAACAAGAAATAAAATTAACCTTTGAAATTATTTTTGACAAATAAATATTGGAGGAAAGAGGCAATTAGGTAATGTGTCACTAATTGTAAAGCATTATGATGATATAATACAAAGCTACAATATAGCAATGACAGTTTTTAAAGCAGAGGGTTGATTGGATATAAGCTGATTAAGAAGGTGTCTTGGAATTGGTTGTTCTGGCCATCCTTGTTGCCCTATCAGGAAAGGAAGACAGTTCAGTAATGGTTTAACTACAATTAAACCCCTCCCCTTTCTTTGTGGAAACTCAACTGGAGGCATTTCAGCATTAGCCTAAACAATGGTTTTGAATATGTTAAGCCTCTAACAATTAGGGAGCAGTTTGGGGCATTGAATAATGTGGAATGATGCAATTGAACCTGACAGCTTCAACAGTCAGCCTACTCATGGGACCCAAAAGTTGTTCACACTTGGTTTCATCTCTCATCACACGCTGAGTATTAAAACCTTACTGGTGTGGCACTGAGACAGAAATGAGGCCTGTTATCAGAAAATATTTCATAGCATAAAACTTGAAAGAAATGGCAGAAAAGGCATGTTCAGAGTCTCGAAGTGGCTGCTTTCCCTGGAAATTTCAGATAGGAGTAAATGTTCAGATACGAATGCTCTGGATTTATAGTCATACTGTTAAATACTATCCTGAAGTAATGCAAACAAATATAAAACTATTCTAAATATTTTGGAGGACGTATATATATATGTGAGTTAAATGTAGGTAACTTGCAAGTCTTGTTCTTTAATTAGAAAAATATGCTTGTACTTTCTCTCTTGGTGTAGAGGAAGTATTTTAAAACATCAGTCAAATATCAGTCATTTCTTACTGCAGATGGGCATTCTCTGAATTACAATGCATTGTCCTTCTGTGCTGCTCTGCTGCTTATGGCTTTACTGATTTATTGAACATGCCATAAAGGAAAGCAGTGTGTTGTATACCTCTAGATGGGCTTAAATCCTTCTGCTAAAATACTTTCAAGAAAATTTGCCGCCTTTTCAAAATAAGTACTTAGTAGTCTTGGGTTTTTATTAGTTTGTACATTTTGATCATGCATTGTGTTGAGTGTTTAAATAGAAACAGTTGAAATAAAGAATAATACAGCCCTAAAAGTTCTGCATTTTAGAACGTGTGTCAGTCCTGTGACCTTAATATGTATTGACAGGATGATTGCGCATTTTTAATAAATGCTTGCTACAGCTTGTTTCAACTGTGAATGAAACATGAAGCTCCTATTTCACCTTTAAATAATGTAGCACTCCTCCACCTTCTCTACTTCCTTGTCAGATGAAGTTGTCACATATATAAGAAAGCTTCACAAATCATTATTCTTGTCATTTTACATTGCCATTTTAAAGAAGTCTTTTCAAAGGTTTTTTATTTGCCTTCAACTTACTTGAACAATTTTCTTGTGTCTTTTTGCTTTAAGAGTTCCATAGGATGCAGGATAGCATTGAAACTTGTATAAGAAACCTGTACTAGTATTTTAATGCAGACAGGGGTAACATTTAAGGTGAAACCAATATTTGTGAAAAACCTCAAGTTCTTAGATATTGTTTAAATCCTGCTAAGTCTTTTGATCTGTTTTATCAACCCACTTAGCAAAAGTTTAATTCCTTTGATGTCTTCTGTTTTGTGGTGTGATAGTTAACTCAACAAACTCCCTTCAAGGTACTTAGGTACTTTCAGAAAGTTCTTAAAGCTATTTGTGCATGTTTCAGTCAAATAAAAGTGTATTCCCTTTGCTGATTATAGCTACTCTGCCATCATAAATTAATAGATAGCTGCTATTGCACAGTTTTAACCAGCCTTGCAGTGAATTACATGGACTGAGAGCTAAGTATAGAAGCTTCTGTGTAAAATGTGAGCAGCACATACACTTACTGGAATTAAACTAAATCTTTTAGGGGAAATATGCTAAAACTAAACCAGAAATAAGACCTGGTGTTTGGAGTTTAAAACCTGCCCTCACCCTACCCCCAAAACCATGAGTAGAACTCGTAACATCATATAAACTTCCATTTTCCTAGTCTGGCCTTTTAGATATTGTTGAATGGTAGTACTGGTTGAATCTCTGAATACTCCGTTCTGTAAGGCTTTATCAGTGAAAGGATTTGACTGAAGTTTGTTGGATTTTGAGGGGAAAACAGCGGAAGGTTGCTAGGAGCAGTAATAGTTAAGTTGGAACTGCCCTATAGGTGTGTTTTTTACAGAAAATAGCAGGAGCTGTGCAGTATCGCTGCCTTTGTCAGTATAACAGTAATTATATTTCTGGAAGCTGTTGTACCTGGGTAGCTGGAAATGCCTGCATTATTTTTAAGACATAGAAATAATTCAGATTAATTCTACTGAAGATACACAATTCTTAAAAAAAACAACCCAAGAAACAACCAGAAGAAGTAACAGCCATGTTTGAAGTGACACTGTGGTTCCAAGTCTAGCAATCTTGCATGTACCTGTAAACTGAAAAGTGACTGAACCTCTGATCATTGTAAGCAATTACTTGTGGCTTTTTCTAACTTTGTGACAGTAGAAAAATGTAAATATCAGGCATAATTTCTCACCAGTATATAGTAAATACAGCATCATTGAAAACAGTTGTGTGAATTCATAAAAGTCCATTCATCAAGTTTAATACGTTGGCAGAAAGCCAAAAGTTAATGGTAGTGTGTGATTCTTTCCAGAGACATAGTTTATACTCTGTAATATTTTGCTGTAATAACCAGTATGTTTCCCCTGTCTCTTGTGTGCAGTTATGCATGTCAAAATGTCCCAGAAATTGAGTTCCTTACTGTTCACCTTCTTTTTTCATTTTACAAAAAAAGAAAAAAAAAGTTTCATTTGTAAAAGTTGTTTGCATTTTCTTAAAAGATTAATTTTAAAACCAGTGATCACACAGGTTTGTGTATCTTTGATTCTACCCCCTCTGCCCCCCCCCCCACAATCTTTTCTTTGTTCTGAAATAATTTTTTGTCAGGTAGGAAAATGCCTTTAAAATACGCAGCCATGCTTTTATTTCTTTGATTGCCTGTCTCTGCAACTTAGCATTTGACGCAAATCCTTTTTTCTTCGAAAGGCAAAAAGCATAAGCAGCCAAGGAAGAAGGTATTTTTATTGCGTTGGATTATGCAAGATTTTGGCCAGCCTCCTTAGCTTCATCTGTTTAAGGGTTCATTTTCGCTTGTTTGGCACAAGTCCCAGCAGAGACCTTCAGAATTGTGGTTAGCAACATGAATGAACACAAACTTTGGGAGCTCTTCAATAAGTAGAGCTGGCCAACTGCCAAAAATACAGTTCCTTATATGGGGTCAGGGCAAAGCTGTGGTTCCCAGAGCCCCCTATTGTATAGAAAACATACTTGTAATGGCTGTTTGCGTTCTTTAAAATAAAAACAAAACAAAACAAAAAAACACCAGGCTTCCAAGTCTATCAAAATAGGAAGTAACAAAATACTGTGCACGTTTTACTAATGATGGAGTCGAGCAAAGGAAATATGGCTCTGTGTAGTTAAACTATAGAGCTGAAAGTTGGACCTTTTGACCTCCACAGCCGGCTTGTGATGTAAGGAACCCAAGCATTTGTGAGACATCTGTTGTCTACCTGCCCTTATTTTGTAAATGGTTTAATAAGATTAAATAATTAGTAGGATAACCACATGGTCGCCATGCTACTAAGTCCTAGCATTGAGCGCATACTTCAGGATCGCAAGGATGTCTGCCTGTTCTGCAAACTGTGGTTGTTTTAAAATGCACTTTAGATATTTTTAATACTTGCTACAGTACTCTTTTATTAGAAGAGTTTTCTTTAATTAGAAGATCTTACCAACCACAAATACAACACACTTTAAAACCTGATCTATTTTCAAAGTACTGCAATTCTATTTCTATACTCACAAATGGAAAACATTTTTTCTTTTAAATACATTGTTTTAAAAAGCATTCAACTTACAAAAATAATAAATGTGCATTCAGAAGGCTTCTTTAAAATACATTTAGCATTTCTTCCCATTACAAGAAAAGGATTCAAGTTTTAATTGGTTTCTTGCAGGCAAACACCCTACCTGGATCTTCTCTCAGTCTGCCTCCATCCCACATGTACGGCAATAGGCTGAATCCAAATTCAGCCATGGCAGCACTTATAGCTCAGTCTGAAAACAGCCAAGCAGGTAAGCTTCCTCTGCCGATGCAAATGTGCAGCTTGACAGAACTCCGTGTTTTAAAAAAGATTGTTAAATTGTATTTTTGATTTCCGCTCAACTTCTGGTTATTAAATGTCTGTACAAAGTTGTTCAGTGTTGGAGGTAAATTCTCAGTTGTTCTGTGGAACAGCGCGGGTTTTCTTCCCCCTTTTTTTCCCTTCGGTGTGTGAAATGTAAATGTTTAAGCAGAGCCATCAGCAGGCAGGAATGCACCAGTGTCTCTTGTGACTCCTGTGATTGATGCGCTCAGTTCCCAGCTCTTTGCAGCCCGAGTGACACAGCCCTGGGTTTTGTCGTGAATAGTTGAAACCTTTATTTGCATAATTCATGAAATTGCATTACATACAAGTTCGTGTGAAAGAGATCCCGTTAGAGAACTTGTGCAGCATTTAATAATCTTGTGAATATTTACCGATTGGCATTTGGTACCGCGGGCTCTCCGCTGCGGTTTTAATGAGCCGCTGGCTTTGCTTTGTTTCATTCCCTCCGTAAGGATTTGTTGACATGTCGTAGTAGTCATGCCTGTTTGGGGGAAGGGAATGAGTTTAGCAGTTTACCAAGAATGGATCAGTCATGTCTTTGCCCTCCAAGAGGTCGGAGGTCGCTTGACTCAGAATAGGGGGAGGGCAACCTTGAAGGGGGCAGATAGGGTTATTTTATTGAGAGGCCATAGGGAAAATAACCCTTTTGAGTCCTTCCAAGCAAAACGTTTTCGTATATTTAATGAGGCCTTTTTTGTTTGTTTTACTACCTTTTTAGCAAGGGGCTTTCCTATACTTTGCTTATAAATAGGAATTAGTAAATTATATGCTTTCATAAAGTTTTCAGTAAATTTGCAGAACAATGCATGCTTGTTAGATGGCAGCAGTAAGTTTAATACGTTATACATTTTATGAGTTGTTTTGGGATGCAAAGTGTTAAAAAAATACAGAGCATCAGGATTTGCTGTGATAAGCATACAGATTAGCTGTCCACAGCTGTGATTCATTACTTTCACCGTACAAATTAAAAGTGGCTGAGGGGAGGGTACTGCAAATGCAAACCACGCTTCTGTGCTGTAAAACTGAAAGGAATGAAAGAAGTGAACATAATCCATGGCCTGGTGCAGCCTCAGAAATGTGTAAGGACAACACCTTACATGCTACAGTTCAGCAATCTTAAACTAGTTACTTATTCACTCTTCAGCGGTAACTACAGATAGAAGTTGAGATTGAAGGTATTTTTAAAATATCTACATCAAATATTAAAACTCTTATCTAAAAAAAGGCGATTTATCAGCTGTGAAATATTTACACTGCAGATCAAGATCTCGGAGATAACAGCCGAAGCCTTGTTGGCAGAGGAGGATCACCCAGAGGAAGCCTTTCACCACGGTAAGCGTTATTTACATTGGAGAGTGCAGGCAGAGGAAATGTTTTAAGATTTACAAACTTCACTGTCTTTTTACCAGCAATACCAAAGTGTTTTAAAAGCCCATATATAAAAAAATATAAACACACATGTATAAATACGTGTATTTTTATATTGATACATCCTTCTAAAAAAAATCCCTGATACATCCAGAGAGCTAAAATTGTGCTGAAATTTACTTTTGTATCAACTGAAATTAGGTTTACAAATTAAGGTTTGTAGGTAAGTTAGTTTACTCCCTCACTTAAGAAATGGAATCTTGCTTTAGGATTTATCTGTAATTTAATACATATGTACCACTTATCTTCTCAGGTTTGTTACCACAATCCTAGTTTAGCAATATTTGCAAAAATTCCAAAATCTCATATACTTAACAGTGATCACAAGGATAAGATGGTGTAAATCATTTAAATATCAGTAAAAATTCCAAGCGAATGTTTTCTTCCTTTTCCCTCACAACTTCAAAATTTGTAGCAATTCTCTGTAGAAAAAAGTATTTTTCTGTTCTGCTGCAATTCACATTTGCTGGAAAACATTGAGATAAAAATTCTGCTGAAACTGTATCATGTTGTTTCAAAATATTTGCTGTTAAAATTTTAATATTATGTTTCAAATATTTCAGTAATATTTTCTGTATATTTTAAGCAAACCTTTGTTTTAGAGGGCTTTGTTTTCCATACTGGATCCAATATGGGTTAGATTTTATGGTGTTATTACTGTGTTTTTTACTTAGGGACTAACAACGGAAAAGATTTATCTAAAAAAAAAAAAAAGATTTATCCTGAAAAACCTTTTAGGATAGCTTAAAAAATGCCAGTTACACAGAAATAGCATTATAATAATGAATTTTATTGCTATGGCGTGTGTTTATTATGGTAATTTATAACAAATATCTCCAAATTAGATAATTTAATGTGCATGCCTGGTGTTGTTGATCTTGTATTATATTCCTTAATTAATCAAAAGACATCTTGCTGGATGGGATGAGATTATCCCTTATAATACTTAGGTGTTATTACCTAGTCATGAACTTGTTTTTAAGTTTTCCAGTATGTGTTGCTTCTAAAATAATAAACAGAGAATTTACAAATTAGTTTAGATGGTATTCTTAGCATATCTATGTCTACTTACATTAGCATATAAATTGATCTATACAGATAAGGAATTTCAGAGAATTTTGCAAAGAGAAATGCTCAACAATTAGGACATTCCAGAAGTTTTGATTTTATATTAAGTATTCCTCTTATGCATACATGTTATGGTAATTATAAGTTTTAAGACCTGGTCTTTGCATGATTTGCATTGGTCATAGCTGTGTTCAGTCTGTCTTTTGGTCAAATACTTGGGAAAGCAAACTTCTTAAATACGATGCTTCCACAGAGTGTGTGTGTTCAGAGTATGTACAGTCCAGTACTTGCAGCATGGTAAAATACCAACTGGTTTTGATGGGAATGCTAAAAGAGAACTGGATGGTGCAGAGGCCACCTCAGTCCACAACTGAAAAGCTTCCTGCAGTGTATGGAAGCTGTAGCATTTTGCAAAGAGGAGAGAGATTCTGCCTGGCAGGGTTGTTCAAAAACAAGCCAAAAAGGGGGAGAGGTGGGGGTGGTGTGAGAGAAAGCAAGGGGGAGAAATTGGTGCTGTAGTAACAAAATGGGAAGATGGAAAAACTTAGTCTGAAAGACATAGCATGAAAAAAATTTAGAAAACCTACTCATTCAGTTAAGTTCAGTAGTCAGTGAATTTCACCCCTGGTTTGCATGACAAAAAAGATGGCATGTGTGTCAAGATTTGTAAAATATCTAAACTCCCCACCTTCCCCACTTCGGTAAATAAGTAACTCTGGTTACTTCAAATATGGTTTATAGTTAATAAAAAGCTGACTTTAAAAAATCTGCTGTCTGGAAACTTTGCAACTCCGAATGTTACCTGCTTTATCTATTAAAATTATTTAGCTGCGAGTTCTGACTCTGTTCCCTTTGAAGCTTATGAGATACATAAATAACACAGTTCTCCGAAAGAACCATGTGATTTTCAGTGAGTTGCTTAAAATAAAAACACTTGCAGAACATTTGTTTGCTGTTGATGACGCCGCTGATTGCAGCTCTTCAGAGAAGACATATGTGACTCCTGAGCTTGTATGGTCATTTCCAATTCATATTGTTATATCTTTGTACCCCAATATAACCACAGCGTTTGATGTTTAAGCTGTCGTATTTTAACTTTTAATATGTATATGAGAAATATAAATATACCTGGTATATGTGAGCTGTTTCCATTTTGCAAAGGAATTGCTGCTTTTCCCAAGGTAGCACTTAAACTTTTTTTTACCCCATACTTAACCTTAGATTTAAACATGTGTTATGTAATACCTGCAGTGAAATCTGTATGTATGCTTATATCTAAATGCAGTATTACTTCTAATTAATGCTCTATAGTACGAGTAACTGTACCAAACTTAATCCAAAAACAGTTGTGAAAGCAGGCAAGCTGTGAAACAGAGTTCTCATCTCCATGGCAGGATTGGACCAGTCCAGACAGCACATTTATAATCCTCTTGGAAACTCTGATCAAATACTATTTGGAATAAGGATTCAACCCTAGCATGCAGGAACCATACCCTGTCTAAAGGATAAGCTAGGGGTTCAGTTGGAAGAGGAGAGATTGAGTAATGTTGCAATACACAGAAATGGAGATTTTATATTTTTTCATCCTTCTCTTGTACAGGCTTCCAGTGAAGGATTGCAGAGGTTATATAGTCATGTACTGCTTTGTTTCTGCCTTTTCAAAATTGATAGGAAGCAGTACAAAGCCCAACAGGAATTTTGTTGGTGATTTATAATTCGAAAGGGAACATGTAGACAGAGAGAAGTTTCTGGGGGAGTTGTTCAGTGGTTTTATGTATTTTCTGGTTTTGGTTTTGTTTTGTTTTTCTTTTAAATGGGTTGTTTGTGTGAAGTGTAAGCATAGTATCTGTGTGTAGAATGTTCCCGCATAAACTTTACTTCTTAGTGCTTCAGCACATCGTGTAAACAGTGCATTTTAAAACTGCTTTTGCTGTCTCCGTGCTGAACTGTTACATGCTGTTGAGTTGTCGTCTCTTGTCAAAAAACACTACCTTGGTTACCCATTCATCAGGGCTTTTTGTTTTAACAAGTGCTTTCCTTTCTTCCTGTATGCAAAAGAGGAACTATTTATAAATACTTAACAGAGCTCTTAAGTCATCTACTTAAAATCTTTTCTCATAAAAATCGCTTTGCTCTGGTGCCTACAAAATGCTCCACAGTCATTAGGTAGCTAATGTGCTGTGACCACTGCTTATTACAGTAATCATAATTAACACACTGATTTCCTGAGCTCTCTCTGTTGTCCTGTAGTGGGACTGTGGTGGTCTTGTTGGTAAGTTTGCACTATGAGTGGAACAGTACGGCTGTGATCCCATGATGGCACCGATTGCATACAGTAATGATTAATACCTGAGAATCTGAGCTCACTGGAATTGATTAACACCTGCCCCCACCTCCCCAACAGCCAACAACAAAACCAAGAACCAGCTTTTAGTGGGCTTTGGTGTTGGTCCTGTAGGAGGAACGGGACCATGCATACATGAGACCAGAGTCCTGAGTCAGAAATACACTGAGCATCTGGCTTTGCTCACAAAGTTAAATTGTGCCCCATCCAGTGCAAAAGAAGCCTTCTCCTAGAGCCCGAGAGAGGTAGCCAGCTTTCACAGTGGCTATGTGCTGAATAATTTTCTCCTGAACGAGAAAAGACATGTGGCAAGGGGATTATTATTTGAACTATGTGTGATCATGAGTGAAAAAGGAGGTATATTAAGTGTTTACAGTACGGGCAGAGGATAACTTCTAACTTGCATTGCATCCCCTGTGACATAATATTTTCATGTAATTCTTCAAAAATCCAGATTTGCATGACTGTTTTTAAAACAAGTTACTGGAATCATGTATGGCCTTTCTATATGATGGTTTTAATAAATTAGTTTTATTTTTCCCAGTTTTCTCGGGGAAAGGTTTGAAGTTTGTTGTGGGTTGGTTTTTTTTGCCCGCAAAGTCGGTGTCCTTTGTATCCATATTATAATGGTTTCCTGCTGTAGAAGTGTGTGTTGTATAATTTAATTCAATGCTGTTTGTCGGTTACTGTGTTGTTAGTCTGTATGCAAGAAGAGGTTATGTGCTTTCTCAGTATAAATTCTCACACTGTAATAATATGTCTTTCTTTTATTAAAGCCCTGGCAGTGAGAACCAGGAGTTCTTAGTGATTTTGATGAATTAACTTAGTCTTGGAAGCATAAGATATGTAGGTGCTAAGAGCTGATATAAGAAATTTCAACAGCCTTTTTCTAATACATTTCCCTTCATTCTTTCCTTCAAACAATAAATTGCAATATTTTCAACAGATCCCCCGTGAGCAGCTTGCAGATTCGCTATGATCAATCAGGGAATGGTTGTGGGGAAAATTTGCCCCCAGTAGCAGCCAGCATAGAACAGCTTCTGGAGAGGCAGTGGAGTGAAGGACAACAGTTTTTATTAGAGCAAGGCACCCCCAGTGACAGTAAGTACTCACAATCTGTTTATTATGACTTTTGCCAACTGTTACTCAGAACTGCTATTCTGTGCTTGTCCAGGAATTTTAATAAAATATATTTTCTGCTGTGAATTGAAATACAACTGTGCTGTACAGTTCTAGCATAGTTCTTAGTGCAGCACATGGAATCAGTAGGTTACAAAAGACTTCTCTATAATTAGCTATGTTTTGTAGATGGGGAAATTGTGTCATGCAAGAGGAAGTAACTTGCAGGTCCAGTTGCAGAGTTTGGAAAAGAATTCAACTACTGTAAATATTGTAGTACAGTTCCCCATTTTTCTTTATATTGTGTGATACAAATTGGCACAATAATTTTTTATTGTTCTATTTTTTATTTTTAAATCTGACTTCTGTACTTTGGTTGCTGTTTGAAAAGAAAATATTTACAAATGTTAGGCAGGTGTCCTACTGGCCTCTCATGTCTTTATTATGTCCTGGCTTTCTTGTGAGTTCCTAAAGCAAGCAAATTATTATTTTCTCGAATTATGTTTAATAGAGTGGAATAGTCCAAGAATGAATATGTTAAAAGCATAAGTGATCAGTAGATCACATGGATCTCCATGTTCAGCAGTGTATCAGTATCAAAGACAATCACTGAATATGTTTTAAAAATTACTTTATTCCACGTTATGGTTTGTGTTATATTTTATTGAACAAATTTTTCTTCTCATTGGTAGTGTAAAGAGGTATCTAGTTAGTATTTTTATGAATGGTATCCTGACAAAAATGCTAATTGTGAGGAAATTCATGCAGGGATAATCCTTTAAACATGATAGCTGGAGGACAGGTTTAGCTAAGTCTTATTGCATCTCATTTGAGCTCACTGAGGGTTCCTTTGTATGTACTTGAAGAGGAGGGATAAAAGCTAAATCCTTGGGAAATGACCAGATGTGCCTATACCAGTAGACTTATGTCTGTAGTAGCTCCAGAGGTCATGTTAAACAAATACAATTTAGAATTTAAAAAAAAAAAAAAAAAAAGGAAAGAAAAGAAAAGAAAAAGGAGGCTCTCCCTGTGGCTTTACAGTCACACTCTAGTACTGGTTGGGAAATCCAAGTTCTGAAACCAGATGGGAGTTTGAGAAAACTGTGCTTGGTAAAAATCAGGTCAGTGGAGAAGGTGATGCCCTCGTTAGGGAAACGCGGGGGGTAAGTGCGGTGCTCACAGAGTGCTCCCTGCTGGGGGATGCCGAGATCGCCGTACGCAGCTCCCGCCAAGGTGCGCTGGGACAACTTCACAGTGGAGGGCTTCTGTTTTTTCATTGCTGCTATACAGTTATGATTCACAAGTCGTAACATCGGAAAAGCTCCCTTTTCATAAACGTGGTTGTTTTTGTATAAACGTTGTTGGTTGCCTGTGCTGTTAGTTGAGCATATTCTTGTCAAACATCTCTGTTTTATAAGGTTTGCAATTCCTAATGCTGCAGCTGAACTGGATTTATCCCAACTACGCAGTTAACCTGTGCTACTAAAACACTACTGCTTTTATATTCTGATTTGGGGCTAAGTTATCACATACTGCTGTTTGCTTAAAATATGTGCTAGCCCTAATGATGCTACTCTATCAGTATTTAAGCCAGCATCTAGAAGTATTCCAAAATTACTGTCACAATACACTGTGAACTTTTTTCTGCAATTTAAATTACTCAAAGTTAATCTTAAATCTTTCCACTAAAATTCAGATACCTCTAATAATTTTGTATCTTCACATATATGCTAGTCTTAATGTAATGCAGAATTTAAAACTGAATGAAGGTGTTATTTGTTCATTAATTGTGGCTGTGAATGTGAATGTGCGTTTTTTGTCTTAGTTTTAGGAATGCTTAAATCATTACACCAACTTCAAGTTGAAAATAGGCGGTTGGAAGAACAGATAAAGAATCTGACTGCAAAGAAGGAGCGACTGCAGCTTCTCAATGCACAGCTTTCAGTGCCCTTTCCAACAATAACTTCAAATCCCAGCCCTTCTCATCAAGTACATGCCTTTCCAGTACAAGCACGTAAGTAGAGGGGATTATTAAGGTGTCAAAGTAATTTGAACATGTATTTATATGAAATATCTATTTCATCCACACATGCCACTGATGGGAGATGAATATAAATGTAGGATGAATATAGCCCAAGTATTTGCTGATGTGCTAAATGTTTAAACATCAATCGGTTTCTTTTTCTGAACCATTACTACTTGTTTCAGTGCAGTTTTTTCTTTTACTTCAGTTTGGAGCACATCTGTTTGAATCTATTGATTCACCAATTACTTAGTTAATATTTTACTGTTGAGCTGTGATTTTACAGTTGACTTTACATTTTCTGTTTTAACTTTCATAATTTTGAAATAATTATTCAGAATCTTTTTACATGTTACAGCAATTTAACCACTGTGTGTTTTTTGAAAAAATTACTTTAGCACCTAGCACTGATTCCTTGAACAGCAGTAAAAGCCCTCATCTGGGAAACAGTTTTTTACCAGACAATTCTCTTCCTGTATTAAATCAGGTAATTTTTATTTCTTTCTTCTAAACCTAAACTTGTTATAAGTTAACTCATCCCAGTCCTTGCATTGTGGTGTTAGGTGAAATTTTATGCAGCTGAGGGGGCTTTGTTGTTTGTTTTGACACCAGGAGATAACCTCCAGCGGACAAAGCACCAGCAGTTCATCAGCGCTTTCCACTCCACCACCTGCTGGGCAGAGTCCGGCCCAGCAGGGCTCGGGAGTCCCCGGAGTTCAGCAGGTCAATGGTGTGACAGTGGGGGCACTGGCTAGTGGTATGCAGACTGTAACCTCCACCATTCCTGCAGTGCCGGCTGTGGGTGGAATAATTGGAGCACTGCCAGCCAGCCAGCTGGCAATCAATGGAATTGTAGGGGCTTTAAATGGGGTAATTCAGACCCCAGCAACAATATCACAGAACCCTTCTCTCACTCATGCAACCGTGCCACCAAATGCAACACATCCTCTGCCAACCACGCTAAATAACAGGTAAGAATTTGCTGATTTTATGTTTTTCCTTATAGTAGCTGCTGTTCTTCAGTTTAGCTGGGGTTTTTTTTGTCTTACTCCAAATGAATTGTTTATTCCTTTGCCTATAATTGTCAAAGTAACTTCTGCTCCTGGCCTGTGAATGAAAGTGAGGAGGCATTTAATGGAAGCACAGATAGTCAAGTTAAAGAAAAGAGGTTTTCTCTAGAGCTTTTGGGAATCCTGGTGAATTCCTGTTTTTTAATCAAGTCACATTCCCAAACAAATGTAATTATGTAAATGAGCTTCAGCTCCTTTTTTTAGTTCAGAAAACAATATTCTTTGTCCTGCCAATTGTTGTTCCAGGATTAAAGGAGCACTGGAAAAGCTACCATTTGTTGCAGTAAGAAGGGGGGAGGGGGAGAAGGAGAAGGGTATATGGTCATGTAATTCAAGATGTAATAGGCATAACTAACCAGAGTTGTAATAGAGTTGCGTGGTTTTCAGTTGCCTGCATTGACTCCAAACCTAACAAAACTAGTTTTTCAAGCAGAGTTCCTATGGACTTCTACGTGCATAAAAAGATTAATTTGTGGGTATTCCTAACAGCCCTTCACCAAAGCCAGGTACCCCCAGTAACATAAACTGCTGCTGCTTGAGCTGCAAGGCAAATGGGTAACAAAAGGAAGACAGCTGTTTTCCAGGAGGGGAAATAGACTTCTTGGTCTGGAAGTATTTTGGGATAGAGCAGAGCCTGGGCCAGCTCTTTCTTGCTGCCCCCCTTCCCCACACCCCTTGTCCTGTCCTTCACTTAGGAAGGAAATTTACAGTTCTGTGTAGAAAGAAGTGCCTGTAAATAGGGAGTGGATTACTTGTCTTTAAGTAGAGTTTATTTTTGGACTTTTCGGGGGATTATCCATCAAAAAAGACATACGTGATTGGAATGGTGCTAGAGATCCCTAATTTCCTAGCTTCCTTTTCCAGCTTCTTTGCTTCCTGTTGGTTTGGCAGCTCCTGAATACTGGTGTACTGTATCATAATGTGGTATTGCTTCAGTAGGCTCATAAAATCTGATACTTCCAAGTGTATCCTGTTGTTTGCATGTGTCCTTAGGTTCTTCCTGAGAAGCCTATATTTTTCATCGTTTATATCCTTTGTGATCATGAGGTTTCATAGGATAAACAAAAGACATTCTGTTCATGAAAAGTTTTTGTCTTTCTTGAGCATCAGAGGCTTGCAAAAAACACAAAAATTTTGCATCCTCTCCCCAAAACTTTGAAAAAGAGTGAGAAATACTAGACAAGATGAATCATATTAACCAGTTGCATGCTGCTTTCCACTTTCAGATACTGCCAGAATATATCAGTTATGCTAAATACCAGTCATACCACTGTTTTCTCAAACTATTTTGTTTATACATGGATGATTTGCTTCTCTTCGTATTGCAGAAGTTCTTTTGTTTTTTTTTTTTTTAAATATCCATTTTAAGTGCTGTAACTCTTCATTGTGTAGCCTAGTAGTAGAATGTTCCAATTCATGCGAAATACTGCAGCCAGTATCCTGTTCTTAAGCTGTCATTCTAACCTTTAGTAGAGTCTGGAATACTCCCAATGACTCCCTGTTTTCTGCTACAACAAGCTTATGCTGTACAAGTCTGTCAGCACTTCCACTTCTCTGTTTCTATTATGGCACGATCTCTTTCTGCACTGCTCCCTCAATAATACTAATTTAAAATTAATGTTTATATTAAATTTAAAACGCATGTTTCACACAATTCTCTGTTTTATTTGAGCTCATCCACATTATTTCTCAGGCCCTCTTCCTTTTGAGGTGTTCACAATTACCCTCATTTTCTGTGACTTTTCAGTATTTCTGGTTGTATGTTTAGAAGGGAAAAGTTCAGTAATGTTAGTGCTAATATGATTCTGGTAATGACATGTGCATTCCTCATTCCTGTTTGTCCCATTACAAATGCTTTAGTGAAATATATGAAAAAAACATTTTATTACGGGAACTAAGTTGCAGAGAGGCTCTGGGATGATTTTGAAGGAAGGAAAAAAGCCAGATAAAAACATACTTTCCAGTGGTTGAAATTTTAGGTTCTGGAACTCTATGGGACACCTGCCAGGCTTGAGTTCAGTGCTGCTTCAGTGGCAACTGGTTGACTATTTCTTTAATGTTAAATTTCCCAGGATACCCCCTGCTCTTTGAACTGCCATGGTGGGAAGGTTGAATGGTACCAAGCACAGGCAGGCACAAAGGTTTGGTGCCTTGGTGATGTGAGCTCTCTGACCCTGGTTAGATTGTGTGCTGGGGTCAAGGTTGGAGGTAGTTTAAATCAGCATGTTGGAAAGATACATGAGGACTCAGCGCTGCTTTCTAACTTCGGGGTATTGTTCTGTGATTTTAAGACTTGCCAGACGTTGCTGGAAGTTGCTTGTTACAGTAACTTCCCAAGCTTCAGAATCTGTTCCAGCAGTTTAATACGAAAAATAGGCAGTGTTCACCAATACATGAAGATTTGTTTATGCATATTGTCCTTATTCATGTGAACTCTTTAACTGTGGCACACAAGGAGGTGAGAAAACACTGCTTTGCACGCTGTTGTTGGAGAGAGTTTCAGGTTATAGGTAAAAGAATCTACATTCATTCGGCAGAGAAAAATACTTGAGCCTTTTCTGGGAAAAAAGATGGCTTAGTACAGATTGCCAGCAAGTGGGAGATTAAATGATTTGAGGAAAGAGATAGGATTGTTTCTTTACATTCTCGCAACCAGAGAAGAGTGTAGGATGGACAGTTTCAGACTGATCATGTACCTTTTAATGAGAAGCTAAAAAGGATTAAATTTACATTCCAAGCTGAACTGGTTTAGAGAAAGCTCCGTGGTGAAATCCAGGGAACTGTCTCTTCTGGGAAGCTTGGGAGCTGCAGCATTTTGTCCTCTGCAGTTTGGTTTTGTTTCTAGACACTGAGATCTCAGCTGCTGACTGAGGGTATTTTCTTTCAAGTGCCAATGCAGAGCAAGAGAGGCAGGCAGAGCGATTAAAGAGAAGGGAGAACAACAGCAGAAAAAAGAAGTGCAAAGGTAAAATATGATCTGGGAAAAAGAGAGAATGGGATAAAAGAATGAACAAAAACAGTGGAGAAGATTCATTCCAGTATAGAAGAATACAGAAAAAGTGAGGTAAAAAGAGAAGGAAATAATAGTAATATTAGTCAGAATACTGTGGGAAATAGTGTGAAAGGCTTTACCTAAGTCCAGGTAGATGCATTCTCAGCCCTTCCCTCACCCACCACATTTTGTCACAGGAGGTCAGTGAAGCAGGACCTGCCTTTCACAAACCTGTGCTGGCTGGGCCTGATTCCCTGGTTGTCCTGCACATGTGATGGCACTCAAGAGGAACTGCTCCATGACCTTCCCTGGCACCAAGGTCAGACTGACGAGGCCTGATGCCGAGCTCCTCCTTCCAGCCCTTCTTCAGGACAGGCATCACATTTGCTATCATGTAGTCAGCTGAGATCTCAAGATCCCAGTCAGCCAGCACTGCTGGAAAATGGTTTGAAGTGTCTGTGTGTGCACTTCATCAGCTCCCTCAGTAGCCTTGGGTGGATTCCATCCATCCCCATGTACTTCCCATTGACACAGGATTCCCTTTCCCCATAGGAAATCATAAGTGCAGCCCACTAGATGTGTTCCGTAGGGCTGAGACCATGCAACAAAGTATGAGACAAAGTTTATACCTGGCTCGGCCTGTCCCAGTAGGAGAGAGTGGTCATGCTTTGGATACTTTCATATTGGCTGGTTAATACAAAGTCAAATTGCATCAGAGTTGCAGCCAACAGTTTGCTGGCTGCTGTAAAAATGCAAGATAAATACCATGCCCTGAGGAGCTACATGATTGTAGCTAATGGTGTGGATTTGTGACTGATTTAAGTGAATAATTCCTTACTACCAATTCTGACAAGAAATCCTGTCACCCTATGCACACCTTCTTCTACAACTTCTGCATCACACAGTGACCTCATCTATGTTAATAGAGAATCTGTCAGTGTGTTTTGTATTGGTTAAAGCTTCAGCTCAGTTCCCACAGGTTGCAGCCCATTGTGCAAGAACCAGTATGAGTGGAGGGGTACAGCTCAAAGGGAAATACTTAATTTTTCAACAGCAGGATAAACCTATCATGCAACAACACCGTAATATTTTAATGGGTATTTAAAATTAGTAAAAGCTAACACTGTACTGAAAGAGTAAACCCAGCTGTCTTCCTGGTCTTCTATTCCCAACACACCCTTGTTCATGCTGTTTGTCTTGCAGTAAACTGGTATAGCTGAATAAACCCTTTATTTACAGCCTAGTTGTCAGCTGGATCTATTCCCTGCCCAGTTTCCTAAATATTTGCAGACAATTTTATGTAGGCATGAAAATAGAGACTGGGAGTGAAGTAGTTGGCAAAAGCAGAGGCAGCTGCAGTCCGTGGCAGCATCCCTTGGCCCCTTGCAAGGCTGAAGGTGTTTGCTGAATTACAGACAAGGTGTGAGCGGTATGAGTGGTTTGAGTGACACAAAAGATGGGAATTAGAAGGAAACCAAGGCAAAGTAAATGCTTGGTAACTAGGTGTTAAAGTTTGGCAAGAGCTGTCTTGTAATATAAAATCTGGCCTTTCCTATAAAGTATTTGAAAAGTACTGTATAATTAGTAATTACTTTCTGAGTTTCAAACAATGTGCATGGAGTAGACATTTTACAGACAAGATGTTGCTGTTGCTCAGCATAAATGAAACTTGGGGGTGGTGTCAGAAATTGCAGCTGGACAGTCAGACAATATTTGCAGTATGAAATCAAATGCTAAATAGGGTTTGTCCATTTGTGTACATCTTTTTCTTCAATGGAAAGCTGAACTAAAAAGTTCCCATACTTCCATATAAACCACAGTATTACCCTGTCAAACCCTACAGTGCCTCGGGACTAGGATTGCTTTCTGACCAACAGAGACAACTATTACTCCATCAACAGCACCAGCAATTTCAGCAATTACTAAGTACCCAGCAACTCACATCAGTAAGTTTTTCAGTTAATTATGATTTATTCCTCTGTTGTATTCTAAGGCATGGATAAACTCCTTAGCTTAATATAAACAGTAGTAATACATTTAACTTCATATTAAAGGCTTTGATAATATTTTAGTCTTGCAGTTCCTTCAATCTCTTTGGATGATAGTTGTGTAAAATGTTGGATATTATTGGGCTGTGTGTATGGCTAGAAGAATCATTCCTTAGTGCCTTCAATTCCATTTTGTCCTCTGTGCACATGGAGGCTTGTCTCTCTCAGCATCAACTGTGGGCAGCAGAGCTTGGGAGCATGTGTGGATTCTAACAGTATTGTGACCTGTCTTTGATTCCACTGGAACACTAGCAAAAGACTTTGAATATAATTTCATGAGCTGTCTTTGCTCTACTTGCAATATTCATATAGGCCATTAGGTAACTGGTTTAACTATTTGTATTGTTAATTGTATGGTTTTAGTACACAGTCTTCTCAGGTGTGTTTATTCTGACAGAGGCCTGATGAAGCCAGCAGGCTTAGCTGAACTTCTACTGAGCCACTGATTTCAGGAAGTCTGAGGAACTTCCTTTCCCACAGTCTCATGGAACTTCATTAGTGTAACCTAAATTAGCTGGGATTAGTTTAAGGGTGTCACTGACTGAAGATCTGGATAAAGAGAAACCCAGGGAGGAGCTATTTTTCAGCAACTAATTATTGATCTTTTTTTTCTTCTCCTCCCTCTCCCCACATTACTCAAGGAACAACATCAGGCCCTTCTGTATCAATTAGTACAGCAACAGCACCACCATCACCAACACCATCAGTCTGAAGTACAGCAATTGCAGATTACTGGAGGAGCACAGATACCTATAAACAACTTACTTTCAGGCACACAGGCCTCACCACTTAATGCAGCTGCTACCAACCCATTCCTTACAATTCATGGAGATAACGCAGCTCAGAAGGTGACAGTAAGTATACCTCTCACCTCACTTACCTTGCACTACCTTCAGGAGGTAACTAAAATATAAGGAACAGGTTATGTGCCTGTATTCACAAATCAAAGATGGTGGATTTTTTGTCTTTATTTTATTTTTCTTGAGCCTTGGGCTGCACTTAAATGGGGCTCAGTACTCTGTGAACTTGAAGTCACACCAAACATGTCTGCTGCACACTGTTGCCTCCCTGGATCAGGACACTAATCCAGTGACCCTTGCCTTTCCCTTGTAATTACAACTGCACCCCAGTCCTCTTCAACCTACTTCTTCCTCAGCATTGTGTCCACTGTTTTGTGGATCATTCCTTTTACCACCTTACTAGTGAGTTTGCCTTGGCCAGGCCTGAGGCCCTATGGAGAGGTAAGGATTAGCTGATGGCTTGAGAGGTAAGGAGTCCATTGCTGGGAACGTGGAATCTGTGTTAGGACAATGGGCTGTGGGCATCTTGTTGCTGCCCTGGGAAAATGAGGCTGTACATTGGAAGGCTGAGCGGCTCTTCTGCTTCATAGAGTAATAACCTTTCCTGGACAGATAATGATTTACAGGACACATTTTTCTGGCAAAGATGTTCCATTAGCTTCAGTATTTACCCGTAATCTCCATCCCCAAGACAAAAATTCATTCAAGAAATCAGAGAACAGGCTTCATTCTTCAAGGGTCCTACAACTAAGATGAGAGGATAAAGGAAGGAGCATATGAAACCTGGAAAAACAAAGGATGAATAGAGCAGGGAGACATAAAGTGTCAGCATTCTTTGGAGACAACAGCAAGTGGTAGTGGTAGAGAAGAAAGAGAAGCTTGTCTGCAAGAGCAGGTGGGGAGAGTTTGGGCTAAATATGAATCCCCTCTCTGCTCTCCACTCCCAAATCCTCCACCTACTTTAGGAGCACTGTGGTGGAGCACTTGGGCTGGGCTTCTGTGGTACTTCCAGGCAGTACACACTTCTAGACACAAACCACATAAATTATGAATTCTCGAGATTATTTTTCCTGGAAACAGCTCCCTTTCATTCAAAATTGTGAGCACTTTTGTTCAGCTTTGGGGTTTGGGCAGTTGTGACGTTGTGGCTGTGAACGGTCACTGTGGTCGGGCCCCGCTGTCAGGGTCACTGACTGTCACAGCAAATGGGCTGGCACATTTCGAGGCTTGCCTCCAGGCCTTGCCTTCATCCAGAAATGTTCAGTTTGTTCTCGTATGTTTAAAACTGATCTCCCATCATTCTCCAAAAATTAGTAGTGAATGGAATTGAGACCCTCTATTTGGTATACATCCAAGCAAAACATTCTATGTGACCTTCGATTTTTTAAAATGGCCATTACTAGGTCTGTACAGTGCAGTGTATTTTTACAAATACGACATTACAGTTTTTATGTTAACAGTTAACTGTAAATAATTCCAAGAAATCTCAGAACATATTTTGAAAAAAACCCTTACCAAAAATTTCTTTTGAAATTGATTTTATATTTTTTTAAGGCTAGAATTGAGACAAGTTGCATAGACTGTTGAACTGTTTTTAACAAATTCTCTATTTGCCAGAGTTCGACTGTTTAAATCTCATTTGCAGTTGAAACAGGTTTTTTGGTATTTCTGAATGCTCAGTGAATGAGATGAGATTTTTGCTCAGTCCTTTTCAGTACTTGCAGGAAAAGTCTTTGTAGCAATATATGAAAGAAGGAATTATGATGGGGCAAATTGGAAATTGTATTGGTTCTGATGGAGGAGTGTTGATTTCAGCCCTCTCCAGTGGGCAGATGTAGCACCTGGTGTTTCTCTTTACCATCTTGCAGTTTTAGAGAGATGTTCACATGACCAGGAACAGCCACTCTTGTTGGAATGAAAGTAGAAGGAGAGTTGTTTTCTAACGCTGCCTGTCATGACCTTAGCATTAGTTGCTTCAATATAGGACTGGTCTTTTAATTATTCTTTCTTTTCCCACTTTTTATTACATGGTTATTTTTTACAATGCAGAAGTTACTATTTAGATGGCTCTAGTGACTATACCTCAACTGCTTTGTCATCTTTATGGATTGAATTTTACTTAGCTCTGTATGTTATAATCTGATTTTTAGAAGTATTTTCTTTTACACAGAGGCTCAATGATAAAACTGGACCAGCTGCGTCAGAGAAGAGTTGACATTTGAATGCCACTTGAGCCCTGCACGTCCTGCTGTTACAGCACTTCATGTGGCTGCAAACCCTGGGTTCCCTTTCTGCAGATTGAAAAAGAGCAACAAGGAACTCTTACTGCACAGCAAGAGGTTAATAATTTTCATAAGGATATTTTTGGTAGGCTTTCATTTGCTTTCTTGTTGCACTAAAATGGATGTACTTTTTAATGTCTCAGACTGTGAAGTAGATAAAACTCTGCAAATCATAATTATTTTGTCAATATGATGGTACTAAGTACAAATACAACCACGGAAGAACATACACTTGACTCTTCAGTCCCGGTGTCACAGATGTAAAGGCTACAAACCGTCTGCAGTGACGCATTGCTTTGGTTTCAGAGCAGTAGTTCTAACAGCCCAAACCCAGCCCATCTGATCTGCTGCTGCAGTTATAATAGATCCTTTTAGACTGAGCTTGTAATGGCAGCTGGGACTTGCTGTTCATCGTTTCTTTTTTTACACACCTGTTTTGGAACCTGACTCATAAGGGAATTGACTTCTGAACTTTTTATTCCTTTAAATACCTGTTGTTGTATAGTTGGAGTTTTTCTTGAATGAGAATTATGGTATGGAATCCAAAGTTTAATAATTTTGGTGTAGGTTTTAGAGTTCTGAGGTTTTTAAAGGAACCAGTTTGGTTCCAGTGACAAAGTTTTCTTACCAGATGAGGCCACACTGGAATAAGTTTGTGTAGTGTTTGGCCTAAACCAAGTGCCTGTTGCTACCTCCACTTTGTTGAAATGGCTGCAAACAGCTGATCATGCACTAGACGTGTCCTTGTTAGCAGCGAGAATATTCTGTCTTGCACCAGCAGCCTTGTTCTGCCTTTCCTAGAGATGTTTATACCACTGTAGAGAGCTCAGGCAAATTGTTACCTGGGTCACTTTTCACTAATAAATTACCAAAAAGTGAGTTACCGTTTCCCACTAGAATTTCCCAGTGGTTGAAATGGGTGAACTTGCATTACAACACTTGGGGCAGTTGCTGATCTCGTGGTGAGTCTATGCAGGGTGGTGAAGGACAGTTTAAATGGGGGTAATGACCACTAAATCAAGGGTGAGGTGGGAATTATTAGCAGAAAAGACCCAGCTGTAATTAGACCTCCACTGTGTACTTATTTGGAAGAACATGTTAATTCTGCAATATGTTTCTTAGTTAAACATTGCACAGTTCTTACCTCATTTCTGTAAATAAAGTTTTGTGAATCTGTTTTGTATTGTGAAGAATTCATAAGAAAACATTGATATTTTGATTTGTAATATTTCTAATTAGTAGATTTAATTGAAAAAGTAAAAATAATTTATTTTTATATGTTCTGGGGAATTTTTTAAAAATGTCACAAATCACTTTTGTAGATACTTTGCAAAAGTAAACCAGTGGTTTATTTTACTTACTCGCCCCACTGGTGGATATTCTGTAACAATTTGTACAAAAGGTAAGATGGAAATGTGCTGTTATTTTGACTAGATGTAAAATTCCAAGTGTATGAAAAGATATGTACAAAGCTTTTGTTAATAAACTTTAATAATGTTTATCATTGTATATGACTTGTGTGAAGGTGAGTCTTGTAGAAGAAAGGACTGTTTCTATTAACATCACACAAGAAGAAGAGGTTGATTTGCATGTGGCTACTAAATTTTATTATAGAAGAAGTCTCAAAAACTTTTTCATGTAAATTTGTTGCTTTCAAGAGACAGTGAGGTAGCTGAAAAAGTGTCCAGGAGTATTTCTGCTTACTGGACATACAGGCCCTTTGCATGTCAGATTTTGCTTTCACCCTTCAAAGCAGAATGGCTGGAACCACAGGAGCAGTGGCTGTTGTTCGTTCTGGTGTAACTTGGCGAGAGCTCAGTGGGGAGCAGACGGTTCCTGACCTGCACCGTGCCTGGGTGAGCGGAGTGAGGCTGAGGTTGTTGCTGTAACCTGTGAACTTGCACTTTCTGTAAAACTAGCACAGTGCTTTTTTCCATGGGTTTTGTTTACTGTCCATGGGAAGGTTGGTAAATAGCTAAACTCCTGGGTTTTTATTTCCCAGGAAGCAAAGAGAACTCAACCCTTCCTGCAGGATCACTTGATAAAATGTGAGGGGTTGTGCTTGTCAGGGGTTGACAGACAAGAGATGCATTATGGCTTCCTGACAATTTTAGCCCCTCTCTAGTCAGGGGCAGCCTGAGGCTCAGAGCCGCTTCTGGGACAAGCAGCAGGAAGATGTATGCAGGAAGCCCAAGTATTGAATATTTTTTATTTTCCAATGGGAAAACTGGAGTCCTGAAAGAAGACTGGTAAATGAACAAGCTCAGAATTAACAGTAAGGAAATGTGAAACATCACCTGGCACAGCAAAAGGGCATGACTTGCTCCCACCCTCCCCAGGACTAGAAGAACCTTCTGACATTGTGGGGGTAGTTGATGAATGTTTCATGCTTTGAGGTGAAGAGGGTCAGGAGATTTCATCATTTGTACTGATTAAACCTGTACAAGAGCCAGAGCTCAGGAGCTGTCGGTGTTCAGGCCCCATTGAGCAGTGGCTGTTGGTCAGTGCTGAGAAGGGAGACTACAGAGCATGGAAGGCCAGGCTCCAAAGTTACACTCAGTACTGCCAGACTGGGAGAGGAGGGGGAAGAAAAGCCTAATCTGCCCCTGCTCCTGGCACAAGGCCTCCAGGGAATCCTGAGTGCCACTTCTCCTGGAGCCGTGGACTGCTGTTTTATTCATGGACCTAAACCAAAGCCAAAACCACTTAGGCACTATAAGTCACCTTGCTCCAACTGGAGTCATAACATAGGAATCAGTGAAAGTGCTAAGTCCTGCCTTTCCTTGTGTATTTCTCCTGTTGGAGAGAGTGCCTAAACTCTGGTACCTGTCTCCTGCAAAGAGAACCAAAGATAGAAATACTTGTGAAATTGTCCAGAGGATGATGCTAGAAGCCCAGAATAGCAGTGGGTGATTTACAGTACCACAGTCCTGGTGCACCAACAGCTACAGCAGGGAAAAGGACAGTCCTGACATCCAAACAAAAATTCAATTCACCAACCCTTTAAAGAAAAGAGACCACATCAAAGCCAAGTTCACATGAGGGCCAGCTGCAGTCAAAACCAACCTTGTTTCAATGATTTTTCATGTCCTGACATGGAAGATGATGGTCTGTGGCCGATTTGGCACCAGTTCAGTAAAGCCCACAGTGCTGTCCCTGTGGAATGCCTTGGATGCCAAAGCTGCCCAAGCCCCTCTGCAGCTCCCTGGCAGCCAAGCTGCTGAGCTCTCCAGGTGTGTTGGGAGCTGCTCTGAGCTCAGTGTCACAAAAGCAGCACAGACTAAAGGTACTGCATTCAGAAGATTTTTCACCAAAACACCACTTTACTCACAACAGTGACAACCAACCTTATGGCTTACAGAAGCCAAGTAATTCTGGACAGCCTACAACATTTGAAATCCTGCTTTTATCAACTTTATCCATTCAAGCTATGTTAGCAGGAGCAACTCATTCAGCAGTAGAACTGTGTGACATTTAAACTGACCAGTTTTCTGATGCCTGTTTTTCATAAGCTACATACATACATAAAATCATACTATTGCCTCTGCCTAAAGGAGAACACTTCAGTGTTCCTGTTGCTTTCAGGCCCTATCATCTCACAAAGAGATCACATTGCAGAATCTTTCCTGAAACATCTGCTATATTTTCTTTTAAATTAGTTCAAACACTGAGAACTATAAAGCTGAGAGTAATATAGTCCAAATATCTACATTTACAAAAGGACACTGCAGACCAGCATTTGCTGGTCTTTGCTAGAACTAAACAGCCTAAATGAGAGCACTTCACAGCATCTCAGTCAGATTCTGCTTACTCACTTGTGTATGGTTGTCTAGCTTGGCATTGGACTTTATCCTCAGCATCGTAAGGGAATATTGCCCTCCCTGTTCTCACCTGCTCCAGGCAACTCCTTTCCATAGTGTTCTGTCTGTGCCAGCAGCAGAGACCAGCAAAGAGGCTCAAAGTGGGCTCAGTTTGGACACATTTTAGGTGCAAGTCAAGAGTAGAACCTACAGCACAGACTGTCTCTGGGACTGAACACAAAGCTACGGTGCAAAAGCACTGTTGAGCTACCGCTCAAAACTGCCCAGGAAAGAAAATGTGTTTTGCTAGCAGGCAATTATTAACATTACTTAAAGGAAATCTACTAGATTCTGTGCTAGAAGAGAAGTTGGAAGAAATTGTTTAAATCCCAAATCTTGAGTGACCTTGGTTTTCATGGACAGAAAGTTTTAGAAAAACAAGCTCTGGTGGTGGGTAATAGACCCATGAGAAAACAAAGCCTGCCTACAGTCTTCCACTTCTCTAGTTAGCATCATCTCTGGCCTCAGACCTCAGTCACCACAGACTAAAGGCACTGCTAAATGGGCTTTGTCATCATCCACAAAACACTTGGCAACCCAGAGAGGACCCTGAGAGGCTCTGAAGGTCTTGGACTCTTACCCAGGGCTCCTTCCTCCCCTCTGCCAAACACTAAAGCTAAAGGTGGGTCAGTTCCTTTGGCCCTTGATGAACTACACATGAAGTAGGACTGGATGTGCCCTGGATGAAGCCTTCAATACCTCACTCTGTGAGGGACGGCTCCCAGATGGGGATTTGAGCATCTGCTTGCAGAGTTCAGACCCACTGTGCAGGGCACTGACACATTCCCCATCCAAGAACTTCAGTTCAAAAGGACCCACCAATGTTACACTAAACCCTCCCAGTTCTTGATGCTGAGAGAGTTGGGCCTGTCACCAATTCGCAGTTCAGTGCCACTGTGCAAGAGGCCAGTGCATTTCTCTTACACAGCCAGCTTGCCTCTGCTTTCAGGAAGGATTAGTCTTCAAGCTGTAAGGATGCAATCCATCAGTTCCCTTCCATCCAGGTACAGGCAGCACCTGTGATGAGCCAGACATCCAGCACTTCACATATTCAACCCAACTGTGACAGCATGGCATGTACAACCTTTGCCCATCCTTAAACATCTTCCTTTGAGTAAACTGGATTTGGCAGGAGCACTGTTTAAAGTTTCTCAGTGTGGATGGTCTTAAACAAACAAAAATTCTTACCAGTCAGCAGTGCTTGTCCTCCTTCCTTTGAGCCCCGTGCAGAAAGGCTGTGGTTAGAGGGGGGGTGTTGGGTGGCAGTGTTGTGACTATTGCCACACACCCACTGGATGTGGGCAGCCCTGAGCAGGTGCTCACGTTAAGTTCAGATCTCCAGCAATAAAGGAGTCAAGAGTCCTCCCAAGTCCTTGTTACATTTGCCACTGGATTTTTGTGCCCTGACACCTAACAAAGCTGTTTCTGACTCCAAACTGAGCCCATGGTTATTCTTCACAGCCACAGCAGATTTCCAACAGTTCCATATGGATCGTATCAGTGAAACAGAGATCACGCAACTGCAAAGCTCTCTTTTACATACGTGGAAGATTCTTCTCTCCCTCTAGTCTAGAGCAAATACCAACAATACCCTCCTAGCAAATCAGGCAATGCGAACTGAGTCATTCTCTCTGCTCTCTTCTGGATGCTCTCCATCTCAAAAGTGTGATACAATGAACCAGGCACACCTTCCCAGGTAAAGTCTTGTAAATCCAGAGTGGAAAAGAAAGATGACTCTCTCCTCTCCACAGGCTAAACTCTTCCATTATTGCTTTCTCTTTTAGAAACTGCAGAAATATTCCCATTACCAGTCTATTTTTTTCATGAACAGTACATTTCCATTTGCTCATGTTCTACCCTAGCTCCACCCATTAATTTTCACCAATTCCCTTCACCATTTTAGCAGCTTTTCTTTGCAGCCACTTCAATTACCTTGCTTTACATTTAGTCATCTCTCATTGAGTGTTGTGGATGACTAAAAGCTTTTGAAAGTTAAGTTTTCCTGATACCTCTTGAAAATACCTCAGTTGATCTCACTAAGATTCTTCCTGCAAAGTAGCACAGAATTCCTGTTCCATTGATTAGCACCCAGATCACAGCTTCTAAATATGTTTAACTTCTAGTGCTCTTAAGCTGTGGAGTTCTCTGTGAAAAAAAAAAATAAATTGATGCATTATTTTGTATCTGGCTATGTCTCCATAATATCATTTCTAGCAACCAAGTCTTTTTTAGTACCAGACAAAAAAAACCCCTCCAATTGATAGAGGAACACATATGGAACACTGTTATATTCCATAAATACTCAGCCCTTCAAGTTTTATGGGAATGGGATGAAATGTGAAGTGCTGATCTGACAGAAGCAGCACAACAGGCACTTACTGGGGAAATCGGCAGTGGAAATGGCAGACGTTAACAGAGACTTTCAGCCACCAAGTTTTGATCTTCAGTTCATTTTGAGTTTTCATTCTGATTTTGAATTAAAGCTCAAAAATGTTTAGAATCCTGGCATTAAATCACATTTGAAAGGTTAAATAATGCTTTTAAAAAGGCAAGTCCTTAATGTTTCTTGCAATAGATTGTAATCATTGCTCTGATTTATTGCTGTCATTTACAGCCCATTAAATACTCTTTGTTCCAGCATTTTAAGTTTTTCACAATTTTGGAAAAGTTATACAAAACAAAATTACAGGCATGGAATAATATAACCCTTATTACCTGTTCTTTAAATTAAATCCAGGGTATACAACCATCCCCAAAATGAGACCTCTTAACCCAAAAATATTACCTATTCTGTACTTAAACAGTGGTCTTGAAGTACCTTATTTCCTAATTTCTAATTAAACATGAAGGCCTTTAGTGTTTTTACCTATTTCAACTTTACTGAATTAACAATGCTATCAAATACCACTGCAGAGTTGGCAAAACAAGGTATTATATTGCAGGTACATATAAATATATGTGGAAGTTAATATTTGAAATCCTTCTTATTTCAGAATATTACTAGATATTTTTAAGAATAAGGTATTTATAAGTATATAGTCTTGGATTTAGAGGTGCAAGAAAGAAAAATATATTTTGAGTGCAGAGTTTCTTACTCTTGTGCTTGATTAACAATTTCAGGTCAGTTCTCTCTTTAAAAACAAATAAAAGTTACTTGTATATCCATTGACTGCAAACCTACCAGATTCAATATGCGATTATCAGAGGGGGCTTTCCTGTAGCTTTGCTCTCTTTTAGACACTGTTAGCACATGTCTGCATAAGCAACTCTTCAATACAAACACACCTTCATTCTTTAACACACAAACCAGGTAAGATGGTATAAGATTTATTACTATTTTCTTTTACTAAGGCACATGACGTATAGAAATACTGAGGTACAAAAATGCAGTTTCCTGCATATGAGATTTAAAACCCCATTTTGACAAAGATGAGCTTCTCTGCTTGCTCACAACATTCAGCTTTTAGCCATTTTTTTCTTTTGTACCAGTTCAACAAGCAACTTGTATCTTGCTATACATTCCTCCTGAAAGAAAAGACAAAAGTGTTATTTAAAGGTTGATATTTTAGTACTGCTTTAACTCTATACATGCTACTTTATTTTAGAATCAGAGCTGGGTTCTGAAGGTTGTGTAGGGGTTTTTTTTGTTTGATTGGGTCTGGGGTTTTTTTGGTTGTGGAGTTTTTGTTGGCCTTTTCTTTACTGGTTGGTTGGTTGTTTTCTTGTTGTTTTCAAGTCACACACTGAATTTGCACACTGTATCTAGTGAAGAGGGGATTAGAAAAATGAATTTGCAATTTACATTTCTTAGTGGCTCATTTGAAGAGCACAAAAACGCAAGGAACAGTTGCCCAGTACCTGACAGTGGCTGCAAGAGCAATAATGGAACAGGTGTATTGCAGTATCTACTTAAAACAGTTACTCTGGTGTGAGCCACACTGCAGGCAGGTTAAGCTGAGCCTTCAAGGTCACTAACGCAGCACCTGCTGACACCAGGAACTGCTGAACAGCTTCAGAGCCAGAGACACCCAAATCCCTCCCCACTGCCCTTCCTGCTCCCTCACTGTGTTTGGCACAAATACTACAGGGCTTCTCTGCAGCTACAACAGCTGAAGCAAACACACAAAAGAATCACAACTATTAGGAAATCTTGTACAGACCATCTATACCAATGACAATTAATGTGATTTTTAAAAAATTACACTTAAACATTATATAGATTATTGAGCATTGAACACTTGCAGATGGATTACTTATTTTCTTTGTTCATTGAGATGAGTATTGTGAAAGTGTAAGCAAAGCAGCTCATCAACCTTTGGTTACTAACATGGAATCAAAATTTGTTTTAAAATCTAATTTTGTTCTGCAATTAAAGATATGAAAGGCAGAGGAGAGGTAGGTATTTTAAATGAAACAGGAGTTATTTCAACATTTTCTGTATTAGACCACACAAGCTGAAATAAAAAGTATTTTAAATAAAGCAACAAACATGACAGTAATGCTCTTTAGGTCACCTGAGTCTGGTCTGAGAGGCCAAGTAAAGGCCTCACCTTTCTATATGGACTCTCTTTCTTAAGGTAATCACAAATTGGCAGCAAATTTGTTTCTTCTCAATTTATACCATAGTTCAGTCAAAACAAGTCATACCTTGCTTTTTCCAGGAACGCATTTTGCTATTTTATCCCAGCGATCCGATGTTCCCTTTGGATACTGCTGCAAGGCCATTTCGAGAAGTTTCTGTTGATTTTGAGTCCACAGTTCTTCTGGTGCACGGCTTTTCTCCCTTCTTCTGCTTTCATCATCACTCTCTTCCTCTTGCTCAGTGTTATCAAAATCTTTCTGACGTCTCCCTCTGCCCTTTTCTTCTGGTACCTCTTTCGTTGCCAGCAGAGCTGTTTCAGGTGCTTTGACAATTTTTCGTCTGCGGTGTCTGGTTTCACTTGCCATGGTCTCCTTTGGATCAGTCTGGATATCCATCTGTTCTGATATAAGATTGTAGTTCCCCTCCTCCTCCACTTCCTCTTCCCTTTCTCTCTGTGTGATTATGTGATCCGGCAGGTTCATGTTAACTTTGCAATTTTTGGAATTGTGTGCCAGCGTTTTAAGCTCCGAGAGCCTAATGACACCTGTTAGAAGCACAGCTGTTAACACTTCTGAAAAAGTAAAACCCCCACAAACAAGCAGGGAACTGCCCACCATTTAAAGGTTCTCAGAATAATGAAGAGTGGACAGAAAGCTCTTCTGAAGTGACAGCTTAAGAAAAACAAAATTGAGAAATCAAGGCGTTCACTTGATCATCAAGGTGATGAACTTTGCCAATTAGGAGCTTACCTGATCTACAGGAATTCTCACACTGATACAAGCAAAGAGAGCAACCTGAAGAAACGACCAAACCCCATAATAAACAGAGTAAGAAAGCCCAGGAGGATGTAGCTGAAGGGAAATGTGCCCTCAGAACACCCAGCAATTCTCTTTCCTCAAAGTAAGGCAAGGTTGCAAAAATCTCTCTGCAGAGCAGACTCTGAAAGGCACAGCTATCACCCAAACCCAGTCATTTTCAAAAGCACACACCTGGTGTATATGTAACAGAATCCTTCACCTGCTTGGCTTTCAGGGTGACCTGCATGAAAACAACAAAAATGAAGGACTATTAAAAATTATGTCATTGGGGCTATTGAAGAATTCATTATTAGCTTACCACAAATCATCTACATTGAAGACACAGTAAATACAGTGAGACTGTTCTTTGGCTGCCTTTGCTCATATGTGGAGTGCAAACTGGCTTAAAGTAATATTCAAGATTTCATTCTTTTTAAACCATTCCTGGCTTATTAAAATAATCCAAACAATGCTACACATTTTTATTACTTATCACCATAATACACCACAGCTGATACTCAAATTTTATTTTCTTTCCTTGTTAAAACCTGATTTTCTGGCCTAAAAATACCACAAGGATAGGGGGAAAAGAACCAAGTGAGTTCTCTTCACTCTATTAGTTTCTCAATAATGAACAAAAGAACAAAATAACCATCATAGGTCCAGATGATGAAGCACAGAAGTGAACAGGCATTCAGTCCCCAAATGAAAGGTAACAGTTTGACTGCCAGAGATCAGCAAAGACGCCTCCTAAGTCCTGGTAGTGCAGAAGTTATTACTGATAGTCCAGAGGATAGAGAACTGCATGATTCAACCTCTCCATGTATATCTGTCCTGGGAGAAAAATAACACTAGTTTATTTTTTAGAGTAAAAAGTGATTGCTTCAAAATTTGTTCTGTTTGTAAGCAAACAAACAGGCTTTCTCCCCACCCAGAACAAGGAGTTTCCTCATCCCAAATTTCTAGACTTCGCAACAGATAACAAGCCAGGCTTCACTTAAAATTAAGATTCTTTGATTACTTAGCATCTTTCTTATATAGAATGACCACAGAATTATAGAATGGCTTGGGCTGAAAGGGACCTTAAGGATCATCTGGTTCCAACCCTCCTGGCCATGAAGACACCTTCCACTGGACCATCCAGGCCTTGAACACTTCCAGGCATCTGTGATTTCTCTGGGCAACCTTTTCCAGTGCCCCACGACGCTCACAGTAGAAAAAAAAATTCTTCCTAATATTTCATCTAAACCTACATCCTGTCAATTTGAAGTCATTGCCCCTTGTCCTATCACTACAGGCACTTGTTAATAGGCCCTCTCCAGCTCTCTTGTAGCTCCTTTTAGGTAGCAGCCTACAGTCCCAAATTCAGGTATCACAAAAAAGCATCTTAAATGTAGTACTCAGAGAATTATACAATCTTTTAATTACTGAAAATGTTTTATAAATTGTAGATATATTTTTTTTTTTGAATATGAGGACTTTATTAAAAAGCCAGGAATTGAAATCAAGTAGTCTGAACCACTCCAACTTAAAATGTGAATGGGCAACACACTGAATCAAACCTGATACATTCCAGAGGCATGGGTTCCCTGGGTTCCCTGCTCTCTGAAACTGGGACCTCAGATGTGAACATTCATTTAGTGTAAGGTGTGTGGTAGTGTGCTGCCCAGAGCAAAAATACAAAATACATCACTTACAAAGTAAAGAATTCCTGTGTGTGGGTTTTATGGGATTTACTCCCAATAGGAGCCATTTAGGCCTCCATAGCAACACACTTCTGCTATTTTAGCTACCTAATGTTAACAGTAACAATTATTCCTTACTCACAGCAGCACTAGAGAGCAAAACTGCCAAAGGGTTGTAAAGCCATTTACTGTGAGAAGAATTAAATAGTAAGGTTCAGGATTTTGTTCTATGACAAGATTCATAAGTGAGCACCTCAATAGTTAAAATACCTTGGTACCATCTGCTTCTAGTCTGGTCTGTTTGGTTCCTCCCATCCACCTTTCTGCCCACAAAATTGCAGCAGTTTGCTGTAAAAATAGGCTGGTGCTGGATCTCCTTAAGGAAATGACAGCAAGACTTAACAAGGCAAAGTGGTCTATTTTCCCTACAAATTAAGCCTCATTTTCTGGGATGATTAAGTTCAAATGAAAACTCTGTGAACAATGAAATCCCAACTCTAATTAACCAAAACCTTTATCCAGAGGTAGACATCTGGCACAGAAAACTCCAGTTTCTACTGCTGCAGTACGATAAAGTTTTAATTGTTCAAAGAAAAACGTCAGAATCCTGTAATATGAACAGATAATTTTAAGTGGCACTAACAGATCTGGGATCCCTGTGATCCCAATTTTGAAACAGAAGGGATCTTCTTTGAAAAACATGATCCACTGATAGAAATTGCCTTCTTAAAAAAATTATATTCTAAAATAATCAAGATTAAAATGTTTGTGCTCCATCTTTGGCAGTGTCTCTACAGTACTAATAATTAAAAAAGCTAGAGGAACAGAAACCATTCTTGACTGCTGAACAGGATGGATCCTTAGTGGTGTTCTGCTATGTATCTCTTAAATAGAAATCATGTTATATAAACTGGATTATAATAGATTATTTTCAAAACAGGGAGAAGAATTTGCCATGCAAGTAAGTAGCTTTTAGAGCTTCCTGCAATGACGCAGTAGATTCACTGTAAATATGACAAGGCCCTATCTATCTTTGTGTATTCCAGAAAACTGTCTCTAAACCATTCTGCTATCTTTAAAGTAGGTCTTTCAGAGATTTACAGCCTGCTCATGAGGAAACGAAGGCAAGAAAATGAGATCAGAAAAGATTCCCTGAATAAAACAGAGCAGAATGAACTGCCAACAAAGACAGGTACCATGAGCTGCTGCCTCAGTGCCAACTAAGTTCAGTTTTCTTTCTGTTGAACCTCTGGCATTTTCAGAGGTCAGCAATTACCATTTTATCTTTCAAGCTGAGACTACACGTGCAACACCAACTTTGCTTTGGAAGTGGTGCAAATCACCTGAATTTCAGTTTCCTTTACGAGACTGGTGTCCCCAAGTTCAGTTAGTGTATGTATCCCATAATAGACATAAATGTTGCTGCATATTACATCTAATTGGACTGGAATCTAAACCATTCCTCTCCATTTGAACAGTGAGGGACTTTGGTTTATTCCCAGATCCTGACTGCATTTCATATTTCTCCTTACATGCAGAAAAATCAGGAGTAAGTCTTTCCACAGGTTATCTTAGGTTGGCCAGCTTCAGTCATTATAGTTTGGTAAACCCAGATGTAACATTTGCAGCAAGTTACTCCATTCATCACATCTAATATTTCCAAGACTTTATCTTTTGAAGGCTTTATGATATCTGTTCATATTTTGATAGACTTTCAATTTGAACATTCACCAGGTAAGCTGGAAATAACAACTGTGTGTATGGTTTAGATACTGAAAATCTACTATTTCAAACATTGAACAAGCACCTTCAGTTGACATAAGTTTGACAACTCATCAAGCTTCCCACAGCTTTACTATCATCATTCACAGGTTACAGGGGAAGATTATTTGTCTATTATTATTTTTGTCAGCTTTCTTCTTCATATGGACGTTTGCAAGTCCTTTTCCAGGTACAGTTCACGTTTACTCCAGCTCTTTTCACTGAGAGTTCAGGTATCACTTATTTAGGCTTCAGATTTATGTGTCCATCAGCCTCAACTGTCACTGTCATTCCAGATGCTGACACAGGGCAAGAATCGTTAACATGTCAGTATTAAACTGCTGAGGATTATTAGGAATCCAGCCTATGGAACATATGAAATTGTATTTCAATTTGATCTGTTGGAGTTTAATCATTGTTCTTGCCACTCAAATCTGCAGACTCTTCTGTTGCCTGTTCCTCCATGCTTTTTGACATCCTTAATATCAATTTAGATTTCCTTTCCAGGGGTGAAGAGTGTTGTTTACTAGCTAGTTCTTAATTGATTCATAAAAAATACACTAAGTTATGCAATGTAAGTTGCTTCACTGCTTTCTCTACTCAATTACTTATCATAGCTTGCTTATATGATATCACTTTTTCATTAGTTAGCAGATAACATACTTGGAAAAACTTATTCAAAGTATGAAGCAGTTGTAGAATACTCTCTTGTAGTTATTAATGCTATTTGTTCCTGCATAATGCTTTAGAATTGTAATTTTCATGTATATTAAATTACGAGCTTTATCCTGACTGTGAGAAGGTGTGCTAAAAGCCTGCTGTTAGGACAACAGCTTTCACCAGTGTATTAGCCAACCCCCCTAAGAAATCCTGGGTTTGGGGACACCTTAAATAATAAGGATCAAGACTGTGAAACTGATTTAAAACAGAAGACAGAAGATCTCATATTCCTGCAAGTATTTGTACTGCTGAACAGACACACTGCATTATTTTATAGGAATCAACTTTAAATGTTGTAGTCCACCAGGGATAACAGAAGTCACAAATAAAGTCAGGTAGTATCATGCACAGTGAAAGAGATTTCCTTAGACAGATAAAGATGACAAAAAAAAAAAACCCTGGATGCAAGCAATCAAATTGCTGGAGTAGAAATCAAACTATCTTATTATGGGACCTACAGAAAGAAACCACAGGAACAATTTGCTTCTGAGAACTCCCTTCTGAACTGAGTTTCAATAGCTCTTCAGCTATAAAAAGATTCTATCAAAAGCAAGTGGGATTAGTGGGATGATTTTATGTGATGAAAGCCAGACAGAGCTGGTTTCCTCCTGTACTGCTAACAATTAGTCCAGATCACAAAGATTAGTTGCTACTTAACAAGACACCTAGAAGTAAAAACATTCCTCATCATGACCATCCAGATGTTAAATCTCTTATTACCCTGGACACCTGCCACCTCTTTCAGATGGGACAATTGATACTTCAGAGACATATAGGAAAAAAAAATTCAAAATCAGCTTAAACAACTCTCAGATGCACAGGCAAAAGCAAATTTTGCTATCACATGAATGAGAGGGTATCTTTCACCCTGCAGGGAAGGCAGACATAAAAAAAGCACGGAACTGTGACAGACCTAGAGGGAAAACCCTGTAAAGTACAGTGAACCTACTGCTGTTAAACAGAGAGACAGAAGCCTCTAGCAGAAGATGAAGAGCAATTCCCCATTCTCACAGCAGCAGCCACTGGCACAGCTCAGCTGAGCCCTCCAGCAGCACCCCCAGCCCAGCCCTGCAGGGCACACACCAATGTGCCAATGAAACCTTCACCATTCTCTGTCCCCTGGCAATCTTCTGTGAGCAACAACCTACCCTCCTTCTCTAGGACAGTATCTTGATTAGGATTGCAGCAGATAATCACAGAAGTATAAACTTCTCAGGTTCTAATGGTGCTTAAAGAAAATAATTTGTAGGGATTTGTAGGGGAGGAAAATCTACATCATTTGGCTTTCAAAATTAGTATTTCACCTTCTTGCAAGGAAGGGTGACATCATGGTGCTACTGAACACTGGAGGGTCTGGAAACATTTTTTCTTACTCTCAGCCTCTTCCTGAGCAGAAGTTCTCTAAGTATTTACTAAAGATGTCATGGTTTCTCAGCATTAACCATCAGAAATTTGCTCTCTCAGTAGCAGTCTTCTGCACCCAGTTGTTATCTTCCTGCATGCTCCCCACTGAGTTATGAAAAAATGCCAAGATCTGTGGAATTACGGAAAAAAATAATTTGGAGACAGCCTGTGTATAGTTCAGATTATTATGAAGCAATGAGGAACTTCTTGAATCTTTGAGGTTGAGTTGTAATCACATTTTTTCTTTACAAGGGAAAGCCAGATACAGAAGGATTTTAATGCCTTCCTGGCTTTGTCAAAGTAGTAGGTTTTATACATCTAACTGTCCAGAATCACACAGAGTAACTTGCCAAATTTAAAGTTCTCCCCTTATAACCAAAATACTACCTGCTGCACTGAATTTTCTTCCACTCTAGATCTAAACAGCTTTTTTCATATCAGCCACAACTGTATCAAGCTGTGTATTGTTTGACACAAGTCAGACAACAACAATGACCCATTCTTTCATTTCCATGTGATTCAAAATTTGTTGCTTTATACACTGCCTTCCCTTTTAGGCACTAGAAGAGTTGCTAAAATGGTCTTTCAGTTTTAGCAGATGGGGGAAACTTCAGGTACTGAGGCATTGAGACAAATAATTCTCCATTTTTTCCAGGTATCCTCATTTGCAATTTACAAGACCACTTGAAGTAAGTATTTCAAATCAGATGTACCTTTGTTTTGGCAGTGCTTGTAATAGTTAGTTTAGTAGAGTGTTACAAACTTTCCCAAAAGTTGGTAATGTAACTAATCTCTAGCCACTGTGTAGGCTAAATTTCATACTGACACAGCAAATGAGTATTTAAAGGACAACATTCTCGAAAGAACTACAGAACGTGTTAACAATTTAACTGAATTTGCTTAGAACCACCAGTTGCAGCCAGCAACAATACAGTTTTCTTATGCTTATAGACTTTGAAGCCATGTGTGATTCTGAACTCTGCCACAGCAACAGAAATCCCCCAAACAACTGTAAGTTTAATTATGAGGCAGTTTAAGATGTAGCCTGCAAAAAAAGGCAAATTTGATCTAAATCACCAGATGTAGAACTTTCTCAGTTTAAGTCCCCAAACAGTTAATTTAAAGCAGCAAAAGAATTGCTCCTTTCTTCAGAACACAAGAGGAAGAACTTTGCAATTAGATTTGTGATAATCCTGGAGACTTCATACTGTGCTTGTTTTTTGTCAGTTGAAATTCACGAGAGACTCTTTAGCTCTATCCTATGGGCACTCATGCAGGAGAGGAGTTTGATTCAAATGCCCACTGCAACAACTACTTGGACATCTTATTTTGTTAGTGATGATGCAAAATGCATTACCTTTTTTGATGGTCAGAAATTTGAATTCTGCAATGAAATTCAATCCCAGCTCACTGTGAGCTTTGTGAGACATTACATTTATTTACACCACTTTATAAAAAGTTGCAACATCACTGGCTTAACCCCTTCACAAGCCATCTATTTGGACCAAAAGTTGCTGTCCCACTGCCTTCTGGAAAAAACTTTTCCTTTAAGTGAGAAGAATGCTCTGGTCCTGCTTTATGAGACAAAATTTCATTTTGTTTACAGGGCCATTGTACTACCCAATCCTGTAAAAATGGCAGGGGCAACTGTAAGAGTGCACAGAATAAAACTGTACAGTGAGAGTGCTGTGAACAGCAACTACCTTTTCCTCCCTCCAAATATCAACAGAGTCATTCTGGTGTGTCTGTGGGATTAGACAGGTGTTTTGAAGACTTCACTCTCAGATTGAGGGATGTACATGATTTATATATTATCTAAACCCCATCTTAGATATTCATAACCTCTCTTGGACCTTGATCTAGGTCTTTATACTTCAATAAGCAACTAAGAGAACTATAGATTACATAAATATATGCAAACTGTTAAGGGTGAATGTTTCAGAATATCCAAAATTGGATTGCACTGTAACTGAGTTAACACAGACACAGTACACAAAATGAAATGTAAAACAGTCTTAGGAAAACAGTTAATCTCCAGAAGCAAAAGACCTAATAAATTCATAAGCTTTTACATATGGACCATTTGTCATATAGATGTTTTCTTGTTGACAAAGAAAGGAGCTTGCATTTGTCAAAAATAAGAAATCTATTTTACAATGGCATATAAAGTATAAGTATAAACTCACACAGTCAGACTTACAGGCTGAAACTGTTGCTTGGGCATACAAGAGATCACAAAATAAGCACCCACCCCCCAACCTTATGCTTGCAGGTTTCATGGTAATTCAGAATGTCTGCCACCTGGCTATTGTTTTGCTGTCTGCCTCAGTGTTGTTCTATACAAACAGCAAATCCCAATCAGTCTGTTTTTGCAACACAAATGCATGAGATTAGTGACTGCAGGAGCAAACAGAATCAGTTTAAATCCTGTAAGACAAGTGAATGATATTACTTCACAAGTATGAAATCTGAGATCTCTTTGCCTTTAATTTAAAAAACCTGTACCTAATAATCACATTAAAGTCTGTTTGGCATGCCAGACAGCTTTTACTTCCTCTATTATTTTTACAATTTGAACGTCCTTTGTAGTTACTGAAATTAATTTATGCCTTTCAGCAAATATTTTAAAAAAACTTTTTATCTATAAAGGTTGGTATTGTCAAGTACAATATACTTCTATAATTTCACATCTAAGTGATTCTCAATTTTTTGAATTCAGCAAAAGCTGACAATCATTATTATAAATCTTCATAAGGCTTAGCATTTGTCAAATCAAACAATGTAATTTCTGCAGAAATAGTAGTATTGCAAGCCCACTCCATTCATTATTTATGCTATGTTGTAGAGTGTTCACAGTGCTTAGGAAATTCAAACATAACTTTTTTATTTTCTTTTAAAAGGTCAATTATTTCCTTAAGTATTGGCAGACAGGAATGAGAACTAACCCTGGAGCAACAAATTCAGCAAGGAAAATGGGTCAAAGAACAGATGTTTGGAGGATGACAGAGAGCAGTGGTACAGGTAACCAGGTCAGCAGGCAGGAATCCTGATTAGAGCTAACTGAACTCCATTTCCCTTTCATAATCAAAATATTTGAAAACCTAATTTACAATAACAGCCAATTGCAATAAAAATGACTTTAAAAGCTGCAGAAGCTTTCAGTTGTGAAAGCAATAAGATTTCATTATACTAAGCCAGCTGAAAACCATCTTTATAGGAAAAGATTGCTAAATTTCCTATATGCACATATTGAAGTGACAATTAGCAATTTAAATAATTTAAATAATTAAACATACTGATAAAGTGAGCACAACTTAACCTCATCTATTTTGGGTCGGTGATTCATTGGCTGTTAAAAGAAGTCTTCCTGAAGATAAACATATCCTTCATTTACCATGACAGAAGTTAAAGTAGTAACCCTTCTTAGAGTATGTCTGTACCACGGCTGCAAGCCTACCCTCGCTCTGAGCTGAAAAGCACAGGAATATGCTGCTGCAAAGATACTTCTGCTGGTGTCACATGAGGCAGCATAAATAGGAACAGTAGAGCTGAATGAGCTCAGGGGCACTACAGCATGGATGCAGCAGTTTATTGCTGATTTTGGCTGGCACTTTCCCAGCAGCCTGCATCACACTGGGTGGATGTACTTGTTTGGACAGGGAATGTGGTAGACATATTCATATAATGGGCCTTACAGTAATCCTGATTTGGGCTGTGCTTTGGGAAGTAACAATTAACAAACTAAATGTCTACAAAACACCAACTTGAATAGTAGTAGGCAAGAAAAAAGCTGAAAGAACACCATTAGGAATTACTGAATTTAAGAAGTCAAGCTAAAGGTATATGCAGTGATTACTGACCAACTATGGCGACTATCTGGCTTTAATTCTACATTTTTAAAAGTGAATTCACACATGCTTCCAATTGTAGGGAAGGATTTGTTTCCTCCCCTTTTCCTCCCAGATAGCTGGCACTTGCTAGTGCAATCACAGACCATATGCAGAGAAGGACCTAACCTCAGGCAGAACCACTATATTGATGTTGTTTCTTGCAGATGTTTGTGTGAGCTGTTCTTAAAGGCCCACAAATACAGAGACTCCACAGCAGCTTATTCCACTGCTTTATCATCTCCATTGTAATTCTTCATCCTCCAGTGTATAACTCTGCACCCTCTGATTAAATTTGAGGCAATAACTTCTTGCCCTGTAAAACTAATATAGTGGACAAGACTCCTCCCTCATTATGGTTTTGTTTTTATATAGTTGAATACTTATATTCTCAGTTTGGTTTATTTTGTTTTTTTTTTTTAGTTCAACAACGATTTCCTTCACAATCTTCCCTTGTAGATAACATTTTAGGAGCCTATTATTCTCATCTGGACTCTATCAAACCACATGTTTAAGTGCAATACTGAGAACTAGACACCAACTAAGGATGTAGTAAGTTAAAGCAACACCATGAAGCTGAAAAGTTAAAAAAAGTCAAGAACACTTTCCTCAAGTTGCTACTTCACACTGCTTAAAAATTGCAAGTGGAAACACAGTTGTACATAGTAGGAATTTATTTCTTTAAAAAAAAGAATAAATTTAAGACAAAATAGAATTTCTTTGGGGTGGTTAGAGGGAGTGAATTTCACTGATGCTCTTCTGACATGTATGAATGGTGTCAGTTTATTCTTTAAGAAGTTTTGAGATTTTTTTCTAACTTTTTTTTTTTTTTTCCTGAGGAAGAAAGCTTTGAGACAGAAGCAACGATGGAACAGCATTTTGGACTGGATTACTCTGAGCTATTTTTACTAATATCTATTTAGCTAATCTACTATTAAATAAGGTTTGAATGCATAAAATCACTTGGAAACAAGCACATTGTACCTTACCAATCCTTTCTATCATAATTCTCTAACTGTGAAAGGAAAACCAAGCCTTACTGCTCTTGATGCTTTGCAGGAGAAGAAAGAAGCAGACACTAAACTCAAGTGTTTAAAAAGTATTTCCTATACTAGAAAATGTTAGAAAACCAAATTCAAGTTCATCCTTGAATGTTTTTCTTCTTTAAGACCTAGTACATTTGCTAGATAATACACAATACATACTTCAAACCCTCTCTGCTTTGACTCCTGTTAAACCAACTGTAAGCAAGGCATTCCCAACCTCTGCTACACAAGCTGTTCCAAAGCAGCACCTTGTACATCAGAATTATCTCCTTGCCCTGCTCCTGGCAGAAACAGGGAACAGCTGTTGGGGCAGCAAATGCTGCCTGCACATGCAAACACCTTTTTTACTGCACACAAAGTTTAACAACCCAGAAGTTCCTCCTGCAGCTTTACCATAACATTTCTTGTCTAATTATGCCCAAACAAAATAGGAATCCTCGCTGTAAATTTAAATTCTATGTTATCTTCAAGACATATATAGGATAAGTTGTACATCTTATTGAATATTGAAATCTTATTGAATGGATATATCTGAAACTAGTTTCCAGTTTCACCATTTCTAGTACTGATGCAGTAACAATCTGAGCCCCAAAGAAGTTCCCGTGAAGCTTTTGTTTAAAACATTCATCTTGTAAAACCTTCATTTTTGCTTGCTTGTAATACCTAATTGATGCAATTCTGTGTAATGCAATGATAAAAGTAGCAGAAACTCTAATAATTAGTTTGTGTCAGGAAAGCTGACCTAGCATTAGCCGCAGTTGAAAATTTTTAGAGAAGTAAAAACTTGTGTGGAGAACAATTACATTAATCATATAGTTGGACGTTACTAGAAGTAAAAAGGAATATACTCAGATCTTTCTCTGCACATAAAAAACCTAGAAATTCCTTTTTTCATACAAGAAAAATGACAGCTCTTAGAATAATCATATTTCTTTCATTTCTCTTTACTACTCTCAGAAACAAATCAGCAAGTTGCTGAGGACCTCTCATCTTAATGGAAGAAACAAGTGAGCTTTGGTTTTTTTCTTTCCAATACTGCCTGTGTGCAAATATATTATGCAAAGGATTCTTAATACCCCCAAGTCAAGGAATAAAGCAAACAGTGGGTGCAAAAGGCAATCTGAAGACAGTGTTAGTTTTGTGATGGATATATGTAGAACTATTCCACATGTCCACACTATCTGTATCAAGATAATCAAATTTTCCAAACCAATCTCAAAAGCTCTTTGCCATGAACACTGCATACTAAAAGAAATGTGAAGTATTTTTGCTGTTAATATCCATAAAATGTAGCATCTTTTTAATAAAGTCACTCCAGTAGTATGAATACTTCAAGAAATATAATAATACTGAACATAATAAACCTTAAAAACCCTAATTTAATTTGATTAGTAGGTTAGTAACTTCCTGCTTACACACACTATTTTGCAAATAATGTATTGTTGTAAAACTAGAATAGTGCAAAAAATTTATTTTTTTAGTGTATGTATCAGAACTATATAAATGCATTAAAACTTTAAAAGTAAGTTCTAAAAACATCTTTGTGTGATTATATCAACAATGAAAAAAAGTTTAAGAAGTACCCAAATTTCCCAGAGGGCTATAATATTTTGTTGTAGTCAGTGGCTTTGTTTCCTAGTATTTAAAATAATTCCTGAAATATGATAAATAAAGAACATCTAATCTCAAAGTGTACATGAACAGATTTAAACATTATTCTCATTAACCCCTACAGAGCTTATAAAATAGGGTCAGCTAAAAGGGCTTTCAAATGGTCCTCAGCAGACACTACATCATGTTCTAGTGATCTATGGCTTGAAAAGGAAAAGTCTTTTACAGTCTAGCCCCTAAGGGTTTTAAGATCATAATACTTAAAAACCATGAGTACAAGCTTGCTTTGGTATCTGGTACATACTATAAAATATGAATTAACAAGGACACTAAATATTTTACAAATATAATTTTTAAGCATGCTATAATACTGAAAAAGGCACTGAAATAGTATCATACACGTTAGTAATTTAAAAATTTGTAAAGATATTTCTGCTTCATTAATGGAAACCACCTGTCTAAACACCATTAACTCTTACACATTTTTTAAGGACTGGCTTGAAACTGAGATGTAATCTTTAACCAAGTCACACCAACATTCACTTGCAGTGAAAGGAGGTTGCTACAAAACCTGCAGTGCATTGTTTTTCTGTTAGTGGGCTACAGTAGCTGAAGTTTGTAAGCACCAGAATTCCCCATCCAGCTGATCAGTTACAGCTGTTAATTGTGGAGGGAGAGACTGGCTGACATCTGCTTCTTGCATAGTTAGTTAATGGTTCACTTCCAGGTCCTAAAAGGATTGTAGCTCCTCTCAAAAGACAATGTCGGCCCCCATATACGTCTGCCTTCTACACTGCCTGTCTTGTTCTGGTTTGTCATCCTCTACACAATGCAAATCTGAGTGAACTCACATCTGCCACTGATCGACCCAATTCGTGAGCAATCTTTTCCCATCGACCGGGGGTCCCCCCTGGGAACTTAACCATACTTCTTGTCAGCTGGCTCAGGTCCTCCTCTGTCCATTCAGGTGCCTGTAAAACATTTGTAAAACATTCATTACAGCCGAATATTGGACATTTATTTGCAAGGTAATATATGGACAAAAAAAATCTTTAAACAAATTAATCCAATAATGTAAAAAAAAAAAAAATCCGGGTATCTTCTCTCTGTCTTGTTGCTGAAAATGGATAAAAACAACAAACCAACAGTAAGATACTAAAAATCCTGAACACTCAAAAATTACATTTTGTCTATTATGTAGACTAACACATTTAATTTCTATTAACTTTAATACAACATATGTAACACAACACTATAAAATGCAGTAAAGATAATATTCAACAATACTTTTATTTGAATATGGGGTTAAACAAAAATTAGATGGGCCCAAATCCAATAAGAACTTAATTGGACTACTGCCATAAAAGACAACAAAAAGTGTTTCTGCAAATCCATGAGCAACAAAAGGAGAGCTAAGGAGAATCTCCATCCTTTACTAAACATGAGCAGAAACAATGACACAGGATGAGGAAAAGGCTGAGGTACTTCATACCTCCTCTTTGCCTCAGTCTTTAATGGAAAGATCCATTGGTCTCCATGTATCCAGTCCCTGACCTGGAAGACAGACAACAATGAAGTCCCCACAATCCAAGCAAAACTGGTCAGTGATCTGACAAACACAAGTCCATGGGGCTGGATCAGATCCACCCAAGGGAACTGAGGGAGCTGAAGGAAGTGCTCACTAAGTCCCTGTCAAACATTTACCAGCACACCCTGCTGACTGGGAAGATCCCAGTTCACAAGAGGTTTCCAAGGGCAATATCCATCTAGAAGAAGGGTTAGAA
>VZSR01001283.1:13455501-13474142 GCA_013398615.1 Brachypodius melanocephalos | reverse complement strand
GGCTCAGGGAAGACCTTACTACTCTCTACAACTACCTGAGACAGGAAGCTGTGGCAAAGTGAGGACTGGCCTCTTTCCCAGGTAGTAAGATCTAGGACAAGACGAAATGGCCTCAATTTGTGCCAGGGGAGCCTTAGATTGCATGTTAGGAAAAGTTTCTTCACCAAAAGTTATTTTGAGCATTTTAACAGCCTGCCCAGGGAAGTGGTGGAATCGCCATCCCTGGAGATATTGAAAAGATGTGTATGTGACACTTGATGGGCTTCACAGTGCTGGATTAATGGTTAGAGTCAATGATCTGAACGGCCTTTTCCAACTTAAATGATTCCATGATTAAATCACAGTTTAAGACACAAAGTTTTAAACATTTACTTAATTGGCTAGCTAATATTTTTTCAGCAAAGACACAGAAAATATCTCCATTTTGACATATTTAAAAAGCCTCTAAATGAAACAGAAGAGTCATCTTCGCTTTTTGTCACTTTGTCGCTTTTTGTTACCACCCTGTGTTTTAGCACTCCAGCATGAACCAGGAATGAAATTTGTTGACTCTAATATTCCATCAAGATGGTTAAACATCACCCTGCCCCCTCCCTAAAATGCAGTTATGCCAGAAAACGAGACCGGATGCTTCTACTACCCAGTAACCAAAAAATATAAAAATGTTTTACTCTAACTACATGCCAAGCTGTTAACAATGACTGTCTTCATAACGGCCAAATAAAAGTGAACAAAGCAAGGAACACACAATTAGAGCACTTTAAGGCATGAAATCGGGGTTGCCTCAGAAGGCAAAATGCAGTAACCGTCTTTGACATTCGCAGCATCTTCGGCAACGACTGCAGAGCCAAATCTTTGTTATCGTTAGTAGTTTGCCATTTTATTTATTTTTAAGGAATTCTTTATGACATACCTCTTCTAATCACCATTTCCGATAATGAACAGGCACGTATCAAGCGGTTTGCATTACAGAGCCATGAGCACAGAACAACAGTCAGAGGTGAGTGACCCCAGGGACCATCTCCACAACTACAGCAAAGCTTCTCCCTGACACTAATCCTGCCTGTCATTCTCCCACTGTGCTCTAACCACACTGACATCCGCCCGCCGCACTGCAAGCTTAACGGGGCCCTTCCTGACTTTTTACTGTCTCCCCCAATCAATGGTTCAAGCGTGCTCTTTTCACCATGTCCAAATGGCAGCTTCACTCATAATCAAAGTGCATTGCTCCCGTTAAAGGGCTTCCCGAAAGGCTTCACCATTTGCATTCATTTGCAAAGCAAACTACTTTTATTCACTTTGTTCTGCTATCAAGAGTGTTCCCTGAAGCAGATAAATTGGCATAAATACAACCTGCCACTTAAAAGACAGTAAATAATAGCCAATAGTAGCAAGGATTTTATCAATCGTCCTGGTTTGGATCCATGTAGTCCTTGATTCAATGCTGAAAGCCTCAAACATTCATAGTTTTTAATACAAGAATAAAATTAAATTAATTATCTCTGATGATTCAAACACAAGATTCTTAAATAATGTATGTGAGAGATCTCACACATACATTGCTTGCATTATACAATTACACCGTGGCCTACAGAAGAAATTACATACTTAGAAAAATCTCCACATTGCAAAATAGCCTTATTACTTTTACTGGTTTAAACAAGTTAATATACTATATACCTTTATTACATTATACTCCATATAGATATTTTTATATGAAAATATTTCTCAGGGATTTTTGTAAAGAAGGATTTCCAGTACTTAATGTTCTACTTATACAATTTTTATCACTGTAATTTAAATAATTAATTCTTCTAAAGAGTTCTGGTTAAAAGCCTTTTGTTTAAAAATCAGCCAAATTTCATACTTCAAAATTAGGGTTAATATGTGGTCTACTGTAATTTTCTATTTAATTTGAACTAAAACTTGGTAGGGGTTTTGGTTTTTTGTGGGGTTTTTTAAAACAGATTCACAGCTACATTCACAGCTATTCTCTTTTACCATATCCAAAGCATATCTAAGCAATTACACATGGAAATCAAGATGATCTTTTCAGTGATATAGAGATGTCGAAAGCTTTCTGCTAAGTTTTCTTTTCAGACATTTTTGTAAACTTTGATTTGTGCTCACAGTTTTACTAACCACTTGTAAATATTACAGAACTCTTGAGGTTATCTTCCTAAATAACAGGCAAAACTACAATCATCCTATAGATCTGTAGTTAATTACACAGCTAATTCAGGGGACACAAATTCATTAGCTACATTAAAATATCAACTTCTTAATCTTATTTCAAGCTGACAATAATTTTAGAATATGAAGATCTACAACGTTTATAAATTTGGAAAATCTCTGAAAAAGCTTTTTTTTTCTTTTTAGAAAATCTATTCTCAACAGCAAAAGCTGTAAAGAAGCTTTTGTGAATTTGCAATTCCTCAGCAACAGTTAATTGTGTCTTTAGATGCAACAGCGCCTACTGTGATCCAAGTACTACAAGCAGCTACGAGGGTGGTCATGGTGTGAATGTATTCTCCCTGTTCTAATCTGTAGCCAACTGTAACTGCGAGAGTCAAATGAATGCATAAACATACTGCTTTGTCACCTAAAACCATGTGTGTCCAATATTACTGAAACACTGGGCCAAAATTCATCTCTACAGTAAAGCAATGGAAGACACCACATGGTGAGGGGACAGCTGTTGTTACTACACAAGCATTCAGATTTTGCATCCAAAAAGCCCCATTCTGGGATTAACTCCCTATACTGAATACAAAATTAAAATTAAAGAGTTATGGTCTAAAGTCTTTAAAATGAAAATAAGCTGCACGTGTAGACACAAAAAAATTCATAGCATTCCCATAAATAATAATCCTTTAGCATGATTTATCATACATAGTTGGCAATATTGAGGGATTAGTTCACCCAAACCACTATGCACCTTCAGTAGAAAAGAAATATGAATGTGGTTTATTGTTCAGCATCACTCTTGTATGTGTGCATCTGCACTTGGCAATTCCATCCCACCGCTTTCAGCGTGACAGTTTTACACTATAAGGATTTTTTAAAATATGAGCAACACTATTTTCAATTACATTAAAAGCAAGTTTTTAGACAACAAAGCAGTTCTTGTCAAGATAAGTCTGACTCATTTAATCCTGTTAATAAGTAAAGAACTATACATGCTTTTATTGATAAAATGGGAAAGTGGCTGATATTTGAGAGTTTTTAAGGAAACTTTCAGTCGTTTACAGTACCTTGACATTGAAATAATTTGATTTTTCTAGATTAAATTTTAGCTTTAGATCATTTCTTCCTGTCATCAATATATTGTATAACCAATTAAAATAACTGTTGTATGGAAGTTTGGCTAACGTTTCCATCTATTTAGAACTTTGTGCTATAGTTCATTTAATTTTGGTGAGTCACTGATTTTGAGCACATCTAGTCCACGATCTTGCAAATAAAGCAAGGGGCAGCATATATTTAAAAATACCTGTAAAAATATTTTTAGACCAAGGGTCCTAGTAAAACTCTGGAGAATTTTGCAACCCAGAAAACATCTAAACTACAAGATGGTGGTGTTTTGGTCTAGTAACTAAGGAATAGAATATGAAAGCTTTCCTGATTTAACTTTTTGCTCATAATGTCCTATTTTTATTACAATATTCTTCTATATTGTTACAATTTCTTGCTTTGCCTACAAGAAGTCTGAAGTCAGTCTTGCATTATCTAGTCTAATACACATTTGGCATTGTGATCTAGCTATTACTGAACACAAAGGGTCTTGCTCCAGTTCTAAAGATCTGTTGTGAAGCTCTCAAGATCAGCTAAAGTGTATTAAAGATCTGAACTCATATTCTAAGCCACATGTTCATATATAAATAACCCTTTGGTCCTTCAAAGCTCTTACACACATCCAACTTTCACCAGTATTGTTTTCATTAGGTGAGCCAACAAAAACAAAGACAGCTATGCTGTTTCAGAGCAATGGTCAGAGCACGTCAATAAGCTCATCATTTGTGCTCAGGGAGTGCAGCAGCAGCAAACTTTGTGATAACAAGAAAGATTATGTTTATCATTCATTCTTTTCTCTCCCACCCTGCTCTGAAAAAACAGGGACCATATGCACATACAGGAGTTAAATGAAGGCAAGCATATAGGTTACCTATGCTTCCCCTAATATTCTCCCAACTCCAGTTATTTTCATCTCAAGCAATTCCTCTAGCTGATATATTTTATCTATTTAGATTTATTTATCTCAATTAATCTGTTTTTCATTTTTTTTCCAGTTTCCCATGAAACTATGTAAACTTTCTGGATTTGCAACACCATGTTCATGAGGAGCTGCACAGATCTGCTGTTCCCTATAAAAGAATTCAGCTTGTTTTGTGTTTGAACCTGGCTCCCATTAGCTTTGACGACATCTGGCTCTTGACTTTCAGAGAGTCACCTCCAAATAGTCTACATCTACTGACTTCCATGTCACTTACAAATTTGTCCAAAATACCCCTCAAGAGTATTCCTCTGTAAGTTGTCTCTTTCTGGCTAAAGAGTTCTGATCTACTCAGCTGTAAAGCCGTGTTACATAAAATACTTCCCATGATGCCTTTTTGTAAACCACCTGCAATTTCACTGTAACCAATGTCTTTGAAATGAGGTACCAAACTACACAGAGCAGAATTAATTGTAAGTTATACAGTGGAATAAGGATTCTTCTGTTTTGCTCTCTATTCTTTTCTTAATAATTGCTAACAATTTGCATTGGTTTTTTGAATGATCCTGAGCTGATGTTTTCAATGAAGCCAGCACTGATAACTCCTCAAGGATCAAGGTCAGCTCAGAGCTCATTATCCAGTGCATGAAGTTTGGCCAGTCAGCCACTACATCAACCTTTGCATCACTTTGTATTTATATACTGCAAAATTTTTCTGCTATTTTATTGCCCAAGCAGTCACACTCCTAAGATCACTCTGTGGTTCTTCAGTGTTTGTTCTCATGTCCACTGTTACATACAATAGTCCCATTGATAAACTCTCTCACCTCAAAAATCATCTTTTTACCATATTACCATCTTCACTATATGAATATACTGAACAGCAAAATTCCTGGCTGAAATTCAGCCAAACTGTACTGCTAACCTTGCTCTAGTGAAAGATATTTATTTCTACCCTCTATTCCCCATCTTTCACTTAATTATTTGTCTGGGAAATAACCTTTCTCTTATTCCATCACTGTTTTCTTTCCTTAGGAATCTAGAAGCCTTGTTAAACCCTTCTGGAAAATCAAGCAGACATTATCACTAAGATCACCTTCTCCCTGCATATTTATTTATCTTTCTACAAAGCACAAAGGGTTTAAGGCAGGACTTCCCACTATGGAAGCCATGTTCAGGACTCCCTGCAGGTCATATTTACCTGATGCTCACGAATTCTTCTCTTTGTATCAGTTTTTTGTTAGTTTTCTCTAAAGAGCTGTTGAAAGTGCAAGCCTATAAAGGTTCCCGAATTCCACCGACAACTTAATAAATACGCAGAATGACACATTTGCCATTTCAGTCCCCAGGCACCCATGAATATAAACAGTTACTTGAATTATTTAATCCTTAAATTTTCTTTGAACTCTGTGTTGCACATCCTCTGGTCCCAGTAACTTAAATAATTTAATCTTAAACAATATATTACAGAGGTTTAAAAGAACATTAATTTTAGAATTTTTCAAAGCAACTACATGTAAACATGAAGATATAAGTAACTGTCTTCTCTTATAAAGTTGTCAAAATAATAACCTAACCATAACCATTTTTTGTTTATACTATTCCTCAGACAGGAATGCCTTTGGCATTAAAAGCATTAAAATACTAAACAATATAGACAAAGTAGACAACAGCTCTTAGAGAAGAGTGAGAACCTAAGAACAGATGCACAAAGTTTCATCTTCCTCAATATCAGGTCTTCTACCACATGCAGCACCAAATGTTTGAGGACAGAGATTCTTTCCTTCCTCACAGCTGTCCCCAACATGGATTAGCAATTTCCTCAGCATGAAGTTGAACCCGTTTTGGTTACAAAGCCAATGATGAAGTTGTCCACTCTCCTCATCCCATTTTTGCTCTAAATCAACATCATAAGCCGGCTTTCTACACATTCAGTTTCTCACTTCTTACCATACCTTGCTGCCTTTTCATTTCTCTGTCCCATATATTTCTGCTGTGCTCTACAGCTTCAGATATTATATAGGAGGGAGAAGGGAAAAAAAGCCACATTAGAAAATAAAACCCAGCAAAAACCCCACTACCAGGAAGCCATGTGATTTCTTTACTTTCTAAACCCACATCTGAAGAGAGTCCATAGAAAAAGATATTACTCCTTGGAGAGATTTTTCTAGACCTTGCCTGTTTGAGAATGAGGATTTCACAGACATTTCAATTAGTGCTGCCCTGAATAACTGTTACCCCTTGCAATTCACTGCACTATAGACCATTTCCCCTACTGAACAGATCCTTGCAGATTTATATGAAACTCCTCTAGTGACATTTTGCAATAACAAAAATGTATCTGTTTCCTGTTCTTGACAAGCATTACTCTAAAGATTTTCCTTTCCATCTTAACATTACTTTGTGTCTATAAGAAGTCTTGCTGACAGAACCTGTCAAAACTTTTATAAAATCCAAGCGCCTTGTAAAGCTCTAATAGTAAGGCATAACTTTTCTTTAAATTCACACTGACTTTTTACTATTATTTTTAAATTGGCTCTCCTAATAGTACCATTCATTTCACAACTTCAAAAAATTACCCAGTATGGAATTCATGCTAACCAGTCTGTACTTCTCACAATCCTCATGCAAACTGAAAAACTGGTATCCTATTTCTACCTTTCATTTCAAGGCTCATTTAAGTAATTGCTAAAATATTAACAGCAGTATTAAATGGATTTGATATTAGAGTTCTTTTCAGGTCAACGAATGGTGAAGACCATTGTTCCAAGCAATTTGTTATTTATCATCCTCAGATAATAACTGATGAACACTTCAATCTAAAACATTCCATTCTCACTTGTCTTCAATATATGATGTCAAAAGTCTCTAAACTTCCTTGTAGTAGACATGGGTGAAAACGACTTTTGGACCTAGCATCTTCTAGAAACTGCTTTATATTTTGATCATCCAGTATTTAATCAAAATCCTTGCTAGTGTTCCTTTCCCTGTTCCTTGGGAAAACAAAAAGTTGTAATTTTTTGTTCTTGGGCGTACCTTATTTTGGATTTGCATAAGCCTTTCTCTTTCTGAAGCTCCTCATCACACTGACCCCCTCAAAAGCAGCTATCTTCACTTTTTAGTCTGAGATAAGAATAACTTAATTCCAGTAAAATGCTTATATTTGTGATTCCTCCTCTGGCTACCATATTAATTATTCACAATTTTGACAATTTTGTTTTATCTTCAGGCTATACATTAACCCATCCTAACTGCATGTCAACATGATCTGTAAGGATTGAAACAAACAAAACCAAAAAACCAATTCCCCCATCCCAAAACCCCCCCCAAAAAAACAAAAACAAAAAACCCACAACAAAACCAAAGAAAAGAAACCAACCAAAATGCAACTGTGAGAGTTTAAGCATATTATAAACCAAAATGCAAATATGTCCATAAACATACAATGGCAATAAAACAAATCTCATACATTTTTGGGAAAACAAAACTAATTGCCATCTATTCAGAAATAACAACTAAAATATTTATTTACAAGTACACTTCACAGCTAATGCAGGTCGAAAAGTAATTACTATTCAGCTCTCACATTGCTAAGATGTGCCTCTCTCTCTATATATATATATCCACATGTATCTTACTTAACCTCAGCAGGAAGCTGTAATGAATAACAGATTCTCCCACCAGCACCTTCAGCAGTATTATTTGGTGCTGCCAGGCTATTCCTAGATTTGGAATAAGCCATACCTTAAGACTGAAGAATTTGTGTTCAAAAAGACAGACAAAAATAAGAGGAGGAGGAGGAGATTGAAATATAAATCAAGTTAAGAACCAGCTACATGGAGCAGTAAGAGAATTTTTAAATTTATGACTATATTCAGGAAGTTGCAGATACTTGAAAAACAGTATTAATCAGCCATCTTACAGAAAAGGTGGCAAACAGAGACTTGAAAATGAAGTACAAGATGTGCTGTATACTCACAAGATGAGTGCTATTATTCTACATTCATTCCAACATCTGTGCCTTTCACTTCTACCCACTGGCCTCTCTCTGTCTTCCTCCCAGACCAAGCAAACCTTTAATAACAAGTATTTTCTCCCATAAAGGCCCCTCTCCAAGTATCAGTAGACACCATTTCCAACCATTCAGTAATTTCTAGATTTTCTTTATATCTATTTTACACCTTTTTAATGCAAATCTCTAAATGACAAAAAAAAAAAAAGGAGTTGATTTTTCCTCTTCTTTCCTACTCATTATTTATTCCTGCTTCAAGAATTCAGAGCCAAGAGGACATTTTAATACTGACTTCAAAAACGTTCCAGTTCTTGATCAATAATCTGTAGAGGAAGGCATAGCTAAGAGGTAATTTTTAGATTTTGCAGAACAAGAATATCTCAAAACCAACTTTATATTACTTTAATAAAATATTTTCTTGTCAATAGAGCTAAAAGTGCTCAAAAACAATGACTTGTTAATGCCTAGTCATTGGTATGAAGTAATCTGCTTAAAGCTACATCACCTTGGAAAAACAGGGGATGTAATAGAATGAAAACACTTTTCATTGCAAAAATCTTTAGAAATGTGACAGAAGAAGTGAGAACTTTCTATCAGCTGACTGTGTGCAGAATTTTGGTAGCTGAGGCAGCCTCTCTGAAAGGAGGTGAGAGGCTGCCCTGTGTTGGGCACTGCAGACCCACGGCAGGAGATAGCTGAGCCTGTGAGCCGAGCTGGTGGCACCTCTGGGAACCTCTGGTGGCACCATATTTAGGAATGGCCAAAGTGCTCCTCAGCAGTGTGAGGGGAAGTGTGCTGGCACCAAGGTCAGAGGAGAGCAGAGACTCCCTGGCAGCCTGTGCAACAGACCATGCTGGAGCAGAGAGCCATGCTGCAGCCTGTGGAGGACCCACAATGGAGCAGGAAAGTGTGAGACAGACCGAATGCTCCCTATCCCAACCCTCTGGGCCACTGGGAGCAGGGAAGAGGGAGAAGAATTGGCAAAGGAGTGAAGTTGAGCCTTCCACTTCAAGGGGAGTGGGAGAAAGGTTTTCTAGGTTTTGTCTTGATTTCTCACAATCCAACTCTATTTTACCTGGCAATAAATTGAGTTTTTCCTGAGTCAAATCTATTTTGTCTGTGCCACCAATTGATTACTTGATCTTCATACCTTTATCTCAACCCATGAGCTTTTTCATCTTATTTTCTCAGCCAGTTGTGTTGAGAATAAGGAGCAAAAGAATGGCTGGGTAAGGACCTGGCAGCCAGCATCAGTACACTCACTGAAGAATAATGAAGTACTAAAATAAATGGTTTGTATCTAGGAGAAGCTCTGGGGAAGAAGTTTTTGCTGATATCCCTTTAAAACTACTGGCAATTACCAGCATCTACAATTGGTGTTGTTGGTTGCAACAGCACAAATACCAGATTTTAAGCAAAACTCTCCTACCAATAAAATAGTCTGCAGATTTACTTCCATAAGAAATAAATATAAAAAATTTATTACTTTTTGGTATAACCTAACAAACTGGTTGAATTTCTTACACCAACTAATGATAATTTTAATAAAAAGTTACACCTTCAGTTATTTAGGTGCTTCTGAAAAGAAATTATTCACTTTTTTCCCTTTTTTTTCCTTATTAAAAAGGAAAATCTTCCATGTATGTCTATGTCCTAAAAATTATATTGTCACCTCTTTTAAGCAGCAGAACATACTGGTTGACTTCACTTAAATGCTGAAGCCCTATCATGATCACAAAGGTTCAAAGAGATTACAAATAAAAATTACAATTCTATAAAACACAGATAAAATGAGCATGTATAAAAAGGACACACAACCAAAAAACAGGTTGTTAGACCATAAATATCTTCATTTAAAGTTAGAGAACAATAACTCCCTACAGGGTCCTCAAATACTATCAGAGGCCTAAATGAACTAATGAACTTTCTACATCTGAAAGTAGGAAACACCTCTTTCTAGCAGTGTTTGGAAAAATCACTTCTATTTCAGTTTTACTTGATCAGGAAGATACAAGACATCACTTATATCTGATGAATAAGATGTTTCTCTCAGAATACTTTCTTACAGTCACTTAGAACTGACATCACCCTGGAATTGTTTGAGACTAGGATTAAAGTCCATGAGTAAATACACACCATTTAATACAGTACAGAACTGCAGAGCAGCTGAGGTTGGAAGGCACCTCTGGAGGACATCTGGTCCAACACTTGGCTCAAGCAGGTCCACTAGAGCCAGCTACAAAGAATCACAACCAGACAGTTTTTGAACATGTGTCTCCAAGGAGAGAGACTCCACAGCTTCTCTGGGCTACCTGTGCCAGTGGTCTGTCACTCCCACAATAAGACAGCATTCCTGATGTTCAGAGAGACACTTACATTTGGAACCACTCTTATATCCTGAGCCACAAAGCCCTGTTAGAACAATTGAATTTGGGTGAAAGTGCAAGTAATTTATCAATTAGGAAACTGTTAAAAGAAATAAAATGTTTTTCAAGGTTATACTTCTTTAAATTCTACACAGCTTTCTTACATTGTACTCTCTCCCCTTTCTTAAGCAGATCCACCAGTCATGCTGACACTGCTGATTGAAGACACTGAATTATGAGGTTGGGACTGGAACTGAAAGACTGTTCTGGTTTTGACTAGAACAGGGTTAATTTTTGCAGTAGCAGAAGGAAGCACAATTAGGACCCAGAAGTTATTCTATACCACCTCATGTCATCTTCTGGGGACTGGGGAAGGGATTCCTTATGGGTGGCAGGGGCAGAGCTCAAGCAGGTCAGGGGGTTTCTATGGGAGCTAAGCAATCACATGTGAATCATTCACCTTTTCCTGTAAACTCTGTCATTACCATTGTTGCTGTTCACCTTCTTATCTCACTGCTGTTTCCAGTAAATTGTTCCTATCTCAACCCATGATCTTTATCTTTACCATGCCTCCAGTTTTCCTCTGCAGCCCCCATCACAGGGAGAGGGATCAAGCAGCAGTGCATGGTTTGGAGTGCTTCACTGAGAACCCTAAATTGGGAACCAGCATTCCAAACCCACAAAACTGTTCTGTGATGTCCTCTCCAGCAACAGTCTCTTTAAATGATACTAAGAGCCCTTCTTGGTAGTGAAGCTGCTGTGTGTTCACCACGGCATCTAACTGAGGCACAGTTTATGGCAATATTTGAACTTGTCTAACAGAAAGAAATACAACTAGATTGTCTTAAGGTTCATTTCAGCCCTAAGATACAAGTTTTCATGAAACAGGATTGAACACCAGAAAAAATGATACTCTAAAATTCTGGTTCTTTGCAAAGACCAGCATATCTTAAGAACTTTATGAATCTGGTAATATAATTGGGATGGCATTAAATAAAGTGCATGATACTTTCAATTTTTACATAAGCTGGAAACTCATCAGCTGCAAGTGATATAGAAGTAGGTTTACTGGGAAAAGGGTCACTATAAACTTCCACTGTTATTCAGAGATCAAAACCACGAAAGATACTATCAAATGGATGAAATAAGGTCCTTCCAGAGACACAGAATCTCACTTGAGAAAGTAAAACATTTTTTTAGGCCAGGTTTTGTTTTGCTTAATCACAGTTTTCTGATTATGTTCACATAGCCAGTAACCTGAACAGAACAGAGTAACATATCACAGAAGAGGGACACGAGCACTTAGCTTATTATTTATCAGAAGTTTATTCTGGACATTAAAAAATGCTTCAATGTGATTTTCAGCATGCTAAAAGGATCTAGAGAGCTCAGAGAAAATCTTAATCCATTTTGATAAGGACCTTGTTCCATAGCAAGTTCTCTCTAGCTTTAACATAAAAATGTGTTAACTAGCTGTTCACAATGCATCAATTCATAAACCATTTTCTTTTTAAAAGAAGGAGCTAAAGTCAAACTAGTAAAGCATCTGTCTCTAGCTATACATACCTGAAAAATGCCACTGCTCTACAATGTCTGTTTTCACACTTCAGGTTCTACCAGGCTTTGGGTTTAGATTTAACACAAAGCTTTCTTTAACCTATAGCTGTTAACATGACCAAGTACATGCATGGATGTTTCAAATACCCATCTATATTACCATAAAGCAATCTGAGTATTCCTCCTATGAAACAGACAGGTTTTAAAAACATGAAAAATAATTTGAATTCCAACATATTTTCATGGCTTTTGAAATGAAATTGTTCCAACATATTTACACAATGCCCAGGTAATTCTGTCTTTTTGTCATTACAGCAAACCACGAGGGGGGAAAGGTTATTTCTTGCCACATTCTCAAAATCAAATCTACTTTTGCATCATGCATGCCAGAGGAAAAATGTCACAATTAAATGGTTCATAAGTATAACACTAAAATTACTATTTAAGTCAATGTAATTGAACAGAAATTAAAATGTAGTTTTTAATTGGATATTACAACTTAAATGGTACCACTTAGCAGAAAGTGTTAACTCATTTATTTTTTAATTGTTAGCTGCTTCAAGGCAATTGTTTTAATGCAGAAAAAAAGTGAGACGCTCTTCACTAAATTTGATTGTAGGACACTCAGGCATGTAGATCAAATAAAATATAGGTTGAATAGGTAATTAGGTTTGGCCTGTGATACATTAATGTGGAGACAAATTCCAAAAGAAAGGGAATGAATATTTTTCATTTCATTCTCTCTCAAACAGCACTCTATTTGGATTCTTAAATGTAGTTTGAAAAGTATTTCCATTAGATAGAAAACATGAGATTGAAAATCTTCTATGGTACATAGGTCAATACATTCTTCAGGAGAATTTTGTAAATTTCATAAACTTCAATAAGCGCATAGGGTAGTAAGTCTCAACAGATTACATGTAGCAGCTTATTTCATAATTACTTGACACATTAAAAATCTTTAGCCATGCTAAATTCACTGGAGAAGACAAGCCCAAGGGCATGCAGATACATTAAAGCATATGATTAGACCTTACTAATAAGGAGTGTTTTTCCTTGCAAGGTTATTATTTGGCTCATGAAAGTGTCAAATATTTTACAGCATCAGGCTGTATACTTTTCTTTTATTGACTTCAGTACAACATGGCATGTTATGGGTATTCTGAAAACATTAACATATGGTATTTAAGTACTATTCAATACACTAAACCATCCTGTGATGGTGTCATAATGAACAAGATACTCTTACACAGCTAATCCTGCTGACTGCTCTGCAGTGCTGTCCTCTTCTCCCTCTTCTATCTTTTGTCCAGCTTTTCTGTCAGGCTTCCTGGCACAATTTATCGTAAGACAAAGATCTTACCCTCGATAACATTTGGATATGTTTGGTTTTCTTTTTTTTAACATTGGTCTGTTGCTGGCAACATGTTTCTCCTTCCTTCATTCGTCTTAAATAGCTTATCCAAAATCAGGGGGCTTTTTGAGTCCCTTGACTTCCTTGAAATACAGTTTTAACTGTCTCCCTCTGAAGTATTTCACCACCACAGATAATGTCTAAATAATGTTCTTTCTTTCACATCAAATGCAACTAAATTTTTACTAGCAATTTTTACTAGCAATGCTATCTTGCTCTAATGCCCTAAGCTAGTCTGAATATTCTGATCTCTTAATTTTTAACTCAAATTCAGGAGGTACTTTGCATCCCCAAAGTGTGTAGATATACTGTGGAATCCAGTACCATATAAGTATTACTCAGGTCTATCACTATGCTAAAACTCAAAGGAAAAATTCAGCACCCTTCTACAAAGAGACAAGATGTCCAAAGATGATGATAACATTCTCCTACAAAGAATATAAAAATGTAGAGATTTACTTTCAACGTACAAGTTTACTTTGGTAGAGAACAAAAAGAGAATGGTATTTAGCTGACAACCTAACAGATGTTCTGACATGGCTCAAGGCAAGTGTGAATTTTGGCTATGAAGTAGAAAAAAAAGAAAAGGAAAGGGGAAAAAACCTATTGTAACAGCAGAATATGCCTGAAAGAATCAGAAACATTATATGCATTTAGGACTCTAAATGGGCTACCTGGAAAACATCATTAACATGGTCCATACTAAACCTCAGTTATGCTTTCCAACAGTCTAAGTTGCCAAGTAATAATGAAGGGAGTGTGTGTGTGTGTATGTGTGTGTGTGGGGGGGGGAGAATCTGAGAAGTTTTCATGTATTCATAAAACACAGGTCTGTGATGACAACCTCAAGCAGAGCACTGTCAAAAACCTCCCAAAATTCAAAATTGTTAATTAACATGAAATAATATACATGTAATTGAAAATAAGGGAAACACTAGTAAAACTAGTTAAAACATAAACAGCGAACCTGCCTGTCAAATTCCCACATATAACCACAAAGTTTGGGCTAATTAAAAATCAAAGGTAGCCTTTTTATCATACGCCCAGATTTTCCTTCCCATAATTTGTGGCCATTTAAAAACATACCATTAACGTCAGTCTCATTCTTCCTGTGCTCACTTTTTCAGTACCAGGCAAGTTTTCTGACCAAGGACAATAACAAAAATGCCCAAGGCAGTGATACATTGCAGTTACTGGTATATATCCAGTCATTGAGACCGGTATCATTAAAAAAATCCAAACCACACTCATATGCTAGAAGTTACAAACCTAGATCCTCTATTGATATATTCTCTTTCTAGACCTATTCCAAGCAAGATTTCCAAAGTGAATTACAAATATCACTGCGTAAACAGTAAAAATTGAAGTATTATGTTTTCCGTGTTCATGTTTGTATGTTTCTTAAGAAAAACCACAAACCCAGGCACACAGTTTACTTATGATTTAAAAAAAACCACCACTAGGAGAACTTTGGATGGTCAGAATGCTGATGTTCCCTAAAGAGGTCTGTGTAAAAAAATCTGATGTTATACAACACACCAGGTAGCACATTGTAAATGCATGCTTACTTTGTGAAAGTCTGGGGGCTGCAAAAAACCACAAGCTTTCCACAGTACTCAACTGCAAATGATGCAAGAACATCCACTCCTTCACAATTTGCATCTCAAGCCACTGCACTAAAAAAAATTCTGCATTTTGGAAATTACAGAAAGTGCCATCACTAATATGATAAACTAACCTGACTACAATGTACCATTCCTCATACTGTGCCAACTTTAAGAGTGCTCTCCTCTTTTGCAGGTTTGGGTAAGTAATATATTATCCAGTAGCATTTTATAAGAATGGTTATGGACACAACACCTATTCCTTTAAATGGAATGCAATTGCATGCTCAAGTGTGCTGAACTGACAGTTTGAAGACCAAAGGCAATCTTTTCAAGACTGCATCCTACCTGACAAAACCCATACAGAAAATGGCTAATTAACTGGATTGAGATTCTCTGAAAAGTCTGAAGTGATAAAATGCTTATGTCAGAAGTATCGAATTGTTCCTTAGCAAGGAAGGATTACATATTTATCTTTACTACGACAACAAAAGCCAAATATCTCTCACACTGTTTATTTTTAGTAATTGGACTTTACCATAGATTACAATTTCTGGGTAATTTCTATAAATTAGACCAAAACTCACTACAGTCATGGGCCCAGGAAGAAAAGGAAAGGAAAGCAGCAGCACTATACACTGTGAAAGAAGGTAAGAAGCTGAATCTAACCAGATTTTAATTGGTTTGTCTGGAAAATATGATATAGAAACATCACTATGGATCTACATTTATAAATTAAATCTGGATTTATCCGAAGCCAACTTCCTTCTCCAACTTAAAGACAGCTAGCTAAGTAACTATAAAGTAAGTAACTATTTTGCAACAGTTTGCACTTTTCAAATTCATGTTAAAAAGCTAAAAAGAACAGCAGTGAATTGAACTACAGAAGTCAGTGCTATAAACTGTAAATTCTTTCTGATCCCCAAGTTGTGGATCCTGTGAAAATCCCATTTCAGGGATATTTAACATCCTTGCCTCTCATTTGTTGCCAAAATTGTGAGGATACAGGGATTGTTGAATTGATCTCTCCCTTCTCTTGGATGGGCAGGCAAGTGGGGCAAGGTCACAGTAATCAACCAGCTTTCACATCTTCTTCCAGCTCCTACCGCCAATACGCGCAACGACTCCCTTCCACTTCTTTACTCTTGCTTTTCTTGAGATAGGAGTGACTTTGTTTTGGGAAGTGAGTGAAGCAACTCTACCTAGGAACACTAGGATTTCTACCACCCCCTGACTCCAACTGGGCTAAATCAGAGCAATCCTGTCAGATGTTTTTCCACATCTCTCTCAGGCTGAGAGGAAAATAAACCAGTGCAACAAAAACTATTAATTACAAAAACACTGCATAATTTCTTGCAAATTTATGTAAAATGGATATGACCTTCAGGACAGAAGAGACATTGACAATGACAAAAGTCAGATCTTCAAGGATTGACCGGGAAAGATCAATTTCCAGTTTCTCCTGACAGGAATGAGGATCCTCTTCTGTCAACTACCATGTTCTTCTGTGATAGACAACTACCATGTCAATCTCAGAAATGCAACCAGACTCAAGACCTGAGGTAGATTAACAACTCCAAGTAGAGCTATAGAAGTTAATGTAAAAAGCTATACATCCCTAATCTGGACCCAGGCACATGCCTGAACTGAGATTATAGTACTGCCCAGTGCAGAAATAGAGTCGCATTTTAAAAACACTGTGTTAATACTTTGCACAATTAACCGGAGCTCTTTGGTAGTTCTCAACTGACAGATTCAAAAAACTGAGGACTACAGTGTGAAAGTACATGTGTGAAATTAGTCAGATTGAATTATGGCAGCAAGTCACATCAATCACTTCTTCTGGAACACAGATTCAGTTGGAAAACCACTGAAAGCCAAAATTTGACACCACAACATCCATAGCATGGTATTGAAATCAGTGTATTACTCTTCTTGTCTGTACAAGACAAGAACCCATGCTACTATATTTAATTAGAAGGAAAGTTTAAAAACTCAATCAAAATCAGGAAATATCAGGCAAATGTCAACTGTATTGACTAATTCAACACATATGCATGGCTGATTTATGTTTTTAACTATTGCATAAGTGTTTATATAACATATTGTTACTATCTTTAGGAAATACCCTTAGGGAAATACATATTTTGGCTCTTTGTTTCCTTTGCAATCTCGACTGAATTTTGGTTGTGCTGTGAAACATACCATTTCCAAACCCCCTTCTTTTTCTGGCTGTTGTATCGAATAATTTCTCTATATCATTTAGATAAATTTTAATATTATCTTTAAATGTTCATAGCATTACATTTTGCTTGCAGTTCTAGCTGGCCTGAGCATAGTATATTTGAAAGCAGGATATTATGGAATTATCTGTATTCTAAAAACACACCATTATTTTCTATAAGTACAAGGATAAATAAAGAAATAAAGTTTCCTATGCTGTTAACCTAACTAAAGGTCAAAGAGAGAAAGGCAAAAAAAATACATACATTACACATACTTACATAGCAGTTATTCAGTTCGTGTTTATTCGCAGTCTTTACATATTCATGACCTACTTCAGGCAAAACTCTGACTCTTGGTTTAATGCTTACTACTTGTGGCATTTGTCTCAGTCATAAAAACTATTTTCTCTGAATCCAGTGCTAGGAGAAATTAATTACTCCATTATATGTTTACAAATACAATTTGTTCTTTGATGTCTATTTGCCATAACATTGAAATCACCAACTTGAGATGCTAGTTAAAGAATATATCATCCTCGCATTTTATTCTTAAGAAAACCTGAGGACTAAAAAGACTTGCATGTTTAATACTGCAGATTAAATTAGATTCCTGACCCTAATGATTTGATATTCACAGCTCAAAAGCAGACAAGCGTTATTCTAGATTTAAATATGTGGGTCATCCTCTCCAAGGAAAACTCAATAATTAAAACCAATATTTTTTTAGAATCACATTTATTCTCTCCTTAAAGCTATTCAAGTCCAAAATAAAATACTTAGACACTTAAATACTCAAGATAGAAGCCTGAAAAGAAGGTTATTGTCTGCATTTAAGGAAAGATGACTCAAAGAGTACAGAAAACTAAATAAATTTATTGCTTCTAAACAAAATAAAAACGACACCAACTGGATAGAAATATGCTAAATACACTAATTTCCTAGAAAAAGACTGCTCTGGTTCAACAATCACATAAAGATACAAACAAACTAGCCAGAAAACCAACAAAAATTTGGCTGTCAGTTATAAGGCTTGAAAAATTGAAAAAATCTTTCTGGTTTTCTTCTGTTCATTAGGCTGACTGAGTTGGTGGCTAACAAAGACAAAAAGAAAGAGGAATATAATCACTAATATGTAATTACACAAACATTTTAGAATAACCAAGGTACTGAGCTATTTTATTTGGTATATTCTGTTCTCCACATCACCAACATAACATGTAACAAAAGGATGTCTTCTCCACACTACTCCT
>VZSR01001283.1:13326920-13455401 GCA_013398615.1 Brachypodius melanocephalos | reverse complement strand
GGGAGCTGGGGATGTTTAGCCTGGAGAAAAGGAGGCTCAGGGTAGATCAGATGACAAGCACTAGGACAAGAGAAAGTGGCCTCAAATTGCACCAGAAGAGTTTTAGATTGGATAATAGGAAAAAAATCTTCACTAAAAGATGAAGTATTTGAACAGGCTACCCAGGGAAGCAGTGGTATCACTGTTCTTGAAAGTTTTTGAAAGGCTCACAGATGTGGTGGCACTTTAGACATGGCTTAGTGGTGAGCGTGGTGGTGCTGAATTGGACTCGATCTTGAGAGGTCTTTTCAAACCTGAATGATTCTATCATTATAACTTAGCAATATTTCATCATTAGAATTCTGTTACAGAGAAGAAAAATATACATTGTTAACGTACCTGTTCACTGACCTTGGACAGCAGCCAAAGAAAATAGGTAAATTTAAACAATTATTTTTAAAAGCATGTATATAATTTTTCATTAATAGTAAGAACTCTAATGCAAATATGCCAACTGCAGGAGTAGCCTATGCAACACAACATAAACATAAACTGTAGAGTTATTTTAACATGCAAACTCCAATATCCTGCTCAGGCTGAGTCTGCAGTATTTGCAGTGACACTAAGCACAAAAAACCAGAGTAAAGTGTGACCTTTTAACACTTTCGGTAGCACTCTAATGCAGATTTTTTTTTAAAATTTTTTAAATGAAGCATCTTTTCAGTAACACTACATTTTTAAGAGTTTGGTAATAGAATACTGAGATTTTCACCTCAGGGTTACTAAATTCAATATGGCCCAGATCAATAGTGACTCAAAGTCATCACCATTTGATGAGAATTTGGAGCTCAGGTTAAAATGTATTATGAACTTAGACTAGCTCCAATGAATAGCTTCATAACTGACACTAACATGTATGGTTGCTGGCAGTCTCAATACAGAGCCTTAAATTCACTGGGAACACAGAGAGATTTACTTTCTGGACCTACTGCAATCCTTCTGAGTCAGGATTAAGGCTCAGTAGCCCACACTATGAGGAATCTCAGACTGTTAGCTGCTTATTTGCACCTGTCCCAAGAATAAAAGAGCACTACAATCCAGACACACTTTTCAAATAGCCTATTTGCTTTGTTGCTTAGAAAGAGAAAATAAATTATTTCAAAACTAGATGACCTCAGGCTGCACATCAGAACAGAATAACCTTTCCCCTCAAAGACCAATTTATTAAAACATCTGGTTTACACAACACCTTAATCCTGCTAAGATACAAACTGCTTGCTTAAGAAATTAACATTTTTTAAAAGCCTGGAAACTGTATTCAGGTAATCCATCATATGACATCTGATTAGAACAAGCACCACATTATTTGCTATTAAAGAAAAAGCATACTCGAATTTCAAAGCAGCACAGATGTGGGAAGATCCAAGGCAGAAGAGAGCAGGTGGCAGGCTAGCTGGCAATTACAAAATGTACAAGGTTATGAAATGACTAAGACTTAATTGTCAAAGCTATACATTTTAAGCTAACAAAATAGTAATTTAACATTTGTATAGCATTTTGGCTTTTAATGTTAGAAAGCAGAGAGATCTCTTCTGTACATTTAAAATTATATTGCTGATCCATAGACAGCTTTCAAATAAAACCTTCATGGTTAAAAAGTTCAGTCCATTATCAATATCCTATATCTGAAACACGGTGCTTTGATGGCCCAGGCTTAGAAAAACAAAAGCACTAAACGCATTTTAACCAGAAAAGAGTTCAGCACCAGAATGATCAGTGTCCACAGTTCAATAATTAAGACAAAATGGTAACTACCATGTTTTCAGCATCTGCAATAAACTGTGTAAAAACAATGCTTATGTATACTTACATATACTTTTATTTCACAGTATTTTTAATAATTCTAATTTAAAGGTTAACAGTATATCAAATGTAAGTGATGAATGCTAAGTTTCCCATGCTCTGTGCACAAAAATAGTTTTACTAGTCCTGCTTTAGTAAAATCAAGCCAGGTGCTCCTACAATATCAAAAACACTCAAATGCCAAGAAGTGCCGCAGGATAACAGGAAAAAAATAATGAGAAACATCATTTTGTATCCATACATCTGGTCCAGCTGGAAGGGATCAGGCACTGTCTTTCTCCACCTTTATCTCCTCTTTACAGAGCAAGCAAATATCAAAAGGTCAAAAGTATTCACCAGTCATTGAGACAGAACTTGGAACTCTATCTTCATAGATTAATGAGTCAAATAATGATTTGAAATAGAGATTCCAGTAGAGACAATGAGGAATCTGTAAACCAAAAGGAATTATAATCCTGGTCCCACTGAAGACTGATAAATCTCCCAGTAATTTCTTAAGGGCCAAGATTTTCATGCAACAACAATATTTTTCACATAAGCAATGAACTCTCATGAAAACAACATGTGCTACAAATCACATAAAATCAAATCAGAACAAAGAGTATGAGGGAAATCCCACTGAGAGAAATGATTCATCAATAGAATGACTCCAAAAACAGTGAATACACGTATTCTTGCATGAATATTTGCAGAAATGACTGAATAAGATCAGATGTAACAAAATATATACTCTAATTAGAGTTTCTTTTCTTTCTTTCAGCTCCACATAAGAGGTTCTTCAACAGAGAAATAAAGGGTTAAATGGCTACTAACTAACAGTAATAGTGGCTTAACAACGTACTCAGGCTACAAAATACTACATCTCAAAGGAAGTGCATTCCCTCTAAATTTCCCTTAATTACTAATAAGCACACATAGAACAAGTTTTCCAGTCACCTTTTCGTGAGATACAGGGGGAAAAAAAATCAGAAACTTGAGCTAAGTAAATTAAGATCTCAACAACCTGTAAGATCTTGTAGATCTCGTTTTCAGAAACAGAGCACGTCCAGTGATAAAACAAAAATAATTTTTGAAACAAACTTTTTCTTTGCTTATTTTGCTCTGAAGAGTTTGGTTGTTCAGCACGAGAAGAAGCTTTTAGCAATTCCTCTCAGGTCCTTAGTCACATGCAGTTTGCATGACTAGTATAGCCAGCACTATATGAATATGCAATTTAGTCCTAGGTAAGTATATGATTTCCTATATAGAAAAAAAAATAAAAAGCCCTCTCTAGCGTCCCATACTTCATTTCCGTGCTCTCAAATACAGCTGAGTCAGCTCACACTATTTCTAACAGATCAAGTTCAAGAACAGGATACATGGAAAGGTTTCATAAATGATACAGGTAACATGCTCTTGGTATGTGCTTCCACCTACATATGTTTCCAAATTTGAATTTAATCATCCTGGCTGCAAAGCAAATTGAGTATTTCTCTCTCTCTGAATTTATGAAAAGTAGTAAGTCATAATAAATTATTATAATTTTACCTAAAGCAAAACTGGAATGGACTGGAAAAGCATTGTATCCCATTATTTCCACACAGCCTCTCTTTTCTGTGGTCTAAAATTCCAACTATTTAACCTTCCCTCATAAATATGATTTTCTAAATTTACTTTTACTGTTGACCTAGCCTTTCTGTTAAGTATTCTTTTTAATTTTGAGTAGTACAACAATTAAAATGATACTAAAAAGTTATACTAAAGGTGGATGGGTCACTACTACACAGAAATACAAAAAAATTACCTCTCTGTTCTGCAATACTGATTATCTATCTCCCAATAGCTTGCTTTCTCTTATTATTTCATTTAATTTTCAGTTCTAACTAAGAGTAACAACATGGCAAGACTAGCTCCTTATGGACATAAACTCAGTGCATTCTCAAACTTGGGCAGAAGAATAATTCCACAATGATATAAGCATGTTTTCATCCAGCTATGTAACCTTATGGGAAAAAAAAAAAAAGGGAAAACATTCCTCTTTCTCCTTCCCTTGCCAGATCATCTTACAATGCCTAAGAAGGAAGCTGTTTTCTTCTCTACAGCCTGTTTTTTTAATCTACTTCAATACTTAAATCCTATGGAAGCAGTAATCAGAAAGAATAAATCACAAGGAAAAAAAGAACTTGAAGTATTCAAAAAGAATAAATCAACCTAAGAACTGAACATAATCTAATCCTTCTATCAAATTAGGCACTTTGCACAGTACAGCATTTCCAAAACACTAGTTCATGGATTATAGGCCCCTCTAAAGTACAAATATTAACAATGCAGAGCAGTTGATAAACAATATTAAATTGCTGTAATCAACTACACTTGGGATGGTAATAGCAGGGAAAGCAACTCCACTTCTTACACCTGGAAGGATGACAAAGTAATGTATTACTTTATCAAGCTACTTTGATGTAGGCTGGTACACACTCCACATCCCTGAGCTGCTACAGAAGACAAGGGAAAAAAGTAGCTAACAGGCTTCTTTATGAGTGAAGAATCCCAAGGTCTGATGGTAAAATGATTTATGACAGAGTAACTTTTTCCTAAAACAAGCAGAACTGACAGAGGGATGCTACACACCACTTGGTTTCACTTGGTCCTTGCAAGAGGCAGAAGAGGGATGGTGACGCAGTTCACATCCATGATGTGATGGAAAAATATGTATTTTAAAAAAGGAAAATGTGTCAAGTGACAGGAACAATTCACTTGTGGTACAATCATTTTCCCAGTGAGTTTATTAAAAATCATATGACACAGCCCTTCTCCTATTAGATACAAATGACTCCTACAGGCTCCTAGAGCCAGTGACATATTCTCCATCTCTTTGTGCAGTTTATGAATCTGTTTCCCTCCACAACTGTATTAAATGTTGATGTTGCCATGATAACATATTAGCTGTTAAGCAAAGGAAGCACAACCCATGACAATTTGTTCAGGTCAAACACTTTACCCAGACGGCAGACCTACAAACTGCCTGGTTGTCCCTAAAACTTTAACCCCTTTTGTAAAAGAACATGATTTTAAAAATGTACTAATTTATCAAAGCAAAGAGATACAATGCTGAACATCTAGATGGAAGTGTAGAAAATCAAGTTAGTTTTGTTAAGGACATCTGGAAGGATGGACCTACAACTAGTTCTCCTAGCAGTGTCTCTGAAGACATGACTTCTATATGTTTCGTGAGGTGGTGTAAATTTATAGATGCAATAGGCCCAGTCTTATTCAATTTCTGCATTTTCATGGAAATTCAAAGACAGACTCAATTTCTCTCAGAGGGGAAGATGAGTTTGGGGATGCAGATGATGGAGTATACAACTAACTCCACTTCAAACACACCTTTCCAAGTAAGGCAGATTTCCAAGACAGCAGACTAATTTACAATGTTTGTTCTCAGTTCCAACGTGAAAGTTAGACATTTCAAGCTAGTATTATTTAATAAAATTTACCAGAACACAATTATACGAACTGCCATTAGGAACCTCTATCTCTGAGTAGAAAGAACCTCAACAATCGGCCTAAACTGAATTGTTAGAACTGTTCCATGCATCAGATAAAATGCACAAAGTACATAATCAGTTTTATAATCAAAAGATAATACATCTGCACATTACAAAGAGAAGGTTTCTTCTTTTTCCTTTGCTTTTCTTTTAATAGAGAAGAATGTATTCTTGCAAGCAAAATGTTATTAACTGCAATTAAGAGAAAGAACCAAGCCTCATACAACTTGACAGCATTATGTTCTACTAATTCCTAGTGAACAAGAATAGTATTTATATTAGAAACCATAGAGAGCTTTCATATGGCTTAATCAATGACATCCTATTATAACAACATTTCCAGCATCATTACACAAATTACACTGAACATTAATATAATTTTTTCTGTTATATCTCTGCCAGACAATTAATATTTCTCTACACTTTCATGGTATTATGAATATTGTGGTGGTATACATAGAATATTCTGTTTTCCTGAGAGGCAAACAAATGAATCAACATTTAAAATACATAACAACATGAAAGATTTTGAACCTACCTTCTTCTTCTGGGTTCTATTCCTGCCTCCCAACCAATCATCCATCTGTTCCTCAATCTCTTCAATTGAAGCTCCATGATCATAAGATGGAATATACACACTTGATTCCAGGGCTGTGTACACAGGGAATTCTAATTTTGGTTTCTTGACTTTAGGCTTCTTCTCTTCTATACAAAAGTAAAAAAAGAAGAAAAAGTAATGCTACTAGTACTGCAGGCATGCATAAATTCAGAAGCAGGTTTAGCTCCTCAACTCTTAATCCTATCTTAAAATTTCCACTGATGGAGTGGCTTAAATTTCTTTGTTAAAAAGCGAATCTGAGTTTTTCCGAATAATTTTATTTTTATTAGAAGTAAATAGCAATGCAGCCACTTAGCCCCTCTCTTCCATCTGAACTATGCCTGTAAGGGCCAGATGAGCTTTTGTTACTGCTACACCACTTGGCAAAGAAGATTAGTACAGGCAAAAGCATAAGAGCTGTTAAAAGATTCTGAAGTCCAGCTAGCTTCAGAGAAATTGGCAAAGGTAGAAAGGTGAATTTTAGACAATTCCGTATTACTTTATGGTCAGCTATGCTAAGCAGAAGCTTCTGAGTCAACAGATGGCTTCTCTATTCTCAGATTTCTCCAACCACAAATAGCTCTGTTCTAGCACTTAACACACTTAAGAAGGTTTAAATGTTGGACCTCATTTCTAACACTGATTACTCTTTTCTGCTCTCTCTGCCCTTCAAATGGTATTAAATGGAAGCAGTAAACTCATGGGAAAAGAAAGAAGGACCACAATAACCTCAACCCCAGCACCTAAAAATGCATCCACTTTATAAGATGATCTCAAAAGTAAGATTTAAAATGGACAATTGGCAGAACTTCAGGAAGGACAAGAAGATGAGGAGCAGAAAGAAGTCTGAACACTCGGAAAGCATCCAGAAACCTCAGGTGTGCCCAATGTGCTCTTCTGGTTTTTCTTCTTGTTTTCAAAGTACGCTGTATTCACAACGACTAAATTCTCCTAAACTGGAAGAGCTGAACTAATACTCCACTGCAACCAAGAGGGAAGCTCTACACTTGACTTCACCTTTTCACTCTCCACTGCATGTCTTTGTGCTTCTTTCTCTTCTATTGTGTTTCTACAATCATCCAATCACTCAGCAAACTACTTCAATTTACTAAGCAAGTAGAAAACTATTCTGAATAAACAAATAGAAAAGAATCCAAGTCATTTAAAGGTGGTGGGGAAGGAAAAGAAGAACCACATTTGTCTGATCAGCTTATCTGCCTTTGCAACCACACCCTGATACTTCAGAGGAGAAAAATCTGGTTTTCATGGAAACCTTAAAAAAATTCCTAAAGAGGACAGACGACTATTCCCTAGAGCAGAACTTCTTTTCCTAAAAGTGTATGTGCAGAAACAGCACCATGAAAAGACTGCAGATTTGACAAACCGTATGAACTGAGTATTTAAGAAAACAATAAAGAGATAGAGAACTGTTTCAAGTCCAAAATGAACAGAAAAGTTATACAGATCTTGGAAGTTTAACAGGATGACTAATGAGCTTTTAAATTGTTTCACTGTATGTGGTGCAGAGACCTGTTTTTGTAAAGAACCTTTAACTTTACCTGTCAAATTTCAATAAATGAAATATTAAGTTAAAATTTGTATTTGTATTTTTTTAGCATCCCTCTGTAGAGATGTGTAGAAAATATATTGAAATGACAGATACTCCACAAAATTACGTGAAAATCCAAAAATGTAATACCAGATTTGTCTCACTATGCAAGTATTAGTAAAGACAACACAGGTACAATTTTTTTATTTCAAGAGGTAAATTTTATAATCAAATCACATATATTAACTATTATCTCATTTTACTCCAAAACAGCCATGTAACAGCTTCTAGAATTCCTTAATATTTGTATGGATAAGTAACAATAGCTTTACCAACTCTTTATTGCAAACACTCATACTGGCAAAAATATTCTAGGAAGTTAACTTCAATGACAATTTTCACCACTTTATTTCAATCCCTCAGAATAATCGAGCACACTGTGTGTGTTCACTTGGAATTACTTAACAGTGGAGACACCCCATGACAGTTGGCTTTTCCTGTATCTTGCACCCCATCAGCTACTGCTTATTAATTTCCCCCCCTAAAATATGCTAATAGTTAAAGCCTGAATGCTTCTAACATTTAAAACTGAAGAGCATAGCCTGAAATAGGTCATCTAGGCTCTTGCTGTAGTTTTGGAAGTAATTCTGTAACTATTTCCTGAGGACATTGTGCTCTGCTTTAAAATGAGGTATCAAAGACAGTATCTAGGCTTTCTTCAGGCAGTTAAGTGACACAGGAAGACCTAACATAGATAAGACACCCTGCTGTTTGCTGACTATCAAAGGAATGAGAAATCCCACCTAGAGAAGGTGGCTGTACAGCCTCAAACAAGCACTCAACCAGAATTAAAAAACCCTTATCTCTACTGTCTCCCATGCATATACAAAAAGATTAAGGAGTTCAGCATCTCTCTTGATACCACAATGGCTGTCATATTGAATTTAAAAAAATAAATATAATTGAAGGCACAGCACCTTTGACATAGGGCTCCCAATAACCCATCAAGAACAGTTTCACCTCAATTTTCAAAGCCACTTTTTAGAACATGAAAGCAGTTTAATGGTAACATCTTAAAGGATTTTACAAAGAGGAAGTTCAGAAGTTATGTTTAGTAGTATGAAGCCTCAACTTAAGGCAGCCAAGCACAGGTGCTCTTTCAGGTGAATATGGAGAAAGCAAAACAGACCACTGGAACTATTTCACCCGAACAACAGAAATCCACAGGAGATACTCGGGAAGAAAACCTCCCTCTTTCATGTTATCTTTTCACTATCAGCAATTCAAATGGCTGCATAAAAGACACTTCCGACCTGACCAGGCACTTTGCCCTGAAGAGAATATGGATCAGGTTTTCCAAATACTAGATGATGCCTAGACAGCTGAATCTTGTATCTGCTAAGGCTTGACAGACAGCCAGGAAGTTGGTGTAGCTGCCCACCACCATGACCTAAAGTAAGGATGTGTTTGTGCTGACAGTAGTGACAACTGCAGCTGTGATTCAGAGCTTTGAAACACAAGTGTTCCCTTAATATTTACTGTAATTTTCTAATCGTGCTGGTTTTAGGCCATACACTGTAACAGAACGGGCTTTAAAAAGACATTTTTCTCCTCCAGTCTCAAATATTGTTTTAATATTGTTACTCACAAACCTAGCTAAAATGTAGGAAAAACATACAGCAAAGATTTCCTAGATTCCTCTCAGTTCTGTGACAGTAAGCTCAGTGTCTGCTGGAGACCCAGTCAGAACACAGTGCCCTATGTGGGCACCAATATCCAGCAAACCTTCACTATAACCAGAGTTACTGGCACTTGTACAACTAAACACAAGGGAGAGAAAACAATCTTGGTTAAATAGAGCCTGACTTCAACAGGGTAAATTAAAAGCTTGCTCTCATTATTATTTTCTAGGAAGATTACATACTTTAATTGACAAATTATAGAGTAGTAACTTTTTTAGTCTATTAAATAGAATTAAAAAAAAAACCCAACCAAATGGAATTTGGTTTTTCATGTATATGGAATCCAAGATCATAAGCACAATGGAAATTGTTTGTTATCTACTGATCAGTATTTTACATGACTCACAACTTTTAGAGAGTTCTAGTCCTTTTTAGAAGATGGAATTTTGTTTCACCATTTCCTGAATTCATACTGCAAAAATACTAATTTTCTACAAGTGTTTTCCACCTTTAGAATTATCAACTTCTTTACCAGAAAAATAAAACCGACTGTGTATTTAACAACTTAAGAGTTAAAAAAAGAGATGCAGCTACGTCCCCTATGTTTGAACAGCATATAAACACACCTATCACTGCGATGTGCAGACTTTACAGATAACAATTAGCTAACTCCCCTAAGGTACAAAATGTTACATTTCTAATGGCCTCCAATACTATTCTTTTACTGGCTATATATTTTACTAGTTTATGGTGCCATGATCTGGACTTTGAAGTCTGATGAATTACTTGAACATAATCAGATACTTTTGATCTTCCTCATTAGTTCTTCCACCTTGTTAATATACTAATTTTATCATTGGCAGAATTTATAGTATCTAGCTAATGGTTATTTGCTTTAAGATACATCAAGTGTCAGATAAGGAATCAGCTAGACTCTATGGATCAAGTGCCATGTAATAAAACAGTGATGCTCTTTCCGTAACAAGTATCAGAGGTCCTACATTTTAAAGTTTTCAGAAAAATTTACATTGATTTTACACATTAGCTGATCTAAAAATAAAGAAATCAGAGTATTTTTCCACAAAAAAAAAAAAAAACCTGCTTCGTAGAGGAAGAAAAAAAACCAAAACTAAGCACTGAAACTCTGCAAACAAATTTTGACACATCAAGTTGTAGCTCCCTCTCTCTAGAAGGCTTGTAAGTTTCAAGCATGAACAAGAATTCAGAGAAAATACAGCCAAAAAAAGACAGTGATATCTTAAAAATCAAAGGGACAAACTGCCTGATATCTCTTGCATTAGTAAGCAAGAAATATGACCACACAAAAAGGTAAACAGCAAACATATTTTTGGCAAATGAGTAAGACAGTGCACTGAGATCTTTTTTCAAGACAGATCACTTACCTATGTAACAAAGACAACCAAAGCATTTGTAGCATTAAAATTTGCTGAAAACATGACAACAGAAAAATTCACTTACAGGTACAGTAACAGAGTCAGACAGAACACAAAGAACCCAGAAGTCTGGAAAAATTTGTACTAAGGTTTTGACAGCTTATTGAAAAAATGCAGCAAATTATGTTCAATATCAATGCAAATATGGGGCTTTTAAAAAGCTTATGCATATGATTTTTAAAAGTACACATTTCTATACTCAAAGTCAATGGGATTATATGAATATATCAAGAATTAGAGACAGATATATACATCTGTACTGGGACATATAAGCTACTTTACTTTTGAGCAAATTGACTAAAGACATGCTCAGGGATGAATGCATCTCAGCTACAAAAAACTTCTCACAAGCTACAGCTTTTGATGACTTCCATGGGTTTTTTTTTTTGTCAGGATCTACCCTTCCCAAAACTTCCAACTGCCCAAAAATATAAAAGGGTTAGAAACAAGGTTCCAATATTTGACAACAAGCATATAATGAAGCATGCATGCCTCTCTCAAATGGCCCTCATGCACTATATTTTTGCAGAATATTTTCCATAAAGTCTAAAGCAAGTTTTGTGGGGAGAGATATCATACAAGCCTAGTTGAAACAACTGGGAAAAATACACAAGCTTGGAAGTTCAAAATTCTTTCAGCAGGCCTGCCAAAACAATCAGTGAAATGGATGATACATAGTTTGCCATAATTAGGCTTCAGAGGTAACAATTAAGTGATCAGAACATTCACACCCACACCAACCCAAAAAGCGTGCATTGCATAAATTAATTTTCTCTGAACCTGCCTGTCAGCAAATCATTACTGAGCACCCATGTCGACATTGCATTTTGGCAGAGATTAATATTAAACACAATTACCCAAGATATTTATCAATTATTTGGAAGTAAAAGGGAAGTAACCTTCAGTATAGTGCTAGATTCCATAAATTTGCTCCAAATGGTTTACAGTGAAGAGGAAATAAGAAGTAGGAACATGGACTGGCTGGTAGTCTGGGTTACAGGCTAGTTCAGGGTCTTATGCCACACCTGCATTTCGAAGGGACTTGGGGCAAGGAACATCTGATATCAGGACTTGCAGTTATGGTAGACAAGCAACCTGAAATGAGCTATTAGAGCAATGGGAACTAATGTACTGTGATTCTGTAATAACCACAGAAGAAACATGATTTTATAATCAGAAGATGATAAACTTCAGAACATCATATACAAACCCAGGTCAAATTTCTAGATACATTGCAAAACTAAATTGAGTGCAGAAGATCCACAGAAACTGAGGGCTCAAGAAAGGCTTTATATTAAGAATAATAAATAAAAATAGATAAATAAAAACTTTTTAGGCACAGACAGGCTAATAATGAACCACTGAAAGCTGAACCTGGAGAAATTCATACTGAAACTAGGATATAACTATATAATAGCAAAATTAATTATCTGAACAAACCACGAAGAACAGAAGGCATCTCAAGGTTTACTGATCAATGTCATACCTTGAGTAACAAGGAAGCTGAAGTGCACCACTGGTATAAGTCAAACAAGACAAGTCAGGAGAATCAGTATTTTTCACTGATTTTCTCCTGTAAGGGTCTTAAATAAACCCATTATACTAAACAACCTAATGATGTCTCCTATCCCTAGGTTTCATGAACCAATATAAAAAGCGACCCAAGCAGCATGCTGTATTCCAAGCTGTCAGGAAAAGACAATCAACCAAGCCTAACCAAACCTGATCAAATATATTAAAGGTTTCACTACAGCTCTGGATGTTTGGTGGCAGGCACTTGGGTAAGAGTGCTGTAAGACCCTATGGAGAGACATAACTACTACATCATAAAAACCCATCACAGAAATGCAGCTCATCAAGCAGCCATAGGGCTTGTAATTTCATACTTCAGTCAAAGCTTGAATGATGGGGGTAAGGAAAAAGCAGAAAAACCCACATACTATTCGACATGGTTTATAACTAGAAACAAAACAGTTTCCTGCCATAGATTGTTCTAGATGCTTTGTACACAAGGGCAAGAACTCTGGATTTACAATGCAAATATATTTTGTAACTGGGATGGCAGTGAAGACTTCACCTGCAATACTTAGCAGGCACCATTTTTTTAAAAGGCATATTTTAAAAATGAATTTAAGTTTTCATAATGAATGTCAGGGAAAACCAACTAAGAAGAATGGAAAGTAAGAACTGCCAAGGCTAAGTATAAAGAAAGAAAAACAGACGTGTTTCTCCCCAAAGTGGACATCACTGAAAGAAGTACTCCATGCAAAAACAGCTTGAGAGTTGCTAGAATTTGTCCTGATAACTACTCAAACCTTGCAATGTAAATTTAAAAACTGAGTGATCCGTCCTGATTGTATGCCTATGCCATCTTAGTTTAACAATACCTAATACCTACTGTACTTTATATCCCATGACTACAAGGAACAGGGCTATCTGTTGTGGAAGAACCATTCCCTGATGCAGGCATCACACACATGACATGACAAGACAGGGAGAAGTTGGAAGAAAGTTTACTAATTAAAGCACTTCCATTTGAAAATAAAACTTTGTGTTCTTACATCTAAACGTGAAAAATGCATCAGAAAATGTAACCTAAAGCATTTCTACCATTTCTACTTTTGTACCTAAAACACACAGGTCTCTGTAATTCCTACAAAACAGTATTTCCTAGAAACCTAAAATGGTATTGCAAGTTGCTCTATTTTTGTAAGGTAAAGTTGCTATATTTTATTAAGGTAGTAATGACAGTTTTGGACGGATTGAGAAGTGCTGCAAAAGTGCCAGAAAAATAAATTGATGCTGCATAATATTGACTGCCCAAGAAATTATTTTTTCACACTCTTTCCCAAAAATAGAACTTTAATGACATCTCAATACTGTCCTCTCTTTCCTGTTTAGCAAACTATATTTTCCTCCTCTACTATCCTACTCTGGTTTTAGTTTGAGCTGCCTACAGAATACTGCACAGTTTCAGCAGGAAAGCAGACAGACAAGGGGGCAAACTAGCAATTAGGGCATGAAAAAACAAGCACTGTAAAACAGCTATTGCTAATCAGCATGATATGTTTACTCAATTAAATAGATGGAACCTTTATTATGACCTTGCATCCCAGGGATAGTGTCTAAAATTAAGAAAAATGGGGGCAAACAAAATGCACATTTGGTGATTTACAACCTTTCTATGATAATTGTGATGTGACAGTGCAGAGCAACATAATGAAATAAGCAAATTTAGCAAACGCTTTGCATGCAAGCTTCAGGAAAAAAATATATAATTTTTTTTTTGCCTACAGTAACATGGATGCATCTTTTGTTCCTCTCTTGGGAGTCTTACTTATTAGAAAAAAGGTAATGGACAGCTCATTCTGCTGCCTAGCTATAGCACTGCTATGGCTGACCAAATAATTCCATGTCAAATCTCAAACTCTGCTAATTACAGGTGGTGATTCTCAATCCTCCTTGCTCCCTGCCAGCAAGCCTACGAGGAGAGGGCAGGATGCCAGCCAGTGAGACTGGTGAGTCTCACATGAGTGAGACTGGGTCACCTGGCAGACATGGGAGTCATGCCATGGGGCACCCAACAGCCTGACAGGGGACAGGGTGGTGCTTCTGTGAGAGGTCAGGGGTGACCTGGAGGGACAAACTTGTGCCTCTCAGGAGTGGGCACTGCTACTGGAGGTAACAACAAAAAAGTGACTCTCACAACACACCTGGCAGCAGGGAAATACTTAAAAGTTCACACGTGACCTTTCAGTGACACACAGGAACGTGCACACTGCGATTTTAATAACTTCATACTTTCATTTGCACTTCTTTTTTCAAAATCTAGTCCTTTTAAAACAGTAGTTCACAGATTTCAATGAGGAATACATGCCAGCCATTTTGAACAATGGTAATACATTACTATCTGACAATTTAACAAGTTTTTAATAACCTGAAGTCAAGACCCTTTTCAAGGGCCCATTTTGTGCTAGGTATCTCAAACATAATGGCAGGCCTTCCTAACAAGCATTAAATGCACTATTTTGCTAGATTTGGCCTGGGTCCATGATGCTCACTGAAATGCTGAATATTATCCATTTTCCCAAAATAGATTCGGCTACAGATAAGTTGGGAATTATTGCTGGAATTGGATCTATTCACTGATTTTACAAAATTAAGCTATTTTGTAAATATAAATAATGCAGCTGTATTTTAAGTACCTAAAGGCTTATTCTTACTCCAAGCTACTAAATTATCACAAAGCACTCAATGCACTTTTCAGAAAAAAGGAACTTAAAAGCATGCACTTAAGTACAGTAAATAAAGCAAGCACGCACATACAAACACGGACAAAAAACTGTTAAAATTGTCTTCCAAAGAGGGTAGGTTTAATCATTGTCAAAAGCAAATAACTGAAAGAAGAAAAGGAAAAGTCACCTATAATTATTCTGAATACTTTATTAAAGGAAATGTTAATTACCTACTTTGGTCTTTTATAAGAGTATAAAAACTTTAAAGCATTTATTTCAACAACCACAGGAATCAGTCTCTGAAGTCTGCATCCATGCTTTTGGAAATTCAAATTGTTGTCAGTTTTTATCACAAAAAACAACTCAATATGCACAAAAGAATTATTAAACACATTACCAAAAGTTTTTTTTACAAACAATGAGAAAACAAAAATACAAAAATGCTCAAAAACTCAAGAGGTCACTTCTGAAAATGCATAGTACCTTTGAGATCTTCCCCTCCCCTAAAGCAACATTTCTAGCAAGGTATGTTCTTCTTGCTACAATCTAACTGACCACCTGAGCTGTATGTTTCTACAGGAACAAACCAGCAAACCTACTGCAAAATTAGCCACCAAATTAAAAGCTTATTTAAATTTAACAGCAGTAGATATAAAGCATGTATTTGAGGAGATTAGAAAAATGTTTGTTCATATACATCCAATGGGGAAGGTATATTGTATTACATCGTTGTTTATTAAGACAGTGGTAAAAACTCACTCTGAAGTGTTTCAAGTTCAGCCTTAGCCAGGGCATCTTCTTTCGCCTTCATTTTTGTTTCTTTATATTCTACATATAATTGTCTGGCATCCTTTAAGAAAATGTTGCAATGGCATTAGCATCCTTATACAAACAAGTAACTGCAATGGCTCTGTTTTAAGTTCTCACTTAACCTCACACACACACAAAAAAAAAAAAAACGAGAAAGAAAAAAGATAAAAAATATTTTTAAAAATATATATTTGTTTCCTTGAGTTACAGCAATTTTCAGTCTAAAACACAGAATTTGTGTAATAAAGGCTCAAATGTAATAGCTTTGATATTATCGACTGTGATGCTCATTGACAACCTGAAAAGCAAAATGGTTAGAGAAACTACCTACAGCTTTGCAGAGATCATGCTCCCACTTTGGTCAAATCAGCAATCTGGAAGTTCAAGGGAAGAAGTGATGTTTTTAATTAGAGTAGTGTGCACAGGGACAAAGGCAACTGCTAGGCACCAATCACCTTAATGTGAACTCATTAAGGTAACACTAACTGCATGTGCCAATTGTTCCTCCCCCCTTTATTTTAACCAACTTACACATTGCTATTAAAGTGTTGAAAACATATTTGTTTTTCCTTCAAGGATTATATTCTAATCTAAAATCTATAAAGCAAATGTACACATAAAATTAGAAGTCCTGTCACACGTATACCACAATAAGGTATACCTTTCCAAAATCTGATGAATGAGTAATTATAGATTTCTGTTGAACAGAAATATGAACAACCAGATAGCTGAAGTAAGAAATATGGAGAGTTTTCTTACTCTCATCAGTTTAATAGATTTCTATGCTCATTCTAAAACAAGGAATCCATAATAGAAATGCTGAAATAGAGAAAGTGTTATTTATCTTTATCAAGCATGCAAAATGTCTATTGTATTACATAAAAATTAATTACAGTATTAGATAGACCTAATCTTAGATCTTTTTACCCAAAAATACTTTTTGGTGTTATTACACTAACAGTACCACTTTTTACAAATAAAGGGTAACTTAAATTTGAATGCAGAATGTATTGTAAAATGATAGTAAATATTTTTTATACAAATATTTTTTAAACAAAACCTGGTATCATCAACATGAAATAAGACACCTTAAGAAATCTTGAAAAGAAAAATCTGAGCTAAGCAGTCATTATTGCTGACTCTAATGGTAGAAATCTTCCCAATTCTCCCTGCAAAGACACAACAATTGTTCTTTATGTTACACCTGCATCTACCCCTTCAAAGTTACTTGAAGGAGTTTGGAAAGCACATGACAGGAATCATGACCAAGCTCTGAGCAGAACTTTATAGCGGTTTAGAGACATCTCATAGATACAGGTCAGCATGCTTGAAGAACAACTATGACAAATTCCCACAAAAGATCAGTAAACTTCCACCTCCTTCCAAAACACCTCTTCTTGCTCCCTATATTTTTTTTTATTTTTCAATCGGGTACAGGAAGTAGAAAATTTAGGGGGTTTTGCCAGTTTTATGTAGGAAATCTTTGCACACAAAAGTAATTTTAAAGGGTTTATATAACTTCTTGCTTCTGGAACACAACAGAAGAGATCATCTCACATGCTAATAGTTATAGAATTGGGGAAAATGGGTATTTTTAAGTAGAGTTGTGGCTTAAAAAAAGTGTAATTACAGGAGGACTAGCATTAACAGCAGACATGTAGGCTTTGAGGAGACATAACGGAATTACAAAATTAGGATCAGCACTGGTCCTCTTTTTGTTTTACCTGAAATAAGAATTCCCTGGCACACTGGAACCTTTCCTTATACTCTCAAGGTTTGGCCTACTTGCAAAATTAGGAAAGAGAAACACCCATAAATGCAATAGTTTATTTCTCCTGAGTTCGAGACATTTGGGTTGTGTGGCATACACAGGACTCAGACTTACGGATATCCAAAAACCGCTTTTGTTTAAGGCTATGATTTCGAAATGGCTACAATTAACTGGCATTTAAATTTAACCCATTTGACACTGAAAGCCAATATTTGATGCTAAATTCTGGTGTAAAATCCATTATTGCTTGTGGGATCTCCAGACAGCAGGCACTAGGGGGTAACTGTCAATCTCTCCAGCACGTCAATCACAGAACAATTGGAAATGTGGCTCAGATGAAAATGAGACACAATAGCTGAACAACAAAGAAAACTAGTCAGAAGCACATAAATGAAATTTGGTAGTATTGTTGCTTTATAGATATAAAATGGATTATCACTACAAATGGAGTAATACGCAGGTAACAAAGGCAGCATCAGTCTTTCATCTTATCAGTAAGATTATTATGGCTAGTACCATAATAACAAAAAAGGGGAAACTGCACATTTTGAAGCACACACAAATGTAAAGAACAGCAAAGAAAAAAACCAACAAAAGGCTTTACTCAAAATGGATTTTGATGATTTGAAAATCAAATCCTTCCCACAAAAAAATATGAATGGCTCTACAGGTTGTAAAGAAAAACTAAAAGGCATACCTGAGTAAAGACTTTAACCACAGACGCAAATTTTACATGTATCAGACCTTACAGGTCAAAATGAAAAAACAGTGGAAAGCCATTTAACATAGGAAGTTCTTTGAAGAAAATGTCTGCCTTAATGTAAATAAGCCCCTTTCAATTTATTCTTCATTAGCTTTCGATCACTCTAAACAGGAATATTTGCTTTCAAAATAGATTTATGCTCAGATTTTTTTACTTTTCCAAAGTGTTAAATTTAAGTAGTCATTTTGTCTCAATACAAGCATTTTAGGGCCCTAAAGACACTGACAATCTCTTCCAATCTAATGCTCCTTCCCCATGATTCAGTAACGACTTTATAGCTCAAAACATCAACATTTTATACTTAATGTACACTTCACCTTCAAGAGGTAATAGACATAAGAAAAGTATTTTTGTACTTCTGGGGTGGAAAGATACAGAGAAAAGAGACACAAATACAAAGCTTGGAAAGTTCTAACTAAAACTCCACCTTACCTAATCAGAAATATGTTCTTATTTGCAGGAGTTTAAGAAGTTTAAAAAAAATCAAAACAAATATATTATTTCTTCTCACCATTAAAGTAGTATAACATGTAATTATATAAGCGTAAAGAATAAAGAAGAGGGCTGATATATGCTGGTTTATTATGCTACAAATTCAAATAAATACTTTCCAAAAAGGAACAAAATGAAAACAGAATGTATTGGAAATGCAAAATTCTGCTATTAGTATTTCTAAATTATATTTAAACTGCCATATATAAGAAAATCTTGTGATTACCCTCATATTTGATCACAAGTAAGAATGAAGAATACTGAAAAATCTTGAAAATATAGTTGCTCTCTTTTTATCAGTATAATTTCATGTTATTAAATTGAGGTTGCCTGGAGAAAGCTGAGCCTGAGTTGTGCAGAAATAAGAAATTCCTGATACTGTACTTTCAAGGGTTTCTTCCCTTTGTTTGTTCTAGGGTTTGAGGTCTTCGTTGGGGTTTTAGGGGTTTTTGTTTGTTTGTTTGGTGCTTTTAAATCAAGAGATACAGCATTTATTCAAACTGTACTAATTCTAAAAGAAAAAACTTCCACTCTATATAAGACTCAGTCATTTTGGCTTCTTGATTTTTGGGTGGGGTGATGAGGCTTTGTTGGTTTGTTTGCTTTGTGGTTTTTGGGTTTTTGTTGTTTGGATATTTCCCCCTCCAGTAAATATTAAATCCTCCTGGCTTTCTGGTCTACCTCAAATGAAACTGGAGATTAGGAGAAAAAAAGCAGACAACTTGAAACAACTTGCTGTATGAGAAACTTCATTTCAGATTTTGTGATAGAAACACTTCACATTTTAGTTCTTTGCGTAAGGGACTGATAGAAACAAAATCCACAGTTCACTGAAAACTTTCTCACAAGCATACTTAAAATCAGCATACTGGAAGAATTTTCTTTGGACTAATTTTTGTTACATTAAAATACTTTTATGGAGCTATTGAACTATTTTTTTGTCTTTTTCGCCACAGTATTATTGTATGCAATTTATATTAAAAAGAGAAAAAGAGAAGCAAATTAAATTTACTCCACCAGCCAACCTTTCTATGCAATAAAAATGCCAGCCATTACACCACAGCAAAAATACTCTTTGGATAGTTCTGAACTAGTGCTATCAATGTGTTGTGGTAAGAAATAATGTTTAAAAAAAGTTGAACATTATGATTTATACTTCTTTGGCATTTCTACCTCTTTGCCCAAAGGCAATCTAGTAAACAAATAGGAATTACATTACTTCCTCTTTTATAATCAAAAAATCCTGCTTTGCCGGTAGAATAATCCCAGGTGTGGGAAGGCTCTTCAGCTGTGTGCAGCCCATGGGCAGTTGTGGCGTGCCTCCATGTGACCAGCAGCTGGCGGTGCCACTGCAGTCTCGGCTGGGAATTCCACGTGCCCAGTGGTGAGACAAAGGCAGCCAGAAGGGGAAACAGCGGTCAGTGCTGCAAGGCCTCTCTGGGACCCATTTCACACCCCATGAAGCCTCATACCACAGCAGACCAGCAGCAATAATTGAGAGCCAGTATTGCCTCCTACACACAAGCTACTCACACTCAGTTGGTAGGACATGTAGACTTACAGAAAGTGATACAAAGAAGCTGCCACAGTACAGCAGGGAATTAAAAGCAAATTTCTTTACTGTCTTACCTTTATTTAAAACTTTTAGTATTTTTGCAGCACATTTTCCTCAAACAGTAGTACCCTCAAGCAGTACTATTAGACACAAATTATTTTTGCTCACTTGCATACACCCAGAATACTTGTTTTACCATCCACTCTCCTCTGACCTGCTTCTTAAGCTTCTAATTGACCTCAGGGTCAAGAGCTTCATCCTTACTTTGGTTCTCCCAACAGCTGCGAAATAGCAAGAAACAGAGCAAATGGGCAATCACTCGTGCCACACATCCTGCAATTGCTTGCTCCCCACAAATTATACCAACATTGGTGCTGTACAGTAAATTGGAACATGTCAAAACCCTGTGAAGCTGGGAAATAGAGAGATATTTAACCTTACTGACTTGAATAAATCCTTTTTTAAAAAAATATTTTTAAGGCATATGCTATTAAATGCAATAAATTTTGTTTCAATCTCACACCATTTTATATAAAGTCACATGTGAAGACAGAAACAACCCACAAATACATTTGCTGACCTAATCAAATCTTGCTTGGAAGCTAACCTGCCAAAGGAGATGCCCTGCTGGCAAAGCCTCTTGAGTTTAATGACACATTGCCAATCCGTTTAAGGCCAAAGCTGAACCATCTCTAAACAGGTGTTGAATTGTGATCACGGATTAAAAGAAAACCTGAGGAAAAAATGCCAAGAAATTAAACACCTCTGGGTCACTAGTTTGAATCTATTCCAGACTACTAAATCAGCTACAGTAATTACCATCTGGTAGTCTACATAAAAATAAATTACTGGCTTTTTTGTTTTAATTCACTTTGTGCTACACAAAGGTCTTTATAAACACAACTTTCAATTGTAATTGAAAGCTTTGTTGATAACCTCACTAGGTCATACCCAGTGCAACTCTGTACTGAGCTCGAACTGCCTTCTCATTACTGGGGAGCCACCAGTTCTCCCAGCAGCTCACTAAAAGGGTGTGTGCTCTACACCTACAGAATTACAGATAGAAGAAGGAAACTTTCATTTTTAACAAGAAACCATTTCTGTCCAAAACAAACAAAAATGCTTTCTGCTCCATTACCCTCAGGACATCAGCAGGATCATAATTCAGCCGGTGCAAAAATAAAGACATTCACTGCTAAACTTCACCACATCAGTGTGGAGGGAAAGTTGACAGGACCACTAAGAAACATGCCTATCTTCTGTTTTCTGAAGGAAAAATTTTGTGAAGAATAATTAAAAACATTTTTCAAAAAGACCACTCTTCTTAAGTTATATGTCTAAACATCCAAAAAAAACCCCACCTTCTAGTCAGCTGCTTTTGAAATAAACTGCAATTTACTTATGGCAGTTCTCCCTCAAAACATAAGTACACTTAACATAACTGTCTGGTCTGTATTACATACACAATTTGAACTGAAATTCTTGCAAACTACATGCAGCTTGTTTATTTCATTCTAAGAAGAATTCAGTTTCAATAAGCATTTCAATTGAGTTTCTGGGGGGTTCTTTTTCCTCCCCTTTTTTAAAATACATTGCCTTTTTCCAGGTCATTCTCATGAAAGCGTTAACTAAAATGGCCTTAGAAACAATTTTCATTATTTTTCTATTTTTTTCTTATCCTACATTACAAGAATTAAACTTGGTAATAGGCAATGTAATTTACACTCCACTTAATGTTTCTTTCACAGCACACATATTTGATTTATGATGCATTTTATGTATTTTTCTCCCTTTGCTTCTTCAGACAAACTTTTAAATCCTGTTTTCACTCCTAAATTTAACTAAATTCAATGTGTGGATATAAAAAAACTACATAGTTTCTCTCAAAATACAATTGCCAACAGTTTAAAAATCCTGCTCATTTTCTTAGTTTCTCTCATCCTCTTCTCACACATTTTTCTTCCAGTTTCTTGACATAAAATGCAGGGTACAATAAAATGGCACAGGCCATCACAAGGGCATGCAAACAAAGCATTTTTCTTCAGTGAAGGCCCACCTTAATTATTTTAAGTGCCTCCTTCTGAAATCTGACATTTTGAAGGAGGAAGGGAAGTAAGAGAAAGACACTCAATTGGATAAATGAGAGCCAGTCATGAGCAGAAGCTCAGCAACCTGAATCATCAGACACAGCTGTTCCAAGAATATTCATATTAACTATAGGGGAAGAGATGGATGCTAAGTAAAAAAAATCCAATACAAGAAGGGCTAAAAAGTTTTATTTGTTGTTATGAAGTTATGTTTGATTTGTTCTTTTTTTTTTTTTTTAATGAAGTCTACTCTGAGGAAGAACTTGTGTCTGTTACAGGCAGGTGCTTCTGTTCCGTTAGTTTGAGAAAACAGTTCAGCTGTTTTATTGGCAGGGCTTTGAAAAACTGAATGGCAGAGCAACATTCAGTTAAAAGAATTGCTAACTCTTCCCCTTTCCTGTCCCAAACATGGTTCATTTAAATATGTATGCATTTTTAGAAGTTCATCTACAATTGGATTAGTTGCAGCTGAATGACAGATTTTGAAAACGATTTGCCGACTCTTAAATGACTGGAGAAATCATTTAGATTAAAACAATAAACAATTAAAATCTCTAGCATCCATCCTGATGTCAATCACTTGCAATATGACACATAACACTACTCAGTATCTACAGGAGCCTTCACCTTCTGCCTTAGTGATTTTAGTTATATTAAAAGCATTAAGTACCCTGAAATCTCAAGCCTGTATATTACTGAAGAAATAAGCACTCAGATTTAAAACAGGACCTCAGTACCAGGGTATAATTTTACAAGTAAAGGTAACTTTTTGCTCAGTGCTGGTCATTAAGGCAGATCTTGCCAAAATGTTAAATATATATCAAAATCAGAAAGAACCCACAGATCTCTCTGTCAAAGGGGTTACAAGATACCAGGTACCTTTTGAACTGTCATTTCAGAACACAGTTCCAACATGAACTGTGCTGCTGCTCTTATGCTCTTCAGAACAGGTGATATTCCTTTAAGTACAGTTAACTAATAAATAATAAGCTATAATCATTTACTTCAGCCACTTGAAGTCCTGAATAGTTTTAACAGTGAAGATTATTTATGGTTTATTGCATTTTAACTCATGTAACTAGCGGGTCACATTAAACAACAACAAAACAAACCCTGCAGTTAAGCAGTAATGTCATTTATATATAGGCCAATTTACTCTAGAACCCCTCTCTCTTTCCTTCCTCTTTGCTTCAAAGCCTTCTTACTCTGAGTTCCTCTACAATATGCTTTCCCTGTCATCAAACCCCTGCTTGATGGTCTCCAATTTTCCAGCAGTTACTGAGCAGCGTTTTTTCCAGTACTATTAATTTAATGGAATAGGAATCCAAAGAAGGGCTAAGTTCTCCAAAGCATGAAACATCACTTTTGTTGTATTTTTTTTTTTTTTTTTGCCAATTCTAACAGGTGTAGGAGCTGCTTTTTGAACAGCAAACCTGAAACCTGTTATACTGACATAAAACTATCTTACTATCATAAAAACTATAAGAAACTAATTTTAAATGAATCACTAACCTTACTATATTGTGTGATTTTAAAAAATTTTGTAATTAAAGCAAAAGGGAAAGTACTATAATTATGAATAAAGATTCAAAAATGCAGCAACAGGGTTTGCTGACCCTAATTATTTTCTGACTCACCTTGATGAGGAATGAACATCAAAGCTTAATTTGGACACAACAGTTGATTAAGCATAATCAACTTGATTTACAAATTTGCAAAAAGAAAGGCTTTTTTAATAAAACAGCCCCAAAGTTCTGAAGAAAATTTTGAGAGAGAGAAATTAACTTTTGCCTCTGTTTGCAGGAAAAGTTAAAGGCTATAAAAATGGATGCTGGAAGACCAGGCATTATTGCATCTATAACTTTTACAAGGGTTTAACTAAGAGAGTAGGAGTTCTAACTATAGTCTTTGTCTGGCTTGAACACAGACAAAACCCAAACGCTGATGCCATTTCTACTACTTATACTTTTAAATTAACACTCAATATTTCTGTAAACTAAAGTAAAATCCACTTCACATTGCCTAATCCATATTACCAGTAACAAAGGTATTAAAAACAAAACAGTGTATTTAAGGAAGATGTAAAGAAAGAGCAGGTGATACTAAAAAAGTTATTCTGGTAACTGATCTGACAATACTTCCATTGGTTGAAAACCAGCTAGATTTTACAGTTTATAATATTAGATTAAAACACAATAACTGTGAGCAAGTCTGCCACATTGATATTTATAAATTACAACCATACCTTTGTTATTTTACCTCAGCAATTTCAGGTATCAATTCCTATCATTATCCAGTGAATCGGAGATAGAAACTCTATCATAGAAAGTAATTTCACTGTTACTCCAAATTTAAATGGCATATTAAAATTTGCTATAAAAGTACAGCATTTGCTGATTTGAGATTAAAGTACTTTTGTTAACATCACTTAAAAAACATTGCTCTTCCTAATTAGACAGATAGATATCATCCCTCTCCCACCATTTATTCTTGTAGTTTTGCATAAGAGAAACTGCATTCCTAGCCCGTTAAGATTAATATGCATTCAAAATACATTCATATTTCCATGAACTTATGATATCAAATTTGCCTCCAAAGAATAATTTCTTTTATATATATATATATATGCTACGTGTTTGAGCCAAAAAATTAAGTAAGAACAAGTGCTACACATCTGATTATGCATAATAACACCATCAAGAAAAATTAAGTAACACAATTTAACATCATTACTGTTACCTGGAATAACTGAGGTAAAGCTTTCACTGTGAGACAGAACCATATTCCCAGCTTGCATGGAAGTAAGTCATGCCACTGTGGTTTGTCCAGTACCCTGCAGTCAAATAAAATCACAGGATTTTCATTATTGCCACACAATCTCTAAGCCAGAACTTTCCCACTACCCTTTGAGATGATTAGCACTTGTCAACTCCCATAAAAATGTCTAACTACATAATAATAAAGATACATTTTAAACATTTAACTCAAAATATGTAACAGCTAACTTCTAATAATTTCTGTATTTCGAACTCCTAAAAAGACTTTTCTCCAAGAAAATAAATTCATAAACCACATAATCACTTTAGTTTAAATTTAAAAAAAAAAAAAAAACCCAAACAAAAAACCACTCAAGCCTCAACCAAGTGTTCACAAGTGCTGACAACCAGATATGAAGACTGTAGCATAAACAAAACAATACATAAAAATTAATGTCATTTGCAGTTCACTGGAGCATTACTCACTGATGTCATCAGGAAAGACGACAGGCAGAATGGTCTCTGATCTCCATCCCTCATTGATTCCAGTTTCATGCCCCTGCTGTGTGAACTATTTAAACCCTTTATTTCATTCTATGAATCAATAGAAGAAATAGTGGTATCTTTTGGAGTGTCCTGAAAGTCACTATTTCCCTATGTGTTCCTTGACAAACAATGTGTTAGAAGCTTTCACCAACACACTCATTTTTAAGTTAATCATATAAAAAGCAATTAATCAGACAAGCATTAAAACCCCATAAAAACTCCTTGCTTGGAATAGTAATGAATTAAGGCTCAGATAAATTCAAATTTGCTAACTGTAATCAAAGGCAAAAACCCTTAAAGAGGGAAAAAGTTCTAAAAATCTTCTAAAATCAACTTGTAGAAATAATACCATTTTATAAGACGGATGCCTTTAATTCAGCCTTAATCTTTCAATGATTATTGATCTGTTGAATAAACACCACGTGTTTATTTACAAATCCAAACCTGAAAACACATCTACACTAGCACACTTTATATCAGCAGTGGCTGTTACTACACAGTTCTTTTTCTCACAGAGTGTTTCAAGGATGCAAAAAGGAAAAGAGAGAACTATATTAGTAGAGGACAGAATGTTTTAAAATGCAGAAAACAAGAGAGTTCTTTCCCACCTTTCATTTTTGTCTAGAGCAGCAAGTTTGGCTTCATCTGTACTCCTGCCACCTGTTTTTTTCTTCTTTTCCCTCTTTTTTCTGCTAAGCAGTTCATCCTTGATGTAGAAAGAACTACGGTTACAGGTTATCATTAGCATGTAAACCACAAATGTTACTGGGACTCCTCTGTGAAGGGTAAACACTAGAGTAGCATTTATGCAAATGTATCTGGGGTCCTACATGATTAAGTAAAATGATCTATCTTAACAATAACTGTTGCCATGGTATCCAGTCTTTAAACACACATGAAGTCCAGTTCTGTCACTCATGTGTATCACCATAGCAATCAAAGTTTTCTAAGAAGAGAAAGCATTCAACTTGCCTCCTTTCTCATTCATCAACTTCAATAATGCAGTGGAAAATAAAAAAATGTAAATAGATGCTAATGTATGAATATTTTTCAAGTTATGCTTAGTTTTTTTCTTAGTCTAAGTGCAAGACTTTTATATGACAAAAAAAATTATCAAAAAATAATGTGATTTATACTGCTTACCAATTCCCGCCCTGTTAAGAAAAACCCAAAACAAAAAAGCATTTAGCTTAGAACAAAGGCAAAGTAAGGATGACTTTTAAACAAGTCAAACCTGACTATTTTAAACCCTAGATATGACTACAGTAGCATGTGATACTTCATCAACAAATGATAGACTTCTTCTCTTTTTCCTTTGAGCTAAAAACCCAGGACCAGCTCTTGCAATTTATTACCAATTCTAGAAAAATTAAGTCGTTTTCAGATTACTAAGATGCTGAATATCTCATTCTGTAATTATCATAATTTTAAATATAATCATTTTAAAATATGAAAAATCCAAATTCAAACCAGGGGAAGTGGTAGAGATGTCTATAACATGCACACTTCTACAGGAAATTCAGTACTAATAATTGAAGCAAGTTTGATTTATTACCAATACTTACCAGCTGTTTTTCCAGGTAGATTGACCAAACCACAGCATAATGACCCACTGTGAGTATAATGAACAAGAGTAATGCCAGCTCAGCATTGCTCATTTTTCTCACCCGCCTGTAGTAGAACACAGGCTGTCGCCAATCTGGTAGTCCATTGATCAGAATATCATCATACCTACAGTAGCAAACATAACAGGCTTTCATGGAGAGCTAAAAATGAAATAAGCCAAACCATCCAATTATAAAACAAAAGATAATCCATAGAGTGCTTGAATAATACACATACAAAAGATCATTTAGTAATTTTTTTAAGAGAGCAATGCCTTGTTTTGTCAGCAGATACGCTTGCATGTGGAAACAAACAGGCTCCAAACACTGGAGCAGGGAAAAAAAAATTCAAATGTTCCTGCAGCACTTATCCCCCTTCCCCTCCAAGTTCATTCACTTTCAAAGTAAGAGACTTCCAGAAATGTCGATGTGTTCTACATGCCCAGTAATCAGTGGACAGGTCTCCATGATCGAAGTAAGTAACAACCTACTAACAACTAAATAGGTAGCCAAGAACAAATGTCTCAAACACTAGAAACCCTTTTTTCTTTTACAAATTAAATGCACAAGTGCTGGGGGGAGGGGAGAGGTATCTCTGCTTTTTGTTTTTGTCCTTTAGTACCACAAAAGCCATTAGACTTATACCTTTTTTGTAAGATAAGAGTTTGAACTAGAGGCTTGATATTGATGTTTGAAAACAAAGTTCCCCAGTTTTTGATTTTCTATTTGAAACACTGTCCTCAAAATCAATTTTAAAACTGTTTAATTACTAACCCTACCAACTGTACAGAAACTATTTTATGATAATCCCTTTTCCTTCATACAATGTCTTGAAATATCTTGGTATGTCTGAGGTCTTTTATTTACAGTATTTGCTCAATTTAAAAACAAACAAACCACAGACATGCAAACCAGATTTTTTAAAATTAACTTTTCATAGTAAAGTTCCAAACAAAAATCTCTACAGTAAACCCAAAAACCTGTATATTCAAGATGCACAACCTGTTAATCTTAAATTGAACACAACTCATTACATATTCTAATCACACCATTTCCAGAATTAAATCTGCACTGAAAGGCCTAATTTGGTGCAACACATTGACCAAAATATTTTAATTAAAAATATTCTGAGTTAGTCGCAGGCCTAATTACAGGAATAGAAATAGGGCCTATATTGTCATGCAGGTCAGTAGAACTCAGTAGTAGGTTTTTCTCAAGTAAATTGACCAATCCAGGAATAATAGCGCAGCTGCTAAACTGCCAGTCTTGACATGTAAATCAATTTAAATGCAACAACTGCACTAGCTACTTTGATAGTTATTAAATTGATACCTTGGAGATGTACTAAAAAAAATTCCACAAGCAAATTCATTTTAAGCAGAAGAAGCAGTGGTTTTCAATTAAAAAATATACCTTAATACAGTGCATATGTGAAAAGCTAACTTCTGATAATACATTTGTTCAAGTTGGCACCGTTATGTCTGCATAAAAGATTTAACACCTCAGGATTCTGCTGTGTTCTGAACAATACTAGAAGTAACATTCATATTACAAAATTCTTATCCTCCATTACAACTATGAGAATCTAAGGTTAACATCTATTATTGTAAAATTTGAACTATTAACTTTTTCCTTTCCCAGTAGGTCAGAACAAATTAACTACTGATATCTTAATACAAACTCTGCTCAGAAAAATCGTTTATGATGTTATTTTAAAATTTAAATTTCTATGTAACTTTTGTTTAAGAAATAAGTAGAAGTTTTAGTTTAAAAATATCAAAACATTTACAAGATTTTAGCAAGAATAGAAGAGAATATTTTAGAAACAGAACTATCTTTAAAACAAATGAGATTGATAACAATGTTTTACATAAGATGTTTTTCCTTTGAAATCTTCAGAGAAATATATTTACAATCTAATTTAATACTAATATACATTTATTAAGCAGTTGCCTTCTTATATATTAAGGGTTGTTAATTGATGTACTGAAAAATTGGCTACTGATTAAATAAAGTCCATATATGCTGATGGTAACAATATAGTAATATGTAAACCAAGATTTCAAACTAACATTTGGCAACCATGTGCTGTTATAAATTATCTGTTAAGAAAAAATAAATTAAGACAGCAGAGCCTCTTGCATTAAGTGCTTTAAACAGCACTCGGTATTTACCAGGCTATGGCGGCTGTTCTGAACAACAGCCTCCACGGATTAAGTCTCAGAATCAATGCTCTATTGATTTTACTATCAATGAGCATTATGGCTCACACGACTGGCCATTTTAAGGGAAGATAGCTTCTATTATAACTCACTTTTTAGAATATATACTGTTAAAAGATAAATCACTGCTTTCAATAGTAATTAAGCTCTGTATTTGAAAAATAAAGATATCAATGATTTTTAGGTTTTCAACTGGAAAATGATCCTACTGAAACTCAGAAGTTTCCATAATTTTTAAATCTTAATTTTCAAATTTAGAATGTGATTTAATTAAAAGCAATTTTCTCATTAAAGAATTCCTGTATAGACACTTAATATTAACTATGAAAGATAGTTAATCCGTGTGCATCAAGAACTACATTTGGAATTTAATTACAAAGCAATTCTGTTCTTTTAGCAACCTACATTAATTGTAACTCTATGTAGGAAGAAAACATCAACCTGAAAAGATACATCTGCAGGGCTTTTTGCACAAACATATGCACACAGAATTCAGCAAATTTTTCATATGAGTATGCCTAGTAGTTGTCTCTGAAACGTAGCAGTTAACAAGCTACCCAAACCCCAAAGCACCAGTACAGAAACAGAAAGCCAAAAATATTCCCCACTTAAAACTGTAATTAAGTATTTATTTTAAAACTCAGCAGTCCATAAAAGACTTTGTAGTCCTGTACTAAAAGTAACAAATTGTAAGATTATTAACATTTCTTTTTTTCCTGTAAAAATTCATAAAATATGTTTAGAGTTCTTCGTGAATCAATTACATTGCAAGTAAAAAAATCCATTAATTGTAGTAACTAATTACAGTATCATCAATGTTAATATAATTTACTTATCCCTTTAAGAGATTCACTGCATTTCACATTTCAAATAATTTCAGAGATCTGATGTAGTTTATATACTATAACTTTGAATTAATGAGGACTGTTCTGAACTATGGAAAGATTGCACTGGTGGATTTTATTTTGGAGGGCCTATTTTCCTCAAGCTGTCAAAGACATCCAGCACAACATCAGCCAGAACAATTTATACTTATGAATACAGACATTTAATTATTAAGGAGAGCTAAGATAGACACCTTTCTTACTCTACACAAGTGTATTTTGATCCCTTCACTAATGTTTCCTGTAATCAAGCCAACATTATTACAGAGGACAGGCCTGGTAGGAAAAAAAAGCTCCTTAAAAAGGTAACAAACAATGAAATTAAGATCTAAGATTTCTTTTTTGTCTAATTACAATTAACAGAAGTGCATAAAACGCTCTCTTTTTTCATAAACTAAGATAATCAAAGGCTAATAAAATTTATCACTGTCAAATTGATTTACCAATAAATGCCCTAAAGGTGAAGTGTATTTCAGGAAATGCACCTATCTCCACATACCCTGAAGATAAAATTTTCTGTAGAATTTCACACTGGTGTCCATATACAATACATAAAATATTGTGTTCTGCTGCATGTATGTTTAATTTAAAGTTAAACAATGCTACATTAAATGATGCTGCATGTATATTCATCAATACTTCAATGTTTTGACCATGTTTCACTTAAAAGTGTGTAGGAGAGAAGTACTAACATGGTAGTATTACTAAATTATGTAGTACTACTAACGATACTGATATACTTCACGAGCAACCATACAACTTTCTCAAACAAGAAAACCATGTTTTAAAGCCCAGTGGTATCATTGTCAGTAGAGGAACTGTAATATTTTAAGAAAGGCTTCTGCTATTAGATAAAAATTCACTGATAAATAAGAAAATTTAAAGGCTTTAGAAGAACAATTACATGTAGATGGCCAACAGATCTGCCTTTTTAAAACACTGTTTCTGTACTCACACAAATGAACAACAGCTCTGACATTCACCAAGAATGACATTCACGGAGAAGGGGTTTTATTGTCTCAAAATGAGTTCATCACTCACTTGTACAGTGCAGGACCTTATTCCTGCCTTTGCTGGCTCCACTCTCTACACACACCAGGAATGATTAGATCACTTTTGAGATGAACAGTAAGAGCCAGCTGCTGGCTCTTCTCTCGGTGGTATAAACCCTTGCCCCAAATCATTCAGGTGTCCACGTGTGAAGGGATTCCCAGCTCAACTGCCAGCATAAGGCTGCAACACAGTTTGTGCCCAGTGTAGGGACACTGAGTAAACTTTGAGCCTATTTCCACTATGTCCACCACCTCACACAATTCAAAACCAAATATCAACATTTAAAGTAGAAAGATTCCGAAAAGTAGTAACTCCCACCCTTTCCCTTGGTGTACAGATGCAGGTAAGCATCAAGTTACCTTACAACAGAACCAACATAACAGGGAGAGCAGCTCCTATCACACTTACTGAAGACTTGTTTTAGAGGTGTGTTATAACAGCACCTTACAGGCCACCCACCCTCTGTTCACGAGCTCAGCCAAGAGATTATCATTACACTGTGCAATAAACCTGATCAATACAGGGCTTCTCAAAGCAATGAGACCATATACTTCTGCTCTACAGGTTATTTCCAAATTCTGCATATTGCTTCCAGAAAATTCTCTGAAAGTAAACAGTGTTTAATCCACCACATTTCTATTTATTTAACTATGAAATCAGTATCAACCATATATCCATGTTGTGCAAGAAAAACATGACATTGACTATGTACAAAATAAGTTAGTGGCAATTAAATCAATCTAAGACAGAACAACCTACTGCTGCTTTAACTTCTCCTTTGTAATCACTGATGCACTAATTAACAGTATTTGAGTAAGTTAGTCACATTTGTAATGTATGCAAGGCTTAAATCATAACTTTTTCAAGCTACTGCATCACAGCTTCATGTAAAATGTTTCTATCACAGCTGCAAGGAAATCCTACAAGTTCCATGAAGGAACTTCACTCCACAGAAGCAACACTCTGTAGTGTATGCAAACAATGCTATAAACAAATAGTTGAGAAGATCTGGGGAATAACTCACTTTAAGTGGCCTGAAATCGTTCAGCTAACGCCTTTTTTTTACTTTTGTTAAGTGTAACTTCACAATTAAATTCTCCTTAGACAGATGAAATAAAAAACCGCACAAATTTCCAAGAGTGCTCCTATGAAGTACATTTTCATGACACTTGAAAAGGGGATTATCAAAAAAGTAGATAATCTGTACTATAAACCCTGGACTCCTGCCAAGACATCTACAAAGCCAAAATCCCTTCAAGAAATGTCTCCTAAAACCCCATTTAAAGACTTGTAATCTGAAAGATGATCTACTAAAACACCAACCCAAAAGCAAAAGCCTTTCAGTGTCTCAGTTTTTCTGATAATCATTGGTTGAAATTGTTATTTGTTTAAGACCAGGAAAAAAGTTCAAAACAATCTTCCAGAAAGCAAATTAGCCCCAGGTTTCCAGTTCTTTATTGTACCCCTTCAGGTACTGCCGGAACTGCTCCTGAAGCAGCAAGGACAACCAGCATTTATTAAAAATATATTTAAAAGTTTGCACTATAATGATATAATATAATATAATATAATAATATAATAATTATATAATATAATATAATATAATAATACATCTGAAAGGAAAAAAAAAACTATGAACAAGGCAACAGAAAACAACACTGAAGACAACATATGATGGAAATAATCCCTAAATATCATGCAACAAGCCTTTTACTGATAAAGGGTGGTATGACTGACATTTGAATAAGGGGCCACTATTTTTTAATCACAGTTTTTAAAAATTGACAACTTTTTAAAAAATTGACAGCAAAAAAGCTGACATAGTTGTTAAGAACTTTTTTAATTGCTTGAAGTAACAGCTAGCTTTCAAAGTTCTTTCAAGTACTACTTTTAAAGCAGAAAAAACAGTATGTCATGCAAAAATACCACTTTGCCCTTTAAGCCACATACAATCTTTAGTTCAACAATTACATATAATTTACTAACTTATATTATGCAAAAAAATAATCTGAAGTGTTACAACTAAGTCAAACAGGGCTTGGAATATAGCACTGGTATGAATACTTTATTTAAAAACCCATGCAATTTAACTCACCTCTGCCTCCTTTCTTCATCCTTCAAAACCTCATAGATGGCCACCAACTAAAACAAACAAAACATAAAAAAAGAAAACACAGAAAGATTTTACTCTATCATTGAATTTATAAATTTTGAACAGTAGTATCATATTTACATTTGCCAACAAATGACCTTTGCTAGTTTTCATTTTTCCCTACACCAAGCAGCACTAAGTAGCAAACTCAGCATGCAAAAGAAACAGTAATATATTAATATACAAAGTGTCATCAGACACAAACAAGCAACTCTTATACAAAACTTTCTTCTCATCCTGACATCTGTCAGACTGAATCTTGTGTATCCCCTTATTCCATCCTGAAGATCTTACTAAAATTAAGTACACTGATTTTAGCCCGAGGTATATTTTTAAAGGTAGAGCTAATTACAAAGTCATGTTATTTCACTCTATAAATATTCAAAAATAACTAAAATTAATTATTTTCATTAAATTATGCCTATCTAGGACTTGTATTGAGAAATTATCAGAAATTTTCCCCACTGCTTTAGGAAGTGCAAAACTTATTTTCCTCCTAAGAGTATAATGCTCAAATTATTTTAATATACAGATAAATACAAAATACAAGTTATTGAACAAGTTAATTTAAAAAAAATGTATTAGGTTTTAGTCTAGCTACATCAGCAAAAATGTAATTCAATGTTTAACTTACTCATTTCAAAGGTGTACCGCTGTTCTTACTAAAACAACACCAACACAAAAATTCTGTTTTCCCCTGAAAGTTTTATTGCCACACATTGCACTTACTTGCCTAAACTGTATTTCTGCATTTTCATCTTTATTCTTGTCTGGGTGTAAAATCAGAGAAAGCTTTCGATATGCTTTCCGAATGTCTGCAGATGAAGCATCCTGAAAAAAAAGGAAAACAAAGCAAATTGTCAGAAATCGATTCCCTGAACTTTTTGAAGATCTGAAGACAGCCAACCAAGTGTAGGAACTAAGGCAATGTAATTTGAGACATCTAGCAACCAAACCTGCAACCAGCCAGCCTAAATGACTTAACAGCCATTCAGTCCAATTCATCTTTCATCTTAACTCCTTTCATTACCATACATCCATTACAACGACATTTGCCAATACTTCCAAACACTTTCTTGCTTAAAGCCTAGCCCGGGCACCCTCTGCACCATTTAAAAGTTCAACTGAAAACTGAAAATTATTGCATCTGCATATCTTCAAGACAGACATAATTTCAGCAAATTATCATGCTCAATTTCCCAAACTCAGGACTTGCTAGGAACTCTTCCCTTATTAATATTTACATGCAATTCACTCCTAATAGGACTTCCATTCAACTTCAGCTTCACCACGTCTAAAGAATTGTATTTTTCTAAAGTAGCTTCAAATTGCAGTCTTGGAGTTATACTGCAGCACTGACATCAATCTATACCCTAACCATTATAAGAATTGCACACATTTTGGGAGAAAAGTAAAACTCAAACCACAAAATGATGTACCAACTAAGCTGCACAAATGCAAATTTCTGAATTACTGACTGCTGTTTAGTACATGCTATAAAGATAATCAGAAATGAAAATATCAAGAGTTGTATTCTATGTCATATAGGTGTTACCCTTACCAGAAGATACACAAAGCGTAACATTTGAACAGAACTACTTGCATTTTACTGCTAACGTGTCCAAGGCAACACTTTAGAAATCAACTGCTTATCTGACAATTTTTATTTCTTGATTTTATATATATTGTTCCTAAGTATATTCTCTCTCTCAAAATTACAGTGTAAACAGGGACTAAAAACCCAGACCTGAATTAACTGTGGAACAGAGTGAAATAAGATAATAATAATGCAATACTGTAATTAGTCTGTTAGGCTTCTATTACAGATCATTACTTTAATTTTAAAATTTTTGGTTTTGTAGCATAAGGTTATTAAAATGTTGTGTACAAGTTTGGGCCCAGAGCAAATAATAGAAAAAGACTGAATGAGGGGAAGGAGAAAAACAGGGGAAAATGCAGAATTTGTGAAAATTCAGCATGGAAACTGTATTTTAAGGAAGTTCATATTTTCCCCTAATAAAAGACCAAAGTTTCCGTAGTCTCTTCTCTGTCAAAGGAAAATATTTCTATTACTGAAAGAAGATTTCTCCTGAAAAGACCACAAATCCATTTCTAAATTTTTCCATTTTCAACAGCTATGTCTAAGACATGTGCACACCGAAGCAGAATTCCTCTGTTCAAACAGCAGCTTGCTTCCAGCTTGATTACTGCCAATGAGTTGTTTCTTATTGCCATTGTTTTATATGTTGATTTTAAACTCTCAGCTAAGAGGAAGGAAGAGACAGTGACTAAACATCTATTCTAAGCTCAAAGAAACATTAAATCCTTGAGAAACAAACTTAATAGAATTATATGAAATACATGTGCAAATAAGATGTAAAAATATCTTTTAAAAATTAGGGATTGAGACCATGATAACATTGACATATGAGTACCTCTAGATTTGTATTCTGGATAAACTACAATTTATTCCTTCTCTATCACACATTTAGATGTGCTGGGTATTATTTTTGGAGCACTCATGATTAACAGTTAACCTGACAAAAGTATATTAAAAGCTGTTCTGCAATATTCTTCCAATTACTTCAAACAATAAACAAGCAAAAAAGAAGTTACAGTGTTTTCAGCTGTATCTGAAGAATTGAAACTTTACTTTTATTTGGGAGCAGCAGGATTATTTGTTTAAAAGATCAAGACAAAAGGTAGTTTTATCTGTTTAATGCTTAAGCAAAACAAAAAAAACCCAAGACAACCCTGAAATAATAAAGTTGCTTAAATATTTATGTTGCTTCACCTTGAGAAGTTGAGATAAAAATGTATAAACTTGCAAAACCAGACTGTTCATCTTAGTTACCAGAAATAATGAAGAGATTGTTTTGTTTCCCCTCATCTACCAACCCAGTCAGCCACTCCATGAACAACATGGGCTTGTCTTCAAACAAAATATAATTATTTAAATACTACTCTAGCAAATAAAAACCAGAAAATAGTTTACTGGCTATGGTTTTATCTAAACCATGAAAGTGATCTTTATCAATATATCAGCTTATTGTAATGAAGCCTCTAAAAGTTTGAAAAGTGTATTATAATCTCAACAAATAATTAAATAATGGGATATTACTGCCAATTATCTCATTACAACTGGCACATAATTTCTAAAGCAGTAAGTCTGCCTGCTAACCCATTTTCCACAATACCCTCAGACACAACACAGGGGACCATTGTATATTCCAAACATTTTGCCAGTCAATGGTACCTATGGGCAACGTTGGGCATTTTCAGGCAGTGTTCCAGATCCTCTAGGACCTGCCCTGAACAAAAGTTGTTGGTTTTTAAGAAAAGACTCTCATCTCTACAGAATTTCCTACCAATGTATGACCTTAAATAAGTTATAAAGAATGATTATTTTTCAACCAATAAAGAAACACCTCCCACACTGATGTCAGCTGTTAAAAGAGACCTGACTCTGCTGGCCACCTTCAGTAACACTTCCATAAAAGCTAAGGCTTTTAAATAGAGTTGAGAGTTGGTGTTTTCTGCAGGCTAAGACATTATTTTACATAATACAGCAGGCATTTGGAGACTAGAGAAAGCCATGACCACACTAAGGCTTTGCTTGTTTTAAAGAAACAATGTGTTAGATCGCTTTGTTTACAAGAGAAATCACAATCTCAATTACATCTAAAGAGGAAAAAGTAAAATCTGTATAGGCATCTCAGTTAATAGCAGAAGGAGCAAGAGCATTCACTGATTTCCCCAACACTGCTTCATGTTGGCAGGTTTTGCCACCAATTATGGCAAATAAGCCTGTCACACTGTCACCCTCATGTGGATACAAACATCATGAGTAGCACCTTACTTCCTTCCAACTATCCTTCCAAAGCAATATTGTCCCATCATACTTCCAAGGTTGAACATCTCTTTGTTTTGTGCTAGAATTAGTTGTCAAAAATACATAACCACAAGTCCACATTTAGGTAGGCCACTGTCTGGCTTCTTATGTATGGAAATATGCAAGCCTTCATTTTTTAATGCCCTACACTTCCTCCAACAGTGTCCATGTGTCTAGTTACATGACCTCTAGGCAGAAGTTAGAAGTTCAATCTTGTACATTTTTTTAAATAATCCCGTATATTTCAAACAAGTATTTTAGCATAGAAACAAAATGAACATTTGAAGGAATCAACAGAATGTCAAAAGTTAAACACATTTCTTAAGGTTCTCTGTTGGACTTCCACATTTTTGTTGAAAGGACAATACATGCCAGATTCAAAAAGTGGGATAGAAGGGGAAACATTCTTCTCCCTATTTATGATGTACTTTTGGCAGCTTGTTGAATTCTGACAATGAAAAACACATTACTAAATTTTATTTTATTCAGCATTATTTCCATACTCTCTAGTATTACCAAGGAAAGTTCTCTCATGCTACAAATATATAAGCAGGAACACAGAAAGGATTTTTCACTGCAAAAAATAAATAAAATATACAAATACACATTTGCCTTCCATTCTTTCAAAATTAAATTCCTGCTCAAGATGCACAAAGTTTTAAATCTGGTCTCCTCCTGCATATACACATTCAGAGTCCCACAGAGGTTATGTCCATCTTTACAATAAATCAAGCAACTGGTGTAGCATCCTGTACAAGCATATTACTCCACTGCCTTCTATTCCTAATGTAACTATGATTACTAATGAAGCTAAGGAAAAAAAGCCTCATTGTGTTCCCAAGACAATTCTTGGTGAACACATAACATATCAGATATTGCCATAGGCAAACAGTGATTAGGTCAAGGGGAAAAAATAATCAATGTCTACATAGTTTTCACTTACCAACATACACAATTCAAAACCTAAATTGTTCCCTTGAGTGCAATGCAGTTATACAACAAGACTTAGTTACTCACAATTTAGCAACTGCTTCTAACACAGTAAATGTGCTCAATTCATCTTGGGTTTTAAATATGCCTGCCAATGTCTTCGAATAGGTGGCAGTATCTTTATTAGCAATAGGAAGGCACATGGACCAGGAACCAACTATGCAGATAGAAATCACATTTCTATTCCCTTGCAGTTTGTCCAATCACTAGTTAATGGGTGAAAGAAAAATTACATTAGTCTATCTATTTCATTGCAGTGGTGCTGAATGACTGCGTAGAATTTTCCACAGCCACGTTACTGAAGCTATATGGCAAAAAGTGACAATTGTATAGAGCACTAGCTGACTGTATTTCAAGTCTGAACTAGTAAATAACATCAGTGCAGGCAAGCTTTCATGAGGCCTTTTCTAGCCTTCCCAAACTATAAATCAAACTTATGAAACTGTTGTGTTTGGATTTTCTAATTTTCTTTTTTTTTTTTTTTTAATTTTTTTTATTTTTTAAAAATTCTAGAGCATTGGGTTTCTTCAATAAAGATATTTCAGTACTTCTGTGCAGAAGAGAGGGTATAAGTCACAACTTTCCTTCTGGTGAGCATATAAGATGAAGCAAGTACTGGTACAGAAAAGGAAATGAAGTAAGCTTTGTAAATTCACAATCACCTTTTTTTCTACTATGATTTCAAACTGCAGGATGTACAACCTGTCCCACAAAACTCACAAACAAGCAGATGCAGATAACTGAACAGAAGCCACTATCCTCTATTAAAGGTTGTGTCAACACTGATACTATCTATGATACTATCTATCTGTTTGTCTTCCTGTGAAGTCCACAGAAAACTCATATCCCTAAGTGTCAGAGAACAAACGTGACTGTAAGGCAACGATTAAATATCCAGTGTCCTCATTCCTTAAGCAGCATCAAGGAACCCAATGAGACACTAAGGAGGCGATCACCCTATCGTATGGGGACAGAACAGTGATAGCTGTAACTCCACAACCCCTCTCTAGGTAACTCTTAGGATGGAACCCATATAGCTGTGACTCTTCTCCCTTATTCTTTACCCTCTCTTTGGTTTAGCACAGGCTGACACAGACCCTCAATACCACTCCCAGATTTACTTCACACATACTCACTGCAACCTGGTCCTAATTTAAGCTCCTGTGACCAGATTAGTTCCAAGAAGTACACCTGAATTTGCCAAGTCTGCATGTGGAAAAACATTTATGAGGGAAATAGAATCTTGTAGAAAATTCCAGAGGTGGGAAGGACCTGCTGGCAATCCCGAAGAATATAACTCTACGAAAGGAAAACAAGTGTCTCCCAGAAGACCAAGCATTATCTGTGAACTTTCATAGTTAATAGATACCAGCTGAGTTTTGGCTTAAATTTCTCACTGCATAACCTTTGTTCAATTACCCTTTATTTTTACTGAACTTCTTTATAAGACACTCATCTTTTCCAAGGATGTAAAATGAGTTAAATTCAAATTTGCTGCTTGTCTACAGATGAATACTTGGAGCATACGCAGGCAGGAGGAGAGATCTGCTCTGCTGCAAACACAGCCATGTGTCTCACAACATTCCATTGATTTAAACTGAATGACAGCACAGCAGGGAAATACACAGAAACTAAAAATAATGCTAAAAAGGTGTTTTAATGCTTTTTTATGCTGCTAAGTTTTAAAGCAATTCATGAAATGAAAATTAATACAAACCAGCACAATGTATTCCTGTAAGCTTCTGATAACTGGCACAATCCCCTCACTGGCATGTTTGTTTCCAGGGGAGTGTGTCAAATGAAAGAAGACTCTGTTTTCAGCCTAGCATGCCAAATGAACGAAAATTCTGCTGCCTCATGCTTGAGAAACCAAAAAAAGTGTTCTCCTCAGATATATGTGCAATTATACGGGCTTAGGTTTTCTTGACCAACTTAAACAACAGTATTTATATATAGTTTTTTCTTCCTTTCAGCTATTTTACCTTCTGCATTTTTTCAGAAACTGATTACTTAGGAAAAATTAGACTGTCCAAGAGAATAGTCTCATGTACAACCATAAGTTTATATTTTAACGTAAACTTTGGCTCTGAAATGCAGAAAACACTTTTCAACTCCCAAAAGTTTTAGAATTACTCTTCAAATTCACAATGGATAGAGGCTACAAAACAACAACTGAGGACAACTCAATCCAATACTGACTAATTAAAAAATCTTCCTACTGCTGTATTGTATTTCCATTTAGTTTTTTCTTCTGATAGTTCAAAAGGAAGGAATTAGTCGATATTCTTTACTTATTTCACACGCTTTTCCAGGAACACTATAACATTTATTTTTATTCTATTTGATATTTTACATTTATTGTTTACATAGTTACATGTGTTACATATTTTTATAATATAGATAGTTGTATAAATTTATATATACGCACATGCGTATATCTTATAGGCTAAAGAAAGTTGTTTCTAGTGACTTCTCTTTAAAATCTGCCTATTACATATCTGAAATTTCCAGCCTACAGCTCTCACATAAAAACATTACCTACCAAATTCCTGATCCTTCAACATTTTCAGAGGAACTAAGTTGCTACAAAGAAAGACTACTGCTTTTGCAGCCCAGGTTGGCAGGGAAAGCAAAATGTGGTGTCTCCTGCAGTGCATTTCATGCTCAATGCCTTTGCTCCCAGATAGCACAGCCCCTTGATTGACAAGAGGTGACACCATACCCAAGGACAGCTGCATGCAGTCCACATTCACCACTGTGGAGCATGAGCAAAGATTTTGGGGTGTTACAACTGACAAGTTCCAGCCCTTCCCATGATGTAATGCCAAAAATATGCTGCTATTTGATTGTTTATATAGTTTTGTTGCTACGTTTCTGTTTCAAAATGTTTCCGACTTATTTTCATAGCATAAGAAAATTAGAAAACTGGCAAGGCTACATCCATACCACACCTTTACCTCTTTCTCCTTTTGCTATTCCTGTTCTCATTATATCCTTCCACCAGAACTGACCCATACACTCTGACACACCTAGACATCTTTTCAAAAAACACTTCCCTGATCCCAGTTCAAGGGTAGTATTTTGGAGGGGGATTTATAACAATGACAGAGTTAGGTCTTAACAAAAACTAAATACCTATGTAAAAAAAAAAAATCATAATCCCCCTAAAATTGCTTGAGCTTCTAATTACTGAATTCCTGTGTCACCTTAACAGTTGCTCTCACTTCTGTGGCTACAACTTCAATAGCTAAAACTCTTCACATTTTAAGGTGTTTATTACCCTCCTTCTCATGACCAAAAAATGAAGAAAGAGCATTTGAGGAGCACAGGAGGTATGACTGAAAACATTATAAAGGCATACAAGAAGCAAATGGAGCACAATTACCTTCAACACAGAAGTTTTCAAAAATCTACCCATTATCTTACGCATCAACAACATTTACAAGGTGAATAATTCCCACAAGCAATAATTTCTAGAATAAACATTAAGTATTTATTAGCAACTTCTTCAGCTTGTTAGCAGTGAAGCACACCAATTAATGTGTCCATACACCCAGACACATTCATCATACATATTTTCACATATATATAAACACACTAGTTCAAAAACAGGTGTAAACAACCTAACATCCCCAGCAGTCCTTAATGTTTATACAATGCTCTCATTTATACTTGTAATTGTTGCTCAACTTCATGAAACATTTTAAGAACACAGTTAAATAAGCTCGGAAAGAACAGTGTGACCATTTTTGTATGCTGACTTTAGTAATGCTTTTAATGTACAACCTTTATTTAGACAAATGACAAAAACATGGGTATCGTAAAGCTTCTCTTGCAAGCGCAAAACAAAATGGAAAGAAAATAAATCATACCTTGAATAGTTAAAAGCTCTCAGAGTCAAAAATGAAAAGGTGTATCAAGCAGGATTTTATGAAGCCTGTCCCAAGTCCACATTCAGTATTTTAACAGGCAGGTGAATTACAGAATCATGATTAATCAGGTAGTTAACGCTAACCTGAAAAACCTACATGATGCAGTCAAAGAGAACTAGAATTTTAAAAGATGTGGACAAAATAGAGAATTGCTGTAAAAAATACAACATTATTTCCTAAGTGAAAGACGGATGGTCTACATTTGGACAGAATTCATCAACTACAAAAACATAGGATAGAAAAAAGCAGTTCGGCAGAAATGATCAGTAAATCACAAGCTGAGTGTGAGTCAGAGGCAGGATTCTGCCTTTCTGTGCCACACAGCACTGTGACACAAGCAGTACGGCAACAAGCAGCCGTGCCACGTCACGCAGTAGTTGTAAAACCTCAGCAGATTACTGCATCCAGTTCAAACAATACAATTAAAGACAGCCAGGAACATGTTCAGGTGATAAACAACAAAAAAAAATCTTACTAATAAGAGGTCTAGACGAATAGAACAGTGACGTGTTCAGAGAAACCAAAAGAACAAGGGTGACTTAAGCTCACAGAAAAGGCAGCTGACACAAGGAAAGAACATCTTTAAATATGCAAAAGGCAGCTTTAAAGGAAAACTTTAATTTTTATTTTGTCTGATCTACCCAAGGCTAAGCACTATCAGTCAGTTGGCAGCATAGGAAGATCCAAGTTATGTACCAGGAAAACATCCCATAAGCAACACTAGCATATCACTGGAAGAGAGTGCTGAAGTCTCCTTTACAAGCAAGTCTTGCATACATTTATCAGGCAGGACGTAGATTTAACCAGCCTTGCCACAGCAGGGTACAGTAGGTCACTAACAGTCTTATATTTTAGAATTTAAATACTCTTTTGATGATCAATTTAATAATTACTCTGAAAATATTCCGACTGGATTTACCGCATCTGTTTATGTAGTTTAAAAGGTCCTAGCTGAAAGACAGTATTCTTGTCACACTGAAGATGACAGATGTTCATGCCGGAAGATCCGTGAGATTTTCACAAAACCTAAAAGGGCTTCGAAAGGAGTAGCAAATAAAAAGAGGTGGCAGGAAACACTTTTTTGCTAGGAAAACCCATGGGACCCCACTCCATGACTTGCACCACTAGGCATTAGGCTTATTTTTCCTGTTACACAGCAGCTGCTCCAAACTAAGAAAGTCATCCTGTAGTAGATGATCACAAGCAAGGCATCCATATAATTTGAGTTTAGAATACTTTTCCATCCATTACCAGCTTTAACCTTGAAAGATTGTAATACAGAACAGATATGATAAGCAAGGTTCCTTGACAACGTCAGATGAAAATAAGGACTAAGCTGAATAAGAAAAACAAGCAGAAAATTCTACAAATAAAGCAATTTTTTTTTAAAAAATTAAACTATTCCTTTAAAAATGTTCTGTATTTGGTTTATTATAAATACATCCTTAAATGCTGCAACAAAAACACATAAATTAGGACAGGGTGGTGCTGCTGTAGTAAACCACATCCATGCACAGGAGGCATAATTTCTCCATTTAAGACAGAAAGCAGCAGCATCTCTCTCCAAATTTTATATATATTATATATGTTTATAATATATTTACATTTTTTTCATTTAACATATTTCATATTTGCTTCCACGCTCCTTTTCCTATAATATTACTGAAGGGCTCATTTTGTAGAAGCAATCTTATTTTTCTCAGGTTAAGGACACTTAGAAATAGATCTGTTCACTGAACCTGAGCTGTGAGATCCAGGTGTACCTGAGTCCACAGTCTTCATCTGTTTGTTTATCCTCCTAGAGCCTGAAAGAAGACATGAAGCACTTGTTGAAATCAAGTTTTTCATCTCACTGCTGCAAAATTCACATTGTTCACTTTGGATAAATTCTTAGCACCTCTCTGCAGAAAATAACCATAGTTAAATGAGAAAAAATAGAAAATATTGCCTCATGTGTGAGGTGGTTATATTTTCCATGAACAAAATCATATTAAGGGAATGCCACTCTCCTACCACAAGGCAAAATTGTTCCACTATTTATTTTTGGCATATAAACCAGAAAATGTCTATAAATCCTGAGCTATGGCCCATTCATTTAAGAATTGGACTTGATCCTTGAGGGTCCCTTTCAACTCAGAATATTCTGCGATCTTAAAAAAACTATCAAATGTAAGCAGTTACGAGGTAAAATAATTTTTCTCTTTTTTTAAACTTCAAACCCAACCGATCAGAAGTGGCAAAACACTGCATATTTTCAAAGATGTTTCATTACACTATGTTACGGTAACTTAGAGATTATACAGGATACTAATACTTCTGAAAGGCCTAAAATACATTTTTTAAATGGTATTTATTCAAAATTCATTTCTATGAGTATTTTTCTCAAAAACATTGCTTTAAACAGCTAGGTTTATAAAGAACTACCAGCAGCATTTGTCAAATTCTTTCCTTCTTTATTCAGAATACTTTCTACTGAACTGAGTTAGGATTAGCCCTACCCTCATGTAGGAGAGTCGTATAATGATCCCTTTATACTCATTAACTACCATTTTAATGAGCTATTACTACCTCGGGACTCAGAAGACCTCAGGGAGGTTGTAACATGCCACTACCTATATAGTAATTCACTGCTGAGTTAGTACATAGCCTCCTTGAAAGAATATAGGAATGCCCTCCATCACTCTCTTTGGTTCAGATGCCAGCATCAGCAAAATTTCTGCATGTAAGACACATCCCAGCCTAAAACTTAGAAAGCATCTCAGTTAAACTCCAATAAGCTTAACAAGTTACTGTAACTATAGCCCACCACGTTAGTAATGTTTGCACACTCCAAACAAAATGAGCTGAAATCATGAGCATTGTCTGATCACTTCAGCTCGCAGTTTGACGGCATAAAATACTGCAAATCTGATCAAGGGCCAGGGTAGGAGGCAGGGGACATGATCATCGCAAAAGGCTATTGGCAAAATCTGTCAGAATCTGTGTGAGTCACAAATTAGGCAGCTGATGTCCAAAGGTACACAAATAAAGAAATCAAGTCTAGCATTAGAAACCATCAATTAAAATTCACACAGAAAATTAATTTATAAGCAACTGAAGCCTAAATAATGTTAGAATTTTAAAATTGCCAACGTCTTTTAAAAGCCACATATACGCAATGACTTACAATGGGACTGACTTGAAGACAGCCTTTCCCATTCAGTAGCAATTTTGTATGGAAAACTGGTATTATGGTCTCTAAAAATGCTTATCTGACATTATTTCTAGCGGGAATGAGCCAAATAATCCTTAAGGAAGATAATTACCTCTCAAGATTTATGGCAGCTGTGGGCAGATACTGTTACACACAGTGGCATGCTGTTCCCTGAATTGCCCTCTGTGTTTTTCAAATCAAAATGTTTTAACTGAACCACACAGGTCCAAGCAAGGGGCAGAAAGATCCCTTCTCTGCTTCTCATAAAGTCACACCCTGCAAGCAGTTATTGCTCTTCTCTTCCAGTACTTTGGAGGCATCTTTTGTTTGCATCAGGGAAGGAGGGGGGTAATTCATGCTGATCCATAAACTGCCTCCTCTCTTGGACTGCAAGAGCTGAACCAAACACTGAAACACAGCCAAGAGACAGAGCACAGGTCTGCACAAGGAAGAGAAGCAGAGAAGATGAGCGTGAAGGAAACATTTCTGATCTACTTCCAAGCGTTCTTCAGTCAGCTCAGTGCAACACCCAACAGCCTCACCACTACAAAAGCCAGTGGGTATCAACCACATGTACGTGCCTACTTCTCTCCTTATACATAAAAATAATTCAGCAAAAACAAGCCTTTTGTGCTGCTAAGCTAGATAGTTCCTCACCACCTTCAGAGCACTGAGAAAGGCACAGTAATAGCCCTTACTCAACACTCGCCCTGAAGTCATGACTGAAACTGATTGGGAAATGCTCCCTTACTCCTAAGAGAAAAACAAGTAAAGGAGCTAAAATGTAAGGACAGTTTTTCAGCCACTGATATTCACAGGTAGCAGCTGTATGGATTGTATTTGCCTCCCATCATATGTCATCCACCCGCAGAGACCTGTCCTCAAGTCATAAAAGCAGAGTTGAAACTGAACTAGTAAAGAAATCTCTTGCTTCCTCCATTTCCATTTTCATTTCCCTACCACCATAAGCAGAAGTAACAGATAAGAGGAATTTTCTTCTTACACCTGTATTTCAAGGATACCTCCTCAGTCTGGAAGGATTACAGAGCAGAAAAGAGAGTGATAGCCAACTGCAGAACCTACAACATTGGGTGAACAGAGCTGCTAGCAACACAGACACTGCAAAAGGCAAAAAAAAACCCAAATAAAGAGGAAAAAGTATGCCTTTTTCTACGCCTGTGGAAAAGAAGAATCAGCAGTTGAGTGAGCAGCAATAAAAACTTGGCACAGGTTACATCCCATTAACTGTGCTACCAGAAATCTGTTTCAGCCAACTGACTGCAGAAGATAGTGGCTACTACCAATTCATTACTCGCCTCTCAACATGGGATTACAGGATTACCAGCATCAAAGATAACAGTGAAAGTTGGGAGATAAAACTGTGGTCCTGCTGCCTCAAGTAGAAGCACTGGCAAATGTAGAATATTTCAAATGCATAAGATAATGAAGCAAGGATAAATCCTAACATGGGTTCTCGTCCAAGTTTTCCAGTTACGAAGTCAAGACTAAAAGAAAAATCAACATACAAGCAAAAATATAATTAGTAGGTAACTTTTCACACAGGAGGAGAAGAAAGGATGGCAAATACACAGCTACTACATGGAAATAAGCATTCTGATACTGACAATCCTGCAAGTAACAATAATATGCCAAAACTGCATTTCCCTCTGTGTCATAATCCCAGTCATGGAATCTAATCCATGAGAGCTTTTTCCCCATCAGATGCAATTGCTTCTTCTCACAAGTTATCTCTTTTGGAAGGAAGAAAACCCAAACACTGTGGTGGAAGAAATACTGCAAGACTAGCTCTAAAAAAATCTGCTCCAGTAAGAACCATTGGACAACGTAACAGAAATATCACTTCAGAGTGAAGAAACCAGGAAGCAGGAAGAAAGGACTAAAATTAATCTGTTTCCTCATCCACCTCCCCTCTTCCAATTAGTACCACACAAACCCTGAGCCAACTTTAAGCAGATGCCAGCAGTGGAAGCTGAATACCCTGTGGCAATGTCAACAAAGAGCAAACAGACCTAAAGGATAAAAATATTTGGTCAAGCTCTATTTTTGTTCTTTGAATCAAGAGAAAGGGTGAAACTTTTTAAGTAGCAAGAGAAGGTATGGTTAAAAAATAATGAGATTGCTAGAAGATAAGAGGTAATTTGATTTTAATTCCATCTAAAATGTAAACTTACCGTTTAAAAATTAGGAGATAACAGAAATATGATAAAGATAACACATGCTACAAGCAATAATGAAAATTCCGAACAAGTAAAGGGGATTTGGGAAGAACTCAGTGATTCCCTGGAAAGGGACTACAATCTGTCGTCGTTACTCCTGCCACTCTCTTTATGCGACACACAGAAGACGACTGCTTACCCAGCGAGCAGCTATTCAGGATTTTTCTCCACGCATTTATTCATGTGTGGCCTCATCTGCTCGTAGCTGCATGCTGTTCAAACACGTTTGGAAGCTGTGGTTATTTGTTTTGAAGCCCATCTTGATGGCATCTGAGTTCATCAATATTATTCACCATTGTAGTATCTTAGGACACAAGTGGACATTACTTCCCTTTTTTAATATATCATAAAATGAGGCACAGATTAAGGTAAAATCCTCAGTAACTTCAGGTGCTAATTTTATCTCAGATATGATTTTTCCAAGTGCTCAGTATCAAACAACATTTCATACATTCAGGGCACAGACTTTAATCGACTTCAGCTGCAGCTGCAAACCCTCAGCATTTCTGCATATAAGGCCCTAGTACCTCAAATTATGCAACCAGAATTGCAGAGCACTCAAATCAATTAGTCACCACTTGGGAAAAGTTTCGTTTAAACGACTTGCCGAGCATCACATAGGAATTCTGTGGCAGAGAGAGGAACAGAATTCAATCCTCAAGGGCACTTTTCGTCTGACTAGCTTACCCATAAAACCATTTCCCCCTGCCCCCCGCAATCTTCTCCCCCTACTCTCTACATACCCTCAACATCTACAGGTTAAACAGTTTTTACAGACAACAGTCTCTTTCAATACATAAGCCTGAAGCTGCACTGGGGCCAGATCTCTCCCTGAGCCTGAATAAGTAAAGACCCTGTAGAATATAATGTAGTGAATTAAAAATCATCACAATGAACAAGCACAAAGAAACCAAATTAAGATTTGAGACATTCTGAAAACTGACATTCCCTAATTTTAGAGCATGCAGCCCCAGAAATTTGTTCCTAGTCTTTTAAAAGTGATATTAAGGTACATGGCTGATGTACAAAAAACAGAGAAACAAGCAGATTTGGAAAGGTAAAAAAAAATTGCATAACCAATGCAGACTTGCTTTATAATACTAACTCACAAGCAGTGTTTTCTCCCCGCCCTTTAAATAAACCCCAGCTCTCTGAAGCATCATTTCGATTCTAACAGGCTCCACTAAATTGCAGAACAATCTGGCTAGTTAACAACTTGCCTCTTTCAGATTACAGACTTCAACACAAATAGAACATAAAATGGATTTTTCCTTAAAAGTGTAACGTTTCTGTGAGATGTGCAGTAGTACTGATATCTGCACAGAACTCAAAACCAGAATATCATTATAGAAAGGCTTGGAGAAACCAGTAAAACAAGGGGAAAGGGAAAGGGAACTCCATGTATTTGAAGCAGATGAGCCTGGGTGTTGAGGGACAGGTCTGAAACACAGTGTCCATGCAACTGATGATTATCTTACAGGACAACATACTTTTTGTCTCAAAAGACGCAGAAGTATTTACCAAGCACTTTCTGCAAGGTTTATGTATTTTTATCACCTATGACAAAGCAGCCCAAGACCCAGCACCTTGCAAAATCTCTCAAGTAAAATGAAAATAATGAAATTCTAAAAATTATGGCAGCCACATGAGAAAGTAGTAAAGTGTTTTAATTACTAATTTTCTTATGGTACAACAAAGTTCTTCCTTAATAATTCAACAGAAGTTCCCTACATGATAGGGTACCCCAGAAAAACAAATGGAGATGTCTACTTTTAGATCACAAATAACTGAAACAATTTTTAACCAAATTATTTGGAATCTTACTGAAACATAATTTGTGAGGCAGATTTTCTGTAGTTATAAATAATCCAGAACCATTTCACTTATGCGAATGGCACTGTTAGCATTTATCAATACAAGACATACTTGCAATGCTTTGTATCGCTTCTATCTCAATTTATCACATTAAATGTAAAACATCTGACTAAAAGTTGAAAAGCTTTATATAGACAAATTCCATTAAGCTGAATAAACATGACTAATCCAAGCCTTTCTTTTAAAAACCTGCAAGACTCTAAGGATTGTAATAATATTTTTGAAACAATATTTTGTGTATTTTTTATTTGATGTAGTTTTTCTGCACTACATAAAAGAATAACTTAAAATATAGAACCATACTATTCCCACAAGCGGCAATCAAAATTTGCATGCAATTAAACCAACACTGTTTTAAATACTGAAATTCCAACTACACAAGTTTTCAGGAATCCTAGGATTCATGCATGTACTTACATGTGAGCCAAATGCAACTGCTGCCTAAATACTGATGGAATTATGCTCTCAAACTGACAGGCATGCTAAACTTTAATTCGATAATATTTACAGCTCTCCAGTCAGACTCACCTATAAACTGAAACATTTTGCTTTCTTTATGAATTAAGTCTACAGAAATCTTTATCTGGGTCTGAAATATAAGTGAGTATTGAGTAAAGGCACACAAACAAAAAACTTGCTGTTCACTGCATAAATAAGTTGCAATAGAAGTTCAAATTCTGAAAGGCTCTCTTATGGCAAAATAAAACATGAAGAGTTAATTCTATGAGCAATTTTAAATTCTTCATATTTATTCTGTTCTCACTAAACAAGAAATGCTAATCATTACAGTTTTCTATAATTAGTTTTATCAGGTGTTTTCTATCATTCTACAACTATAATAAAGTAAAATAGAATTGTTTAGAAGGTCTCTTCACTGAAGTGAAACTTCTGATTATTTTCAGTAATTCAGTAGCTTTGAATAGTGACTCTCCTCTATCACTATTAAAAAGCAAATAAATGTGAAAATAAACTCCGCAACAGTCTTCAGTTCTGGTAAGGCATTTTTATTTATAAACTACAAAGTGAAGTATTGCCTACATAAAGGGAGTTAATTCTTTGTTCAAAATATACATCAGAGTAAACACAGGAATATTCAAGGATATTAACTCCATACATTGGTTGGTGATTTGTTCAATTTTATGCCTTTTCCAAGAACTGACATGTTCCTTCTGCCCACACAGGAAGTGACCATTTGGGATTTGCTCAGCAGTCAAGGATAAATAAAAATGCTATCAACAAACCTCAAAGTTTTAATGATAAAGTTAATATAAAGATATAACTAAGAGACAGTTTCAGGGCAAAAATTATCCCAAATGTTAGCACTGTAAAAGAAAAAGGCCAGAGGATTTTTAAAAGATCAATATGAATTTGCTGACTTCCACAGAGATAAAACCTAGAAACTGAGACCTTTACTATTACCTGCAATTCTTTACCAGATAAGGAGAAATAAAACGCATTGCTTCTGGGGAATTGCTACTACTGCACTGATTAATATAGAAACTATTTAGCAAAAACTAGTTACCCTCTAGGAAGCATGAGAGTTGCATTATACCCACAGCCTTTTTCCCCCCTTTTATAAAATGTGATTTCTTCCACACAATATTTAACAATTGCGTGTAGTCACACAACATGCACCCCTGAATAAGTTGCCCATAAGCTAGATAAGTTTATCTTTAGGATGAAAAAAAACCCAAACAAACAAACCATTTTTTTAAAGTTACATTTGCTAAAATTCTTAACAATCACCTAGAAAAATAAAATTTATTTTGTACAAATAGATGTATTCTTCCCATATCTGATTTTTTGCATTTATGCTGTTCATCTTGGCAGGCGAACCACAGTAAGATTAACATTAACTTCTTAAAGCAGATTTCATGTTCCAAATCCTGACATAATTTTCTTGTATCTTTCAAATTTCAGATTTCACTAAACTGAAGAGCAGCAGCTAGAAAAGCTTGCACGACTTAATCATTAAATTGTATTGCACCACAGTAGCTAAGATTTTTCAATAGCATTAAATAAATGCAGCCATACCATGTAATGAAGTAAAATTACATTGTTTTCTAACAAATCTTACTGAAAACAGCATTGACAAGAAACCCATTCCAATACCATTTTATGCCACACAACAAACTAATGCCATAGATGAAATGCTACAGTCTTACAAGGGCTTTCCAGCAAATGAGTCTCCCCTGACTAAAACCATCATTCTAAATACTGCACTATCTTTACTCCATCTTCTAATCTTTTCTTTCTACCACTAGACGGAATTTGTATTTGATACTTATTTGATATGATAAACCTGAATTTCTTCCAGTAAGTATGCTCTGGCTGCCATTACATTAAACGAGCACAGCAATCCATCAATTCGAATTGCTAACACTTATATGAGGAATAATACTAATTACGAGGAATAATGTGCCTTAATGCTTTTTAAAAATAAGAATGGCATCTGAAACAAAAATAAATATTTGATAGCTCTGGCAATTTTAACTGATTTTTGAGTTTATATAGTACTATTTATATAGTACTATTACAGAACCAGAATAATGCTGATAATGATTAAAACATTCAATAATTATGCAAATTTGGAGTTTGCTTTTTGACATTCTCTTAAATTAGTAACAGGCTGCACGCACAGAAAACTTAACAAACCAAGCTCTTTACTTAGCATCCAATCAAAAATATAACTGCAAAATATTAGCTATGTGTATTTTAACAACAAAGTTTAATCGAGTTGCATCTGCATGGATGTTTTTGATACTCATTCAAAATCACTTACACGTCAAAGACATTGCATGAAATTGAAACCTTTACTAATGCCAAGGTTTGACCCAGGATCCAAAATAAATCTGCATGTACAGACCCTTGTACCTACACAAAGCACCAATTACTTCAAATAAGGTTTTGTCTGTGCACTAGAGTCCACCCATGTGGAGCCAATTACTACAGCAGGGCCATTATATGGTTCATTTCCCCATACCAGCTTGGCAAGAGGTGTACATGGGTGTAGGAAGTGCAAAAGAACCTTCACTAATAAAGCACCTCAAACACACATCCGTGCATTGTAATATTTAATGTTACAACAAACACTTCTTCAATGGGACTGGACCACGCACAACAGTAAATATTGTGGGGCAGTTTCCAGTGAACAGTATTTCTCAAGTTTCTCTTATTGGTCACCAGTGAAATCCAACTACCTTCTTTTTACAAAATCTCAAATAATTATGTTGATCCTTAACCTACAACACACATTTCTAACAATACCTGAGAATTCCTAAGAATCTTGAGAGGTTGTAGGATTTGAACAGAAGGTGTGAGAAAAATGCCAGAATTGCATGTTCTTCAAGCAATATGCTTATAATAGCAGAAGCAATGACATTACTTATTGATAATGTCTGGTATCATTCCAGGTGTGAATGGGAAAGTTGTTGTTAGAAACAATTATTATAAATAGGAGGAAACCACTTGAGTACAAAAATCTCTCTCCCATTGAAAGTACTGAAGCTCCATCTAGAGGCTTTTCTCCATCTACTGTCATTTGTGGTATACGTAATATCACCTAGAAATGTGAACAATATTAAATGTCAGAGGCTTCCTTTGTACCTCCTCTTTTGTTATTCATAATGGGTTCTTGCCCTGAACCTTTGCCCGGCAACACTAGCTCCTTCACTGCCATCAAGTGGTAAGAAACCCAAACTGAACTTACAAATGTAAAATCTCAGTCATCAGATTAAATGATCAATATGGCAGACAGATAACTATAATTACTGAATCCTGAAAATCTTTATGGTTCTTTCAGTGACGCTCTGGTATATCTACTACAGTGCTTCACACGATAAATTCAACAACGGTTTCGAATCTTTTTGTAAGCTTTTTTTTAAACTTCAAATTGCACAGAATAAAAATCTACATCCATAGTCCCCAACACTAGATTTAGAAAGACATCGCAACCAAAGAATTTATTTATTTAAAAAGAATAATATACGTAATGCTTAGCACTTTAAAAATATTTAATTTGGCAATTAGGAAGACTTTAATAACATAATTAGAAGGAAGAGCACAAATGTCTCCACAGACTTTGTGTTGCCTATTGGCAGTATCTCAAAAGAAAGAGTGAAACAGCAGCTCATCTCTCCAGCAGTGTCTAATGCAGCAAGTATGCAGCTCTGTCAGTCTCTTTGTGCTCCACAGCTATAATCAACTGTGGACATTTGTTATGTCAGGAGAAGCCTTAATGCTCTACAATCACAATTGACCTACTGGGAACCAAGCACACGACACACCAAAAAACTGGGAGGGTTTGTCTAGGTCAAATAAATAAAAAAAACTAACAAAGTAACAGCAGAATGGAGCCAGGCTGCAAGACCTTGATTATTTCAATTCCAACCCCTCAGTGACTTTATGGTACAACTACTCCCATGGTTGCCCATCGCTCCCACATAAAGTGCTCTGAGTTACAGAAAGCCCACAAGGTCTCCACCATGACCAGGAATACCACTGAAATAAACCTCCTAGCACACATCCAGTGTCACTGCACTAAGGGCTTCTATGTGCTCCTGCATGCACAAAATCTTATTTCACTACATTTTCCTTTCAGCAGTTATTCCAATTGGGTATTTTGCCCATAGCAGAAGATAAAGTACAAGGACTTCTTGGTGTTGTCCTATTAGACAGAATAGTGACCAGTACATGGAATGAAGCTTAGGAATTCAACTTCTGTTACAGAAATTTAAAAACAGGAAAAAGAATAGTTATCAAATTAAAATGAACAGGGAGAAAAACCCCAAACAGTTTAAATACCAGAGATATTCTATGCCTTACCACTACTTCATTGGTAAAGAAAGAACTATTGATCTACTTCTATCAAATTCTCTGTCCACCAGTCCACAGATTCAACCTGATCTATCTAAGTACTGGATGGCCACTTACTTCCTTCTAAATGAGCAGAGCGAGCTCTGCTGAAAAGAAGGCTCACACAAAGCAGTCTGCTAAAACTTTGCCATTTAAAAAAGCAACCTCCAGACAGTCAAATTTTTCAGCTGGAAGAGGTCAGTCTGAAAGTTCTAACTTCTGTGTTTGCTTGTCCCTGGAACCCAGCCTGCTCATCCAAAGACCCTTAGTTTCTAAACCAGGAATTTTCAAACACAGTTGTAAAAAATCCCCCTTCAAAATAATAATTGATACAACATCTACATATTGAAATTTAGAACACATCAAGTATTTATTTGACAATGACTTTTATAAGCCACAAATAATGAAAGTATCTATTGGGAAAATTTGGACAATTATTTCTTCTACAATGTTGGGAAAGGAGGCATAGAACTGATACTGGCAGGCAGAAGTAAAAATGGATCTTCAGGAATTACACGAATAAGAAGAGAGTAAAAACTGAACAAAAATCAGTGAACTGGCAAAGACAAAAACTAAATAAATAAAAAAGTGCCACCAACCATGCCAAACTATGCGAGGATTTTTTTTTTTAAATGGCAGTATTTTAACATGGCAATATGCAGGGCAACTGTAACATGCAGCCTAAAGCCACATACAGCTTTAATATCAGTGCAACACTAAGTACATGTTGCTTGGCAATTCATCTCCAAGTCCAACTGAAAAGCCAAAAGCAATTTTAGATAGTCATTTTAGTTCCAGAAAGTATGGGGATTAGACAAAGAGGGTGTTCCTGAAGTAATTGAAATGTAAGTTAACCAGGGTGCATGCAACCACTTCAGCTCCCAAGTTGAAGGGGTAGACTGAATTTATGATGAGCAGTGAAAGCCACAGTAAAATCTGATGGCAGCAGGAATATATTTAAAAACAAACCAACCAACCACACAATAAAGAGAAAAGATGACCTCAAAGATTAGGAGTGAGAAACAGAAGACATTGGAGATTAAAAAGAAATTTTAAAATCCTTAGATTTTCCTCCCAAACATGATTATGTGTAGTTTGAACTGATTGCATATCTCAGAAGAATCAAATACACTGATAAAAAGTAACCAGAGAAAGGGTGCTTTAAAAGTTACAGATATCCTTGTAAAGTATCCCTGATTGATAACTCCAGTTCTTAATAAGAGGACAAGTTAAAAAAAAACCAAACAAACAAACAAACAACTGAAAGGAACTCAGAAGAGAAAGTACAGTATAACTCAAGCAGAGCAGAGAGGACTGTCAGACTGTTCATTCTTGCAGTCTCTAAAATTAGTCCAGAAAGAAAACAAAAAAACAACTAGCACAGAAGCCATGGAAAACGCCATCAAAGAATAGAGAATAATTATTAGCTCCAGAACTGCATCGCAGAAGGTTCCTAGGATGTACTCACAAAGCTGTAACACTACTCGAGCATCACAACCAGCACAGCAGTTCTCAGCTGCGGCCACAAGGGACCTCGGACACCGCCCTCATTAAAGAAACACTCAGTATTGCCTGGGTGAAAAACAAAGCTTTAGGCACACCAAAGAACAAGAAACCATTTACTTAACTGTCTCGTACTTCATCATTATTCTAGAATTAACAGTTTGAAGAAAAGGATTTCAGTTGAGGGGGAAAGGATGCAAACAAGGAAAAAACCAAAACAACAGCAAGAACATCAACAAAACCACCAGGAAGTCCAGCAAGCTAATGGCAGCAAAAACTGTAAACCTGTTGCCAAACATCAATCTAGAAAATTAAGTATGCAGATCTGTCACGAAGTCTAGAGAGAAATTAAGAGACTGAAGAAATGAAAAATTATCAGTGTAGTTTATTTTGAGGTTTTGTTTCCATTTTTTCCGGGTAAAGAATATAACTAAGCTCAACTAAAACAAAACATGGCAGGAAGTCTACAAGGAAGCATCCTCTTCCTTTTTCAGGCCACAGGTGTTATCCTAGTGGTAACCGGAAGAAAACCTGCCTTTGCTCTTCTCTGTCAAGATGGGACCATCACTGGGACTCTAGAAGAAAGGCTGTGGCCTACAAAATTGAAGATCAACTCATCCAAAATATCATCTGAACCAGGTTTTGTCCGAAAATAGAATAGGCATTCATACTTCACCTAAATAAAACCACCAAGGTCCAACTTAAACAGAAATCAAAGGACAGCATAACAAGCAAGATGCAACTTCAAAATGTCCTCAAAAGATCAGCAATGAATCTCTTCTAATCTGAAGATTAGCTCCTCTCCTTGGGCTATATTAGAAACTGCAGCACTTTTCCCGGTGCTTGAAAAGAAACACAATTTTAGAACAGTTATACCAAAGCACGTGCAGTAATTCTTGCTAAAATCACCAATTAGATATTTATCTTAAAAATTTAATACAGAACACCTGAAGCCTGTTAGGCAGTTAGCAAGACTGACCAATCAGAAATTTCCCTGGAGTAACTTGCACATGCTGCCTCACTCTATTCTTCTGCTCTCCTTCCTCTTGCCAGAGTGCTGGGCCTAAGCAAATTGCTGCCCTGCACTGTGCATCAGCTTAACTGATAGATTTTACACTACTATAGCTCACCTAGAGTATTATTTCACCTCTTGCAATTATGTTTTTCCTTAACCAAGCCATTGCTAGACAGAATCCTTGTGAAAGAAATCCTGTTTTCAAGGTGCCTACTGCCACTACATGAATCTGTTACTACCAAAATCCTAGAGCACAAGTCTTGGGCTGAGAGTCAGAACAGCATTTTCTAGACCAAAAAATGATCTCAAATAAAATAACCATAGCCTAACACAGAAGTCAATACCTTTTGTATTAATTCAGTCACACACACACACACAAAAAACCAAAACAAAAACCCAACAGTTAAGCAGGGAGGGAGGAGGAAAGATCTGTTAATTCCCACATTTCATTGGATTTTTCCAGGTTTTTAGAGTATCTGAGAGATCAATGTCCTTCATGGAATCTTAATTTTTCTTTATACCACCCCTTCAGGATTCATACCATTTCATCTTTAACTGGCAATACTGGTTTCACTATATAACTGGACAAAAGACTAGATTTTATCATGACAGTTTGTTATTTTTTAGCTTTGCCAACTCATACAAGATTCCATCTTTTTAGGCATTCTTACCTTCATGCCTAAATCCATTAATAGATTGGCAGGGGTGTCAGAGGGAACACTGACAGTATTTTTGTGTGTGAATCTTTTTTTTATCCATCCACCCCAACAGTGGAGACTTTAAGAGGAACCTCTAGTTGAGCAAGCTACTCCTTAAGAACAGTCAAAATAATAAGCTTACTAAATTATCCTGTGAATCTCAGGTGAAGCATAGCAATGACTACAACATATGTACTCCTTTCAGCCTTGCAGCCAAACACTCTGAGACTACACAAGCACCCTGGTGTAAGCTGGGGGCAGGGCGGGTGTTTGCTTGTATGACAACAGCAAGTGCTACACTTGCAGCTGGAATGGGAAATAGTTTGTATATTTGTCTTAGCTGAATTGCAAAATATTGAATACTTGATCAAGATACAATTCTATCTTGACTGAGAAATCAATTTCAGAAAGCAACCTAGTCCAGTACTGTCTTTCCTGGCCATAGTATCAATCCAATCACGTCTAACCAGCTGTCATGTAAGGCTCTCATATCTCATGACAGCAGACAGGATAACCAATACCCTGATAATAATGGGATACCATTAATTCAATGACAGTGTCTTTGAGTTAATCTGTTAGAAAACACCCCAGAAGCTACAGGAATGCATTTTACATATTCCAGAAGTGAAGACACTCACATTTTACAGCCTTCTGCTTCCTTTGGGTCAGAAATTTAAGAAGATATACTCCTGTTAACAGTTGTCTAAATACCAGTCATATTTTCTTTTACAAAAAAAAATTTTATGTTAAAAATCTGAACTTTGAGGAAGTCAAACAAACAGAAGACAAATGAAAGAATGTTAGTTAGAAAGAAAACATGGATATTCATATTCAATGTTAAGCAGTGTTTATTTTCACAAATACATTTACAAGGGAAGTCAACATTCTTCAATGCAAAATGGCAACCTATGCAAGAGCACTTTTTAAACAGAAGGTGTCCCAATTTACTTTTTAGACTTCAGATATTATGAAATGAATGCCAACAATTTTTTGTACTGAAAACTTTAAACCAGCATAATTTAAAATAGGAAGTGTAATATCAAGATTAAAGTTCTTTATTGTTAGGGTGTGATTTTTAATTCAAATGCATTTCTCTCCAACTCTATCCTTTTTATTGGAGAATAAAATTTATTGGATAATAAATTGGATAAATAAAATTTATTCTCCATTTTACTGGAGAATGTAGTATTACCTAAACATTTTGGATGTAAATACAGTCCATTCAAACATACATCTTCAGAGACTGAGAGAATTAAATACTACAGATTTACCTAAAAATCAAGATAAAGCTTACAATACATTGCAATTTGCTATCCCACTAAAAAACTGCAGCTTTAAAGAGACAATCTCAAATGGAATTCAAAACAGGAACTATTTGCCACCAACACCTCTGCTACAAAATTCTCCATCTGAACTCTGCATCCAGTACACTGTACCTACAAAATAACTGTTCCCAGAAAACAGTCTGATTTCATCTTTCACTACCCCACACTTTTTTCTAGATACTGTTTCTTTGTGTTCTCAAACTTGACTTCTCAATGTACCACATCAGGCATGCAGATGCTAGCAAACAGCATTGCCTACCCTAAATTCTCACCTCTCAATGACAGTCAAGGTGCATGCACAGCACGGAAGCAACACATGGAATTAGAGACCAGGTTTAATTCCTTTAAATAGGACCTAGAACTATAACTTTAGTATGTCCTTGAACAATAAACAGATCAACACTATTTAGAAGAAAAAAAAAATTGATTATACAACAAAGAACTGTACTAAAACCTTGAAATTCAATACCCTTTATCTGATGCAACTTTTAGCTTTCACATTCAATTAAAGCTTCTCTATTTCAAACAAGTTCCCTCCTGCAAAAGTTATTTCATCAACTCTATACCTTTTAAAAACTTTTAGAAATGAGGGTATTTCATAAAACCCTGTCATGTTTCTCCTCACAATGCCAACATCTGATAGAAAACACAAAACTGAAGTTTTCACTGTGATTTATACAACAGACAATGCAATACCAAAATATTGCCTAAACCAGTAGGAATAAGCAAAGACATAGCAAGTAAGTGGTACCATCAAAATTACAATAAGTGGATTAAAATAATCTTATTGCTTCCAAAACAACATACTTACATCACAGTAAGAACTTTGCCGCAGAATTAATAAATCCACCGATTTACTATGGTATAAAGGAACCATAAGTCAAAAAGGAGGGAGGAGGAAGGATGACAGGACACAAACCAACTCTGCTCAGATCTTAACTCGAGTAGTAATACGAGCCCAAGCCCTCTATCTTACTGCCTGAAAAGAGAACTACTGTCCATGACTGAGATGTTACAGAGTTAAGGCCAGTAACCAAAGCAAAGTGACCAGAAGCAGATGATACATTCCTGAGCTCCCTATGGATATACCAGTTAAATGCCTAGGTCCCTATGAAAGTGTGCTCAACCATTCATGTGCAGCAATTAATAGAACATGAAAAACAGCGTAACAGCAGCTATTCTTCCTTCTACTGATAAAAGTTTCATTCAGGAACAAAACTACAGCCAAGTAATTTAATAATTCACTTAATGAATTTTCCCCTGTTGGAGAAGTTAAAGAGATTCCCACACCAATGCATTCTTTGCAGGTCAAGAGAAACTAATTCAACTTGAAATAGACATATTACCCCAAACAGACAAACTAGATGCTAATAAGTCAGGACCATGGCTATCACCTGAAACTGCTGAAAGAAATTTATATAAAAAACTGCACACCTGCAGGTGAGGAAGATAAACCAGTGCTGCAAAGAAAATGCCACCAGGGACACAGCAATTTTGAAAAAGCTTTTGACAAGGTTCCATGCCAAAGGCTATTAAAGTGACTAACTTAACACAAGATGGGAGGAAAAAGTCTTACAAATAGAAAATTAATGAACAGGATACAAAAAGCAAGGTCTAATGGCCAGTCTGGAGGGCAGAGAAGAGGCAGCTGAAAGGTCTCCTGCTGGGGGATTGGTGCTGGAACTGGCTTCATTCAGCATTTTCAAAGACAACCTGAAGAGCCAAGCATGCAGTGACACTAAATGTTTTGGGTAGGTACCAGACACAAGGAAGGGAATACCAAACCAAGTGATCTAGCAAAAAAGTGAGAGGTAAGATTTAGTGTAAGACTGTTACCTTAAACTACACCTTTCCCAAAGAGAGCAGAGCTCTTATAGCTGGCTATTATAAATCACTAAGTGATCCAAGACACATTTCTGACAGTTCTACAAATCCACTGTATAGCACTAGACTGAAAGGTACCACCAGGAATACACCTTTGAACGTTGTTAATCAAAAACTGTGGCAGCTGAAAGGTACAGGAGGCAAATGGACTGCAAAACATGGTTATGTTCACATGTGCTCCCCAGTGACACCATCTATTGCCACTGGCTTTATTGCTTTCATTAAAGAAAGAAGTGCAAGGATAATACAAAAGTGCATAAATAATAAGAAATAAGAGTAGAAACCAGACAGCATATTGACAGCATTCAGCATTCCTTGAAGGTATCCAAGCAGCTTATGGATGACATGGAGGGGTGCCCTAACTGGAGACCAAGAAGACCATGGAATGGAAACAGGCCCTCACAGACGACAGGATGCATTGCTCAAGACCATTCCAGACTATTATTAAGGATCTGCAACCCAGACAAGGCAAGCGTGTTCAGTATTCTCAAGTGCATTAAAAATCACATTATTTTTTAACTGATACAACAGCTACTGTCCTTTAATCTAAGTTCACTAAACAGAGGTCTGCACCTCCTCCAGAAAATTAAAGCATCTACAGATCCTATCTGTTTGTAGGTAAGAAAGTGAAGTGTAAGTGTATGAAAGGCCAAAGTCACCATGATTGACGAAATTCTTAAGTCAGTATCTCGTTGATAGGTTAAGTCTATCTCTCCAGCAGACAACTAGTTTCATTTTTATTTCCTTTAAATCAAAACAAAAAACTCACACAACTGTTTTCTAATTAAGCAACTAGTATTACTCAACCAGAAAACACAAAGACCAAAAATATTTACTAAATGGACTAATGATGCACTCCAGCACGGGAACTCTGTAATATGTAAGTGAGAATGAATGTAAGTCAGCTACAATTAATTTTCAAATACAGTACATGACTTATGTACAGAAGAAGTTTGTTCTTTCACCATCGTAAACTGCAAAAAACAACTGACTGGCTGATCCCCTCGATCTGTATTTCAACTATGAAAACTCCATTCTCAACAGACATACACCAAAATTTGAATTTATTGCTTTGTACTGAATGTTGCTGGCTTAGCTTGGAGTGTGGAGAGGCTACTAAAGTAGAAACAGAAAATTCTTAAGTAGAACAGAAGCTACAAGCCACACAAGTTACAATATGACAGAAGAAATACTTTTTATTCAATAGACAGGTAGACTCAAAGGTGGAAAACACCTTTATTTCAAGTTTTTAATCAACTGAAAGAAATGCATTAATTGAATGAGATTGTTAATAAATCTTAATAGGAAATGGGAAGAGGCTTCCACATAGGATTAAATTTTACAGACGTTTTTCGTACTATAACATTTCAGCAGCCGCTGTTAGACATGACATCCAGTAAAGCAACACATAATATGACTTAGACTGTCACAAAGTTAAATGGCATACAAACTCTTTTACTCTCCCATCACAGCATTTATATTCCATAGAAGAACACTAGAGAAATCACTGAGTTTGAAATGGTGATTACCGAATATAAAAGCTAGCCTAAATCAGTTTGATAAAACTGAATTAAAACTGATCAATTGGATAAAACCAATTTAGGCTAAATAAATAAAATTCAATAAAGCATTGATCAATCACACTAAAAATAATTTGTAATAGTTTTAGGGGTAGGTAATAACAATCACTGTCCCTTAAAGGAGAAGCTGTTCAACCCAAATCAGTGCAATAAGGCTATTTCACAGCTTTCTCATGTCCTCATCAGCACTGAATGCTTCCTTCAACAAGTGAAAGTACTTGACAGTATTGGAGACAGCAGCATTTCATAATTACAGCCCATGTGGCAAGACCCCTCTAGTTCTTCCTTCTCTCTTCAGTCATAAAAGGATTGCCGAGTGACTTTATTTCAACAGCTTCTATGCATCGTCTGGTTTCCTCCACAAATTTTTCAGGTAAGGATGAATTTCAGATCTATCAGAGACTGCATATGAACTTTCTTTACTTCTTATCCCACTGCTCATTTGACATCAGTAAGAACAGTTTGCAAGGCCTGCAAGCAGGTAATTTAAGAAATCTGCACTTAAGCAAGCCCTGAGATGAGAGCCCAGGAATACACAATCCTGCTTTAAACCACTAACATTTTGCATAACTGTAACATACACCACATGTACAACATTGCCACATACATGAGACTGTTTATAAATCACTTTTATGCAGAGTTAGTAACATCCAAGCCAGACTGTCATACAAATAATAAGCAAAAGAAACCCAGAAACCCCAAAACTTCTCATGATTTAGAGAAACCCAACAATTATAGACTGCAAGGGAAAAAAAAAAAAAAACAAAAGAGAAGCAAACTTCTAGCCTGCACTGTATCTAGCTAAGCAAAAGCACAAAGACTAAGAAGCAAATAAAAAGCAAAACTGCAGATTTCACATGCTGCATGATTTTTGTTAGCTCACTAGGATTCTGTGGAAAACCAAAACATTTCAGATATTAAAATGAATAAAAGGAGGAAATTAATGTGTATCAGACACATTCTTAGAGACAAAAAAACCCCCTTTGTTATCACTTATATTCTCATTCTAACTGGCTCAGCTGCACAACAGCACCACACTCTTTGTTATCAGCTCTGCTGAGAGCACAAGAAGCACCAAACCAATTAAGAAACATCTTACATGCTGAATTCTCATTTTATTTTTTAAATTTTACCACATACTTAAAGTTAAAATAGCACCATAGATACCTCCAAATATCTCCCTTAAAGCTACCATTTTCTCTAGATCTGATTAGAAAACCATGTTAATCTTAATTGTAAAATGACTCTAGATGGAGCATAAAAGCTTTATCATTCAACAGAATGAAATTAAGACTGCCTCTAAGATTTTTATTTTTTTTAAACACAGCTTTACAGACAAATATGACGACTACAATCCACAGCAGTCAAGTAGTAAAAGGCCCACTGGGAAATTGTTTACAAAATTCCATGTTAGATCAATTAGATAGCTGCTTCAGATACCAACATGGGCATATACTTGAAACTTCAGCAAAGGAGATGAATTCCGAACAAGCATAAAAGGTAGAGCCTTTTGTACGCTCCAAAGGCCACCAGCACAGGTTACCTACCCTTCTAGACTAAGAAATTGGTCAATCTCTTCAATGAATTACATATCAAACACAGAACTACTTGGGGAAAAAAAAAAATAAAAACAACCCCAACCCAACATTTTTTTATTTCTGCAATTTGAAGATCAAATTATTATGGATAAATCCTTAAAGGATTAGTGAAGCAGGAAGCATAGAAAGAAAGAGCTGAAACATTATTACTGCTGCAGACAGAAAAAAACCTCAAAACCAAAACAATGCAAGACTGCTTATTTTATCCTTTTTACTGCACTTTGCATACTGTCAATTCCCCTGAGTTCCCAAACACAGTAATTTCTTGTTGCTGTATGTCCTTCTAAACAGCAAGAAAGAAGAAAAAGACAACCTGAAAGAAATCAGGAAAGCACTCTATGAATGAATTGTCAGGGAAAGTTAAGAACAACTGTCTTTAAAACTACTTAAATTGGTAGATTCCAAAGCACTTTTGTGTCTTGAAAAAAGAAGACAACAATGAAAGAAAAAAAAAATTGGAAAACATCCAAGCAGAAATTTAATAGGCAATAATGCAGAAACCCCATTTTAATGGAAAATACAAGCTGTACATGTCTAGATGTCTCAATCATTATATGCAACAACAGGGAACAAAAAGATAAGGGTAGGATACTTACAGAATAGAATATATTATCTAGCAGTAGCTTACCTGTAAGTTCAGCAATTTTTTAAAAATCTCAAAACACACAGAAATCTGTACCCTGCACCATCCCATTAAAAATGCTGCAGTTATCATTACCACTTCTCTATGGTGATTCTTACAAGCCATTAAATGACCCAAAATTGAAACAACTTTGTTCTATAGGATCCAAGTGAATAAACTCAAGGATGACTTCACACATTCTTAACAATTTACATCTTTTGAGACAAGCAGAGTTTCCAGAACTGCTGAAAATATCAGTTCCATGTATAACTTAAATGTAACAGATTTAGAAAGGAAGCGTTAAATCATAAAGGGATACAAAATTGGGTCCCAGTCATATACTGAGAAAGAGAAAAACAAAACAAAACAAACAAACAAAAAAAACCAAACCAAAAAACACAATTACTTTTATGGAATGAACTGACATTACAACTAAAGCCACCAGAAACAAAACTGGATTTTCTGATGCTAATTTTGTCTGAACCAGTGCAATGGACTGTTGCTGCCTTAATGCTGACAGCATATTCATGGGCTTAAAAGAAATACAGTTTCAGGAATTACTAAAATCCCTCAGTGTCCATATAAAGGTCTGTTACAATCACCCAGTTGTGTATTATGGAAGTTAATTATTTTTGAAAGCTCGGAGCAAGAAAATGGAAACATTTCATCTTACTAACTGAGAACTCTGATGTTGCAATTGCAAGTGCATTAAAATCTAATGCTTTCCAATTTAGATCTCCTTAACATATACTTTGAACAAGAAGTAGAAAGCAATCTCGAAACAGGCTGAGAGCATTAGACATGATGCTTAATCACTAGCAGAATAACTTCGTTTTGTCAGAAATGAGTGAGACACCAAGGTGCTACGTGGCTCCATGTCATTTCACAGCACAACACTTTTGAAGGTCACAGTGAATACCTTATTTATCATGCAAGACAAAATAATCTTACAAAACAAAGCAGGAATAGCTTACAGCTCATAGGTTTGACACAATCATCTGAAAAAGTGATACTATAATCACATGCAAGTGAAGTTTTGTCTCACTTGAGCAAATACTTCCAAAGTTTGGAAGACTGAACCGCTATCATCAACCTAAATTTTTGTTAAAACATTTGCAGATGATGCATGCTCCATGATTTTAGCAACACTGCACTCACATATATTAACCTTAAAAAGCAGCAGGGAGGAGAACAGTCTGAAGTGTTAGAAGAGCAACCAAAATTTGTCTGTGGAGAGAGATCCAGTTCGTCATTGGGAAGAACAGACTGTTCAGTTTCCTTATTTCCCTCCTTCTTTGCTCTAGTTACATGCACCTTGCCTGCCAGGAAAGACAGAACTGCATGGGTAGAGGTAGGTTGTTCTTTATGAGGACTTAAGAGTATTCCTTCGACAGATACACATGAGGGAGAGCTGTTTCTTCCCACTTGAGGGGACCAATCTATGTACTCAAAGTTCTATAGGAAAAATAGTTTAATGTGGATTTTTCTCTGGACAATAACCTATTCAGTGCCAGAACTATGGCAGGGCCAGACAAACACTGACAACTTCCGAGACTGCCATTTCTTTTGAAAAATAGGTTACTAAATTTACGTTCAAGAACTTTACTTATATAACATACAATTCACAACTTTTGAACTGTAGTCATGTATGCATTGCAGGCCATCAGTCAATGCACTTGCATAAAACAGACCACGTAGAAACATCTTACTGAGAATTTTCTTCCATCTCCAGTAACATTTGATAATACCATAAAAGCCACACAGCTTATTGTGGTGTTCATTCCTCCTCTCACAGAGCAATGTCAAGAGGTAAAATTCAGTGTCAGCCTTTTACTAGAAACTATACTCTTAAAGATGCAGCTACCTCATATTTTTAGTGCAGCACAGCAGTGCAGCAAATTTCTTTATTGTACCTACTGACTCCACATAATGAAGCAGTTCTGGAGCGGATGAACAGGATTCCTTTCAGAGAAAACTGAACCATAAGAAGTGAAACCAAGAGTGCAAACAGCATGTTTCAACACAAACAGCCATTGAGTCCATGCAGCCAGCCTGGAATTAGTTCAACGACAAGGAAAAAAAAATCCTGAAATGCAAACAGTATGGACATCAATTCTGCAACACCAAACATTGCATTCAACAGACATAACCCTGTCAGATCCTGCTACTTGACACAGCACACAACAGCCCATCTGTTCCAACGTTCTTGAAAGAAGCCTATTAGCCCAACACATCCAGCTCATCTGGAGAGGTTGTGGTTTCCCACAGCCATGGAAATCCAGCTCCTTGGTTTTCATGTCATGCACTTTCTTGGAGTTACTAACATATCAATGTCTCATAGGCTGTCAGACCACAATCAGGTTCTGTACACACAGTTCTGACTTTGTGCTGCAGCATCATCTAGCAAATTCAGCATTTTACAGTGGATATAATGCTCTTACTTCTCTACAGTAAAGTCACATGAACACATTAGAGCCTGGTTCAATATAAAGCTCATGTGCCATAAGAAAGGCATAAGCCAATACTGAAGAAAAAAATCCCTCTCAATATAACCTCTTCAGGTTATATATTTATCCACCATGCTAGCCAGCAAGTCCTACTTGTTAACTCTCCCTCAAGAACCTGAGCTCCCAGGGCTTCTTCCACTACCTCAAAGAGCACTCAGAGAACCTGTGTTTAATTCCCTACTCTTCACAGGCCTAGCAGAATTTTCAACACCAGCCCCTTCCCTTATGTGATTACCAGTGGAAGCCAAAGCCTTATGCAGACCTTCCTTAGTCCTGACACACAACACGTGGCTCCACACAGCTCAATTCCAGCAATATAGCTCATACATTCTAATACACCTTCATAAACAATACTACTCAAAAATGTCTTGATCAGATCCTTTGTATCCAAGAACTGTATCACAAAGTTTCAAAAGACATTCAGAGGCTTCTAGTGCCTTCCTGGCTGCAAGCCAAAAAAAGTGGAGAAACAAACAATTCCCTTAAAGACGTATTAACAAGTTATAATCAAAAGCATATTTTGGGAAGGAGATCCACAGGTTCTATTGATGCAAAGTTGATTTATCCAAACCACATCATATTCATGAAGGTATCAACTATTAAAAGCTGTACGAGATGATAACATTAACTTGATTCATTCATTTGTCCACCATATAAGCTTGTAGCTTCTCAGATCTTGGAATTTTTTCCAAAAAGTTAACATTGCATTTCTATGTTCTCATTCTCAGGTAACAAGTCATCATATTTCTGAGTCTGCATAGCCTCTGGTTTAATTTTTCTGCTCCACCAAAGTTTTTAGATTAATACTACTTGGCCCTGATTTCTTTCTCGGTTTGAAATTGGCTACATTGAAGAGATTACGGAAATTATTATTACATCAGATCTGTCAAGAGGTTATGATTCTATTTTCTTCAGTAACCACTTGGAGGACAGGGAAATACAACCTTTTCTCAAGCCAAAGATTACATCCCCATTCTGCTAGGTCAAACTTCTTGAAAACAGCAATGCTTTAAATCAGTCATTTAAGTTAATGACATCACTAATTTAAGAACCACCAAAGAAAGGGAAGGTAGAGCAATTCCCACATTGGTCAGAATAGCAATAGTAACAGCATAACAATGCAAGATTTCCTCACCCTATGTTACTATTAGATCTAACAAAAACCCAAATAGATAGACTGTGTCCTGGTATAAAAATCAGATACTTCTTAATCTAGGTGCTCAGGCCTAACACTTGGGGGTTGGACAAGAAGGGACCTTCCAACCTCAATCATTCCATGAACATTTGTTGATTGCTCAGCCAATCCCTCTTTGGAGTCAGGAACAAAGGTCAGTTACTTAACAGCCAAGACACTCACAATCTTATTCTTTGTCACTCCACATTTAAAACCACAACAAAAATCACTTCACTTATATCATCCTCTATCTCTGCCATTGATATCAGAAAACACTACAGCAGCTCAAACCTAACACCTTACCAAACAAAACACAAAATCCATACTCCTGCAGGCATAGAGCAGCAACAAAATAAAACCCTAATAATTTCTCTCCAATTTCAGTGAAAAATCCACATGCCAGAGGCTTCACCAAAGCACGTTTGAGAGCTACAGCACTTCCCACAATGCGTTCTGCATCTTGTCAGTTGAGGTCAACATCAGCTTCTGACATCGAGTATGAGTTCAACAATCAGTGCCACAATTCTCCCATCAAAACCTTAGCTGCTTTAGTGCCTTAAGGAAGCATTGGAGTCATTCCCTATATTTTTTCAAAACACAAGATGACATGTTTAGAAGAAATCTGGCAGCCCTGATACACTACTGTTAACAGACACAGTTGAGCATCCATATCTCAGATGTAGAAGTTACATCCTGCATAATGGAGAAGTACTCCCTCTCCCAGAAGTACATGGAGGAAGAAGGGATTATCAGGACATGATACGAGGCAATGAAATAGAAATGGGTGGAAGATAATTAAACAGTTCAAAGGTGTGGCCACAAAGTCTACTGTCATACACTGTTGTTGACAAGAAAACCACCTGAACTCAGGGAAGGAAGAGAACTACAAAAAGTGAAATTACAGCAGTGTAGTAAAAAGCATCCCAACTAAAACAATAATGACATACAAAATTAATAAGCTCCATTAAACCATAGTATTAAAAAAGCAGAAGACCTGAAGAAATGTGCTAACATCACATTGAGACATTACAGTAAAAGACAGCTTTGTGTTGAGACATCCAAGGTAGGATACTGCAGACCTGAGATTTGTGCACTTCCCTTGATCCCGTCACAAGAAATTACCCTTCTCATAAGGTAACTTAAACAGCAGCAGCTGCCTAGTGAGTCACTGCAAGACAACATCCTTTCAGGATGACACCAGGATCTTGTTGGAAGTTTCAGATATAGGTCAGAGCTGGAGAAACAAGCAGCAGGAACAAAGGATACACGTGAAAGAATCTGTAAATCCACATGGCATCCTCCAATCCTACAAATTTCTATTGAAGCTCAACTTCCAACACTGCATAGTCCATTATTCCACTCACAGGTCTATTCTGCTGCATGTGTAAAGTATCAGCACTATGTACACTTCCAGTCTTGGCTATAATGACAAAACCAGTGACTACTTTAAACAAAAGTACACTTCAAACAAAAAAATCCTTGGTTTCATTTGAATTGCACTTCCACCAACTTTTTCCTTGCTCCCACACTGCAAGTGATACAAGTTTTCCATTATGATTAGGAGTAGAAACGCGAACTAGAAGAATAATTGCTTATTACAATTAACATTTTCCTAAACATACAGGGCATGGTACAGATTCGGCCCTAGAAAAATGGATGGTGGAAGACGGTAACAAAGAGTTGCAAACCAGACCTGAACATCACTAACAGAAACAAAGTTTTGCATTCCTACATTATCTAACACTAAAATTGTCTTTGAGAATTAACATTTAGATTTTTAGGGTGTTGAAAATGAAACATGAATAGCAGTGCTTGCTGTGTTGTATAGACGATGGTATTCTATAGTATTTAACACTGGATGCTTAAGAAGGATTGAAGGAAAGAAAACGGTGAAACAGAGTTAGAACAACCACAGCCAGTAGTCAAAACTTGACCCTTATATACTGCAGACATATTCCCCCTCTTTTTAGATATGGCCTTACTGAAATGCACCTGAAAATACAGTCATTACTCTCAAAACCTACAAGAACTACATCAGAATAAACTTCAAGGTTGGCAGGGAGATCCTTAAATAGGATCACTCATCAGAATACAGCACTGGAGAGAGAATGTACTAGGGGTACACAATGTACTAGGAGACAGAGAAAGAGCAAAATGTCTTTTGGGGGCTCTGGGTGAAGTAACAGCATATAAAGAAATTTGTATTTCATTACTAAAGAGAAGAACACTGACTGGAAGTAAAAAAAATTGCTAAGCAAGGTCACACACAGAGCAGAGCATCTAGAGATAAGAAAGGTCATCCCATGGGAGCTCAAACAAGTGATAAAAGTTGAAGATGCCAAGCGGCAGTGAAACCAGCAACCACATCTAAGATGTACACAAGTACCATGGAATAAAAGTGTTCTTAACAGGAGTTGCTGTCTTGACCACACTGGCATGAAAAATTAACTGAAGGTGCATAATAAATTCTTTAAGATAATCTTAGGTGATACTTATCAAAGAGAGGTGAAAACCGCGCACAATAACCAAGACACATGGAAAGTAAACAAATAAAACAATCTACAAGCCATTAACACAGCAAAGGGTCACAGTCTACCACATGGCATGAGTGAGAGAAAATACAAGCCACAACACATGGTGATGCACAATCTTAAGATTAGGAACTAGCAGCTATGCAGAATGAGGGAAAGGTGAGAAACTGCCACACCGAAGATATGAATGGGAAGTGTGAAAACCCCAGAAGCTACTTCTGTCTGGATGTAGACGCATTTAGAGAAAATGAGATATGTTCAGAAAAGCAACAGGCAGTAGGAACACACAAAGGTACAGTGGGAGAGGGAGAGCTGATTTATGGTGGGGCAGGAAGCAGAAGCAACAGAGCAGCACCTGAAGCAGAGCAGAGCCCCCGCGGTGGGAGGAGAGAGGCTGGAAAGAGACAGACGCGTTGCCCCGATCTGCAGGAGCCGTGGCCCGGGGGGCCAGGGCAGGAGGAGGGTGACAGCGCCAGGCGAGCGGCAGAGAGGCCGGCGCGGGGAGCCGAGCAGCTGTGCTGCGGGTCAGGGGCGCCGGCGACCGGCGGGACCCGCGGGAACGGGCTAGGGCAGAGGGAGGCGGCCGGTGGGCTCGGTCCCTCGCTCACCTGCTGCACTCCCAGGAAGTCATAGAAGTTCCGCGGCACCTCCTCCACCAGGTCGAAGAGCTCCATGTCGCCGCTGTCCCAGGCGCGGGCGCGGGGCGCAAGCAGCGTCAGCAGCGCCAGGAACGGCAGCAGCCGAGGGCGCGGCGCGGGCCGCAGGCGGGCCATGACCCCTACCCACGGTGGCAGCACCGGAGCGGTGGCGGAGCTGGGACGTAACCGGGAGTCTCCGCAGAGGCCGCACTCCCCGCGGCGGCCGCTCCGCACTGAAGGGACGCGCGAGGCCCGGCCCGGCCCCGGCAGCGGCGGTCCCACGGCGGGGGAGGGGTGAGGAGGGGCGCTCCCCGCCCGGCCAATCGCCGTCTCCGCGGCTCGTGACGTCACGCGCCCCGGCAACCGCCGGCGCTCGCGCAGTGGAGAGGCCGGAGGGGGAAGGGCGCGAGCGGCTCCTGGCGCGAGCCGTGTGCGCGCGGACGCCCCGCCCCGCCCTTCCCCCGTCCCGCGCCCTTCCCGCCGGGAGCAGCGGGAGCGCGGCTGCTGCGCGCTGGGCACCCGCGGCTGCGGGCACCCGGGGCTCCGCGGTTCCTCGCGGCTGCCCCGGTGGCCGGGGAACCCCGGTGTCTGCGGGGCCAGCGGGGCCCCCGCGCGCAAAATCTCCTTTCGATTTTCCGTCTTCATTAACTCCTTAAGGGCGTGTTTGATTCCTGTAATCTATTTTACCTTAAAATTGCTCCACTCTGTTGTTAGTATCAACGCGATTTTTAAGGTGTTGTCCCCAGACCTTTCGTTCTTTCCTTGCTTAAATTAATTTGAAATGTTTCACCTGCCACACTAGATGAGAAATGAGATGGAAACTTAATGGCCAAACAATACAAATTATCAGCATTAAATCATTTTTCTCTGGCACGGGCAGACTCATCGGCACACCCCATCTGTTTCATCTCTCTCGAAACTAGGCCTGGTTAACAACTCACTATGAGAACCTTTTTAGGAAAAGAGAGATTCTCTCATCTGAAAAATATCCATGGGCTAAAATTTGAAAAATAGGGTTTGCAATTTAAGGAAAAAAAAATCCCAAATGCCAATCTTATCTGCACCTGAATTCTCCTAAGAGGACCTAGCAACCATTTACAGAATCACTGGACAGTAGAGCGCTTCCTTGGGTACTCCATGAGAATATCAAGACGTGGCTTTAAAATACGCTCTGCTCAGTTCTGGGGAAGGACTTGAACCAACATAACCATTATCAATTTTCCAACTCATAAAGTATAGAGTAGTCTTAGGTATTCTCTACTATTGAAACTGTTCCCTTTTGTATAAACTATTTAAATATTAATTAGATTGATATTTAAACTCATGTTTCCACATCCCATATGCATGCCCATTGGGCTTTTAGGATCACAATTCTGCCTCCGGCTCTGCTTTCTGAAAAGAGTTCTAAACCCATGTGCCAGGAAATTATAATTTAGCCAACAGTGTCTTATGTAGACCCTTTTAACTTACCCTTCACAAAAAGGTGCACTTAACTGTTCATTCTTATCATCTTAAAAAAGGTTCCTCCCACTTGATCACAAAGCCAAAAAAACAACAAAAAAAATCCTTTTCTAGAGAACAACAAAGTAAAGAGAAAATCATTAGCTACTTAATTTATCAGCTGCTTTGTTTGGCTGGAGCAAATGAACCTGGTATAGATCAGGTTCTTCCTATGTCCTTACTTCGTTAATCTGTTCTGTTTTGCATGCCAGTATCCACAGTATAAATTTGTTGCACTGTGTATTTACATTATCCTTCCTTTCAAGTCTCAAGCTTTATTGCACAAAAATACCACCTTTGGATTCAAAACATTTCCTACTCATAAGGTTGCAGAACAAAGTTTAAAGATGCAAAGTATCCTCAGAAACCAGGGGTAAATAAAGAGTACAATAAGGTAGCATTATTTTTAAACCAGGTGGGAGATTTTTTAAAATGTGAGATTAGTGATATTTTATTCCCCATAATAAATACTTCCAAATTCTCCTTTCCTTCTCTTTCTGTATTTTTCATGTCTTCCTCTTGCCTCATTAGTTTCTAAGCCTTCTTAGAAGTTGATCTAGAGTGATGATGAACCTTGAAGAGAAGCATTTGTTATTTTGATCTTGTTTTTCAGCATCTGAAATTTGTTATGAAAAATTACTCCTTTCAAAACCCACCTCTGGCTACTCTTGCTGAAACTGTTAAAAAAATCCTTCAGAAAAATGGTAAAAACAGATTCCTTATTCCACTAATCACAAATTCTAGGTGGCTTGTGGCACCAATGCTTCTGAGAACACAGCAGATAATAGCTATTTTGAAAGAAATACCTCAGAATTCTTCAGATAAATTATGGCTTCTTTTAGTCAAGAAGAATGTGAATTTGGAAAGAATAATAGGAGAAAAAATGCACTACTGTTAATGGGATTATGATTATCTAAAATACGTATTTAAGAGATCTCTTAATTTAAGTCAGCATAGTTAAATTATTCCAAATGGTTTTAACAATGTGAGAAATTTGAAACTCATTTTTATTCTGCTCCTTAAACCATTGGAATAGAAGGCGTAATACTGCATGGAACATTTCCAAAAGGGATCTTTTAAAAAATTCTATGCTATGAGTTTAGTTTAAATGTTTCCATTAAAAATTTTCTGTACTCCAAGCATAAATACAGGAATTTGGGGAAGAAAATGCTGAAAATACTATTAAAATGCTATAAGTGCCTCCACAATAATGACATCTCATTCTTCAGTTTTCTTCTTTAAAGTCATGAGAATGGGTCATGAAAAGTACTTCCCTCCTCTCCAGCACTTCAATTAACCCAAGTTACATTAGGCGTCCCCAGTATTAAGAAAAAAAAATCTATTAAATCACACGTGTTCTCTCTCTTGCCTTCAGAGAAAGGCTTAAAATATAAACCAAACATAATCAAATTCAGCAATGTTTGGCCTCCCTATGAGCCTGCAACTACACGTGAGACATCACAGGCTGGTGAGTTGGGAGGCTGGTGATGACGATTTAAATCTTGCTATTGCAAGCTCTGACACAAAGGTAGAGGGGAAGGTAGAAGATTACACATGGCTTTTTCATCATTGTCTACAATTACTCCTGCTGGGATGTATTAGTATTTTTTTCCTGTGACTCAGCCGTGACATTTAAATTGCTAGAGGATCAGAGAAGTTTTTAATCCTGTATGTAGTCTCTGCAGCTGGGCAGCTCCTTTAACTTAAGAATATAGAGAGCTACGAAGGCAAAAAATAGTATTTTCTTCTGTGCCCCGAGTTTGCTCACACATGCAGACAGGTGTCACTGAAACAGGTCCACTTGGTCATGAAGCTCTACTTTACAAAGCACAAGAGAAAGAAGCATATACAGAAATAATTTGTTTAAATAAATCTCTGTTCTGACACTAATTGACAGTAGCACCCAAGGCCCGAGGCATGAACCAGTTATTATTAGCGTTTTTAACAGCACTGAAAGACCAACATGCTTCATAAGCCCAGTAGGATTCACAGGATCATATTCTGAATAGCTAAACAGCCTGCGATTTCGGTGTCTCAAATGAATAGCAGACGTCTAGGGGAAAGAGCTTATTAAGCGACCACCCCTTTTCTTCCTAAAGATAAAGCCTTATCTCCAGCAATTGAAGAGCCTGACTGCTCTGCGGTCTGTTCCAGTTCTCTTCTGGCTGGTTAGTGTAGGTGCTCGGCATGGTTTTGTACAGCCACAGTGCACTTCTTCTGCTCACAAAGCTGGCTTGAGAGTTTCCTGAGCCCTCCCCCCAGCCCAGGCGCTGGTTCCCACCTCTGCGCCGCGGTTCGCTGCCTCCTCAGCTGTGTGAATTCAACTCTTTGTGGGCCACGTTATAAATAAAATTACTGAGATGTTCCAGCTTTAAAAGAAAAAAAAAAAATTAAAAACCTCACCACAAGAAAACTACTCCGCACACATGTACACGCGCACGGAAAAACTGAGATGTGTCGCTGATCCAGTTTACAGCTCAACCCACGAACAGCTGCACTCGCACAATCACGGGGACAGCGAGCCCCGATGAGGGAGCGAGAACAGCAGCGCAGAGCACACAGGAAACAGCCCGACTTAAAGTGACTCTTCCAATGGAAAAAAAACCCTCAACCCACTGTAGAGCTAGTGCCGGAGAGCTGCAGGCGAGCTGCTCCCCGGCAGCAGGGCCGAGAGAGCGGAGCAGGAATTGTCTCCCGGCTGGCAGGAACGCCGCAGGACTCGCACCGGAAGAGAAGGCTCTGCTGCCGAGCGGCCAGGCTGCAGCAGCCCTGCTCGGAGCGCTGCCGCAGAGCTCCATCCCCATCGGCGAGTTATTGCCTTTTAAAGGGATTTCTTTCGAAAATCAGATCGTTTTGCAGATGCTGTTTAGCGTTTAGCCATGTGAACAGGCGAATGGAATGGAGACAGAGAGAAGGTGACATCCAGCGTGGCAGTGGGAAAAGAAGGACAGTGGGGACAGAACCGCTTTGTAGCAACACTGCCCTCCGAAAGATTTGTAAGGAATATGCCATTTATGTACACCAGCTGTTACTTTAGGCCAGACATAAGTCAAAGTAATGAGAAAGAAATGTAGGAATGGGGAGAGAAGCAAAAGCAACAGAGCTAAAAACAGAAAGCTATTGCAGTCCATCAGACATGAAAGAATATTATTTAGGAAATAGCTCATTTGTGCCTGGTCTGGGCAGCTCAGTCGTCTCTTTTAGGTACATTACTCTTTTAAATTTTTTTCCCTTTTTCTTCATATTACATCTTTAATGCCAAAACTCAACAGTGCCTGCCGAGCATGCCATACCTTTGGTGCTGTTTTCCAAACTCAAAAACTACCTGAAGCCACACTACCATCATACAAGATATGGTAATATACTCAGAGTGCAACAGGAAAAGCAAATATCAGCCATATCCTAATAGTGTAAAGCCAACATATGAAAGACCTGACCATTATAAATGGCATTTTCCCAGCATAAATGTATAATGTTTTGCTGCATGACATGACAATAGTATATAATTAAATTTCAATATATATATATTTCTGAAGAAGAACATCAACATGGGGAAGCACTCTCAGGTAGAAGATTTGAAGGCACAGTAATTAAAAGATAGAACAAAATCAGTGATTAGAAGGCTAATGGCATCTTTTTAAACTGTGTATTCTTGACACCTTTCAAAATGATCTGTGGCTAAAATTGCAAGTGGATGACTTGTTAATTTTAACAGTGCTAATTTTGTTATTACTATTCCAAGAATGACATCCTGGTAGTCTATTCACATATGGAAATGCTCAGCATATGCAAACTGAAAACCTCTAAACAATTTTTAGAAATGTGTACAGCTATTTTAAAAGTTTCATCCAGGAAATGTTGTTCTAGTGGTCCAGAATGACAGCTCTCAATGTATGGACAAGATACAGAGAGAGGCAGATGTAAAGATGCTGTTCAGATGAATATAATTTCCATAGTTCATTTCCAGTAAGAATGCTGGAAATTAGGAATTCTCAAGACTACATTACATTCTTGAGACATTTGTATTAACCCTCCCCAAAACAGCAAAGTAAGAGACATGATTTTGAAGTCTTGAAGGTTTCATGCAGTTTTCAAACTATTTTTAATCTGTTCTGCAGTGACTATCAAAGACTGATGGAGCTTGCTCATAATAGGATTTTTCATAATTATGTTTGACACATTAAGTGTTACTCAGCAGTTTATTATTTCTTGTATTCAATGAATCAATTAGCATTTAGTTTTCATTTTAAGTAAATTTTCCTAAAAGTGTTTTGTAATATTTTTCAAAATTAATTCACCACCAGGGGGCAAAGAACTATTTCTCCGGAGGGAACGTTTTTATATTGGTTTCATGGATGCGTGACCCTCCCAAGGTCCTTGTCTACTTCACAGTAATTGCAGATGTGATTAAAAACAAAAGGTGTGCAGACCTAAAAATACATCAGAGGGACATCTTTACCACTTTTGCCAACTTTGGCTGCTCTAAGGTTAAGACAACTGTTGGGAGAGAGAGCAAGCTGAAGGACCAGAAGAGGTGGTACAAGATGACTGTAACACGAGCGTTGCTCTGGTCCTCTGTGTCCATGGCTGTTCTGTGCCTCTGCCAGGAACACGCGGGGATGTGTCTTGTGCAGAAAGAAATGATAACCATCTAGGCATTAAACCAGGTAACAAAGTAACTCAGTATTGTAAACAGTATCATAACACTTGTCACAGAATCATAGATTGGTTCTATTTCAGCTGATTTTAATTCCTTGCTCAATGCTGTCAGTGCTGTTTTGTTTCTGCTTAGTCCCTCCTATTTGTTGCTTTGCCACAGATGAGCTGATGTTAGGAATAATTAAAAACAGAATTTTAAATATCACCTTGAAATTTTCTATGATGATCATACAATTTGATTTGTCAGTACATAACACTCATTTCCCATTTATTAATGTGGTAGGTATGTATGTTAGTGACATTTGCTAAGGCATCATCCCAAGAAAGGAACTGGCACCATAAAATATTGGAGAAAAGAAAAAGGATCCAGTAAATACAAAACCAAAAACACATCACCATAAAATAAACTAGTATGACCATGCTTAGAGAGACTGTGCAACCAGCAGCACAACATGCCAGCAGTGTAACAGAAGAGCCTGTTACAGCAAACACACGTAGGAATTAATCATGGACAGCATTTGGTTTGTGGGATATCTTTTCAATAAAATGATTGAGTCCATTCGGAGGGGAAACTGAAAGCTGTGATGGATGAACATAGAATACACTGTTTACTCAAAACTGCTGTTTCTATACCATAGGGGGTTTTTAGGCAGTAAATTGCTGTCCTGTTCAAAATTGAGGATAATATTTTGAAATTTGCTCAGGATGTTCAAAATATTTTCTTCATAAAATAGATTTCAAGTTAGAATCCTTTTCACACTACAGGATTGCATTAAATAAGTAGTTGTACTCTGACTTACTCTTACACACTGCAAAACCAGCAGAACTAACTAAATATAGGAAGACTATTATTATGATGTATGTGTACAAGTTTCTTTCTAAGGAAAAGCCTATTAAAATTCTTCAAATTCCCCTTTAAATATAACAGTGCACTTAATTGTGACTGGAAATAGATCCATTGAGTTCTCATCCACGAAATTCCAGTATATACAGATACGGAAAAGAAATTCCTAGGAAGACCAGTCTGGATTGAATAATCATAACTACACAGCAGAAAAAGTACATTGGTAGAAACCAATATAAAGAAATGAGGTTTGATAACTCCCTGGTTATATTTACCAAAGGGCACCTTTGAAATCCTGCTCACAGCTACAAATGCAAACACATATCTGCTAAAATAAGCATTATAATGTCTGATATAACTTTTCTCACATTTGTATCATGTCAAGTAAAAATATATTTACTTTATGATTCACTTGCTTTTATTTAATTAAAAGTTCAGTGTTAAACGTGTCACAGCATCGTGCTGGTGGTGGATTATATTTGTGATTTCTTCAAATAACATAAATGGCCAAAATCCTTCCTCTGCCTGAAGAGTTGTGATTTCCATTTGCTCTCAAGGAATATATTTCAAAAAATAGAGCAGGGCATGTTATTCTTATTACAAAACATTATTTTGAGAAAAACAAATTATTGTCCGAAGCATTTTCTTTGCCAAAATTCTGCAATGTAATTTCTCACAAAATCCCATTAGCCAATACAATCTTTCTAGTAAGTAGTCTTTAACAGAGCTTTAACAGCTCTCAACCACATGGGGATTTTGTTGTCGTTGTTGTGACTAGACTTTGCTGTGGTGTGAGTTTTACTCACTACATCACAAACTAAAATGATAGAAAAGTAAAAATAAAGGGTTTTCATGCTAAGAAAGTAATTGAATACAAAAGGTGCCCTAAATGTGGAGAACCCAAATCGTCCAGATCTGATGAGAAGTGGCTCATTTCTGGAGTTCTCTTGAAGGAACACATTTTTAGACAAAGCATGACTGCTGTTAATAGTCATTTACAATCTCCTTAAAGATTTTTTTTCTTAAAATTTTTGACTTTTAAATTTTAAAACCTAAATAACTGAACTTCTCTTGCTGCTTATTTTTTTTCAGAATCACTGCAGTCATGTGGAAATATTTCATAGTCTGTCAGTGCCCTTTAATCACTTTTTCTTCCTCCTCTATTTGCATTCTCTCTCATCTCCCCTGTATCTACTGTATTGTGCTAGCAAATAAATATTAAATATGGTGTACTCATTTAGGTCTTAACTAGGCATTCAACTCACATAACAAATACTTCTTCTGTGGGCAAATATTAGACAAAGAATATGTAATATAGAGTGTTATTTAGCAAAATATATTTAATGAATTTTATCAAGTGAGAGGTATAAATATTGACTTCTCCTCCATGTGGCATGTGCAGGAAGAAATCACTTAGTGGATGCTCTTGGTACGTATTCTTGGTCACTGGTAGATGGGGGAGGTGGCTTGCAGAGCACAGAGTAGGAACCTACACAATGGCGTTGTCTGAATCCACTTTTACATAAGTAGTACTAATGACTCATACCTTCAACACAAAGTATCACAAAGTTACAAGACAAAAACCCCCCTATTTAGCAGCTTGACAATAGCATGGCAATCCTCCCAACATCAAAACTATCGATGAAAACTGAGAAAAGCAATCATCCTTAATAGCTGTGCTAATGGAAGTGGCTAGTTAAATCACAGATCCACTAATTTGTTTCCCTTGTGTTGCAGAGGCCAAACAAATACTGTCTCCTTTTTTGACCTATAATGCAAGCTTCAAAACTCTCTTATATCCTGCAAATAAAAAGGAATTTGATGTCCCTTGCACACCTTTAGGATATCTTTGAATATAAATATTAATGCCAAATAACAGCCCACTTATCTTTATTTCACTTAGCCCTGATTTGCTTTTATAGTCAAATTATATTTTTCATCTTTACTTTTGTTGCAAAATATTTTTTGAAACGGTAAACAAACACCAGGCTAGCAGAATTTTAATCAGTGCTAGCTCCAAGTGCTGTTACCTCTGTCTACAGGCCAGCCAAGAGCTCCATTATACCACTTAAGCACCATTTAAGCTGAGTTGGTGATTTTTTTCTTGCAGCACGTTGGAGGAAAGGACAGAAGGAATTCTCCTCGCAGTACCTCCTGCTGGTCACAGGCTGCCCTCCCATAACTTGCATCACATGTCAGTGACAGGTCATTTATGCCACCAGGCATCGGTGACTGCAGTCCTTGACTGGAATCCTATCGAACCCAGGGCTGGAGGTGGTCCATGCAAAGCCAGGAGGCTCCCAGCTGACAGCAGGGCATGTGCACACTCTGTGCAGGCACAGCAGATCAAACACATGGCAGGTGAAGCTGTAAACTGAGCTGCTGTGCTGGGGCTCATTGTACATGACCACCATACAAGATGCAGAGAACTTTTATGCTGGATGCTCCATGTTCCAAGGGATGTCTGTCAGTCCTGGCTAAGGAAAGGCATGACACCTGCCCTTCCCTGCACTGTGTGCTGTGAAGTTTTTCTGCAGGGAGCTCCTGAGAGCACAGGAGCTACCATTCTGCCTGTCCTTCAGCCTTAGGAACCACCAGCAGCTCCCTGCAGCCATGCAGCCCCTTCCTGCTGCTTTGTACAGCCTTCTGTGTCCCACTCCCGTCCACCCAGACTCTCTGCATTCCCCTGCTGCTGCTCCAGCAGCTGTGCCAGCCTCAGCCTTGCTATGGAGAAAGAACATGAGCATCTCTGTCCTCTGTTGGCACACACACCTGCAGAGCAACACCCAGAGCTGGGGCCCCTCTTGCTCACTCCTGTTATGTGTCAACAGCCACTCCTGCTGACTTCCCCAGGAGACAAAAACTGATTTAGACCATGCAGCCTGGGGACAAGTATGAGGTAACTTTCCAAAGGCTAGTTATAATGGACAAAAAATCATACATTCCAACTGTCCCAACTTTCCTTTAATGAGTTACCTTTTCCTTTAAAGGACTTTGGGGCAAACTCAGCCTATTCTGTCAGCAGATCCAACTGAGAATGGATCAAGTACTCTGGACATGAAAAACAAGCTAAAATAGGTCAGTGGAACAGGAGATGCATCTGTGGCCATCTGCCCTCTGAAGACCTGACAGAGGCAACAAGGAGCCCTCTGGATGCTGTAGCTCTTGGCAGGAAAAGGAAGAAACCCGTCCTTGTATTTTTCTGAATTTGATTGAAGAATGCAGGACATTGAAACACAACAGGTAAAAAGTAATTTGGTTTTCTGTTTAAAAAGTTTAACTGTGGGTTTTTTCATCTCTGTTTTGATTTTGAAAATTTTTACTTACCCCTTTGGGTACATATGTGATTGTTAGTGTTGTCTGGTTTCCCAGGAGTATTAAAATCCTTTCTGCAATTACAAGCAAGCTAGCAAACTTGCCACAGCTGTGTGCCGTGTTCAGGCCCAGTAGCAAACTTTGCCCTGACTCTCCACACTACTTTTCCTGTTCCCACTGGACTAAAATTCACCAAAATGACAGTACCTCCGTAACTAGAGTACTTCCTCCTGTGCCAAAATCCCATCATCTCTGCAGTCATTTTGAAGTACAGGGATATTGAAAACAAGACCTATCTGGAAAGAGGCACAAGAGCTGGAATTTCTGTGTGTCTTTACAGAAAATGTTAAATACTGTTGTAATCAGAAACCTACTGCTGTTGCTGCTCCATGGCTCACTATGAAGATAATAGCCAGTTAATTTACATTTTAAAACATATTTGTCTTGTGGAAAAGAATACCCAGTGAATATTAACAATAGTATGCATGGGACAACACCATGTACAGACACACCACATCCTCTATATTAAGGACTGTACAAAATAGCAATGGCAGTCAAAGTAAACTGTAAAATGGTGGTTATGATGCTCTCCTGGCTATTGTTTAATTATGCCTCAGTTATTATGTGGTTGATTCTTTCACTCTTTTACCCATATTTTTGAAGGCTGTCTCCTGAAACTGCACCCCACTCCAGAAAATCTTGGCTATGCCATCAATCTGCATGCCTGTTAATAGAGTGACCTCAGCCTGAAAGGAAAGGAATCAGACTGGTCAGTTTAAATGTCTAAATTGCCTTTAGCCATCAGCTCTCTCAGCCAGAGAGCTGTAATTGCCATGAAACACCCAGGGAGGCACTTACCATTGTTGCTTTCTTTTTGTACTGGTGTGTTACATTTGGAGTTATGACAGATTATACTACAGTTACTATAAAGTAGTATTTCCCAAGTGAAAAGACTCTTCACAAACTATTGTCTTTCTCTCTGTTTTCATTTTTGCCAGTAAGAGACCGAGACATTTGTTATAAGGAGAAAGAAGCAGCATAAAGATTTATTTTGGAAAGCAGATTTTGTAGCTGAGGAATAACCAAATTGGATCTTACTGTTTTCTGGTTATATTTTGCCTTTTCACAGTAAGTAAAACAAAATGGTGGTTTCTCAGCTATTATGATTTTAGAAATACAGTATTTAATTAAATCTTTTCATAGCAAAGGGTTGTACCTGCACCCTTTGTGTTTTTTGTAGATCTGAGGCTTGCCAAATTTCACTCGATTAGAAAGAGATCAGTCATTCCAGAACTGAAAGCAGCTTTCTGGAACATCTCCATAAAAAACAACATTGAATAACTTAACCGGACGTAAGAATCTAAATAGTAAGGCATTACAAGCCAATTTTTAATCTTGGTCTTTTAAATTTGATGCATAAATATACCATTTCATTCCTTCCTCATTTAACTTCAGAAACAGTCTTAAGTACATAACACCTCTAAACATTAAACAGTAAAAGGCACTTTAAGAGGAATTTTGGTCTGAAATAGCTTTTGCTACACTCAGTCAGTGTTGAGCACCTGATGGAGTAAAACACATGGATCTTTCCCCAGCATTAGCTTCTCTTTAGTTATGATAATGATTTATCGTATCTCTGAGTCCTGATTTGGAGCTCTGTTTCACTGCCATCTCAGAAGGCAATGCAGTACGAGCAACAAAACAGATACGCAAATAGAAGAAAAAATAGTGAGTAAAGGATATCTTAGAGAAATCAGTAAAAACTGCACTATGCACCTAACTTTCCAGAAAAACCCTAGAGAACTGAGCAAAGCAGGATATTTTTTTTCCCTGAGAAGATTAAAAAGTGGTCTAAGACATGCTCAGATGCACCAGACTAGACCAATAGCCTATGTGCAGGTGAGAAAAAGCAAGACAGCTGTTACACAGCACTAAATAAATGAAGAGTATTCTTCAGTTACAGAAAGGTAAAGCTGCAGAGAGATGGGTTTCCTCTAAGAAATCAAAAAGGAGATGGGTGATGTTTTACATGTATTAAACTGTAAATCCATAAAGAGATGCAATTGTGAAACAAAACTGAAGGCTCTGTAGAGAAGTCCACAAAATACAGTCAGAGTAGATTTGCAAGTCACATAGAAGACAGCACAAAGGCTTGAAATAAAATACAGACCCAAGCAGCCTCTGGGCAAATCCATTATATTTGTAAGAAATAAAACACTTCTGCAAAAATCTGTGGACAATGGCTGAAGAGAGGCAAAGAAGAGCTAGAAAGAACAAATTGTAGCAGAAATTTTGTGGATTATCATTTTGGATATGAAAAGACTACATATGATTTGCATTTGGACATCATACACAAGTGAATGTGTATGAAGTCCCAGAAATACATTCGAAATTAATTTCTATTTATATTGGGTACAAACAAGGCAAGCTCATCTAATAGAAGTTGTGTTGTGGGGAATGAGAACTGCAAGCCTAGGCAAGACAAAATTTAGAAAATCTAATATTTGCAAAAATGAAAATGAAACACTGTATCTTTTTTAGTTCTGGAAATGTCAGTACTAGATGATAATGCAAATTATGAAGAAAAACACAAGTCCAGAAAGCAAAAACATAAAGTAAAAACAGAACATAATGAAATGGAATGGAGAAGTAACATAGGAGAGGTAGCTTATCTGTATCATTTTCTTTGAGATGTTGAATGTCACTCGTACTGTCAGTATAACTGTATCCAAGCAGAGTTAGCCAGATAATTTATGTGTTGGTGCAAGAGACACAGTATCAAAGGTGTGCTAGACAGCTCTGTCCTGGGAGTGGGTAGCTTGGGAACAGCTGATAGAAGTGACTCTCCCATCCAAGTCACTGCTTGGGAAGGTATTTAGGATGAGTGTAAAGCACAAACTCTGAAATATGTACGTGCCTATCTCTTAATAAAGGCTACCATCTCTTTTTACCCTCCTGACTGAAATAACTGTGAGGTTGATTTCACTGAGAAATGAAGAATGGAGAAAGATTTGCAAAGTGTACTACTGAAGATATGAAAACCATCTTACCTGGCAAGGAGGACCAAGACCCTGACAGGAAGAAACTTTGTGGAGTTTCAAGAACATTCAGCAAATCCAAGTGGAAAATGCTTCACTTGTTAACACAACACGGTTTTAACTATAAGGGCCATTTCAAACAAGCTGATTAAAACATCCTGTCCTATAAATCATCATCACACATCGGTGTGCTGCATATGCCTGCTGAAATCTCCTCTGCTGTTTATCAGGACATCACCCACCAGAATAAACAGGTAAGCTGTAATCCAGAGAGCCATTGCCTGCTGCTGACTAAAGGCAAGCGAAGCACTAGGAGGCCATGGCACTGAAATCAATGTTTTAGGGAACTGTACCAAAAGCTTAGGTGTAGTAGAGAAAAAACTGCCTTAGGCCATGGAAGAATCACCACAGTGATATATTATCTTACCTACTGGGTGACTGCAGTCATGAAAGGAACTTCTGTGAACAAATACTCCTCTAACTGACAAATTAAGAAACTGTAGAGATCAACAAGCTCCAGGGCAGAAAGACTGATCCTTGCACTGGGCATTGAAGGCATAGGAGTGGTGATAGAGGATATTCACCAAGCTGATTTGGTGGGCATCTTTAAAAGACATAATTTATCATTATGTATCAAAGAAAGACTTCAAAATTAGTGACAGGTTGAGGGTCTGCACAAGGAACAAGCCAATTTTAAGTTTATACAAAGTCCCTCTGGCCACGTTAGGGTGGAGGAGTAATGTGATAACAAAGCTCTCTCATCATTAAAATGAGTGGGACACTTTCAGTGTGCTCTTGTGTCTTGAAGAACACTGAGAAAGCAGAATTGTTTCAAAAGGACAGGTCAGTGTTTAAGAAGCCTGTGATCTTTGCTTTGTGCTTTTGCTTATGGAGTTAGGAGTTTCTCCAGAACTATCTAACAAAACATTGGAAAGCCTTCTTGCCTTCCAGGGAAGATAAGGAACAGATTACAAGTTTGATTGGGTCTTCTGATTTCTCCTCTGAAGTGTAAAGGAGGTTATAAGGTAAAAGTAAACGCTGTTGAATCAATGACAGTCTCGTAACAATATAAAGGAAAACCTGAGGACACAAACAGAAGCTATTTGAAGAGAGACTGAGTATCCAGGACCTATCATCATTCCAGGATGACTCTGGAAGGAGCAGAGTACCACTGTGGATCTCCAAAATGTGTGAGGAATGGGTGTTCTGGAGAGTCTCCTGAGTTCCTGTTCCGAACCAGAGAGTCTTGGAAGACATGGCCTGAGCCAAAAGTGAAGAGCCAACCTTTGTAGACCTACACCTGACCAAACCACATCTTAAGAGCCAGCTGTGGGGATTGACAGACTCTGCTATGCCAGCAAAGCCAAGCCCCTTTATTACACAAGTTCACCAGTATTTGTAGGTGAATATAAGTCTCTATATAGGTTTATAGGTCTCTACGTTCTGTACAAAATTTTCTACTCGGACCCCTTTGCCCCGGTCCTCTTAGAAACACAATCTTCCCAATTATCCTTCTTATGCTAGTAATGTCCTTGTTATCTCCTTCACCAGCAAAGCCCTTGTTACATCTTCCCTCATCAGAGCAGTCAGTGTCTGAGGGTCAGAGTGACCAGACATAACACCTTCACTTCTGAGCTTGACTTGAGTGCATCTCTCCCTTGGATTTCACTGTACCAGGGCCAAAAGTTCTGCAGTGTTACCCAGTCCAGCTTCTGTAGCTGTCTGCTCTTCCACACCAGCAGTCCCTTTGTCAAAAGCTTGCTTCTTCTTTCTGGTTGTAGAAACATGAACCAATCCAAGAGCTGTCAGCCAGTTTGTTCTCCAGGCTGTTGGACTTTGTAGAACCTTTGGATTTCCCCATTCAGGGTTCTCAGAGATAACACCAGTGATGCCCACATGGTCTGAATCCAACTTGGAACATCTTTCCAGAGATGTACACTTCCCTACAGCATTTAAAACAACAGCAGCCATCAGAACTGGAAAAGCAGGATCCCCAGGGAAAAGTCCAGCAATGTATGCCATGCAAATGAAGCAGATAACAGCTGGTGACATTTTGTCCAAAAATAAGCTGGAAATTGATACATGTATTTATATTTGCATGGAATTTTAAAAATCCATACTTCATACTATTTACATATGGATTCTGTCTACATATATATACATCTATGTGTACATATATACATTCTATAGAGAAGCTATTTTTATAAATAATTTTATTTGTACAGAACTTTAACAAGGATTTGGGGTCTTGATCCAAGTCAGATGGACTAGTAAAATGGGGCAACAAAAGTGGCACTGAATGCCTGGAATGAGGACAGGGCTGCCTGTGTTTGTGCATCTCCCACCAGGATAATTTTGCTTTCTCATCAGTATTTGACAGTGTAGAGACATACATAGATAGGTAGTCAAAAGATAAAGCCAAGTTCACAGCAAATTGACAAGACATGGATGCAATAGGATCATAAAAATACTGGTAAAGTATACCCAAGAGAAATAAGGACCACAACCTAATGCTGGAAACCAACATGCTGAACACGGCCTTTACACACTGTAATCCTCACTGATTAGCAAATTGTATCAAAATTGTTAGTTCTTTATAAATATCAATAAGTATATTTAAGCAGCCATGAGACAGCGTGTTATATATGTACAACAGCAAACAGAAGCTCAAAAGGCATAGAGATAGTGCTTGTCACACACAGATTGCAGTAGGGTGAGACATCCACAGCTTCTGATGGAAAAGGAGAAAAATTGGTAAGATCCTAAATTTACAAATTCCAAAGCAGAAGACACTATCATGAAGCCAGAGGATGATCAGCTAATATGGGGAGAAGACTATGCACAGAACAACACACAAAGTGAAACCCTGTGGGTGTTCATTCTACAAACATTCTAAGTGAAGGCTCCATGAGATTGAGCCCAAACTGGCATTGACTGAGCACTGTCGAAATACACTTCCTTCTTTTAGAGGGGGAAGGATGTTTGGATGGCTGGCACTTTAAAGCTTTCAGCCTCCTGCTTTCAAGCCATAAGTTAGGGTCACTAGTCCCTAGATGCCTGACAGAATGGGGGTATTTGTCTCGCCCTTGCAGATTTCTCCCCCCTCTCTGTGGTAGCTTAACTTTCAATAAGAACTAAATTCTTCTCTCTTTCACTAGCATGTAAGAATATGGATTAAGTTGCAAAATTTAATACACTCAATAGATGAAAATGTCGGTGTTCACTTTCATATTTCTTTTTTCTTAGCTGTAAAATAGGGATAGTAAATTTAACAATACAGCTCACATGATTCATTAGGCTTCATTAAGATTTCCACAGATTGTATTTTTTAGCTACTGAGTGTTATTATTTTTATCTCTCTCCCTCTGATAAAGGGATTTAGAAGGTTTTTCAGCATATTTCTTATCGCATTGGCCTTTTTTTCTTAAACTCAGACATTCAGGAACTGGTTCTTGAAAGCTCCGTATAATATCTGGGTTGATAAAGCATCTTGAGACTCCTCCAGGAGTGTTTTACACATACACTACAATTAACATTCTTTGGGTTAATTACAATACAACTCCAAATTCCTCCCCCTCAGCTGAGAACCACAAATACATTTGTGCAGATAATCTGGAGGGGCCTGCAATTTGTGAGTCTAAATTCACGTTCACTAGAAGCTGTATGTAAGGAACATTGTTAATATTGTGAAGGCAAATATTTGAAAGTTAAATACCAGAATTAGAACCAATTCCAGAATAACTTACCTCCTGTTGTCTTAACATTAATGTCTAGATATGAAAGTAGGAGTTTTGCACTAGTCACTTAGAAGTTGCTTTACAGGGCTTGCTCACCTGACTAGTTCAGTACCTTCATGTATCAGCACAGATGTTTCAATTCTTTGTGAACACTTCTGCTTAATTCAACACCCCCCCATCCCCCATTAATGCCATGACAAGCCCACTGTATGTCCTATAGATGCCCGTTCTCAAATAATTGAGTTTATTATTTTCATGCCAAAATGAACAGATTTATGGAATTTATGCAGTGGAGTTTCCTTTTGTACACAATAATATTCTAGACCATGTGGACAATTTTAGGGCTTTAAATCACCAGAAGAACAACTAACAACTCTTTATGATACCACAAAATGACTGCATTGTGCTCTGGCTGTAAAAAGCTGATGTGAAAATTGCAGCTGAGGTTTTACCTTGGTCGGGGTTCTTTTCTTTTCATTTGTGTTTTCAGGCTAATCTGAGATGGATTTTCACCATGACATAATAAGCAGTGACAGCGGTTGAACAGAACATTTCTATACAATGAAAGTTTATATCCTTCAGTTTTGGCTAATTTTGAACTCAAGGAAGTTCCTTAGCAAAATAAAAATCACAATAATTTTTTATTAAAACAACTAAAAAGATTATTATATATAAACATTTTATTAAATATTTTTAACTCCTTTTTTCCTGTTTTCTTTGTAAATTTTGGTCTGGTTAAAAGCCTTTCATAAAGGAAGCCCTAGCAGGATAAAATATTTCCCCTACTTGCTGGCTATCAGGCTGCATTATGAGTTACAGCTTCTCTTCCCCTACTGATTTTAACCCTAAAACTTTCCCATTACAGAGCACCCAGCGATGCTCTATGAACCACTCATATTCCCAGTTAAGCTCTACTTCACATGATTTAGAAGGTCTTAAATGAGACACAGATGCCAGCTTGACCTTCTGCCCATTCTGTCCATGTGGGAGCACCGGTTGGATGGATTGTAAAAAAAATCACAAAGCCCTACAGTGCAGACAACCTGACTCACCCTTCCTCCCCAGCCCAGGCATGAGGACTCTGAGCAAGCTCCTTGAATGCTGTCTTGGCATCCTACTAAAGGCACAAGGAAAGGGGCAGTAAATATTCAACAAATGGCTGTAAAAACATGATCTAAGATGAAAGTTGCAATGTAACATTCAAATCCATATGCCATGTTCTTTTCTCTTCTTTTTTTTTTTTTTTTTTTTTTTGGCGGGGGAGGGTGGAGAGAAATCAAATTGCCCCCATCTGGGTTGCTGAGTAAAAGCACCTTTTTGGCATTCTTGAGTTTAGATTTTTTCAAAATGCTGTTTTCTATCCCTAAATTTATAGGGCAAACTAGATACTTCATTTAGATGAGCAGCTTTTGGGCATGAATGACGACAACTGTTCATATGGATTTTTATTATGCAGATTAAATACTCTCTAATTACACATAGTGGAATACTTCATAACAGTCTGCTGTGTTATGTCAATAATCCATTAAGATATGAATAGATGCTTGGTAAAACTTCTGCTGAAAGCAAATGAGCGTTTATAATCTTATTGGAGAAAGCACAACAATCCTATTGACAAGAGCCCAATGGGATTGCAGGGATACAGTCTCATGAGCTGCACTTGAAATCCAAAAAAAGGTCCCGTGATGCTGACAAACTGTAAACTGCAAACTAAAGAAAGCACAGAACTTCAAAAGTAAACTCTTTTTCCTCCCCTAGTTTAATTTGTCATGTATGTAGGACCAGCTTCACTAAGCCCTGTGATGCTTTAGCTCTCCTTCCCATAAACAAGTTTAGACCTAAATTTCAGTGTTTTCTGTCTTCATCACACAGTTAACCATACAGTGATTACTTTTGCGATTCCCTCAGTTCAGAACTAGACCAAGGACCATTGGAATCAGGAGATGGTTCTGGAAGAGATTAGAAGGTATCAAAAGGTACCTGTGCTCTCTTCCAGGGTTTCACAGAATCATAGAACGTCCTGAGTTGGAAGTGACCCACAAGGATCACTGAAGTTCATCTCCTGGCCCTGCACGCACCATGTGCCTGAGAGCATTGTCCAAGCACTTCCAGAACTCTGTCAAGCTTGGTGCTGTGACCACTGTCATGGGGAGCTGTTCCAGTGCCCAGGCACTGTCTGGGTGAAGAACCATTTCCTAATATCCAACCTAACCCTCCCCTGACACAACTTCATGCTGTTCCCTCAGGTCTTGTCAATGGTCACCAGAGACAAGAGATCAGCATTTACCCTTCTGCTTCTCTGTGCCTGCTCTTGGCACCTCTCTGACACTAGGTCAAGCAGTCAGAGAAACTGGTGTAAAAGAGCCAGGAAGACTAAATCAGAGAGGATGGATGATATTCAAAAACCCAGTTGATGAGAAACATACATTTTAGAACACTGATCTAAATCCTAAGCACAATGAGGTACAAAACAAACAAATCAAATATAAAGTTATTTGTAGTTTATATTGACTGACTCAAGAGCAGCAAGAGATATTGACTTAAAAACACTAAAACTCATCAACTGCTAATATAACTATCCTGTAATATCCTTTGCAAGCTGAGGATGCTGTATCTGCTTGTAGCTCCTGTGTGACTACAACACAGATGTGCCTTCCCACCATGACACAAAGTATTCTCCCTTCTTTCCAAAGTCCTATGTGGCTGTCACTGGAGCATCTATGCATGCATCTTTCAACAAATATATGCAGGGGAAGATGTACTTTCTCAACATTGATTGCTTTGAAGAGGTAGCAAGAAAAAGCAGCACGACCTATCTGTGTCAGCAGTGACTGGTGCAGGAGGAAGGAGCCACTTGACTCAGGGCAGAGACAGTGGCTGGCAGACCTGGAACCCAGACAAGAAACCTGAGGGCAGAAAGTCAGAAGGGAGAATGGGAGACAGGAGAGACTGGATTTAGAGACCAGCTGGCTTTAGCCTGTGGGGAACATGACATTTGATGAAGAGCTACATGAAGAGGAGTGACTAAGTGCAATGTGGTTTTTCAGTGGTATCACCAATCAAGGACTGTTAGAAATACTCATGAAGTGAGATTTGTGGTCACAAGTAGTGCATTTCATTAAATCAAATTATGATGGTTTGTAAAATAAGAGGTTGGACAGACAGACACTTCTTCAGGTCTTGAATAGAGCAATCTTCAACATTAGGTACAAGTGCTAAGATTTACTGGCCATGAAAGTCAGAACAGATACAAGCTCATAAAAGGCTGGAGTTACACAAAACCGTATTTGTGAAACTTCCTAATTTTAGAGAGCTTGATTTTTCAACCTCAGTAAAGTTATCATTATTTACATGTGTGTTATATACCTGTAATTCCTGTGTGATCCCCAGAACAGACCAGTGCAAATGCTTAGAGGATACCCCAAAATTTCAAACGAGAACATTTGGGATAGTTCTTGAAAAAGACCCATCTTTTTCTTTGATAAAGTCACTCAGTATATTACGCAAAAATAAAAGGGGGGAAGAGATGATTTGTCTTTCGAGCCATCATTTATTGGGTCCCTTAACACACAGCTGGTAGTACAAGTCAATTGTATTTTATTGGTTGGAAACACACAGCAGTTGGGTGGATCTTTTCACTGACATTAGGGTAGGTTACATTTCTGCTCTTACCTCATTAACCTTTATTGCTAGTGCTTCAGCTTATCAGGATGAACTCTGTTACTCTCCAATCCTCAGTTAGATTAAATAGGATGCTTTGTAGGTTGTCTAATCTCACTGTATTCCTCTCCTTAGCTCAGTACGGTAGTTTGTTACCCATTTTGAATAAAGCAGCCTCCAGATGAACTAAATAAAGCTTATTTACAATCCATTAGCAATAAAAGCCTACACAAACAACAACAACAAAGAAAACAGGTTGCTTTTATTTGTCTTTCGATTTCCAAGTCTTTGGAGCATACATGAACATGGCTTGTAGCATTGTTCTGCAGGCAGGGACTTACTTCAAATTTAATTAAAGTTGGAATTCCCGCTGTAATCATATGAATTTAAGAGTTAGGGCTGTAAAAAAATTACTAAATATTTTCTGACTCTCAGCTGAATTGTGAGTTATCAACACTGAACTGCAGAGCTGCATGATTCACTGTGAAATTGATTTTATCACATGGTTCCACAATGCATCCTATGGGGGTTTTTTTCATATTTTTCCATGCATTTTTAATGCATTGCCTGATCTTTGGGTACAAATTCCTTTCCCTTCAGCAAATTCTGACTTTCTAAACACCTGAGCAGTTTCAAACACCTGATATTTAATTTTCATCAGTCTTCTAGGGAAATATTTTTGCCTCTCACATGTGCATATCTTTCTGCTAAAATGATATACTTCTGAAGTACACTATTCAATCTCAAAACATGAGGAGTTGAAGAGCTAAAAGCTAGATCTCTGTCATTACAGACAGAAGTTGATATAATTTTCTTATAAAACTCAGTGCTTGCTTTTGTCACTGGGAAGACAGAAACAGGTATTCACCATTCAAATGTTTACACTTTCATTAAGAGAAGAACCACACAAAGTTATTTTAGAACTGGTTTGTCTTCAAATTCTGCTACTTAAATTCTCTCACAGGCCTTAAATGCGTTTTTTCAGGCACAGTCATTCTGTGGACACCAGTGTAATTCCACACTGTAACATATTTAAATGCTTTGCAGAATCATGGCCCTACAAACATGGCCCTATAGGTGAAGAATCCCAAAATATCTTAACTCTAATGTAGCTAAAATTCTATTTTAAAAAAGAAGTGACTGTGATTCCAGATCTATGTGTGTGCACGTGTACAGATTATATATATATATAAAGGTCATATGACAAATCAGCTTTTATTGATACTTGTTTGGAAGGATATATACATGCACACATGACTAGCTGAGTTTTATAGAGGCTCTATTGTCCAGCCATACAGTGGCCAAAACACAAATATTTTTTAATGATCAGGATAACCACACTCCCTATTTACTTGGGTAATTGGCTAAATGGCATCATTCAGCTTCATATTTTAAAAAATGAGGGGTCTATATTAAATAATTTGAGATAAATCATGGACTGCTTGAAGGACTGTAAACAATTAATAATGATAAATAGGCTGCAATTTGTTGAAATAGATGCAAAGAGGTATCTGGGGAGATACTGAAGACATCAGTGTTGAAACAAATTTACTATAAGCATAAATGTTCTAAAAGGGGCAGTTGATTAAATGAGTAAATGATATATCTTTAAATTTCAATGTAAGTGAAGATGGGGGAAAGAACCATAGTAATTGAAAGAATGTAGCAGCATGAAATGTGAGATAATAATATGAGAAAGATTAATCACAATCATAATTATCTTCTCCTCTCACAATTATCTTCCTATATAGTTATTGTTTAAAATAGATTCAATAACTTGAGGCACTGCTGGCGTCAGGACCCTGATACACAGGTTGTTAAAATGAAAGGGAGCCTTTCCCTTAACATCAGTAACTTTGGATCCAGCCTTACAAAAACTTTTGTGTTTAGGATGGAGTTAAATGTAAAGAGTAATAGAAACCAAAAGATGTTAGGGAATACGGTTAAAGATAAGGTGGTCAAATAATGGCAAAATCTCCCTGTAGCGGCACAACAACATTATAATGGTAATTAAGTCACATCAGTATTTGTGACACAGGTTAGGGTAAAATGCTTCAGGTAACCTTACATTGTGCAGTTTTCTTGTTCTATCATAGCAGGAGTACACACCGTGACAGTCCTGGGATTATTACATAACATGCAAACTTCAGAAAAACAAGTAATTTTTTCTATGCATTTTCTTCATGTTGGAAGACAGAGCTATAGGAAGTCAAACAGCTGAAGAGAGGTCTATGTTAAAATATGAACCTATGAAATTTAATTTTCAAACAATATAATTTTCCTGAGTCTGATGTGCTAAGCGTAATAAATGAACAAGCATGCAGTACTTTATGCACAAGCAAAAATAAATCAGTGCAAAGTCCCTGCAATTCATCTGGTCAAGAAGACTTATTAGACAAGGTCAAATTATATGAAAGTCAATCTTTGTAGACTGAATCTGATTTGCATTAGTAGATAAATGTTTACCATAATTCCAAACAAAGAGCAAGACTCTACAGTAATTCCTTCATCCACACTCATGGTCCATCATACCTAGGCTGTTACCCAGGCTGTGCTTGTGCTTGGCTCAGCCAAGGAGAACTGTGCAGAAATGCAGCTCTAAGCAGAGACATGGAAACCACTTTTGTCTGACTTTGGGGAAAAACCCTTGTCCTGAGTTAACCTAAACCTATTTTTTTATCAACTAGAAACAAGCCTAACAAAATATATGGTTTTCCTATGTCCTCTCTTACATCTCCAACAGTAAGGAAATCTGCTCTCCAGTCCTTCTCACTTGACTAGATGAGGAATTTCACTTGATCTCCCATTTCAGAGGACTATACTAGACATGGTCTTCAGTCTGCAAGTAGTTTGTCACCCTGCAATAGATTCATCTTCCTCAGTTACGTGGGCTGTACTCAGGTGTGCCTGGGAATCTAGACTGAAAAGGATTCAGGAATAAGTTCAGAAAATGCCAAACTGATCTATTTTTTTTAAAAAAATTCCAAAGCTATTTGCCAATTTCTGCTCACATTTCCAAATAAGTTTGGTTGTCCTCAAATCTCTTTTGGTGGGCAAGTAAGTAATTGAAAATCCTGAATTCCAATCTCAGTTTTAAACACATATTTATTCCCCCATCCTCCCCTTCAGTCCTGGTCTAGGTAAATGCCAAAACAACTTGTAGTGCAACTCTAGTATAACACCAAGATACCACATCCTAAACTGCTCTATATTGTGCTGCAGCAAAAGGCTGGGTACTCTGTTTCAAGTATTAAATTGCAGTGCACAGAAGGTAGGGGGCTGGTGAGGGATACTCACATGAGGGCAGGCTTAGGTAAGTTTTAAGATGGCTTCATCACCCAAAGCAGCCATGGGACAGAATAAAACTACCACATCTGAAGTGCAATTGGAGTAAGATTTGTGACCTCTTTACGCTTCCCATTGTAAAGCTCAATGTGGAGAGAAACTTCTCCACATTGTGGTTTATTCTGATTTTTCCTATGGTGGCTTTACACTGATTTAGCTCTACTGGTGGGAAATAAAGCTGCTCCAGATTTCACCTGGCATCAGACCTCTCTGAAGGACGCTTTGTCAACAGCTGTAAGACAGTCCTGGGTCACAGGCAGGCATCCACCCTCCTGAGTTGTAAGTTCAATCTGTCATGTGAGGTTAGCACAAGGAGAGACTGCACATTGCTGCCAGGAAGCCAGCAGGGATGGAGGGTGCTCATCACCCTCGAAGGATGAGGGTTGCTGGAAGCACCCCCATGCTGAATGTCCACCTTTCAAGCCCCATTTGGATTCAGCAGTAACAGCTGTACTGAATTTTCTGTCCTCAATTTTTATTAATTAAAAAGCTTTCAAATCTGGATATGACTCTGTATTTCTCCAATTCAAATAAGAAGGCTTTTCACATTTGGGCCAAGCTCTATTGCAAGCTGTCTGGCTGTGACACAAACAGTGGCCCTATGCCAATGAAATGTGGTGTGTGTCGTGCTGCAGTCTGAGCTGTCTTCTTGGGAGGGTGGGAAAGCCTGGAACAGCTGTGTCATTTTAACTTACTGACTCCTTCCAGAGTTTTTCTAGCACCATAGCTACTTTCTGCTCTGTCAAATACATGATAAGTTATTAGAAACTACTTTTAATATTAAGCAAAAGATGTAATGGACGCTGGTAAACTGGTGCCAGAGAGCCCAGTCCACTGCAGGAGCGCAGATGTTGACTTGATCTTGACTTGGTACTTCCTTGCCACCTTTACCCTTTTTTCCTCCTCTTCTCCCCCCCTCTTTACTCTTTTCTTCTGTGTGCTAAAGCAAAGATGCCTTGCTGGTCAAACTCACCTCCCTGTCTTGCTCAGCCTCCAGGTCAAACTCCACAGGCCCTGCCCTGGGGTCTTGCACGATCAGAGCCTCTCCCCTCCTCATGATCTGGGGAGGACTTCTCTGCCTCCATCTCTGACTGACACTCCACAGGATTCTGTTAGGTTACAGTTTGTAATTAATGGAACTACGTATTGCTTAAGAAAAGACAGTTCTCACCTACAACCTGCAAAGCACCCCCTGCAGAACCACCTCTTGGTAATTAAGGGCCTTCTTTGTTAGCTGTCTAGGAGACCCTTCCCAAAACAATCAACCCATTTCACCTGCAACAGCAGGCACCTTGTGAAAAAATAAGAGGTTTGGCAGGGGAGCTAGAGAATATTTGACATCTATATGCTGTTCTGCTAACAGTGTCTGCTCCTCCTCTTCCCCGTGCCACAGGAGAGAATTGGGATGGGCAGGGCTAGAGCAGAGAAATGGAGAAAAGCCATTGGCAGGGCTTATAATGGTGATGCCATCCATCTCTGCTTAGTACAGTCCCGCCTACATCCACGATGTTCAGTCACTGCAGCTGTGTTCAGGCTTGGGTGTGCTGAGCCAAGTGACAAAGGTCAGGCACCTGCAAACTATCAGCTCAGGTTGTACCCATGCATCCTGGTTCAGGCCAGACACAGTAAATTTTTGCAGTAGCTGTGATGGAGAGAAGCCTGGAACAGTGTGGTGGTGTCTAGGTTGTGATTCTCTACCACTGACATCTTTGCCAGGGGTGTAAGGGACTCTTGCTTCCAAGATGGCTTGAGTGGGAAACCTGTCTGCCATTGTTCATTGTCGCTGTGGGACGAGCATTTTGCATGTAAATCACCCTCTCTTTTTTGTACCCTTTTGTTAGTAATATTGTTGCTGTTACTGTGTCTTTCTTATCTCATTGCTTATCTCATTGCTTCCGACAAATTGCTCTTAACTCATTACCTGTGCCTTTTGTCTCTCTCACCAGCGGGGAGGGAGCAGCTGTGGTTTTCTTTTTAGTGGGAGTACTAAACTGGGGACTACCATCCCTAACCTGTGGAACCGTGCCATATTTTGGCAGGAAGAAATGTAGGCTTATCAGTCAATGCACTTTTGTATGGCCCCTGGTACTCCCAACATTTTGAAAGCATTGCTGAAACTCTTCTGGGTTGGCTGGAGAAGGCAGAACTCTGCCAGGTGTCTCCTTAAACAGGAAACAAGCAGAAGGTGGGACATGGCCTAACATCTGATCTCCACAAAATCCTTACAACAGGGAATACACACCTTGCACTGCAAGAGATAAATTTTGGCTCCTGAGCAACTTAGGAGAGCAATTTATAATTTTTGTTTTATATTTCCACTGACTAGACAACCTTTAAAGACCATATCTGTCATGATAATGAGATATCATGGGTTCGTTCACATAGAACAATTAACCCATAAAAAGCTTCTAGACAGTGACAGGGATTTACATCTCCTCAGCTCTCTAGATTGCCACTTTCTGGGCAGAAAACACAGCTCCCAGAGACAAGCTCTGGAGAAGAGAGAAAGGGAAAACCACAGAAGTGATGTAATTCTCCAGCTGGTGCTCACAGCAGTGAGATGCTGAGGGCAGGACAGGGATGGGGGGTGGGTTATTGGGAATGAGTGTGGATGGCTGGGCTGATCCAGGCCCTGGGGAGATGGAGCTGGGCTGTGAAAACTGAGCTCTGCTCTGGGGTCCTGTTCAGCTTGTGCCTGAGTTTCTTGCCTGAAGACCCCTGAGGTCTCTCTGCCCAGGACCCAGGCACAGTGTCAGTGACAAAGGAACTGCCAGTGTAACTCTCTGTATTTCAGGTATTGTTCTTCTGGATCCTCAGTTCCCTCACGAAATACTGAAATAAAGAAATCTCAAGAGGATCCTGTACTTTACCACAACTACCTCCTTAAATTTACATCCTGTGGCAGTCCTTTAACTAATCCATCCAGATAGAAGCAGATCAAAACTCTCAACAGTGTCAATGCCCACCCCTGGCCTCACCCCTCTGCCACTGTTTTCCAGTTAATTTATGTGAGAGGAAAGGCCCTTGGGAACTGGCCTTTAATACCACAGCTGTAATCTTCTCTGAGGCCAGGAGAGAATCCTGCTCAGGGATTTGATGTCTGCAAAGCTGTGTGGTATCCTCTCCGGAATTATATTGTCTCTGTATTTTTAAAGTTGTTTTACATTTTCTTTGTCTTATTATTTTTTTAAAAGTGAGGGCTTTTTTCAAATAAAGAATTTAATGTACATATAAATAATTTGCCTAACTAAGAGATCAATACAAATTCACAGAAACAGATTTCTGATGCATATTAGAAAAACAAAGAGGGCAATTAATTTGCTTTAAAGTAGAAGACAGAAGAGTTACTGACAAATTAAAAATTAAAATTGATGATTTCCTGTTGTTGAGGTATCAGAGCACAGGAAGAAATCAGAATTCTCTCCAGACTTCAACATTTGAGGGACTGCAATTGCCTTGCTGAAAAATTTGCAGTTCAGCTCCACTGCTTCCTCTCTGAAACACAGTGAATGAACCCACCATTAAATGTTTAAGACAGAAATACTTTATCTTTTTCCTTTATAGCTAATCAAGATCATTCTGGTTGAAAACCCACATACCTCTCTAACAGTAAAAGTTCTGTTCAGATGTCTTGAGCTTCTGCCATCTCCTCCAGATTTTGTGCTTGGCTTGAGTGGTGGGCTGTATATTCAAACCATGTACAACAATATTTCCTACAGATGTCAAACATATGCAGTAGGAAAATGAACAGTATGGTAGACTTAGTGACTGTGTAAAAGTGACTTTTATGTTAAAGGAAGTCCCCTTTTACAGTGAATAGAAAGAACTGGTAAAGGACTTGGAGCTACAGAAAAAGATACCACTCCTTGCTGTCACATTTCTGCTGTGTTCAAGGATCAGGACTGTCTGTGCACAGTCTTTGAAAATAATCATAACAACATCAAAGAAATACGTTATTCCACCAGCAATTTCTTATTACAAAAATACATTCTTATGAAGCTGATTTTTGGTTAACCACTCAGGTCAAATACATGAGTAGCTTTTTTTCTAGGTCTTGTCTTATTAAATGTCTTATAAAACGTCCTCTTGATTGCTCCCTTTGACCACAAGGAAGGGCTTTTCAGTTTCCTTGCTTTAGTGATAACTAGAATCTCTGAATATTCTGTGTTGGAAGAGACCCACGAGGATGATCAAGTCCAACTTTAAATGAGTGGCCCATGCACGGATCAAACCCACAGCCCCGACAATATTAGCACCAGGCTCTGACCAACTGAGCTGATTTCAGAGTGGCTACATTTCTTCACATTCTCATGAGATGAGAGTAAGCTCCTAAGCAGTTTCCTGGGGAGGCAAGTCATGCTTTTACCTCTGATGGCCTCACATCCTTCTTGAGGCACAGACATTGTGACCTTGGACAGGCACTTCCCTGAAGCCTCATGCTGGTTGGAACTCCAAAGAAAAAGACAACCAGCAGCATACAGGGCTTTGAGAGTGAATGCAGCAACTTTTAACCTAAACTTGTGATTTGAGAGGTGGAACAAAACAGTACAAATCAGCATGATTTTTCCAGGTAAAAGTATTGCTAGTGGGTTTTTTTTCCCAGAGATTCTGAGTTGAGGTAGCTCAGTTTTTCTGTCTTTGAACCTTGCGTGTGGTTCAGCTTCTGCTGGTCAATCAGGCTAATCCTCAGTTTTCCTTACAGACCTTAGAATGTATCATGAATTATGTGCACCTCTTCATAAGAGTCTCATTCTCACCCTGATTTTAGCCCTTCATCACCTTGTAATTATAATAGGGCCTGTATTACAGTTTGCTACTACACTTCCACACGGTAGACAACTTCCACTCTATACAATTGTATTTCTTTGCAAATTCCTGGACCATTTGTTTTGTTTTGTTTTGTTTTGTAGTCACTTCAAAGACAAACAGAAACGTTATTTTTGCAACTTATTATAATTTATACCCATATATGTATTACTTGACCCTATTGCATGTCTTTTATGTTCTAATGTGCAGACTGTACCTCAGTCATGGTCTTATTCTTACACAAGAGCAAACAAACAGTTGGGTGCTACATATTTGTGTGTTTCTCTAATAAGTGATTACCTACAGAATATTACTGACCCCTGCTTAGTTCATACTGACTCATAACTGATATCCCACTGCCTGTTTATATTGAACGCTTGTCTGCTGGTGATTAATTTTAGAAGATTCCATCTGAAAATGTGGTGTTTGCCATGTTAGAGTGGGCAGAAAGTCAGTGCTGCTGGCATCCACACTTCTGTCCTAAGCATCTCTTTTCTCCTTCAGCCAAGGACCAGGAACAAAACCTTCATTGCAGACCCTACATGATCACACCTAATCAGGATGACACAACTCCCAAGCACTGATTATGGAATACATACAGAGAACTCTCAAGTCACTTCACAGTGATTACATGAGTTATGCAAATGCAGGAGAAAATGATAAATTTATCAACATATTTGAAAAAAAATGGAGCAGTTCTCATGAGTGCCACAAAAAGGCCAGATCAAAGCAGCAGCCCATGAGCCAGAGCTGGCTGCCAGGACTGTGTCAGCTGGCATATTACTTCCCTAAGCACCTCCACATGCCCAAACACTTACTCTGTAAACTGTCAGCCCACCTGGGTTGGAGGAGAACCCTGCTCGGGTGGAGCTCCAGAGATCAGCTTACAGAGGTGCCCCTAAGCTGACATTTGGCTCACAGCACTGAAAAGGCTAAGCCAGCCTAGGCTGAATTTTTATAAATGACTGGCTTGCTTTCTACACCTCTTTGTCACCTCCAAATCAAGAATTACTATAATCTTTAAAGATTATTTATTATTAGTGCAATCAGAACCCCTGTTTAGAGACCAAGGCCACCTGGCACAAACACAGAACAAAAGGCAGTCCCTACTCCAAAAGTTTACATGTTAAGCATGTTCCCTGGAAACAGTCTTCCAATTGGATGAATATCACCAAGCCAACTTGTGTTTTGTTGCAAATCCCATGCTCCCAAAAAAAGGACCAATAAATTATCTGTATTTTGCTGTCTGTCAGTGGTAGAATTCTACAACCAATGCAGCTGACAGCAGTCTGATCTGATGCAAGAGTGTTGTGCTTATGGAAGAATCAGAAAATACTAAAAATGCAAAACCTGGCCAACATTCTTTGCATATTTATGCTCTTCAGATCTTTATTTCTCTGAGGTGGCAAGGGACATATGGTGAATCAACATAAAATTTAGCTCTTTATGTGCAAACCATTCTTTTTTTATTTCCTTTTGCCAATTGAGTTGGAACAGCATATTTTACATAGTTACAGCTGATGGCAAGTGAGTCAGCTTGGTCTGATGCTTATGAACCTGACTGATGTAAATCTCACTGATAGTTACATATTTTACCCCAGCATTATTCTTGGGCAGATAATGGTTAAGTATTTTATTACTTAAAATAATAAGTTCCCAGTCTCTTTTCTCTCTCCTCTGACCCCATCCCTATTCTACTAGCTACTGTAGTCTACAGTAAGCTGCTTTTTCCTCCTTTTCTCTACTTAATACTGATGTCCTGTTCTGTAGAGTCTTCTTTCTCAGTTTCTCTCTCTTGTGGGGTGCCCTTCCCACTCTCGTTAAAAGTGTGACAATTGTTAGACTGTAACTAGGTTGATACTGATGCTTTCATAACTTGCTATCAATATGAAATATCCCTTTGCATTTTGGATTCTAATGAGATACGGGTAAATAAAGTATCTGCATTATTTTATCTCAGAGCTCAGGCTTCTCTGAAGTTTTCATTTCCTAACAATTGTTCTTTCAATACTCTCCAAAGAGAAAGCTATTACTCTGGGACTGTGACATTATCTGCACATCAGTAGACTATACGACTCCAGCACCAAATAATGGAGACTATGGTGGTAGTGTTAAGTTAAAGTAAGTTGCAAATGAGACCGTTAGCTTTCAAGTATATGTCTAGCTTCATATTTTTGTATGAATTTGTTTCCATTCTTCAGCTGTATACTAACACCTCCTATTGCAAATACTTCACATTCTACTTTCCCCAAAAATAATGTTTAGATTTATGGAAAGTTCTTAAATTTGATTGTAGATAAAATTTTAAAGCACAGTAATTGCTCAAATGGAAAATCATCAGCTTTGAAGGAAGTTACCTCTGATTTTAAGTGACATGTCTTAAGTTTCTGTGTTTTAGCTGAAACTCAGCTACATTTCAAGTTCTAAAGGTGCAAAATTGACCCCATATCCAAATGAACATCAGTTATTTGTATTCTTTATGGAATAATTCATGGTTGATACAGTAATCCAATTATCATGACTAGGGAAGTGGTACTGAAAAACTCCTCAGCTGTAGCTCTGGTCATGCAGTTGTGTACAAAAGAGATGTGCTCCAGGGAATGCCCTCAGAAAGAGCTAACACTGACTTAGCAGACCTTCTCCACAGCCTAAGCCAAGGGAACATGAATTTCTTTCATCCTAACCAGGAAAACGAGCAATATAATCCAGACAGGAAGGACTTGTATTTTCTCAATTTTAAATTAAATTTATGTATCTGCATTTTCAGTTTCCAACAGGCCAATCTACACTGGCAACTGAAAACAACATCAGGAGTTTGGTTGGAAGCTGAAAGTTAACTTCTGAATTGGAGGTCATCATCATGATAGAGAGAACTGATAACCTCGTGTTTTTAACATGTTGCTAAAATGCTCAGGTACTGAAATAGTTAATGCAAACACAGCTGTCACAATTAAGTTTCCGATTTTATCATTGTGCTGAAATGAAAGCTCCCTATTTTCATACCATCTGCAGACTCAGGGAGACAATGCAGCAGCTCTGCTGTCTGCTGGTGTTTTGATGGTTTCCCTCTCAAGAGCCTGAAGACAACACCCAGCTCTCTGTAGCTGCACCACGAGTGACAACAGCACTGTCATGAAGCTTGGTTGAAATCTGTTGAATGTTCATCAGTGAAAAGCAGCCAGTGAGCAACTGTGACAGGCATCACAATGGCAGGCAGACAAAAACACCTGGGACGTTTGTGGCCGTGCCTCAGGCTCTGCTGATTAAGATACCACTGTTATCTGTCAGGTTGCAGCTAGCACAGCTCTTCAATTCCTTCTTGAAGTTCTAGCAGGGATGGATTTAGAGCAGGGAGAAAGAGAGTAATAATTAAAGGAGCCTCAATGCCTTTGTGAACCTCTGGTACAATGCCATAGCTGTTTGTGATGCTGTAACAGGAACAGACTGCCTGCTACCATCTCTTTCCCTCCAAAAAACTCATCTCTGCCCCGTGTCCTTGTATGTGATAATGCTCATGTGCCCTGTACGTGGCTGGTGCTCTGCTGCTGGTGCTGAGGGTCAGAGCTGTGCTCCCTGGGAGGATGGGGAGGTTACAGCATGTTAGGACAGAAACAGTGGTCATGGTACAATAACTCAAACTGAGCAAAGGGGAATACAAACTACAGGGTTTTTTACTTAAGTGAGATCTCAAAAGATGAAGCAAAGTTCTGCAGCATGATTGGATTCTTCAGTCAGAGGCCCTAACTTAGGAATACTTAGGAAATTCTTAATACAGTCCCTGCCTCAAAAGGATATCAATAACAATGAAGATGTCACCCACCTATAAAGAAAGATTTCTCCATCTCATATAAACTCCTCTCAAGCAAAGATACAAACAGCATCACTGTGTGAGCAAGAGGGTTCACAGCAAATGGCTTCATTTGAAGGAGGCAAAGTCCTTCTGTGTTACTCAGCTGTGCACTAGTGACCAGGGCTCAGCACTTGCTCAGATCTTTCTAGTGAGATAGGAGAGGCAGAGCAAATCTATGAAATAAAAATTATGCCAGTTTTATCCCACAGCTTTTCTGAGTACCTTGCACTGTAATATCAGCATGTGCATCCTGTGCCCACCATCTCTGATTTAAAGGTCCTTTGGATAGAAGATTCCCTCCAGCTTAACCTCCTTTCTTTCTCCCCTCCAAGCCCTTTTTTCTCTCTTGGTCCAATTCAAGGATCCACTCCTCAGTGTTTGTCATCAGGCTCCATCCTGTATCCCTCAGTGCCTTCAGGGTGTCTTCTTTTTCCTCTGTTCCAATGGCTCCAGGGTCATTCACTGCTCCTGAGGGAACCTGGCTTTTTTCTTCAATTCCCAGACATCAGACATCTCTAGACCCCTCTGTCTATTCCTCTGTCTATCTTCCTTCATGGTTCTCTCTTTCAATTTGCAAAACCTTCACTCTATCAAGTTTTAGCCAACAATATTCCAAGGGAATGGACAGGAAATTCCCATGCCCATAATTAAATTTCACATGTAGGGCTGTGCGTGCCTTAGTGCCCACACTGACAAATACTTCTCATAATAAGCCACAGCTAGTACAAATCAAGTGACACAAAACCTGAAACGATTGGAGAGAAAAGAATGTGACTCAAATACGTAGGACCTTTCTTTTAGCACAGAGAGCTTTTCATTGTTAAAAATATGCTTGAATACAGCATTCAAAACCTGAACAAACTGATTAACCAGGGACCAAGTCAGTAAAGGAGCAGTGGCACTCTGTGTTATCATGTGAGAGGCCCCGGGTTGGGAATGACAGAGGCTGATGATAAATGGCTGCAACACGGCCATGATGCCACAAGTCTCTGTGGAACAATACTGGCTCTGCTGCCCTTCCTTGACAGCTGCACTCAAATGTCTGCAAACAAGGATTACTCCAGAAGGCCATTTGCCCTTCTCCTGTGGAAAAAGTTGTCTGGGGAATACAAGTGGTCACTAGCTATGGGGATACACTGAAGTGATCTCTGATGCACAGCTTCAGTGCACGTCCCTGTCCCTTTCCCTTGGGATTAGGAACCTCTGTACCAGGGAATGAGCACAGAGACGTTCTATTGCCAGTGGAAAGTCTGTCTACCAGGTGGTTTAGAAAGCAGCCTGTCTGATTGTGCCAGCAAAGGCAACACATCTCCTAATACATCCTGTTAGCTAAAGGTCATGATGGTCAGATACAGTGTAGGAAGTGAAAGAGCAAAATACTATTCAACCAATGAAGTTTTCCATTTTATTTTCCCTGAGTGGTATTTTGTGTTTGAATTCCTTGTGAGAGAGGCAGGAGGAGGCAGAGCAAGTGCTCTTGAAGTCCACAGCCATCCATGTGCTGTACAATCCAACCTCTGGAGCTGATTAGAAACAATGCTTTCTTTAAAAAAGAATTACAATTTCAAAAATTTTCTGGTTTCTAGTTTTAAGATATTTTATTGCTTCTCCCCCTCCACTGCCCTTGTTTTTAATAGATGAAATTTATTTTATGAAACAAAAGGGATTTTAGACTAGTCCTGGACTGTCCAGTATCCCAGAAGAGTGATGTTGTGGAACCCTTTACAGGCCTGCTGTTTGCCCCTTATAGATTAACTTGCTTGCGACCAGCTGTCTGTCCCAGTCCCTGCATCATCACATGGCAGCCTCAACTACATCTCCATAAAAACATATTTTCCTCTCTTTTAAGCTGTTCATGTTGCATCCTAAAAAGTACATGGTGCCCTATACAGGAATTAAATTGGGGGATTTAGACACAGCCGGTGGTTGAGGTGGGCATTTATGACCTTCTCACTGGCAGGAGTTGACCTGTAGAAAAGCAATCTGCAGCATCAGCTCTACAGACAAAGCAAGGTATGATGCTGTAAACTATACCCCATTCTGTTGTTGTGTTATTCAAGGAGCTCCATCAAATTATTACCATTATTTATACCCTAATAAAATGTAGAAGGCTCTTTCAGGTTCCAGGTTCTGTGGTGCCTGATTCCCTCCAAACATGCAATGAAACACAGCTCTAAGACTGGTAAAATGAAAACAGTTGGGAGAATTTTACAGAATTCATAATGAACTATTTTCAGGCATATGGTTGTTTTAAATGTTTTCTCATAGCTGGTAGTATTGCAGAAAAAAAAAAAAGAAAAAAAGACACAAAACCAACAAGGGATTTAATTGTCTTTAAGTAAAAAAAACATGACATAAATCTCATTTAGATAATCCCATGTCATAGCAATGGTGATAACACTGGTCCCATCACAGACCGCCTCTCCCAGTCCCAAGACAGGGACAAGACAGTTCCTTCCTCCAACAAAACAGAAGGAAGGATGGGTGTCCCCAACTGTGGTCTGGCCCCATGTGCCCTGAGGTTTTACACATATGGCAACACTTTGTACAGGTGCTTGTAAACATGGTACAGTTTATTACTGTTTCTCCTTCCCAGTAAACTGGAATCAGAACACTCATTTTCAGACAAAATTCCTTTTTTCCTAACAGCTGGAACACTTAAAAAATTTAACTGTAAGCTTTTATTCTTCTAATTTCCAGAACTAAAGATACTACCAAAAGTGAAGACATGCATCACTCTTTCAATTCACTTACATATATGAATATATGTGGCATCTATTCTGATACCTGGTGTTGCTAAAAAATGTATTAGGAATCTCTGATGCTGAGCAGCAACTTTCTCTTAACAAAGAAACAAAGACCTCTCAAAAAAGTCTTACAAGCATTGATTTAAGTATTGATAATTACAGAACACTGTTTTATAATGTGTACAGTCTTGATGAAAAATAAGAAGGAAGATAAATCTCATTTTAAAAAATCAAATAACCCCAAAATATTTAGTGCCTTTTTCCAGCATCATGGGAAAAAACAACCCCCAAACAAACAAACAAACAAACAAACAAACAAACCTAGTCCTCACTTTCTCTTCCTTTCCCATGTTACTTTAAATTATTAATGTTGAATCTTCATGTATAATTAGTGCCCATTTAACAGGCAGCTTACCAAAGCATAGTCAAAGGCTTAGCTTGATTTTGGAATATGAAGAAAATTTAAGTAAAGCATGGGGAAAATATTTCAAAACATGAGGGAATTGGTCAGCTAGAGGTAGCTCCAGGGTCTGTATGTGCATCCTCTGGTTAATAGAGCTTTCCAACAGTATCCCAAGAGGTCTTGCATCTTTCATAATGTGACACATCCTCCATTCCAGTTTAGAATTTAGTTGAGACACCATGAATGGGCTTGATGAGATTGCTTTCAAGAAAGGAGGCCAACATGCCAAAGAATCACATTTGTATTGTCTGTCTTTATGTAGATGTGACTGGCACAGTGCAGAGCAGGATCTTAGACAGCAAAGAACCTGGAAGTCCTGGTCCCAGACTTGGGAACTGAGCTTCTCTCTGGGCACTGCCAGGTGGTCCAGTGGCCACAGAAAGCCATGGCACAACAACATGGCTTTTTCTGGCTACTGCAAGAGTAGAGGAGCTGGAAAATATTTTAAAAATAAACCCTAAGAATATGAAAGTCTAGGCTTCAAGTGCTAGAACTGTTCAGTGTGTATGTTCCTCCAATGCTGACCTTATACCTATGGCTGTACCTTCAGCCACTGATCCACAAAGTTCTTGTTCATGGGTTTGAGACCAGAGCTCCACACAGTCCAGAGACCGGGCAAAGTCCATCATGGGCTCACTGCTTAGCAAGCAAGGTAAGGGCTCAGAGAAGAGCCACACCATCACCTGTACTTATCAGAAAACACTCCTGATACCGCCTGCAGGGAATGCTGATACGCTGTGGAAGGCCAGTTTCCATCAAAATCCTGCTTTGGTTCACTCATTGAAAGAGCAACAGAGATGACCACGGACATCTCTGCCCACGAGCTGCTCTCTGGTGCAGTCAGCAGCTTCTGGCAGACAAGCACCACACAGGGACAGTGTCCAGGAGCCAGGCCCAGGAGTGGGACAGCCCTGCTTCACTCTGCTGCACACTGGCCACGCATCAGAGGAGGACAGAGAAGCTTATTGAAGACCACCCCAAATTCTGTTAACCCGGAATCAGCTGGAGAATATTTCAGCTTTGCAGTAAGTATAGGTTGTCTTGCTTGAGGTTCATCCACAATAAAGTGGGAGGAAAAAAAAATGTGCAAGATACTACTGAATGAAAAATGGCCTTTACTGGGATCGAAATACAGCCACACACTGGGTGACCACTACTGCCAGAGTCACTTCATGCAACAGGTGACACGACTCCACATGCAAAATGACTCCAAATACACCAGGAATATGTTTCCCACTGGTGTGGAGTGTGGTCAGTACATACAACACTGGAGACCACAAGAATGGCATTGCAGACTTTTGTCACCAGTGTATTAATGGTAAATATGCTAAATTGGTTGTCCAGCACTGATGGTGAATATCTTCCTGTCTGAAACATTCCCTAATTAAAACAGTGTATGAGGAAACTTGTGTCTATAGGGAGATAAAAACCAGTAAGTAGATTTAATTGTGTCTACAACCTTGTGTACTAGGCCGGTTTACTTTAATATAGTCAGGCATGAAGCCTACATCAGATGGATTAAGAGGAGAGTATAGACATGATTGAGGTCACTGATTGCTTTACTACCACAGATTTTACTCCATTCTTGGGAATAAAATCTAAGCAATATGCTGTACCTGAGCTGCTTAGCAGATACAATTTGCAAGCAAAAGACCTGCAAGAGAGGTCAGCTGATGAATTGAAGCTTTTTGGCTTTGAAAAAGAACAATACCTTAAAACTCACAGTCTCTTTTGCACTTTGCTCGTCCATAGGAATAACCAGTTCCTTCAGCAGCTCTTCAGACCATCTGTTCCCAGCGCAGGGACCTTGCCATCCTAAGTTTATTAAGAAAACCTAGTTTGTCAAGAATATGCCTGGGAAGCAGCTAAGTAAACAAAACAAAAACATAACACATCGCTGCCTGAAAATATGCTACAGTTAATGCTCACTCAGGAAAATTCTCATAAACATCAAATACTTTGGGACTCTTTTACCTCCACTTGCTGCAACAGCTTTAGCCTCCTGTTACAGAATCACCCTGCTGTTGGAAAATTACCAGCAGTGGTAGCCTGCACTGGAGTTTTATTCCTTTTTCTGGGCCAGTCCTTTCATCTTTCTATTTTTTTTTCCCTCTGAAGGTTATTTATGCAAGTATGACATGCAGTTACAGTAAAGTTCCTTGCAATGAATGGAGTGCAGGGCAGTGGTAAATTTCATTCCAAAATCATTTTGAATTCTAAAGGTTCCATTTAAGGGATAATGATGGGAGCAAAGGGCATTTCTCCAGGATTAATCACTGGCTGGGTGAGATGATAGCCCAAGGCAAAGCCACGGGCCATTAACCCCTGCAGGTCACCTTATCCCTACAGGAAATGCACTGGGTCAAGTTCACTGTTGCTATTATAAACTCTTATTCGAGAAAGGGGTTACACTTCTATGTTTATATATGTCTTCCATTCCCATGTTTGTAATGATAGTGGATAGCTTTTGGCAATGCCTCTGTATTGTACCACTGAGAGATGTGAAAACAAGTTCTATTGTTATATCTGATGCCAAAGACACAAGTGGCTTTTTAATGTTTACAGTGAAACATTTAAGATTCTTGGAAAAGAATGAAAAATGAAATGACAGGAAAATACCACATGAAAAAGACCCAAGGAAATGACATTGGAATGAGGGAACCTCTCTTCAGCTGGTGTAAATCATCACATCTCTAAAGCTAAAGGAGCCACGTGAACTCACACCATCTAAAGAACTCAGACAGAAGTTGAGGTTGAAACACATCGAAGAACACATTTCAGGCTTGGCTCCTATACCATCACATAGGGAACATCACATAAAGGAACAGTTTGACAAAAATACTGCTAAATGGGATTTATGTGCTTGTGAAAACAGCATTTTAAAGTGCTGCCTGAATCCTCTATTATTGGCACGGCTCCCAGTCCCACAAATTTTAAGGAACTAATCGACTGATAGTTTCTATCCACAGCACCAGGCAAAGGCCTTCCAATCAACCCACTGCAAGGGAAAGGCTGTCACTGTAGCTCCATGGGTTGAAGAAGCAGGAGTTTTGCTCACAGTAAAGTTTTTCTTTGCTCACATGGGCATTAGCCCCAGAGGTCAAACTCAGACCCAGAATGAGAACTGTACAAAATCTCCAGGATAGGCACATTTGAGGATCCTCCTGAACAACGGCACAGCAAAGTCAAACCAGGTGTGTCAAACCACAAAGTCACAAACAGGTCCGTGTTTTGTGAGCTTTCTGCCTACCTTCCCAGCCTTTCTTGAAATGCATTGAACAGTTTCAATTTTCACTAAAGAGCAAATAGTCCTCAGCTCTGTGCTAGAGGAGTGCACTGAGAACATGGGCAGTTCTCCTCTCTCACTGCTCGTGGCAGCTCCTCTCTTCCCTTGGGGCTGTAGTACCTATGTCCTTTCCAGAGGTGGAGCTGGGATCACTGGTTTTATGATGCCCCTGCAGTTAGCAGCACTAATCCCTTCTATAAAATCGTTTCCTGACTGAGGACTCACACAGGAACAGCAGCCTTAGACCACTTCTTCACAGACTGGAGGGAGTTCAAACACTCCTAGATCCCATCGGCGGGGCAAATCTGTGGGGGGTGCATTTAACCCCTTAATTTTGAAGCTGTGCTGAAGTTCAGCAAAGAAGTGGAGATCCTCTGAGTAACAGAAAGTGGCCAAGAGTCCATGGCCATGCCCAGCAGTGGAGGTGGTGCCTAAGACAGGGAGCCCTCAGGTCTCCCAGCTACTCCTGCAACATTTCTACATTTATCCAGTTACAACCACACTTACAATGCATAAGCATCCCTGTGGCAGCCAGAGTGTTACACTCTCCCTGAAGTGAACAGAAACCTCACTGCAGGATGGGAGCGTTCCCCAGCAATGCCTTTCCCTCAGAGGTTGTCCTGAGGCCTTTCTCCCTGGGAAAGGAGCACAGAGCAGTAGAGTTGCTTGCTGCAGGCTGCAGGTCCTGCACACAGCGAGGAAGATCCTTCCTGACCACAGCCAGGTGCTCCACTGCTGGAGAGAGGTCAGATTTCTGACGGAGTCCTGTCTCTTGCACTCCCAGTTAGTGAGTGCAGGTGGCTTACAGACCATGAGCTTGTTTAAATCCCACTTGGAGGTGGCTGCCTCTCCTGCTGCACTGCAGTATCCAGACAGGTAACCTGCAGGTCTGATTTCCCTAAAGAGTTTTAAATTAGCACAGGAAAACACCATCATTTCCTAATTTCAGAATACTGCACTTTGCAGCTTTAATGTTCTTTTATGGAGTTTGTAGGTGCAATACAAAAGTACAAACAATTTCAGCATATGGTAATAAACTGCATAGTAAATATAATTACAATAGCTCTCACCAAACTGAAACCTTTTCATTTTACTGTTAATTGTCTAAGAGGATTTCCAAATGCTGAAAACAAAATTTTGGCATCAATATTTAATAAAATACAGCATCAAGACACTAATCATCTGACAGGATCAACTAGCTAGTTTTTAGATCATATTATATATGATCAAGTGTAGAACTGATGATGCTCATTGCTCTGTAATTAATGCCTAAACCAACACCCAAGCAACACGTAGAAGATCTGGGTTAGGAAAACTGCCATTCATTTTCTTTACTCACTATTTTGAGGAAGGACCCATTATGTGAGTGAAAATCAATTGTTCTCATGGCCCTGACCCCTCTGAGGATGGAGACAGGTGTAAGCAGACTTCAAAAGGAAAAGTCCAGCAATGTCTCTAGCAGGGCCAGTCAGGAGGAGCAGTGTAAGGCTGCTGGCTACCTGCAAGCAAGCACGGGGAGTTTTCCATTGCTTGCCCTCCCACAGGGTATGCATAGTCATTTCACAGCACCAATGCCTCCAAAGCAGGCAGAAATGTAAACCAGGCGTAACTGAGGTACCAGACATGATGTCTCCTCCTTCCCTTACCTTCCCACTTGCTTAGGGAGAGCAAGGGAAAATTCTTGCAGAACAGGAATGGAAACAGACCATTGCTGCCAAACCTGGGCTACCTCCAGCACATGATCCAGCCTAGGAGAGGGAGCAGTGGGAGCAGTGGGAGCAGAGGGAGCAGTGGGAGCAGTGGGAGCAGTGGGCAGGGTCCTCAGAGTGCTGCTCACAGGTACCAGCTGACATCAGACCCCAGGGATCTTAAGATGCTGTCACATCCTGTGCCTGTTCAGCTCCCCACCCAGTGATTACTGAGCACTGGTCAGATCTCACCCTTCACATCTGCACGTACAACAAGCTGTGCTGTTGTAATATCTTCCCTGCACTGTTGTGCCCACAGGTCCCTTCTCTGTGTTCCTGTATTTGCCAGCTTTCTGGAGGAGGTTCTCTTTTTTGTTATACAGAAACAGTAGCTCTTGATTTCCAGCCACTAGTGCCTCAGTGCTGCTGCAGCACACAGCAATCATTACAGGAACAGAAAACATTGTGCTTGGAGAATGAAAAAGAGACTGAGAGAAATGCACCATAGTCTTAAATCTAAAATAGTTAATAAGAAAAATTGAGAGAAGCAGAGTATAGTTAGTTGTATATTTGGATGGCCAGTACTTGGAATGCTCACTTCAAGTACTCGTCTCTTGCAGAATTTTATATATGTATATGTGTATATGTATGTATGTATATACACATATATATGTATGTATATGCTGCAGCAGTTTTTCATCTAACTATTGAAATACTGTAATGATCATGTTTCACTTTAAATAGAAACTCCTACTGAAAAAAGATCTGGTAGGTAATTTTCTTTCACATCTGTGATAGGAGATGTATTATGCATTTGAAGTTTGGGCCAGCATTTTCTCTTGGTACTGGTTTTTTTCCCCTCAGAACAGCCAGCAAGGAAGAATGCTTCACTTTACTGCTCTGCAGTTTGAAAAATGAAATGGGTTGGACCATCATGAAAAGCTGAATAGTTTGATCTGTCTGTGCTTTGGCTAGGTTTTGCTACAACATAAGGAATTCAGATCTCCCCACAAAGAGTGCTCTAATGATAAGGTACCACAGCCTAGCCCCAGTGGCAGGGAAGCTCTGCTTTGGCCCTTACTCACGTGTTTAGTCCAAGTTTTAATTCTTTCAGGAATACGATTAGAAACTGTGCAAGTCTGCATCTCTGCCCCATGGCACCACCCAAATGCTGATTTTACCCTGTAAGCTGTACATATATTACATCACACCGTAGGGGTGGGGGCTGGGCAGGATCAACACTTTTTGGCTGCCTCCATTTTATGCTATGTTTGTTTAGCCTGCAAGTCCTGGCCACGTTCAGAGGAACATCCATCAAATAACATCCATCAAATTTGTGTTAATTGATCAATTATTTCAATTTGCAACGAATACAATAAAGGATGTCATCCATATGTTCAAGCAGCAAAGGAAAAATTCTGTGAAAAAGACAAATCAGCAGTTAGAGCATATACAGAAGGAATTTCCTTCCCTCTTTTCTAGGACTTCCAAAGTCTACATTAAAGTAGACTTGACTCATGGACATTGGTACAACCTCACGAATGTCAGTGGAAGTCAGGCCAATTTAAATCAGCCCAGAATCTGGAAATGAGAAATGGCTTTTTTTTATGCCATGAACAATAGTCAAGGCACAAAAACTATAGATAATAATTTACATAAAATGCTAGACTAAAAAAAATCCCTTATATGGAATATTTATTGATTGTTTGTTACATTACTTACTATGTTGCAAGATGATGTCCAACTAAAATAGCCCCAAATACGTTTTATTAATGTTTTCTGTCCTGCTTTTATGATATCTTATCCTCAAATTATTAATGTGCTTGTTTTAATCAATAGGTAATGTAGTAAATCTGACACAAGAGATTACAGCACATGGCAAAGGAATTCTGCTGCTCTTTGATGATGCTTCTAGGTGATCTTTGTCTTTAAATGTTCAAGAAAAAAGCCAACGGTGATAAAGAATTGCATTTACATCCCTGTATTTAGGTTTATATTCCTATTTACAAACAATGGGGACTTGGTATCTTCAAACAGTAACATACATTATAATGTGATCCAAATATTTTATCTTGAGTTACTACATAAAAGTATTATAGATCATCCAACAATATGAGAAAATGTCACCATATTCATTTAAAATAGCTATCTGTGAAATGCGTGTTACCGTATTTTGCTTGGGGCAATATATTTCCATGCTTTATGAAATTATTAATTCTCATTAAATTCTAATGATCCCATCTGAAAAGAGCAGAACTAATTAACTGCTCCATTAAAGTTATTACTTACTCCTGATGAGGCCTGTAAATGTTTCTACTTCGTTAGGCCAGTGAAAGTTTTCTGAACCACAACTCCTTACAAAGAAAATTCCCCATTATTCCATAACAATAAGATTACCAGGTCCTAACAACACCCATGTAGCCTTTAAGATTGAAGTCTTACACCCTGAAACAAATATTTTCCTCCTCTCACAAATAAAAGAAAATGAAGCTCATGCTGGCTGGAAGAATCTGCAGAACCTGCATCACACAGGTGATGTCTACTCAGGGCCAGCACCTATACAGAAAGTAGTGGTTCAAATATCTTTGAGAATTTGGACTGCAGTGGCTCTGTAGCTCTGCTGTCACTTGTAAAACCAAAATGACTTTGCTATCTCTCCAGAAGGCTGTGAAGACTGATGACACCCGTGAGGTTGTCACATGCTGTGTCTGTTGGGGTTTCATCCCTGCCCCATGGACAGATGGCAGAGTCATGAGCAGCAGCAGAGCCTGGAGAGCAGCACTGTCCCCCAGTTTGCACACTGAGCTGGGGTGTTCAGCATAAACTGGGGATTTTAAGAGGATACAGGGTCATCTCCAAAAATGGGATCTGCTTAAAGACCATAACGACTGCAAGAGTCCCAACATGGACTAAGGACAAGTAAAAGAGCTTCACCCATCTCAGCACTGCCAGGGTCAAGATCACAGAAACTCAGGGAGATGTCACCAGTGGAGATGAAGGAAGAAAAGCATTGATCAGAGCTGATAAGAAAAGCTTGCTGACTGAAACAGCAAACAAACTGCAATAGTTACTTTCACAACCACATAGTGTACAAACATCTATATGTGAGGAAGGTTTTAAATACACATGTGTAGAAATCTCCCATGATAAGGCTGTATGCTGAGCTGACCACAGAACTGGAACAGAGCCTATTATTGCTACTACAACTCTGACCCAGAGCTACTCCAGACAAGTATCAAATACTTTAATCCATCAGGTAATTATTAAAATAAAGATATATTAGTTAAGGAATTTGAAAATATATTACTTTGGTGATCTGTTACATTATTTACATACAATGAATAAATTATGTTTTAAATTATTTCCTCAGCTTCATTATTAAGACATTTTTCAAAGTTAGAATTTTGGGGAGGGTTGTTCAGGGTTTTTTTCAGAGTTTACTCTTTTCTAGATAAAGGCTGATTTTTTAAGGGAAATTAAATAGTTCTTAATAATGCTTCTCATATAGTAAGTATAAAATTCTTTTGACATTCAACTCCCATAACTCTCCAAGAAACACTTCAGTTTACAAGGCTTCTGCCACAAAACCAGTTTTTATAATGGCCATTGATCCTTTGGAAAGGATCAGAAGTTAGATTTGCAACCTGAATCACAAATACACATTGTATTTTGACTCATTCTATGCCAATCTCTGCTATTTAGGCACTGAGGTTTACCTGAGAGTTTTGGATGCTTCTCTGCAACAAACAAATACAACCTGAAATACTGGCTGCTCTGGAAATGCTTTTTTCTCTGCGATGTCACCCCTTTCAGTCACAATAATAAAACGATCAATTCTTCTAATTAGCCCCTTATTCCAGCCCCTTGAAAAACATTTTGCCAAACATTTGCAGTTGCAACTTTTGGCAGCACAAGCTTTCTTTAAACCCCTCCACCTTCCCTGCTTTCTCATGGCCTCCATGTGCGCTGGGCATCCTCAGGAAGGGAGCTGATCCACCTTTTGGGACAATCCCAATAAGATGGTGATCAAGTGCCCTTTCTTCAGTGATGGTCCACACCGAGGTCAGTAATGCTGTTTTGGGCCCCAAGGCAACTGTGCAAGGAAGTGTTTCTAAGCAAGGAAATTCCAAGGGATTTGAGTTTTCTCAACAGCAGAAACAGCAGCAATAGGACCTAAAGCACACTCACACTACTGGGCTGGACTCCTCTGTGCAAGCAAGCACCACGCACAGCTCCAGGCTCAGCTGCTTCCTGGGAGAGGCTTCATCATTCCTTGGGGGGACCTGGCTCCATCACTCGCACCAGCGTGGCATTTCCACCACCCACACACTCCCTGGAGAGCTGTGCCACTTGCCGAGAGCTTCCAAAATAGCAGCTTCCCAGCCCATAACGCTAGAAGCTTTTGAAAACATTTGCAACCAATTTTACAGTTAATTAAACCCAGATTTGCTCTATTCAGTCATTTGTTCTATAACTTTAAAATCTTTTTTGGTTTAAAGTTTAGGGTGGTTTTTTTTTTTAAGTCATGTGCAAGCTTTTGCTGTAAATAGGTTAATTGCAGCTCTGATCTTCCTCCAGCATCTGCCAGTAAAGACAAACTGTTTTCAAACATCCAGGCGTAACGTGGATCACAGCATTTCAAGGTGGGACCAGCCCTGTGGTGCTGCCAGCAGAGAGTCCCATGCCAAATCATACAGCTGGTAAATAGTATGGCATCAATTCCTCAAAAATTTCCATAGCAAGAGTTTTAGGAAAAGATCCAAATACTCCATCAGTAAATCTCACCGAGTAGGTAAAGCCTTTGCAGTTGCCATGTATTTCAAGAGGTCTTTCTCTAACACGTGGTTGCAGTCTACAGATCCAAACCTTACACAAACTAGATATGCCACAAATTTCGAAGCTCTCCTCTGCTCAGAACAGAGGTAGGAAAATTGTATGATGCAAAATCACTTTTTCTCAACAAGACAACAAATCATTATTCATGTCTTTCGTTTAAAATCAATATTTTTACCAAGAAAGAGAAGTAAGTTGTTGCAAGAAAGACTGTCTGGCTTGAGTTTAAAGGCAGGCTTCTCTTAACTGGCAAACAGTTTTCTCAGCAACGTGCCTTTCTCTAGCTCCAAAGCAGAATCTCTTATGACTCTTACCTTGGGTATGTAAATGAGGAAATACCAGTTAAAATTAAGCTCCTGCTCACCAGAGACCAATTATTGATTTTCTTCCCGTCTTTATTCAATGAATAGATTTTAAAATATTTTAAAACTTTGGGAAAAAAAAACCCCACCTATTTAAAAACATCTGCAGTGAATTGTAAATATTGACAAAAAACTCCATGTTTTGCCTCCCTTTCTGGTGAATGCTATTTTTTTTTTTTTTGAGAAATGAATGATCTATATTCACTAAACAAGGTCACAGAAACACCCCTGTGTCTTGAAGAGCAACTGGAATCACAGACATCCTTGGCAGCTGTGGGCACCTATACTTAGCCCTAGCCCTGGACAAAGGAATTCATCCTACAAAATCTGAGGTATCCAAGTGCATAATATGCTGGTATGTCCCAGAGACAGGCAACTGCTGCTGTGGGAGCTATAGGCTGTCCTTTGCAGAAAATAATGACTGATTTACTTAAAATGAGAGCTTAAATCCTTCCTATATCAGCCTGGAAGGTGTGAACTGATGTCCAGTAAAATGAAAAACTATCATGTGAACCCAGATTAATTATCTGCTTGGTTTTGAAACAAGTAATTTATTTATTCCTATAAACAAAGACCATTTGTGCATTAGAATTATCTCAATGCCTTAAGCAAACTTTCAGAAAAGCTTTCCTATGTAGCAGTCAGTAAAGTGAACCATTGGAAATTTCATTCCTGACAGTAAAAAACCCCCAAACCCTCTGGTGTCTAGTACTTTCAAGTTGATATTAGATATTATTATAATTCTTTTTTAAAAATCACCGTGCAATTCCTTAAAACAATTATATTGGTGCCACTTACCATCATCTCCTGCTGCTGGTAGGGAGGCACAGATGCCACTGAGAGCCTGACTCGGGGCCAGAGCACCATCTCTGCAATCCTGCCTGCAACAAGCAGGGTGAGATTTCCCAGAGCACATCCAAGCACTGGGGATTGGGGATCACTTGTCAGTCATCACCCACGTTGGAGACGACTCCTACTCTCTGAAAGCACTGCTGCATTTGAGCATTTTTCTTCCTTAAATTGCACATTCTCATTCTCACAACCACTGGATTTTTAAACGGTTGTCTTTATTTTGCAAAGAACACGCTGTGTATTTTAGGCAAACCTGCACCACACTCTAATAGACCAGAATATGAGTCAGATACCATCCCTTCCATCTGTGTAAGTACAAATACTTGGACTCGAGGATCCTTGTGAATTGTCCATCCCAATTCAGAATATTCTGTGAGTGTGAGTGTGAAGTCTAACCACTTACACAGCAGCTTATGTGAAATGTGCAGGATGTACAAAATCCACATCAGTCAAAAATATCACCACAATCTTGATATAAATCAAGGTCCACAACTCAAAATCCAAGACTCCAGTTTAAAAAAATTAGAGTTCTGTATAAGGATTAAGGTCACAAATTGTCCTTCTTCCTCTCATTTGAGGAAGTGTGCAGGGCTAGAAGTAAGAGAGTCATATAGAGGGCTGTTTAACCTTAGTAAACAAAAAATAAAGAAAAGGAAAAAAAAAGAAGAAAGAAACATGCAGATTCTGTATCCAGAATAAATATATTATGCCACTCTCACAAATATTCACTTTTTGAACCCATTCCAAAATTCACTAGAACACATGCCAGCTTTTTTTCTCCAGTTGCTTTCTGCATCAGTGAGACTCCTGACCTCACACATGGCCACTTTCCTCTTTGACATTTTGACATCATCATTTAAAGGCTCTTGTTATCATGGCAGGTTCTTTACAGCTGGAACAAAGAAACAGTATGGTTTTACTTCTTGGGAAGAACATTTACTGAACATCCTGCAAACAGCTTACTCCCAATCCGTGGAAATCAATGGCTTATGTTCTGTGGAACTCAAAGGATTTGTGGCTAGTTACTGTACAAATCAGAAGGAAAAAACATATAGAGCTTGTTGCTGAAATGGTCAGTGATTGCAATTAAAGGTAAACACAGACCAAGAACCACCAAAGAACGGAATATCAGGTAAAAAAAAAAAAAAAAAAAAAAAAAAAAAGAGGTAAAATGTGCCTTTTTTTAAAAAGAGAAAAGTATTAATATTTCCTTCAAGCTGCTGACCAAGATTCCTGTGTACAATGGATTATATATTACTGTAACCTGTATTAAGTACTGCCTAATGAATAAGAATTCTATTATTCTTCAAATGCATCTTTCTCTTCTGTTTTGGATTCTATTTTTAATCAATGAAAAACCTATTAAGTTTTGAAAAATAACAAACAGCTTTATGGGTCATAATGCATGAAGTACTATTTCTTGTTAATTCAGACTATTTTTTCAGTTTCATTGCTTTTGAAATATTAACAATTTCTATCAATCAGAGATGTGCATAATTCAAGTTGTTAAACTAAATTTAAATAATTTATTTTAAAACAAATCTATTTACATTTCTATAAATGTGATTTTCCAGGAAAACCTGAAAAAGGAGATTTTCTCCAAAGGATTCCCTGGAATCACTCTGGCTCATTCAGGTACCTTTTCCTTTTACCTTCTTTGAGTTTAAGGTACTATAGCCTAATTTTAATTTAACCAAACATATGCTTGCTAAAATGAACATTGAGATTTGCCATCAAAACTTCAAAATTAATTTTTTAAAAAGGATTGTAATTTTAAATTTCAAAGTTACACTTAAAAGTACAAGAAATCCAAACTGTAGACAAAGCAAAACTGTATTCATTCATGAATATGTATTGCTAACAAGAATGGGTAACATAATTATATAATTGTATTTTAAGGTTATCTTTTAGCAGCATCCCTGCCCTTAAGATCAAAACCATGTCTGGAAAAATGTATCAGTAATTTATGTTGACATTAGTAGTTAAAACATTTCATGGGATTGTTAATTTTTAATTTTTTTTCATACTGTTTTCAGACTCCCTGATACCCAGAAAAAAAAAAAAAAAAAAAAAAAAAAAAAATCTAGAGAAAATGACTGCTCACTCTATTGCTCTTCAGTATGTTTAACAATCACATTTCTGGGTGCTGTCATGTAGCCAGACACACAGGAGCTATGAAATGCACTTACAATTTATTGCCTATAATTAATTACACTCACAATCCTTTACAAGGAAAAAATTGTACCAATAAAATGGAGACCTTATAAAAAGAATTGCATATTACTTCGAAATGACAGGCTTCTCTAGCAGTTTCACTACTGCTTTTTGGCTAAAATTGTTCTTGTTCAAACAGTGAACTCTCTACCTGGGCCTGTCCCAGCTCTCTCAAGAGCTCTGACTCCAGACTGGCAGCAAAAGCTGCATTCTTCAGCAGCAAAGTTAGCAACCCCCAGGATTCTATTGCAAGTATCAGTATAGCATAGCCTTCTGATTTTTTTTGTTTTTAAAGCTTCACATTTTGGAATTAACAGGTGACCTAAAAAAATCTAGCTTCCTTTTAACAAAACTAATTTTCAAATTCACCAGTGAATAAGTTGAAAAATCTTTTTGTAAAAACTTGGGGATGTAGAAGGCAAATAAAGCCAAAGGGTTTTTCTACAGTTGAGGTTTTCTGGGCTGGCATATTGGGTTTATGTTCTATTCCATATTTTTAATGCTCAAGACTGATGGCATTAATAGTGGGGTTTTATATCAAATGTTAAACACTGCAGAAGAGCAGCCATGCATCAGAGCCAGAAGAACATTTGCAGGCTAGAAGAGCCGAATTCCTCCTGCATCCCTATTAATAACCAGCTACAAAATCCATTGCTTATATAAGTAATTGTGAAACAGGGAGGGGATTAAGCATAGTAAGGGCTTTGTTTTGGTGGACTTGTTCAGTGGAAAGCAAAATCGTAGTTAGTATCAACACACTTACTCAATAAAGTGAACAGGGACAACAGGAATCTCCCAAACCAGGAATTGTTTCCCAAATAATTTTTTTGATGTAGTTATAATTTATTTTAAAATGCGATTCCTAGCTTTCCTACTGCAAACACTGGGCACTCTCAAGCCCCTTGCTGTTGTCCTCTTGAGTCTGTAAACAGGCAGAATTAAACAACAGCATCACTAAGTGCAGACTTACTCCATTCATCTTAATGGACTGTTAATTATGACCACTTAAATGCCCACAGTGTTAACCCTGTCACCGCTGGCTGCATTTCACCCAAAAAGGCAGTTTATAGATGTTGATTTTTACACAAGCAAGTAGACGTAAAACTCTCCATCAATGCACTGTTAGGTGAACTAAACGATTAATAAAGTTATGAATATGGATTATGAAGCCAGTCAAAAAATCTAATAATGATCTCCTGAAGCTTATTCCTTTCAAAGATTAGAGCAAGGTGCTGTTTTTAGAGTCAGCACTGCTGGATAATTGTTTGAGTGTTGAAGAGTTTCAAATAGGAGGGTGTTGAGTTTGCAGTGAATTTTCATGTAGTGAATTTCCAAGGGCTGGTAAGGTGTAGTTAACTGATTGACTTTGCACATCCTAAGTGATGCAGCAATATGTAGTGTCAGGATATAATAAGGCTAGTTGATTTTTCTTTAATTTCAGGAATTTTTATAAATCTACGTAAGATATGAAACTATTTATTTTAAAAAGCCAGGAAAATCTTTTAAAAAGTCATCGATTTTAATATTGTTGCTTATAAAGCTGATGCAATTAACATAATTAGTAGGTATGACAAATGGAATAAACGTTTGGGGCACAAATAAATACGCATTTGGAGGGGCCACAAAAATCACAGTGGTTTTGAGGAATTTAACAGAACAATATTTGGAGTACAGTCATGACAGGAATTGTATTTTTAACATTGTATGTACTGCAAAAATAATAATTAACAAAGCCTTAGGTTTCATTGTCTTGCTGGTTCTCCACTGGCATCCCTGGCTATTTGAGGAAAATCTTAGCACCAAAAGGGACCACATCCATTTCTTCTGTCATATCACAGGTTTTTCAGGCATTTCTTCCATCAAATCCTATGGTCGCTCCATGTTTGCACAAATGCCAGAAACTGGGGGTAAGTGGTAAGCTGGTCAGCATGAGCTGAAAGCTATGAGCTCACAACATTCATAACATGCCAACCCCTTGTAAATATTTTCTCAGCCTGCACTGGCAGTCACAACCACTGCAGCACCACTGGCCGCCCATGCAATGCAGATACTAATTTCTGCAGCATAACCATGATTTCCAGAGTCCGTGAAACAGCCAGTGCGCAACTCCACAACGATTGGAAAACAACAGATCCCCCAAGTAAAGCAACTCTGAAACCAGAAACCATATTCCAAAACCCTGAGAACCCACTAACAATTTGTGCTCAAGCATGCGGTCTGTTTTCCTCATTTAAGCACTTTGGGATATCTATATCTATATAAATGTATATATATATATATATATATATTTTTTTTTTTTTTTTTTTTTTTTTTTTTAATAAGAAGTAGTTGTAAATGAGCAGTCAGGCCCATGTGGTCAGCACATAACGCTGGCAAGAACAGCAGTACAGCAGCACATGGGCCGATGCTTTGGGTGTAGCACCACTCTGGAGACCCCCCTGATAGTTACCATAGAGATAGCAGGAGCCACAAAGAGCTTCGATCACATTACCGGCTGGGAGGGGGTCAATTTGTATGCGCGAGCCCTGCTGGGATTGAAAGAATGCAGAGGAGGACAGGAAAGATAATAGAGAGAAAAATAAGTGAAGGGAGAATACAAGAAATGAGAAAAATGAAAGGAAGAAAGGGAAAGGGGGTGGGGGAGATGGGAAAGCGACCAAAGGGAGTGAGGGTTCTCAGAAGAAAAAAATCCAGCAGGAAGACCAAGGGAAAAGGAAGAGAGAAGGAGAGAAAACACGAGTGAGAAAATTCATCTTGTGCAGACAGTACTCATGTTGTTGCCTGACAGGAACTGCTGCTCCAGAGGAGCTAAGCCAGTGGTGTGGGCAGCTGCAGGAGCAGCAGGAATAGAGGGATGGATAGATGGATGGATGGATGGATGGATGGATGGATGGATGGATGGATGGATGCTTGCAGCACCTGACCCACACCAGATATACTGCTCCAAACACAGAGCAGAGGAAGGAGACTGAATCACAGAGAGGAGAGGAGGGTTTGTTTCTATATGCCCACATGTGAACATCCTGAAGATATTGCCAACTGTACCAACATCACAAAAGTAAACAAGTTTGTTTCTTTCCTCTTTGTACTCCTCAATAAAGGGCACTGAGGGCTCAGGGCAGGACAACTTTAGCCTCTGAAAGCTGTGACTGTCCAGTCTGGTGGGGCTGGAGCTTCAGCAAATGTTCTGGAGTCTCTGTGAGCACCACAGCAGCCTCCACATTCCCAGCTGCCTCCTGCAGACAACACCTAAATCCCTGCTCCAGAAAGGCTGAGAAGAACAGTTTGAATCACTAACTAAATCAGCAGAGTGTCCCAAACAACAAATTTGGGAAATAATCTCCTAGGGATGACAGTGATCACTGCAATAGGTGGACTGCATTGTTACAAAAATCTCTCGTTGTTTCTCTCTAGGTTAGTAATGTCACAGTCAAATCTGCTTGTCTGCCAAGATGAATCTGAGCAAAGTCAAAGGTAAAGAGAGAGATTTAACACATAACCAGTAACAATCAGTTAAAGAAAAATGTCTTATTTGGTGATGTGCTCCTCAGCCTTGTACCTCCCAGAAGAGAGGGGTAACTGAATGCCTTGCTTTGGTGGCCTCATTGATGCCATCGTGCTGCAACAACTCATCTTGCAGTTCTCAGGACACTTCACAGCCTCTCACTGCTTCTCAGCTGGGATTTTAGTTTGCTGCCAGAGGAATGCCCCAAAGGTTGGCAGAGCAGCAGACTGCTGCAACATACTGCAGCCCCATGGCTGAGCAACAAGAGAATTTTTCCTGGGGAGAATGACAATCTGCTGAGTTTTTCTAAAGTACACCGGTTTTTTCTTAGCAGGAGCACCACAGTATTCCTCACCTTGAAGGCCATCCTATTCAGCCCTGTGAGAACAAGACAACACCCTCATCATTTTCTTACAGAGAAACAGATTTAAATATGTTCAGTAAAAATCTAGCATGGATTTCAGAGACAATCCCCAACTCTCAACAGCATCAATTGGCCCAGCTGTATCGTGTGCTCAGTACACAGAGACCAGTCTAGAGCTGAATGTGAAGGTGGGTTGTTCTTCTTTTTAATGAACCAATACTGGGTTTGTATCATTCTACTTTTCAAGCCAGCTGCCAAACTGACCATAAAGTAGATTTCTCCCTTGCATATTAACACCAACATCGAGTTACCCCTAAGATCAACAGTATTGCTTTTGTGTTAAAAGCACACAGATGTCTGAGTAACAGTAAAATTACTGAAGTATGTAAAAGCCTCTGGAAATGTTGGAAAGCAGCTTTTCCATATATAACAGTGTCACCATTTAAGTCAAATACATTGTGATTTTAGCTTAAAAAGCCCTCCAAAGCAACACAAACTAAATTGAAAACACTTTCCATTCAGAGGAATATATTGTTGACACAAAGCTGCAAAGTAAAGCAAGAAAATGGCATGTATAAAACTGCAAAGTGCCTTTGTAGGAAACCTGAATAGTTTTATGTACAAGTTTCCAAACTGTCCTATGCATTAGAGCGACTATATTTCTTAATGCGATTTATAGTACAGAATCATTTTTAAAGGAGATGGTGTCAGTCCAGCCATAGATAAACTCAAAGATTTCTAAGCCTTTTTTCAGCTCTTCCCTTATCACCACCACACATGTAGGGAGGAGATCCTCCAGTAAGCTCTGCAGCTTCCAGCCAAGCCCAGCCCAGCCTCAACAGCCTCAGGCTGCCGAAGTCATTAAGATTTTTATGAACATCTACTAGCCAGATGAGTCTTCATTTCCAAATCCCTTACAAATTTTTCCACCCCAAGAATACTTTCCAAAAGCTGGGTAACAGGCCCCAAACAGTTCTTTCAGTACTAATGTGAACTGGAAACTAAAAAACCCATCCAGCAATGGTAATTTGTACAAGTCTCTTAAATCTTGAAAATGAGGCTATTCATTTTCTAATAATAAATCTTTACTGCAGATAATCTTATCTTTCTTCCACAATAAACTCCTAATTATTACCTTTCCAGCCAGCATATCTGGGATTTTAAAAGGATGTGACAGCAGTAAAAGTAAGTGCTGGATCTTAGGACTGAAAAAAAGGGAACAGTTAGGTTAAGCATGCAGAAGATCCCTGTTTTTCGAGATCTGGACAACACGATAGAACAGAACAAGTTACAAGCTGAGAGTGAACTATTCATATGAGAGAAGTCAAGGACAGCCACAGCCCCACCAGCTGTGGGGAAATTCCACCTTCAGTTTGTCCAGACCTGTGCTGCCCAAAGGAAAACGAAAGATGAAAAGTCCTTCTTTTTTTTTTTTTTCATTTTAAGTTAGACCCGGTCAAACCCAGAATCCATTCCTAAATATTAAGGGAAAATGAATAAAACATTTTTGCAAATATTTGTCTGAACTGAAAACTTTGCACATCATTAATTACAAGTTTTATCTCTCACTTATACTGGAAGTACTTCAAGGCTGGCAACCCTGTGAGGCCCAAGAATACCAAGCACAGTGTGTGTCATGGCACAGACCTTTCCTGCATCACTTTCCCTCTGTTGAGGCTAAGCAAATTATGGATAGCATCTGCAAGGTTAATTTTTGAGTTTCAGAATATTTATGTCACCCTAGAAAAAAAAATCAGATAAAGTATGTCCTCACATTAAACTGAAGACCTTAATTTTGAGTAGTAACCACTAATCACTGCCTATTTTCAATTGAACCATAGAAGAGGAAACATTTAGAGACATGATCTAAAGAACACATCTGTCTTACAAAACCAGAAATGTTTGCAGAGAATCTGTGAAGTGATAAGGAGACCAAAATTATCACTCTAATCCTGCCATTTTACTTCACTGCTTTACAATCATCTTTGGAACAGTACAAGGGATTTAGCAGCACCAACTTTTAAGCAGAATATTTACAAACAACTCTCAGTTTGTTAAACCAATTATTCCTTATCAATATATGCACTACTTCTGCAAGCACTTAACAGTTGCTTGCAGAGCTGGATATGCCAATGACACAAGAAAATAAAATACTATTTTATTTATCCAGAATATCCTGTCCATTTGGAATAAAATATAAACCCACCGGTCTCTTGGTCTCAGTTATTTGGAAATTCCCAGATACTCCTTGCTCTTCTGGGAGGTGTAAATAGAAGTAGTCCCACACCTTTCCCTGTCTGTTTAACTATGAAGGTGCAATTTAGCTCTCAGGTTTTGCCAACAAAATTATGATGATGACAAAGGAATATAATATTTAACAGAAAAAAAAAATCTAAGCCTATCTCACTTAACAATGTTTGAAGTACATAATGGCAAATGAACTTCATTAATCAAAGTCATATTCTTTACAGGAAAAATATTATACTGGCATTTCTCTTCTTGTGAATGCATTTCTTTGAGGCGAAAAATATATTTTGAGTAATCATAAAAATAAATTTAAAAACATTTATATTTTTTTATTTATAATTTAGAAATATATTTATTTCTTCTATTTATTTCTACAAAATTTCTCTGTCCTTCATATCTGTGGGACAAAATACAATGTAATATCTTCTTGGTCCTTCTTCACATCCTGTTTCCTCCCTGGAACCCTGCATACTTTTCACACATAAATCGGATTTCCATGACATTTAAATGCAGTTCCTTAAGCTTTCAGCAAATGTGACACAGCTTTCCTCTCTGGGCCCTGCAGCAGTCGCCAGTATTACTCAATCTGGTTGTAATCTTCCTGTTTCTTAGATAATATTAAAAATTTGAGCTGAGTGTCACTTTCATTTTCAGAACAACACTTGTCCATTAAAAAAGTCAGTGCCTGTTTTTTCCAGGTTATTGTTTCTAGTCAATGAATTTTTTTTCTCACAAGCGCAAATTTTTAATTTTAGCCTTTGATGGATCTTTTAGTCATTTGCATTTTCATAATTTTGCTCACTCTGCTTTTCACAAATGCTATCCTTTGGAGATTCCTGTGTGCTACAATTATAAAAAAAAATAACTAGGAAGCTACTTGGTTTCATAGTGCCTTGATTCGAATAATTCAAGAAATGCTATACCATCTTCAGGATGTGTAGGGAAGAGGTATCAAATAGACTTTTATGTATCAGTCCATGGGGAAGAGTATGGAACTGAGAAATTAAAGCAAAACCATTCAGATACAGAAAGTAAGCTGTACCAAGATGCTGAAATAACCAGGAACTGCGTATGCAGGATCTCAAAATTTCCTCGAAAAATTAAAAAACTTTAATAAGAACAATGCAGTTCTCAACAGGAACATTATCCTTAACAATTAGGATTAGAACTTCTGCCCAAATTGACTTTAAAGAAACCAGTAAGTGAATAAAATCAAGCAGTTCTGTCTCAAAATCCTATTCTTTAATCTTCAGACGATGCTCTCCAGCCATCCCTGCACTATATTTTTTTAGCTGTCTTTGTTTTATTTTTTTTTAAGCGTGTTGTTTCTGCTGTGCTTATCTTTGAAGCAGTAGGTCCAAAGTAAGCAAACAGCAACGAGAACAGAAATAAATAAATAATCCCAGGGAAGGAGCCTTTTTGAGCCTGTGTAGCTGAGCCACTGACTTATTGTCTCTGCTCTCACCACACCCCCCACTTCAGTCGGTTGTTCCTCCGTTAAAAAAAAAAAAAAAAAAAAAAAAAAAAAAAAAAAAA
>VZSR01001283.1:13288841-13320596 GCA_013398615.1 Brachypodius melanocephalos | reverse complement strand
AACTCACAGATCAGCAAAAGATCTGAACATGGATGACTTGGCTGACTGTGGAAGCACTGACCAGTGAGACATCGTACCAGAGTGCAACATGATCTATCACTGCTCTGCAAATGGAAAAGATGCTCTACCTACTCTTGGGAGAAGGCATCTGACTATATCTTTAGTAGAAAGGAAGAGTCCAAGCACTGTTTAAGGCATTCAGAAACCAGAAAGAGCTGTTACTTCAGAATAATTACCCTTCCTATCAGGGTTTTGTTCTATATTTCTGGACAGTTCTGTTCCTTCAAATGCTGTTTCTTGTGAATTGTATCTGGAGGTGTTCAGTTATTCGCAATATCTAGTGTATGTAATTTAAATACTCCTATTGCATTCACTAATTATGAATAATATTGTGGTTTAGATTTTTATAAAAGCATAAATGTATAACAATATATGACATATTAATATATTAAAATATAATACCATATAATGTAAACTAATTTATAATTTAGATTTTTTTATTCTTAAATCTGTGAGCTTAAATGTTCATTGCTATGATGTCTGTGACCTTCTTCAAATGTAGTCTTTGGTTCTTAAATGTCAGAGAAAGTTACTGCAGGACAGAGGGTGAAACTGGTATTGTTTACAAGATTTATAAACAGACCACCTATTCATCTGCTGTTCAGAAATAATAAATGTAGTTTTTCACTTGGAACAATTCTGAAAATCAATTCAACAGGATATAGCAGAAACAACAGAATCTTTCCACTTATATCACAGAATTACTCTGTTTCTACATGGGAAAGGACCATTTTTCCTCAATAAGCACATGCACCTACTTTATTTATTATCCTGTGTCATTTTTGGTCAGCTGTTTGTCAGCTCTCAAGTTACAACTCAGCCCAAACTACAAAAATTCATAGTCACAAAAAAATGGTGTAGCACCTACTCAGTTTCTGCCTAAATGCATTTCTGATTCCTTACTTTGTAACAGAAGTCTGTAGGTTACCATCCAAAGATTTTTTGTGTTTTCCTCAGAAGCATGCAATTCTAATGCTTACAAGAACTGGGACATTAAGATAAATGGACAGATAATGCAATTCAACATTCCTATTAGAGTTATTACAGTCAGAGAATAAGATATCCACGACAAAAGATTTTTCTTTATGGAGCTGCAAACATCAAACCATGGAAAACATTATTCCTAAAGAAGGATTCAAAAGGTTGCAAGAAACAGGTATTTACAGTTTTTTCTTGACCAATTGCAAGACTTCTGTTCTTTTATTCTTCCAATAAAATGCATTTGTATTTTTTTTTCAGTTGTTTGTATACAAATTTTCTGCTTTCCAGATACAAAGCTAGCTTATATTTTATCAACTAAACACTTCTATTTTGGGGTCTGTTAATAAAATCAGAAAAGGATCATAACTGAGAGGACATTCCCCCAAGTCTGATCAACTTACCCTAAAAGCAAACAACAAGACCAAACAATAGTATTTTACTGAGCTATCTAGTTCACTTAGCTCTGGCTTCTCTTCTGATACAAGTCACACAAAAGATGACTAGGTGAGAAAATCCAGAAATCTTGGGTTATTGCCAACTGCAGACTGTTGGGTAAACTAAGTCAACCATACTCCCAACCTCCATGTTTACCAACAGGAAATGGCACAGGCTGCCTGGTTCTGGGTCACAACACATATAGTTGCACTTAAGTTCAGGAGAGACAAAAAGTTGTTTCAGTGTGACTTGCGACAAAATTAGAACAGCTGTTGTTCTTGTCAGTAATTTGAAATACCGTCTGCAATTGTGGGGAAAAAAGCTACCAAACCCCAAACCCCCACAACAACCACAAAAACAAACAAAACAAAAACAAACCCTAAACCAAAAAGAGAGGGTTGCATTCAGAATTGATCTTCAGATCTCAACTGACATACTGTAAGGGGAATTTAATTTTGTCATTCCCTGCAATCTATCTGTTCTGAGTGACTACTGAAAAGAGTGCAATCATTGTGGCAGTCAGATCAATAGTTTACACACACTCACGCACGCAAACATAACCAAAACTAAAGAAAAAAGCAAACAAAACCCCCCATATATGGTCTAAAGTGAAAAGAAGAAAATTTTACTGGCATAAGAAATGGGAAGAGTAATAATGATGCTTCCCACATAGCACTGATTTATCCCAAGCATTTCTTATCATGGTAAGAAAGGGAGAACCTTCCTGTCCTTGGAGGATTTTGAACTGCACATACTAGGAATGCATAAGACTTCTTAAAATAACAGTGAATATTATGAAAATAAGAAGGAGTCTTATGCAACTGAACTTTAATGTTGTCTCTACATAACACACATGAAAGCACAGGAATTTCCAGCCGGTGTTTTCAGAGTCACCAAACCATTTTACCATTTTCTGAAGTCCAGAATTCACATTTATATTCTCAGAATAGTCATCAGTCCAGGAAAGCAGCTGTATCCAGAGTAATATGAAAGCATGTGTTGCCTTCAAGTAAATAAGATGGTATAAAAGTACTTTCCTAAACAGGTTACATTTCAGGCAAAAGAAAAGGGGGGGCAAATTTTAGAGTAGACCCAAACCCATAGTTTGTTAAGAAATGAGAAAAGCACAAATTTCGTGTCCTTGCAATGCTGAGGAAAACACATCTCCTTGATTGTCTCACCAGAAAATACCAAGTTATTTTGCAGGTCATCACGCTAGTCAGGTTTAAATCTGCCTAAGAGCTATAATTCAGCCAGAATGTCTGAAAGAAAGGCAATGAGAAAGCAAAACACAGATAAGTTTTGTGGATCCAGTCCAGATATTTCCAAACAGGAATCCAACACGTTTGGCCAGGCTGCAGGCTTAAGAAACTTGTGCTGACAGGTTGTATTGGCAACATCACTTTTCAAAGAGTAAATAAAAAATCAAATTCTGGTATTAGTGCTCTTTCCAGAATGTGTTTACAGGCTCAAAGTGTTCCTGCATTGACTTCTAGAAGAGTTCTGTGTGACACATAGCACAGAGGGTTCAAAGAACCATGGAAAAGCCAATGTATTTTAGTTTCTCCAGTTACATTTATTTTCAGCTAGCAAAATATCAACAAAGGTTTCTAATCCTGTAACTCTATTGCCAAAAGGAAGGGAGGTTATGATACCCCATTCTGTAATCAAACTTGCATTCCTATGGTTATCATTACCTCCAGCAGAATTCTAACTCTCTCAAACACCTCTGGTGCAAGGAAGTTTCTTCCATTGCTGATCTCTAGCTGGCCCTTGCAATGTGAGCAACATTCTGTAGGACCTCAGGATACCAAACCTGTGGTCCGAACCTGCAGTAGAAAACCCTCCTTCTTGAAGTTATAATGATAATGGTATACAAGAGGATTTTCTTGTTCCTTATAAATACTATGTGAGAGATACTCAGAATATTCTTAGTAATTCACAGCAGGGAGACTCAAAAGGATACATCTCTCTATATACATTATAAAAAAATCCTTTTTCTTTAGATGGTGTCAGACATGGACGAGTTTCACAATAACGGGGCCTCAAAAACTAAAAGCAAAACTAAAACTAGACATTAGTCTCCTCCAATTCAGTGAGAGAGAGAAAAACTGGGGAGGTTTATATTTACATTGGTTGAAATAATGGATGATGTACTTTTAATGTTCTATGATAGTTTATAATCACTTAGCCTGAACAGGAATTCAGGGATGCATGAATATTTCAATAAGAATTTTTAAAAACACTAAATTGATCACCTTTAAGCCCTCAAATTAAATATACCTATCCTAATCCCAAGTCCTGGAAAATATGAGGTAGAGGAAGATTCGAATAGGGAGAGTAAAGAAAAAAGAGACAGATTAGGGAGAAACAAAAGAGGACAACACAGAGTGTGAAGTAAACGAAAGGATAAAAAAATCAAAAAAAATGAAAGTAAGTCTGAATTAGATAATTTTTGAGTGAAGCCATTTTACAGTGGAAAGAAACCATCATATTTTTGGAACTTCAATAGCTTGCAGTGAGACTGAAGGCAAAAGGAGAGCACAGAGGGAACTGACCTGTCTCCTGTTGCTCCTGTCCTAAAGCATGGTATAATCTCCACTAGAGCAAAGGAAGAGAGAAGGCACTTGGAGAGTTACTCACAACCTCCTGTCCCCTCCTCCTCTTCTTGGCCCCCAGTTTCTCAGATCTTTCTATTAAACTTTAATAGTGGGGACCCTCTCACTCAGGGCAGCACTGCAGTCATTCATTAGTGTCCACCTAGGGAGCAAACAACTCTTGAGCTGCACTGTAGGTGTCCAGCTCGCTTTGTGCCTGGAGGGGGATTTGTAATCGAAACAGGGAAGTGCAGGAGCAAAGAGAAAAAATGGGCAGGAATAACCCATGAACTCGCCTTTCATTCAGGTAACACACAAGACACATGTTAATGATTTCAGCTTAAGTGCCAGGCAGAGAACTAACTGTACACTAACCAGGCAGAAACCACCTGCATGTGCCAATGTCCCTCCAACCAGGGAATTCCTGGAGAAGAGACAGCAAGAACTAACTTGCTGAATTTGCAGGGAATTGTTCCGTTGTGTATTTTACTGCTCTGCCTTTGCAAAATTCCTTTTCAGCTCTCATCCAAATGGATCGACAAGCTCAGATTTTTCTCAGGTCTTGTATTTTAGCTCGTCTGCAGAGGGTTCCTTTAACTGGATTAGGAGAACCTATGAATTTTCCAGACAGAATGTGCTGGGATTTCAGCAGCTGTTGTCTGATGGGACTAGAATATCAGCCAGTTATGTGCTATCTTATGCAGGATTCCTTCAGACCTCATGGCCTGAATCATCAAGAAAAATTTTAAATACAAATCAATGAAAAGATAGACAAACAGGAAATGGGGTTTGCTTCCTATAATTTCTGTCAAAATGCCTGTGTGTGCAAAAACAGTCAAGCAGTCTTTATGTAAGCACTGCTCTTCATTTTCCTCTTTCAGGTTTTTGGTGGCTGCTGGCCCCAGCAGGGTGAGGCAGATGTTTGCCCACCTTCCCAGTGCCCTCGGATGAACACATCAGCCTTCTGTACACAAAGGTAAGAAGACAGACAGAGAAATACAAGGGAAGAAAGATCTCTAACAGAGGAGAGAAGACTGCAAATACCTTCGAGGACAATGTTTCCCTTTTCATCCCTAAATATTTGCAATCAATAGAGCTCCAGTATTTCAGAGGCTAATCAATAAGGCAGTGACAGTGAAAGAGATGTGAGGGTCTTCTTGGCGGCTACAAACTGGCAACGATGCTTTGACGGCTCCTACTGAGGATTTATCATTTCTTGGATAATCTCCTGCAGAACACTGTGGGGTCTGCGAGTATAATATACAATATGGCTATAGGAAAGAAACTGGACAGATGATTGCATTTTATCTTAATTCCCTATAGCATCATCTGCCATGGAAATGAAAGGTAAAATAAAAGCTTGATAGATGTCTAAAAGTATGAATACAGTGTATGAAGATTGTTGTTTAGACATTTAATATAGCTAAGGTGGTCCGTAGAAGGTAAGACAGAGCAAGAGTGTTATGAGGAACCACTTTCCTTTTTTTGCTATTGTCCTTGCCATGAGCAACTTCAGAGGGACTTTATTATAACTAATATTAGATTATACTAACCATTATTTCAGAAGCATACACAAGCTAATTCTCTCTCCTTTTCCACATGCATGCAATCACTAAGTGTGAATAAGATGAAAAATTGCCCCTAAATACAGACTCATGTGCTCTACTTAATAAAAAAAAGAACAGAAGAGGTCACATCTCCAAAGTTTAATACATTTTGGTCAAAATGCCCCTGGCTCAAGTGACCAGAACATTTAGTGAGACGTGCCACTCCTGGGAGAAGGGATCTTCCATTCAGACATCTCTACTGCTCTGCAGAACTCTGTCCCTCCCACACAGCATAACCCTCCCAGGAAAAGGAAATACAGGCTGTGCACAGCAGCACATTCTAACAGTGTCAATGTCCTCCTCCTTCCCTTCGAGGCTGTGACGTAAGGCCCTAATAATAAGCCCAAGAATGCACGTTAAATGTCATCATTTCACCTTCCCAGGAACTCTCTAGCCTGAAAGAGGCTTCCTGGGAAGGTGAAATGATGAGATTTAGACCTGAAAGGTCTAAAACGATTCCTTTCCCCTTCTCCTTTCTCCCTTTTCTTTCCTTACATAAAAGCCTGATAGATAGATTTCCACAGCTTTCTTTTGCAATTATTTATTGTCTCCAAGTCATTATTGCAAATATTTAAAATTCTACTTTATGAAAAAAGGTATATTGATAAACATCCACTGCAACATATCCCAGTTGCTACTAGAGACTCCTAATGATGCAGCATTACAATTTGTTACAGTTTTCCAAAAGAACACAATCCAGCATCTTCAGTTTTTCACTCAGCCAAGGTGTAACTGTAGGACCATTATCTTTTTCTGTATTTGCACACTCTCTGCTAATACACTGTACATTGGTTCAGCTTCCACAACTGCCTGCCTATGTGTAAATACAAAATAGAAAGAACATCTGATTGTGTACAGTACATATTTCTAAGTCCTATAAGCCCTTCCTACTCTTGTCATTACCACATTAGCTAGCTTTAGAAAATTCTGCTAACACTTGGAGAACTTTAACAGTTGCTTTCCTCATGTAGTCATGTGATTAGCATTTCCAGATTCTCAGAGGTTTATCCATTTTCCTTTCTTAGAGTTTATTAAAACAACAACAACAACAACAACAACAAAATCACAAAAAAACCCCACAAAAAACCCAAAAACCCAACCAAACAAAACCCCAACTTCCACCACTCAAAAAACTCCCACAAGTGTGCATGAGTCTGTCAGTGCACCTGGAAGTTTTCAGTATTTTTTTTAAAATAAAGATAATCAACAAAATTTTAATGTTAAAATCACTCTCAATTAAATTCTCAAGCAACCTTAAGACAGATTATTTTCTGAAATTCTTTCATTTTTTAACTCAGGATTTTTTAACGGCATGTTAAAATATTATGCCAAAGCCGTCAAGCTAAAACACATCAAAAAGAATGATTATATTAATGATAAAAATTGTATTTATACTCTTTTACAAATCACAGTATCCAGTTCAATGACACACAAGCAGATTTATAACAAAACTAATCTTGCAAGACTACAGAAGCCTTTAAAAGCAGCGTTTCTGCCATCTTCAACAGGCTTTTGCAGCTTGGTAGGTACAGATAATTTGTATTTCATCAGCTAATGGTCATTAAAGAACCCCCCATATTTCTCTTAAATTGCATAAATTAGAAAATTGTTCATTTCCTCTTCCTCCAGCTCTGTTTTCATGTATGATGAATTTAGGCATGTTTTGCTGAAAATGGGCAAGAGATTATGCTACACAGAGATATGCCTGCTAAAAACAATTCAGTGAATTAAAAAAATAACAGTGGACTGCAACTGACCTTTCATATAAACCATATTTCTCGATATTTTTTTACATGTCTTAATGACTGTTAGAGTCTGGCTCAATGAAAGCAACCAAAGAATACAAGATTTAGCATTTGTTTTATATTATTTATAATTTCAGTGTTCTGTTTACAGATGTTTACAATCCTCATCCTGGCAATGTTACTTAGATGAGTAATTCAATCTCTTGATTCTATTACTGAATGGAAGATGAACCCTCAAGTATTCTGAATGGAAGATGCAGGAGTGACTCCTTTATTCTGATATAAACACAAGATAAACAGGCAGACACACCACATAGATCAGCTTAGGTGGGGGATGCCTCCTTGCTGGAGACAACGAGTCTGCAGCCTGTGCAGGGCTCACAGGCAGACGAGCACAGCAGTGCTGGATGCTGACGTGCTCCGAGAGCTCTGCAGCACTTCTGATGGAGACCTATCACAGCCAGCTCTGCACTCCTGTCCCCTCCTCCCCTACACACAAAGTTCACTGTCTCCAGCACTGCTCTGTGCATCAACGCAGTTTTCAGTATCGTGCTTCAAATGTTACTTCTAGCTAATACAACGATCACAGTCTTGGAGGTATTAAATAAGGGATTACCTCTATGAGGAAAAGGGATATCTATAATATCATTTCTGTCCTAAGTCCAGCTTTTAACTAAAATTACTGTGGAAATGTATGTTTTGATCATTTTGATATAGATAGGAAAGTCACAACCATGAAAAATAATTCTGTGCCTAGCATCTAACTTAGTTTTGAAAATTAAATTCCATAAATACATATTAAGATATTACTCATAAGGATTTTAAAATAACAAATCTTAGCAACACATGGCATGAGTGTATGTATAAAATGTGATAGAAGTCATATGCATTTCTAGTTCAGAGCAGATGCAACTGTGGCTACATCTCCCTCACTGATGATTTTTGGTTTCAGTTCAAAGGTTTGCACATGAGTTCCATGCACATGGATTTTCTGACATTTTCAGGACCTGGACTTACAAACACTTGAGCAACTTTCTCCAGAGGTACCGTCCTACTCTGCTCCAAAGTTTCTCATCTGAGCCAAGCTGCTCACACCTTTGCAGAATGAAGCCCCCAGTATTGACACGGATACACGTGCCTAAATGAGATTTGGCTGCCAATTTCACAATGTGGTATTCTGTATCAGACAAAGCAACAAAGGAAAGGTGACTTGTTCCCCTGTGTGAGCTGTAAATACCAACCATCACACCACTTAATAGGTTTATTTTATTAATAGCATATATTTAAAGACTTCAATGCAAGTTTCTTTTGAACGATGAAAGGCTGGCAAATTCTTAAAAGATAATAATCAGCAGTGCAGCAGTTCTTTGATGGTCTGTAATTACCCAACTGTCCACCATTTGAATGACAGCAGCAAACTACCACTCACTGTTAGTTTATTTTTATTTATAACTTGTACTTTAGGTAAGAATCCATTAATTACAAGCAAAACAAATTGCTTACTCAAAACACTTCCCACAGAGGCTATTTTTTTCACATGCATTAATCTAGCTGAGATATACATGACATTTTAAATGGAGGTTAAACTGATGTAAATAAATGCAATTATTTGAAAGCAAACAGGATTCAGTCACATTTATTCCTGTGCGAGATTACTGTACTTACTCCCCTTGTGACCAAGCACTGAACCACAGGAATTCTGGAAGGCTGAGGATTTTATAACTTCCTACTGTCATGAAATTTGAGGATATGTCATTGTACCCTTTCTTTTAATTTTATACGATTGGCCTTAGGTGGCATCTTGTGTAATTGTTTTTCAAATAGAACCACTAAGCTGGAGGGACAGCAAAGGGTTTGGATTCCATGCACTTTTGTGCTTTGCTAATAAAAAAGGTACAGATGAGCCCCCTGCATGGCTGAGCCCTCCACATGGAGCTGTTGGTTCCTGCTGGAACATCCTGAGAGTCACCACCACGGGACTCCCCTGGGTGAGCTGCACCCCGGCCAGCCTGCCTTGCCCACCAGGACCCACCCTCCAGGCCACAGTGGCCATCCTGAGAGCCTGGCCTTCAGCCAGCTCCAGAGCACACCTCAGCCACCCCCATGGATGCCACAGCACCAGGGCTCCTTCCCATTCTTCTCCCTCTGGCATCTCCCATCTCACCTGACCACCACTGAGTAATGCAAAGCAAGTTCCCCTGATCCAAGGCCAGGGTCACTTCAAAGGCAATGACCAACCCAAGAGATATGCCTGATTTGATAGCTGTAATCTTGCCACCTTTTATAAGGGATTCAAATGTCAGAAGTGAATTTGTACAGTTTTGGTGTGCTTTTCTCACGCTCTGAGCTGAGTTAGTTTCACTGCTGTGGAGCAGCCCTCAATGAAGCTCTTTGAGACAAAGAAGTGTGAGAAACCACTGTACACCCACAGCAACTCTGAGGACCCACCCAATTTCTGCGCTGCAGGCACTGGGAAGCCCAGTCCTGATTCTGACAAAGACAACAAAAAGGGGATTTTGCCATCAGTATCAACGGCAGTGAGATCCAGCTGCCCACAGCAGCAAGGTTCCATAAATCAGTTATGTGCTATGATAAAGACTCTGGGGCACAATGATCTTATTGTAGTCAGTAGGGACAAAAAAAACCCCACCCAATTTAAGGAACCAAACCATTTCAGCCTATTTTTGCCTTTTGTCATGGCAGAGGTCTTCTGAAAATTATTTAAAACAATATAGAAATGTGAGTTCCAAAATGTCGGGTTTACATCCTGCCAATTTCAGCTAATGTGCCATGTAAGGGACAATGGATAACCTCATAAAATCTAATCAATAAAATCAAAGCATGTAGCTGAACAATCAGCCTTCCACAAGCTGACCAGCAGTCTTGACGATAACTGTTTCAAACGACACAAGTTAGGAGTAATTGCAAAAAGTTCAATCTTTCTATAATCAGAACAATGTAGAGACATTGTTGGCTTCTGGCACATTTAGGAAGGCTTTTCTTGCTGCTTTTGTGTCACTGGAGAGGCAGAAGCATGACTCTGAGGTGTTCTTGCTCCATTGGAGAGGTTATTCAGAGGGTCGGGGTGCTGGGCTCCCAGAAGCTCTCCCTTACCAGACTGGATCTCACACACATTTTCAGCAGTGTTACTGGGTAAGGAGTAGTCACAGGCATGGTCTGGCCCACATAACCCATTAACCCAACCAGAGATCAGTTCCTGGGAGAAGTCTATCCCATTTTTTAAGAATGACCTTGTAGCCAGCATTGTAAATCTAGCAATAAACTGTTGTGAAACTCTATCCTCTCTCACACTTAAAGAGCTTTGCAGAAAATGGATCTTGAGGGATAGGGAGATGCAGGAATATTTTTCTGCAAATATTTCAAAGAGGAGCTTCTCTACCTGGGACTGAAAACATTTTTGTATTTTTGAATATCTCAGTTACCAGTACATTTTTAGAATACTATTTTTATCATTATTTTGATAAACCATAGCTTTGTATTGTCAATTCCAAAAAGCACAGGCAGGAGTATTTTTGTCAGAGTTCCATATTATCATCAGACATACATATTTATAACTCTCCATTTCCTAGAATGCTCCACATAAATAGATGTTCAGTGCTTGTCATGTAACACGTCTTGCAGATAGTAAGAACAAAAGAAAAACAACAAAGAAACAATACCAAAAATAATTTTTAAAATTCTGAGCTGAAAACATAAAAGAGAAATGCTCAGGCATTCCCTGGTAACAACCACACATTTGAAGCCAGTGAGACTAAGCTGTGTTTTGCTTTCCTCATGCTTATGAATATGATTGATCTTATGTGAATGGGAAGAAGCTTATTTAAATCTGATAATATTCTTTATGTAAGTGTATTTTATACTGATAGACTAACTCAAAACCACTCACCTTTACCTGCATTATAAAGTTCCAGCCTGCAGGAGCTCTAGTGACAGGCTAACCTTAATTTCTTCGCTTCAGTCTCATGAAACTGGCCAGGGTCATGAATGGTTACACACAGCCTGTAGTATGGCACAAGAGACAATATCCACTAATTCCAGTGGCTACTGTTACAATATTCAACCACCACAAGTTTCAGATCAGAAGTTGAAAGTTTGAGACATTTATGAGTGAGAACAGAGGGTCCTAATTTAAAACGTGTGTGACCTTAATAGAGCATTGGGGGGTTCAGAATGTTCTTATGTACTTTGTCTAATACCAAAGTTTTACAATGGTCCCTTGCTTCCAGTCATAAAATCTTATCTGTAAATTTTGTAAAGATGTCTGAGAAAAGCAAATTTACGTTGACTATGTGAACCAGTAACAGGCAAAGTTTTTCTTTATGCAAAAGGAGTATAAAAAGAACATGCATCTAACCCCTAATTCCAGACGTAAGTTGGCGTTTTTCACAGATGTGTACATTTTTCAGAAAGTACTATAAATCAGAATGATTCTGTACTTGTTAATGATAACTCCGTTAATGTAAAATAATCTTATAACAGGACACCAGAATAATCTATCTTAATCAAAGACAGATTTATATCCATACAGTCCAGTTATTCACAGACTGTAACAAACCATATAAAAATGTAGATCTGACATCACTGTAAGTCTTGCATGCACAATTGCCTTCTTCATGTATTGCATAACAATGAAAAACCAACACCTACTCCTGCTTCCATTGAAATCAGGGACACATTCCCATTTACATCTTTGCCATTTGGATGAGAGTTCAAGACTAATGTCCAGCTTTTGAAAGCTCCTTAAGACTGGCTATCACTGGTTGTTCTAACTCTGATTGTTCCACAACTTACTGGAATATATTTTTTTTTCTTCATGATTACTCCAGAGAATTAAAACAAAACTCAAAAAATTATGGACACGCACAATATTTTCCATAATTCTATCCATACATTTTTCCATAATTACAGCTTAGATTACAAGAAACCAACTCAGAAACCTGGCTCATCTAGGCATTTTCTTGAGGAAATTACTTAATAAATGTCAGTATGAAATGGAAATAGAAGATCTGTAGGCTGTGACATATTTAATTTTCTCTGGTGGAAATTGGTATGTTGTGGATGAACAATATTTGGAGCAAATTTTTTCCTTATTTATCCATGTGTACTGTTTCTGAAGCCAAAAGCCAGTGTATCTACAACAATAAAACTATAAAAATTGTGTCATCAAATATGACCAAACCTACAGTCCCTATCCAGCCAAAATATCCATTATTTACATGATAACTTTGCCTAAGGTTCTCAGTCATGTTTCAACAGCCTTTTTGATAAAAGCCTTAATAGATGAACTGAGAATGGATTCATTAAAGAAACAAGTGAACATATTTTTAATAGTATGCAAAAGTTCAATGTAGATATATTAATTACTTGGTTTCTGTATCAATGTCAGTGAAATTTCATAATAGGTAGGTAAAGTCAAGAGCAACCCGAATTCTTTAAATGGATTCTGGTTCAGATAAAAATAGTTGCATTTTATTCAAAGTATTAAAAAAAACCCAAACACAATAAAGTTTTAGTGAGACAGAACAGTGCAATAACTCAAGAAAATTAATGCCATGAGCAGTTTTTCCTCTCTTTTTGACGGCAGTGGTCAACAAAATAAATGAAGAACAACAAAAGAGAATCAATGCAAAGGCCTAGAGAGTAACTCCATTTTTTTTAACTATTAATTTTGCTCTCGGTGTCAAAGGCAATGACAGTAAGCTTTGAATAAATACAGAACTTCTTTGGGATTGCTATTTTTTTGAGATGAAAAATGTACTGGCTTGGAATGTTTATTTGAACCAGCTGTACGGTATTACTATAGAGAGTCAGGAAGTTAATATATTCTTTGGAAGTCCAGTATCATAACATGTTATTCTAGCAGGCACAGTGAATGAACAGAGGACTTGCAATGGGACTTGGCAGCCCAGGCACAGACACTGCAGATGCTCCTATATTCAAGCTACACAGCAGCTCTAAGTTACCAGCACCATGTCTTGCTGCTAATTAGCAGAGTGATTGGTAAAAGAGGCAAAATCAGAATTAACATCCACATTTCCTAGCAGATGTCATGGGACTCATCCTCTCTGAAATTTACAGAATGAAATCTTCTGACTGAGATCTATCATGCAACAGGATCAGGCTCATAACACACTACACCTTTTTTCATTTATCATAGTGTTTTATTCTGGGTATTTGTCTCCTGTGGTTTATGCAACCATGTCCTCATTGCTATAGTCCTGGAAATACAGCAACATGTTGTGATAAGAAGAGCTGGGAAATCAAAGAAATTTCTATTCTGCTAAAATTTTCCATGGCAAGTTGAGTGTCGTAGAGATGGAAGGATATATATTCAGATATTCCAGTTAAGAATAGTCATGAAACCTGTTTATATTCTGAATCTTTCTCATAAAACCATTAAATGTGAAATCCTTCGTAACACTACAATCAATCTCTCTGTAACCATTTAATAGCTGTGTTGAGGCAAATCAAATTATTATCATAATCAGGGATAAAATCCAACACACTTTGCAATCTATCAAGTAGATATCTGACTTGCACAATTAGAGTCTAAAGATTGCAGTGGGTTGACCCTGGCTGGATGCCAGGTGCCCACCCACTCCATCACTCTCCTCCTCAGCTGGACAGGGAGGGAGAACATAACAAAATGTTCATGGATTGAGATAAGGACATGGAGAGACCACTCACCAGTTGCCATCATGGGCAAAATTGACTTGACTTCTGGCAATTAGTTTAATTTATTACCAAGCAAGTCAAAACAGGGGAATGAGAACATAAAACCTTAATAAATCTTTAAATACCCTTTCCCCACCCTTCCCTTCTTCCCAAGTTCAGCTTCACTCCCCATTTTCTCTACCTCCTCCCCCCAGCACAGGGGCACAGAGAATGGAGGCTGTGGCCAGTTCATCATGTTTTCTTTCCTGCTCCTTTCTCCCCAGGAGGAGAACTCCTTACACTCTTCCCCTGCTCCAGCATGGGGTCCGTCCCCTGGGAGGCAGTCCTTCCTCAGTTTCTCCAGTGTGACTCTTCCCCATGCAGTTCTTCCCAAGCATCTAGAGCATGGGTCCCTTCCACAAGACACAGTTCTTCAGGAGCAGGCTGCTTCAGTGTGGATCTGGTGGGCTCTCAAGTCTTGCCAGCAAACCCGCTCCAGTGTGGACTTCTCTCTCACAGGGTCACAGGTGCTGCCAGGAGCCTGCTCCAGGATGGGCATCTGATATGGTCACAGCCTCCTTTGGGCACTCATCTGCCCTGGCATGGGCTTCTCTGTGGGCTGCAGGTGGATCTCTGCTCCACCTTGGACCACCATAGCCTTCACCACAAACTCCAAGGGGATCTCTGCTCCCACACCTGAGGCTCCTTCTCCACCTTCTTTCTTCACTGATCTTGGTGTCCGCATGCAGAGTTGTTTCTCTCACATATTCTCATTCCTCTCTCCAAGTGAAGTTGCACTGGATTCCTTCCCCCTGCTTAAGTGTGTTATCCCAGAGGCTCTTCCACCATCACTGATGGGCTTGGCCCTGGCCAGTGGCGAGTCTGTCTTGGAGCTGGCTGGCATTGGTTCTCTTGGACATGGAGAAAGCTTCTGGCATCTTAAAGAAACCGCCCCCATAGCCCTCTCACTACAAAAACCTGTCCAGGCAAACCCAACACAAAGATCAACTGCTGTGATTCAGAATACTAATTTTATTATATGAAGTGTAAAGCAAATAATTTAGAGCTGAATTTCAAAGCTAGATACTTTTATGGCAAGATGATGTAGGAGTGTAAATTATGACACAGCAACAACTAGAAATATTAGGGTAAGTTAAACTTGCCATAACAGATGTTTTGACTTTGTCTGCATTCTCTTACTCTAGCTAATGTTGTCACAATCTTCTAGTTGCCTAAATATGGATTATTGCTATCAGTCATATCCCATCATCCTTAGGCACCTTTCCCAAACAGAGAAAGGGGAATTTTCTTTGAATGACAGATGCAGAATAGTGACAGATGCAGAATGCACCATTTTTTATCCTCTGTCTTCTATGTCAGATACAATGTGGAACAGTTCTGGAATACCTCTTCATTGTAAATAAGAACAAAAGCCTCTTCCACAAAGTACCACTTTTACCTAACTTTTTTACCTTCATAGAGCAAGAGAGACATTAAAAATTTACTGAAGTTTTAGAATGTGTAAAGAATCTGTCTGAATTTATTTATGCTTAAAAAGTATGCTCCAAGCTACTATATCTTCACTACCTTTAAATAAATTTAAACAATTAAATTTAAACAAAAAGAAACAATTTATTTTCCAAAATATGAACAGAGACATGGAATAGTTTAGTTATTTAAAGTAGTCTAGCCAATAAATGGGACACCTACATAGATGCCAACAGGGCATTATCTCCTAGATTGTGCTAGGAGATGCTTTGGCTGAAAATATTTAATCTAATACAGTCCTGTAAATAACAGAGTAAGAAAACAAGTACTCTGGAATGTGCTTACATTTTAAAACATATATTATCTATCTGATATAAGAATACTTCTTAAGTTAATCAGGTGTTTTACTATATTCACATATTATTTAAAAAGTGGGCTAGATAACAGTCCAGTACAGAATATTTTAAATTCTGCCTCTATTTTTTTTTGAGTCCTACAATATCACCATAATATCTCAGCTTAAATAATTAGATTACTGCCATAAAATGCATGCTTGTCCTCACTTCTATATACAAAACGCTTATGGCATTTTTCTAGTATGATGTGGCACAGTGATCCCAGTGATGTGAGTGGATGGTGGGAAGCACAATGCAGGACTCTACCTCTACCTCCAAGCCTGAGCAGCATGACTTGCCCAGCCTAATCAGCTCCATAACTTCCATGGAGTGAACAACTTTCAGCATTGAGAAGTTCCAAAGCTATCCCCAGCACTCATTCTGGGCTCGTCATTCAACTCCAACATTCCTCCCTTCTCCTCTGACTCTCATTCCTCACAGCCACATTCAAAAAATCTTGGACTTTCTGTCAAATGGTGCTCTCCAGTTTTACTCTGCCTTAAGAGAACTGGGAGAAATCAGACAAATCCTAATATTAACTGGGGGGTTGCACTTAGACTCAGGCCACTGGCTGGGAAATGAAGGTCACAGTGGAACAGGGCAGGGGGAAAAGGTTTCTGACAGCTTTCCCTGACACTGGGAGAACTCCACAGATGAATGCACTCTTTTCAGCCTCATCATACAGCACAAGAGAGAAAATCCTACCATAGAACCTCCCAGGGTTTCCAGCCTCTCAGATGGGCTTTGCCTCAGAGAGGACGCCTTGACAGGAACAGATGTGATAACAAATGACCTTTAGAATTGCACCCTGAGAGCTGTTGACCGTTTCCTGAAAGCTGTTCATCCTCCTGAGTTCCTGGCTTTAGTTTGGAAACCTTGAGATCCTGGCATACAGCTAAAAAGGGTCAACAAGAAATAGAAAAATAGAGTGTAAGATCCAAAGAAAGCTGGGACAAAATCAGAGTACATACATATTTAAAGACTTCCTTTGTTTTCAACGATAAAAATCATAAATCTAAATGCAATGACAAATCTCAGCATCATCTTCTTCCCTAAATCAAAGAAAAAATTCTGAGATGACACAAAAGGCTATCCAATGATAATATAATTTAAAAAAATTATTCAGAGCCATTTAATTTTATTCCAATTCAAATTAAACCAAATGTATCAGATAACGTAATAGTTGTATATTTCTGTGAGAGTACTTAGGTTTGCTATGTGACACACAAAGCTGTCTTTCCCAATGACAGCTTACAGGGTAAGTGGAGCACACAGAGAGTAGTACAGCTCAAGAAGCCCAGAGGAGAGGCTGCACACACAGATGTGTGTCCACAAACATGAGAGAGGAAGATGGGAGATAGTTTATTTGCTCCTCTTTGACTTCCACAAAAAAGTGAAAAATTTCTCAGCACTGATTTCTTGTAAAGCTCCTCGAAATCAAGACTATGGCCAGACCCCATGACTGACATGGAGCAAAAGTCACATTTCACTCATATGCTCACTTAGGTTTCTGTTGGGGATTTCAGGCTGTCTCCACTGAGTCTTGGGGCAGGGGAAAGGCTGAAAGAATAACAATATACTGGCATTCCATTTTCGAGGCAAGTTCAGGAAAAACCTGGCCCTGCTAATACAATGATATGCTACATCTCATTCATTGCCTGTGAGAGGCAGAGAAGAGAAAGAGGGGAGGGGTAAGCAAGAGACGGAATGAGACAGGAAGCAGAAGCAGAAACAAAGATGCAGCATTGGGAGACAAAATGAAAGGAGGGATGACATGGGGGAGTGTGCACAAGATGCCTCTTCTTATATTTGTTAAAACTAAACATGCACATGAACTATAAAGCTGAAATGAAAAGCACAGGCAAGCTTATTTGGTTTAATCCTTTCATGCAGTGAAATGATTTTCTCTATGATTTTTTTCCCTGTCAGTTCCTGTCATTTCCTTGCAATGCCGTCTCCTTTCTCACTTGTCTTTTCTCCTTTTCCTTTTCAATCCCATCTTGCTTTGTTCTTTTTTCTTCGCTTCTGTCTGCTTCTTTCTTCCCCTTCCTTTCTTCTCTTGCTCTCCCTTGTCCTTTTTGTCTTGCTCTTCCTCTCCCATGTGTTTTCTGAGCCCATGAAGAACACGAGCACAAATAGTCGAAAAGCTTTCTTTTTCCTGATGCTCCTTTTCTATCCCCATGTGGTTTTGACTGTTGTAGCTCTGTTAGGTTTTAAATGCACATGGGGAACCCACTTGTAGTCCCATGTGTTTTAGAACTATCTACAGTAGCACACTGCAGGAAAAACATGTGGGAAGGGAATGTGTCAGAAAAGTTTCTTGTACTCCTTCCAACACGTGGGCCACATTTAACAAGGTCAAGGGACAAGTGTGGCTCACAGGCATTAGTTTGACCGGTATGATAAAAAAGGATCACGCATTCTGCTTTCTTTTACCTGCACACACTCTGCAGTTAATCACTTACCCAAATACAGCTTGTGGAGTCTCAATTGATCTACTTTTATTTTTAGGCTAGATGATCAGCTTAACATATTTTAGGAAGAGATTATTATATCTTTTTTTCCTGATTTGATGGTTCCAAGATAATGAAGTATAAAAATGTAACAGAAGGAAATCTTTTTTCTTTCCTTTGTCTCCTCTCCTGCATGAGAGCACCATGCATGCTGTGATTGAGCAGACAAGAATCTGCCTGTTAAGCTGGCTGGCTGTACCTAAGGCAGATAATCTCTGCTGACGGTTCCTTCTAAACTTTCCTGATACAACACCAAATTCACAAAAAATGTCTGTGAACTGTTGGTTCATGTTATGAACATTTTGACACCTTTCAGCTGGCTTTCACAGATTTTCAAAGCACCTGTTCCAATACAACCTGTCTTTTTGGCAGCAACCAGTACCAGTAAACCTCTGATTTTCTTTCCTCTGTTGCTTAACCATTTCTAACAATGTACATGTCAAAAATATAATCAAGTGAAAGAAGGCAAATGCTGTCCAGCTCTCCTAGATACTGGACCACACTTCCTGCAGGAAAAAAAAAACCTGTTTGCATTGTTACAGACCAACTAAGCTGCTCTTCCCTGTCACTCATTTCTTAGAGGAAAGGTCCAGCTCACTTGCAAGTGGGCTGCTTGCCATGCGAGCAGATGGGCACGGGGTTTGACAGCCAAGAAATGATGGATCAAATTTTAAAATTTGTTGCTCAGTCTCCACTCTAGTAGTTCCTAATTGGCCTCAACGGAACTTTATTGCTGTAAAAATGGCATAATGGCAACAACATTTGACTGGACAAACACACATCCCATGTAGGTGCTGCAAGCAGGCTTCCTGGCTGACAGTCAGAACGACGCCGTCAGTGAGTATCTGCTGCAGGCTGACGTAGCTCTCGAAGGTTAGCGTGTTCCTGGGTGAGCTACAGTGGAGTTGAAGGGACCTTCTAATGCTTATTTTGAAAGGTGGTCTGAGATACTGTCTTTTGTCTGCAAAGATCCTTTTAATAAACATAACTATACAAAGAAAGGGTTTACTTATGTTTTATAATAAGCATAAGGCAGGAGGTTTTTTCAGCCATGTGCTATTTATAATACGTTATCAAAAATTGTTATCACCTGTATAACAAATGTGGTTCAGTATTTTATATAGAAAATTGACCAAAATTAAATTATATTTGACTGCTACTAAGAAATGAAGGAAACAAATTTGCCTTTAGAAAAACATTGTTTCACAGATTTCTAAGAGCTGCTATGGCTATATACATTCACCTCAAATTCCTGTATACTCAATGAAAACACAGGATGTGAAAACAACACAGATTTACCATTGATTTCATTGATGGACTTATATAGTTCTGGTTTGTATCATCAGCAATTTGAATTATTACTGATTAAGTGTTATTTAACCTACGAAATAGAGGCTTTTAAAATTTCTTCATATTGGTTGTACATAGCTGTGTAATTTTAACTCTGTCTTTCTGTAGTCATTTAAACATGTATCAGCACTGTATTAACTAATACCAGCAGCTGCAAGACAGGATCTTAAAATTTTGTTTATGCTGTAATTGGAATTTCTCACCTTGTGCCACTTTCTTTTCTACATTTTGACAGGTTACTGATGCATTTGCAAAAATAGTTGAATTCTATGACTGCATGAATAACAAGTGATTATTATGATAATTAGCATTATCTTTAGAAATTACATTGTATTTTTAATAAAATTGCAGATACAGAAAAGATGATAAAAATCTTTATAAGCAACTACACAATACATTTCATTAATTTTTTCAAGGAAAAGAAAGCAATTTCCCAGGGTCTCTTCCAATTTTCCTCCACCACCTTAGGCCCAGTGCTATTTGGTACAGGCAGATTAGGGCAGCTGATGATTCCTATTGATTTAAATGTCGTGCTAGGAAGCCTAAATCCCCAAGAGCAATAGAATCTCCCCTATCACTATCCTACTGCTTATTGACCTAATTCACTAACCAACCATCAGGGTTTTCTCTCACAACAAATAAATCTTGCATGAAACAGAGAGTACATGGACACTCGTAGTTTTCAGTGGTGTTGCCAGTATAATAAATTTAGAGTCACCAAAGCATTCCTCTTTGTTTTCTCAGAGCGATCATAATGCCATTTGCTATTTAAAATGAGCAGAAACCACAGCTGTATTTTTAATAACAAAACTATTTCCACAGCCTGAAGTAAACCTGATGTCATATAAACGATGCAGACAATTCAGCATGTGTAAAATTCCATGTACTTCAATGCTTCAATTTGCCTTTAAGTTATTGCTGGAGCATCTGCTGAACAGGTTTAATGGTTGCAGCATCATATCCACTAATTGAGATACTTCCTAGTCCCAGTGTTTACTGCTCAAAATTCTGATAACTAGTAAATTTTCATTAATTGAGCCAAACAAATGAAGAATGAAGCAGGGTTTGTTTGTTATGTTACTCTGGATCTTGCAGGGTCGTCATTTCAACTAGAATTTTTAACTTGGAACTCTGCTGATGCCTCTATATCTGAATTCACTCTCGGTGATTTTACTGAGTTGAATAATAGTTTTGTTTATATGTAAAAGCCAGTATTCTAGACTTAGTGGTTCTGTAAAATGTGGTTGTTACAAGATATGAAATACGTGCAGCAGAAGAACATGAAAAATACTCTACAGATATTAAAAAAAATTAAAAGGAAAAAAAACCCCAAACCACATCATACTACTTTGATAGGCAGATCTGTTTCAGAGGAGAGGCCTCATTCTGCTCCCAGTAAAGTTAATTAGAAGAACAGCAAGATCCTAAATTACTGGTCCTCTCATCAATATCAAGTTAAGCTTTTATCAATGTAATTTGAAGCAGCATTAAAAGCAATAAGTGCTAATTTATAATTGTTGATATTATCAAAGCAAGATCCTTTGCAACCATACATAACTGTGCCAGATTTTTATCACACTATAAAGGTTAACATAAGTGTTACAAGAAACATCAATGAGCTATGTACACTACGTTTGCTTTTGGTTAGATAAGTATGCTTTGTAGTAGTTGATATTCCCTCTAGATAATGGATATGGGCCAGATTCTCTGCTGACACAATGCAATATAAGTAATTGGAAGGCAGATATGCTGATTCACACTAGCTGCAGATCTAGCCCTAATATATTTAGATGCAATAAACCATCTTAAGTCAGTTTCCTAACTATTACTCAGCCATTCCTCACTGTTGCCAAAAGGAAACTGTGAATGCCAAGGTCTGCAGGACTTTATTTATCAAAGCTTCTTTTAAGGCTTCTATAATTTTGGTGTGCAAGCCTTGCTTTATGACCAGAATCAAGCATTTTCATGAAATAGCAGGTCTAATTCTAGCAAAAAAATGTTTGTTCGTGCTGCAATATTACAACATCTGTTTCAACAAGTTTTTTTTAATAAAAAACTATTTATTACATTAGCAGAATTAGATGTTTTTGCTGCTTGATACTGTGGAACTGTATAAAGAGAATTTAAAATGTTATGTGACATACCTCTAAATATTGGATTAATGATAACTCACTGTCTCTATTCCTGCTTTTATCTAATTTGATAGGAAACTAAGTGAAGAGCTAAGAAAATCACATTTCTGTCTGTTATATAAATATAAAATTATTTTACGTAGCAAAATCAGGTGCAATGCTAAATAACATTTTAGTGTCGTGACATAAAACATCTGGAGAAAAATAGTACCTAAGCCACACAGCTGAATTTTCCTTGGAGGTTTATCTATTTTTACTTACATTTCCTGGATGTCAGCTTATAATAATTACTCTTCTACACACATCTCTAGCACTAATGTGACAGACTGTGAATGCTTCTTGACAATAGAACATAATATCCTCCTTACAGGTTTCCGCCAGCAAGGCTACAATCTTACCATCACGTGTATAAACACGTAAAAAGCTTTACTTTAAACATTAACAAATTTCAAATGCATTTGGTTTACTGTTAAAAATCACACACAGATTAGACTTTTCTCAATAAATCTACAAAACAAAGCTAGATGTAAAGGACTTTGGGTACGACGTGTGACATCTGTATCTGAGAGCTGCCTCAGCTCTGAAGCATCTGTAAATTATGTCAGATCATTTGAAAAGTAGCAAAAATTTCCATTTAAGACCTGCTTCCAATAAGTGTTGCTTACAGAGGCAGAATACCAATACAATAACTAAAAAGCAGTTCCTGGTATTTTTGTGAATATGACAAACTGTTCATCTGTGCCACAGGACTAGCCATGGAATTACAACAGTAATTCCAGTAAAGCAGCAGGAATGTTTGTATTTCTCCATCTGACATTAAAAGCAGCATGCTTTATGTAGGCCTCATTTGTAAACCTCCATGAATTTAATCAAAGGCATCACAGTTTTATCCGAAGAAAGAGCAAACACATTATGAACCACACAGCTTTATTTCTCTGTCAAAGAAAAAGAAGGAAAGAGAACGACTGAAAAATCAGTAAATACAGGACTTTCTTTTAATTAGAAAGACTTCAAAATAACTCAAAACACATAAACCAGCAAATCTGCTATCCTGGAGGTTGTGCTGTCTAGTACATCACAGTGACTCTGACTTGATGCCTTAAAGCTCACATTCACAGATCTTTACATTCTCTTACTACTCAGGTTTTTTGCATGATCTTAGACATAAAGTATGCAAATTATCCCTGGTTTTTTTTTTTTTTTTTTTTAATTTGGCAAGAAATTGTAAAATATAAATTCAAATAATTTTTTAGAGTTTTGATTTGTGTTTTCATAAAAGAAGGGGGTAATGGAACTTTTATAAAAATGTAAGATTTTCCTGATCTGTTAGAAATCAGATTAACCATAATGTTTTAAGCAGTGGTACTTCTCTGGTTGCCTCTATTCCTTAGTATTTAAATAAGGACTGAAATATCAATAGCTTAAAAGTAAAATTAAAATGTGAAAGCTCTAGATTTTTTTTCCTTGTTTTGTTTTTTTTTTTTACAGCCTAGGAATATCTGCCTTTTTTCATATATGAAGGGAAAATCAGAAGACTTTATGTTTTGCTGAACAGAAGACAAAAGCAAGTTGAATAAAGCTAATCAAAAGGTAAATAGATAAGACCTACTTATTTTTTAATAAATCAATATAATTTAAGTTCAAAAATACTACCTAGTAGAAAAAATGGTTTTCAGGTTAAATAGACCAAAAAATATTAAATAACTGCTAAAAAATGTATTCAACTACTATAGGTTTTACCTCACTGAAATAAATCAAATGCTTTCACATATTTAAATAAAAAGCTAAGTTCCTTAACTGTTAATCAAAACTATTTATAAGTAAACAAAGCATGTTTTAGTGAATAGTTCTTGTGTCTAGACAAACAATACATTTATTGAAATTAATACATACCAGACATTTCTGAAAGCAAATATGTTCTTTTTAATATGTGACAAGTGCTGCATTTTCAGCAGATGTGAGGACTGCCTACAATAATCGTACCAATTAAATAATTCACATAATTGCCTGATTCAAGGCACTACTTTATTTAAGATACTGCACTTTTGTGCCTGTGATTATGAGAGAAAATTTCCTGGGCTTTCTGTCATATGCAGACTCCTTTATTTCTATGATCATGTCAGTTACTGGTATATGGATATCATGCTGTCTCTAACGATATTAATCCAGCAAAAAATAGATTTGGTAGAAAATACTGACTTATTTTTACTGCTTTGATCTGCTTAAAATACTTTATCCAGAAAAATATGTTTTATAATAAAGAAGGCTTCATACTGACTTAAAAGTGCAAGGGGCATTCCATTAATGTGTAGAAGAAACTCTTGGAATTCAGTAATAATTTGGCAGAAAAATGGTGTTAGAATATCATCTTATGTTACTGCCTCTTAACTCTATGAAGAGCAATACACAGATGAAAAAATGTTAATCTGAGACTCTTCAGAAATACTTACACCAATGTTCAAATTTTATGAATTAGTCCTCTGGAGATACTAATGATTTCCCTTCATTTTGAATGGTTGAATTATTTTGTTTTCAGTAACAAAGCTCAAGCTGTAAAAATTACTATCCAGCACGGCATGAGGTAGTCTGTTTCCTTGATTAATTATTATGCAAGTATTTATGCATTTCCTTCATAATTTTTTATTCAATATACAGGTCAGAATTCTCTAGGAATTGCTCAAAACAATTAGTAATGCTCTAAACAAGTAGTAAAATCTCATAGCAATCTCCATCTGAATCCATCTCACTATCTTCTTGAAGGGAAAAAGAAAGAGCAAAAGTCAAGCTGAGAGACTGGGTAGAGGACTTGATAATATAAACTTTGTGATGAAATTGTGATGAGAATTACATGTACTGCATAATCTTGCAATGAATCTTTAACAGCTCTTTTGCCTTTAAAGCTAGATGTTAATTTATAGATTTCAATATGCTATAAATGATAAGGAGATGTTGATGAAGAAATTTCTGTAATGTGCAATCATACCCTATGTATACATTTAAATATATTTTAAGTGACAACCCTTTCTTATAGCTGTGGTCTCTTTACCTTTGTAATTCTACAGCTCAGAACTTTGTCCTCTCCTCCATGTTATGGTTTTTCTTTTCCTCCATTTTATGCTGGCTTTTCTTAGGTATCATGTAGATATTTGACAACTGTACCAAATAAAGAGAGAAAGCACTATTTTGTCAGCCCACCTGCCTGTCACCATCCCTTTCTTGTTTCTGGAAAAAAAAAAAAAAAAAAAAGAAAAGAAAAAAAAAAAAAAAAAAAAGACTAGGGCTTCTGTCTGCCGGACTCTGAAGCTCGGAGTTTGTCAGTTCAGTGGTATTAACTTTTATGTTTCAGGCCAGAGGTAGTATTTCAGATCATATTCCAAAACATCCCATGTTTGTTCTTCACAGTATCATGAGGCCTAATGCTGTGCATGAGAGCTAGAACTGACAGCCTGATCTTGCAGCCAGGATGATTTTCCTCTTTACCTTAATTTGGGCACAATTAAAACCTAGCTATACAAATCTGTGTTTTTATAACACAGTGGCCAGACAACCCACAGGAGGCAGGAAACTGCAGGCACAATCTTTTGATAGCCTGCATCCATACTGAAGGAGATGCATGCAGTGGCTGGGTTTGCAGAAAATATTTATTAATTAAGGTCACAAACCTATTAAAATCACAAAAAATGAAAAAGGAAAGAAGTTGAGGGATTATCTCAAATGTAGCATGATTCAAATAAACATAAAAGGTGTTGTGGTGAGATGTGATAAAGTCTAATCTCACCACCTGTACTAGGACAAAGCTGGAACTGTCCTCCAAAGCTGGACCAAGCTTTTAGATGGAGGATTGTAACTAGTGAGAGGGATGGATACAAAACTCCAAACAACTTTTTGATTATATCAGCTACCAGTCAATTACCATGAAAATTCAAAAGAATTTTTTTTGTTCTTTTTGACCTTGTATAGACATTATTTTAAAACAATGAATCAGGCAAAGGCCTTTAGCTTTTACCCATATTTTTTAGGCTGAGTAGCTTTCAGCATTGCATTTCCCTTTAAGAAATGTTCAGCAGAAATGTTTGTTCAATAAAGAATGCCAAGTAACACAGTAACATTCTTGCCCATTCAGAATAGACACACACAAAGAAAAAAAAAGATATCTAAAATATTTCCTGTACATGAACTCCAAAGGTTGCATACATCATGATTCATGTAAAACACGAAGGCCTTTACCTTTTTTTATTACATCAGTCCTAATTTGGTCCTTAACAGAGATATAACCACACAATATTTCATTGTTAACTTTTAAGTTACTGAAATAAACTTTAGCATTTTTGAGGATTATGGCAATGTTTCAATACTTAAAGAATAAAATGCTAACATAAGAGGTTAATATCTCGTGAAGAATTTATTAGATTTTCATGGAAATATTTTCAGAGATCGGTTGTACACCTTTCCTAATCACCACAAAAGGCTGTTTTGTCTATCTGTCCTATTTTTGTATGTCAAAATGTACAAAGCTTTTTGACAAAATGCAACAGCAACCCTGGTTAGGAAATTACTTTAGGAAAAAATAAATTAGTTTAGTAGTAAGTTCACATTTCAGCTGGCCATAACAATAGGTAAAAAACTCGGTTTGATACACAAATCTATAACCATGGGGAGAGGGGGGGCATGTCTGATTATACACATAGGGGTTTCAGAACCAAAATAACATTCTTTACTGGAAGAGTGGTTAAGCATTGGAACAGGCTTCCCAGGGAGGTGATGGAGTCACCATCCCTCGAAATGTCAAAAAACCTGAGTAGATCGTGGCACTTTTTGGTACGGTTGAGTGGGCACGGTGGTATCCAGTCGAGGGTTGGAGCTGATGATTTTGAACGTCTTTTCCGACCTCAGTGGTTCTATGATTCCCTGTAACGAAGGGATAAGGCTCTGTTCCTGAGGATTTGAGATTGTCGGCAACACATTTTTGGGCTGTAAAGCTTCACACCAACACATGCGCGTTAGACATCTATTGAGATACAAACGCTTTAGGGCTTCCATGAGATACGAGCATTTTTCGGATTCATTAGCAGCTAATTACACCCCAAAACACGCCTTTGCGGCGCATCTCCCACGAAAACAGCATCGTCTCCCTCTCCAAGCCCCAAGGAGCGAGGGGCGACACCCCGCACACGGGTGGAGAGGACGGCGGCGGAGCTGGGTGGGGCAGGGGCGCAGGGGGAGGCGCGGCCCTCACGGCGCTCCGCGGCCGCGCACCGGCGCCTCCCGCCCTGCCCCGCCCGCCCCCTCCCGCCCCGCGGCGGCGGCCCCGCCTCGCGCCCGCGATCAGCTGCGCGCGCGTCACGTGGGCGCGTGTCGAAGGTCACGGCGCCCACAATGGAGCTGTCGCCGTACGCGCAGAGCGGCTGGCGGCTGCTGGGCGACCCCCGCCGCTTCGCCCGCCGCCCGTTCGCCGCCCTCCTCCGCGCCGCCTTCCGCAGCCTCCTGGATCACCCGCAGGCCGGGTTGGGTAAGGCGTGCCGGGGTGGTGCGGGCCGCGCCGCTCCGCGGAGCGCGCAGGCGGATGCGGGGCTCCGTCCGCCCCCGGGGATGCGCTCGGGCGTCCGCGCTGGAGCGGACGGTGCCCACGCACACGCGCGGGGCGGCTCCTGCCCGCGGACGGCTCCAGGGTGCCGCTGCGCGGGGTGTCATCGCTAACGCGCGCCGGCTTCTTTAGAGCTCCGACCTGTCCGAAAGAGAGGGGTCCCCCCGCGCGTTCGTGTCCGCGGACTGGGCTAAGCAGGCGGTGTTCCCGCTCCCCTGCGACTCTGCGGGGGCTTCACGCGTGGACACGTCTTACAGCAGCCCCGGCACGAGGGTGCGCGGCCATGCAATTAATTTTGCGGTGTTAATGACTCCGCCGCCGCCTCTGCGGAGGGAGGGAGCCGTCGGTGCCGGGCCGGGGCGGCGGGCGGTCCCGATGCCCCTCTCGGCCGGTGGCCCCAATCCCGCCCCCCGCCATAAAGAGGCTGCTGAGGATCGCGGACGGGGCTCGCAGAGGAAACTGAGGTTTTCCTTTTTTATTTCTTTCTCCTTTTTTTTTTTTTTTTTTTTTTTTTTTTTTTTTTTTTTTTTTTTTTTTTTTTTTTTTTTTTTTTTTTTGTAATTTATAATAGGAAAGAGATGTAGAGGCGGCGGGGCGCTCAGCGCCGCACAGCCCCGCCTGGTACGGCCAGCCCCAACCAGTGCTTCAGCCCCTCACCTTCTCTTCCACCTCCTCACACCTTGCCTGCTTGCTCTGTCCTTTCGCTCTGAAACACCAAATGTGTTTCATTTTGAAATTTTTGTGGGAAAGGTAGTGTTCAAAGGGCAAGCAGCAGCCTTTGGTATCGTGTGCTGGGGTTTGGCAAATAAGTGTGTCATCAGTAATTCATTTATTTTAGATGATCCAGACCTGAAAGATATTGACCCTACAGTATTAAAACATTGCCATGCTGCGGCTGCAACATGTATTCTGGAGGCAGGGAAACAGAAAGCTGACATATCTGCTATAAGGTACTCATACGTGGAAGCTGCACCATATTTCTAGGGGTTGATACTTATAAGTACACTGCTGAGTTAATGTCAACAGAAAACTAATAAATTCTTTTTCCCCATAGCACATGCCTAGAAGACTGCAAACTGGATAAAGAGAGAATAGAACAATTTTGCACCGAATATCAGGTTTTTAAACCAATTTTAACATACTATTTTTTCTCCTATCATAGAAATTTATTGAACCTAGCAAATATTTTGTTTTTCTCTTGCTCTAGAAAAACAAGGATGCATTGGAAATCCTATTGGGAAGGTAGGTCAATCACTCAGCAGAGACATGGTTTCACTTACAGTTAGTTTGAAATTGTCCTGGGAAACACTTCTGCATACTTCAGATGATTAAAGTAAGTCATATTGTTCCAATAAAAAATAAAGTGCATTTTTAACAAACTCTAGAAAACAGCTGTTGAAGCTTTTCTTCATTTGGAATTCTACTCTAAAATAACCTTTTAAGGGCTTCCCAAGAAGCATTACCAGGATCATGAAAATGTTCTTTATGGACAGCTTGAGAAAATGACCTTTTCTTTTAGTATAGGGAACTTGTAACTGTTGTGTCTTTCAGCATAGGCAGATCTCCTCTCCATATAACTGATGTTTCTTGGCGCTTGGAATATCAGATCAAGGTAATTTTAACAGATCAAGATACTTCTTTAGTCTGTTTTAATGCTGAGACCTGGCTTTTAAAATATGTTCTTTGTTTTTAATTCAGAACAATCAACTTCATAAAACTTATCAGCCTTCCTATTTGGTGACTTTAAATGTAGAGGTACTGTACTCCCAGCACCCTCAAAGAAAAAAATGCAATTTCATTATATTTTTAAAATAGACATTGCTGTTTCTTTGCTTTTTTCATCTTCAGAACAGTGATTCACGACCACACCCAGATGTTAGTTTTAGTTGTACAATGGAGCAATTACAGGTACTTGTTTCCTTCATCATTCTGTGGTTAGCCCGAGTTGTGGATGTACATGTTTTTAACAATTTGCCAATCAAAATGAACACATCTACCCTATTATTAAAAAAAAAAAAAAATCCAGTACAGGGAGGGTAAGAGGAATTTCTGTAAAAGTTATCCAAGTGTATTTTTACTGTCTTTTCAGATAAAGTTGCAAAGTAACTGAATTTAGTTGCGTGGGGAGTGTTTTACATACGTGCATAAATATTTTGTCTGTTTTCATAACTGTAATCCATATGTAGATGTGGGAGGAAACTCATCATTTTCTGAAACTCTTGATTTCCCCTGCTTTAGAGAAGTGATTAAAGAAGCTGGTTCAGTGATTTAAATGTGTCATGATTAAAAATAGAGAAGGAACTGAAGGCTCTTCAGTGGTGTTAATGACATGTAAGAAATGTCCTGAAACAAACGTTGATCTTTGTTTAGCGATTTAAATGTGTAACTGAACAATAGAGGTATTGTAATGCTTGGAAGTGACCAAACTGTGGAGGATTGGGAAGAGGGCTTGGTGGGAGAGGAAAAGCAAGATATTAAAACTTAATGTTTACACCTCCTCTTTTTAAATGTGTCTGAAAAGTTGTCCTTTTGTCAGTAATGAGTGTTTCTAGCTGGTTTGCTGGCATAGTGAAATCTGATGTGCTTTGGCTTGAGAATGGTCCTAGTATTAATTGCACTCAAAATATTTTCTGTGTTTCAGAAATACATGTAGTACTTCAAAGCCTGAGCAAATGTCAGCATTAGCCATTGTGGCAATATCAATAAAATCTACGTGTTAGTAGTAATGATCTATTTTAGGAGAAAATACATTTTTTAAAGTGTTTTCCTTCAGTTCCCATTTTTCTGACTACATTGTAAAACACAGCTATTTAATTATTTGCTTGCATTGTTCATCAGTTGCAACACTTCTTTGTGCTACAAGGTGCTACTTTCACTTGTGTCTCTATATTAAAAAAATCCATTCTTCTAGCTGACCTTTAAAAAATATACTTATTCTAAGACTCTCTTTCATCTCTTAGGACTTAGTGGGAAAGCTAAAAGATGCTGCAAAAAGTCTAGAACGAGCAACTCAGATGTGATTGAAGGAAGGTGTCAGCCTGCTGAAGCACTCTGCTTCCTAAGTGTCTCCTAAATGACAAATGTCTTTCATCTCTTGATGCAAACTGGCTTTTTTTTTAAAGTCCTTGGATGTGAATTATGCAAAACAACTTTTTTATGCCTGCACTGGGTATTCCTTGCTCCTCTAATTTTTTTATTAACTCCTGTTAAGTATTTGCTGAACTGTTGTGTCATCAAAGTATTCCTTCTGTCTTTTTTTGTATATTTTTACAACTGTCACTGCTTTTTTTTCCTCTGTGATCTAATAAAAGTTTATTCGCGCCTGTTGTGCAATTTCTATGGATGAATTAGCTGTACCTAAATGTACGATGCTAAACGATACATCAGCTCAGTGAGGCAAAAGCGCCTTCTTTCCGTGCCGCGGCTACGGCGCATTTGCTAAATCGCCCGCCGCGCTTTGTCATTTCCAGCCGACCTTCCATCTCTCCTACGAGGAAAAGTTGGACCCCGGCGCGGGGGGCAAGAAAGGATTCGGTTTAATCTTGTGAAGCCGGGGCGTCTCACGGAAAGCCGGCAGAGTCCGCGGAACGGAGCGGAGGCGAGTGGCGGCTCCGGTTCGACGGCGCGGCTGCTCCCAGCATCTCCCGTTCGCCTTGGGCCGTGCGCGGCACCGCTGGTCGCCGCGGAGCCGCTGGCTCCCGCCGGCAGGTGCGGAGGGGCTCCGAGGCACGGTCCGTCCGCACCTGCCGGCGAGGGAGAGCGGCCCCGCGGAGGATGCGCGGCGGCGGCCGGCCCCTCGCCGCGGAGCAGGGCTTTTTCCTCTCCGCTCCTCCCCGCTCGAGCGGCGGGCGGCGTCTTATCCTCGCCGGAGGCGAGCACCGCGAGGGTTTCCCCGGTTCCCTCCTTCCCGCTCCGGCGGCTGCCCGTCCCGCCCGCGAGGTGCGGGGATACCGCGGGTCCCCGCGACACCCGCTCCCGCCGCCGCTCGGGACGGAAAAGCTTCCGCGCGGCCCTGGAGGGGACGCGTCGCCTCGACGCCGGCAGCTCCGCGCGGCTCCGGGCGGGCGCAGCGCGCACGCGGTGGCGGAGGCGCGAGGCCGCGGTGCGGATCCCCCGGGGGTTCCTCCGCGGCGGGACGGGGCGTGCGGGGTTGGGAGCGCGCAACAAGTGCGCGGAGGGAGACGGGGGCTGCG
>VZSR01001283.1:13233574-13284061 GCA_013398615.1 Brachypodius melanocephalos | reverse complement strand
ACCTGGGACTCCGCCGCGCTCGTCCCCGCTGACCGGTCCTCTGTGTGTGTGTGTCTTTCAGAGCCGCTCCTCGCCACGCCAAAATGCACCGAACAACCAGAATCAAAATAACCGAGCTAAACCCCCATCTCATGTGCGTGCTCTGCGGCGGGTACTTCATTGATGCAACAACCATCATAGAGTGCCTCCACTCCTGTAAGTACGACCGGGCGCTCCGCGTTTTTCCCCAGCCGCTTCCCTCCTTTCTCGGCATCCCGTGAACACACACGAAAAAAAAAAAATTCCTCCCAAGCCCAAACCCCCTGAGGGGCTCGGCACCGACACCCTCCTCCTCACCGACGGGAGGGGAAGTAGGTGTTCCAGCCGCGGTACAGATTTTCTGAGGACGGCCCTACGGTCTTTGTTAAAGTAATAATATATGTACTATAAGTGTCTCCTTTTCATGGTAATTGCAGCTTATTTGGGTAGTTGTTTAGCTTAAGCAGCGCGTTGCTGACAATGGACGATTTGCTCTAGCTTGCATAGTTTAGAAAATCGCACCTTTATCTATGCATATCTGAGCGGCACCTAAGAGCATCACTAAAAGCCTGTGGTGTTTGACTTACAGTCTGTAAGACCTGTATCGTGCGTTACTTGGAGACCAGCAAGTATTGTCCTATCTGTGATGTCCAAGTTCACAAAACTCGACCGCTTTTGAACATAAGGTAGGAGAAAGTTGCGAAGTGCACACTGCATCTCTTGGTTTGCTTTATATGGGGAGACCAGCAGTAGTCGGTGTCAATGTTATCTCTTCGTCTGCAATTTCAATCTGAAAGAGCTTGTCAATTTACAAACTACCTCGTGTGTATGTGCTCTCTTTGGAGTTTCTTCACTGATTGAAACTGAAGATGCCTCTATATGTGAGACAGAAAGTTTTTGTTGGTCTGTTTTAGCATGCACCAATCATTGATGCCTCTTCCCTCTACCCCATTCTTCTGTACCACCCCGACAGTTCTTGCCTCTACTTTATCTCCAAGACATGCATCACTCCAACCACAGCTCCTAGTCATGAAAACTGCTGCAACTTTCCAAACTAAGAGGCAAAAGCCTTTGAAATATCACTTACCTTTCAGAAACATTTTTGTTGTCAGCACTGCATTTTACTCTCTTTACTTTCTAGGGAGGACATATAGTTTTTTAAGGCCTTTTTTTCAGTCTGAGGGAGTTCTTTGTCAGTTGTGGTAACACGGATGAGTTTTGGTTCAGAGTGGTATTTAGAGCAGGGTTAGTTTGACTACAAAGTCCTATAAGTTAAGTTTTTATGACTGGCCTACCACTTTGTAGAAGATCCCTCGTTGTTGTGAAAGTTGATAAGTGAGGAGCTGCCATTTGGATTAAAATAATGCTTCATCTGCTTAATTTTATGTTGTGGGGTTGTTATTTTTTCAGGTCGGATAAAACTCTCCAAGATATTGTATACAAGCTAGTACCAGGCCTTTTCAAAAGTAAGTAGTTAAATTGGGTATTTTATTAAGAGCAGAAAAACAAAACCAGAGCCACTATCCTATATCAATACCGCGAGTTACAGAGTAACTACTAAAAGAAAAATATATGCTTTTCCATCTAGATGAAATGAAAAGAAGAAGGGATTTTTATGCTGCTCATCCGTCGGCTGATGGTAAAAGCTTCTCGTTCACAACTTTAATATGTGTAGCATTGAGCTAGACGTTTTACTGTTTCCTTCTTAACTTAAAAGTGATGTATTACTGTCACAGAATTTTAAGAAGTGAAGTCAGCATAATAAAAGTTTATTGTTTTAACAGTCAGGTAGCTTTCATTCATTATCTTACTGTGAAGACTTTTTTTTCTTGTTACTGAGAATTGCAATTCTTCCTGATTTGAATTTCAAAATGTAAATTATTGTGGAAATTTCTGTGCAGCTGCCAATGGCTCTAATGAAGACAGGGGAGAAGTGGCTGATGAAGACAAAAGAATTATAACAGACGACGAGATAATAAGCTTATCCATTGAATTCTTTGACCAGAATAGGCAAGTTCCAGAATGGCAAAATTTTATGTTTACCTGTTTGATAGCACCTGTATTTATTATTTATTGTAATTGTGTAATTTCTTCTCACAGACTGGAGCGAAAAGGAAATAAGGAGAAAGAAAAATCAAAGGAAGAGGTAAATAACTTTACTTCAGAGGAAGCATATCACACACACAACTTTGGGGCAGGTCTGTCTCTGAGAAAAATATGTAGGTATGTGTGTCAAAAGCAAAAGAAACACAACTCCTATTATGGCACTAGGTACAGAAGAGGTAAAACATTTTCATACAGCTGTATATGCAGGCAACTTTTAAAAATTAAAAATACCTGCAGTATTATTTTTAAAGAAAAATCTAATTTTTTGTCAAAGTTTGGGAAAAATATTTAATAATTTATTTAAAAATATAATATGCATTGCCCATGTACCCTAAAATATTAAATATAATACAAATATTTACATATATATTTAGTTACGATTTTAAATTGCTTTCTCTAGAACTGTAATTTCTGATGTGGCCTCTAAGACAGCAGGCATTGTTTTATTACAGGTCAGAATTTAGCGAGGTGCACTTTTTTCAACATGAAACATTAGAATACAACATTGGTGGGAGTAATTGCCCATTCTCAGTAGACTGATTTTCTTTGCTATGCCACTAGGTGAATGACAAAAGATACTTGCGCTGCCCAGCAGCAATGACAGTGATGCATCTAAGAAAGTTCCTGCGCAGTAAGATGGATATACCTAACACTTTCCAGGTACCCGTGGGGAAAGAGCGATTTTTTGTTTGTTTGGGTTTTTTGGAGGTTTGTTTTGGTAGGACTCATTTTCTCATTACAGCCAGTCACAGCAAGTGGTTACAGCCAAGTATTTCTGGTGTGTGCCATACGTTATTTGGTTTGTTTTAAAAATATCTCTCTGTAGAGTTTGGTGATAGTGTAATTTTTTTAGTGCTGTAAATACCAAAGTATTAAGAAAATGCACCTTGATGTATTTGTGATATCTGTGACAGTGGGGCTGTTTTTACCTCAGAGCAGTGCTAGGGGTAAATGCCTGGATGCTCCTTAATGCAAGGGCTCATATCTTGAACAGATCGATGTGATGTATGAAGAGGAGCCTCTGAAGGACTATTACACCCTAATGGATATTGCCTACATCTATACCTGGAGGCGGGTGAGTATTTCCAGTGTGCCTCCTGGGAGGGTACAGGTCATGGCCTGGGCAGGGCACTTACCAGGGTCTCCCTTTTGCTTTGCAGAATGGGCCTCTGCCCTTGAAATACCGGGTCCGACCTACTTGCAAGAGGATGAAGATCAGTCACCAGAGGGAAGGCTTGAATAACAGTGGGGAGCTGGAAAGTGACTCTGGGAGCGACAAGGCGAGCAGCCCAGCAGGAGGCATCCCTTCCACCTCCTCCTGTTTGCCCAGCCCCAGCACACCAGTCCAGTCTCCTCACCCTCAGTTCCCCCACATCTCCAGCACCATGAATGGCACCAGCAGCAGCCCCAGCAGCAACCACCAGTCCTCCTTTACCAACAGAGCTCGGAAAACATCAATAAACGGCTCCTCAGCCACTTCATCTGGTTGATGTGCCAACCAGGCTACCACCCTCACCCCTCCTTTATATAGATCTTTCCATGCCATTACAGCTTTATAGATGCTAATCCATGTGACTATCATCCAAATTGCTTTCTTTTGTAGTAACACTGAACTTGGCTATAAAAGGCGGACTAGGTGACATTCAGGATGGACGTTAATGGAAACGCAAGTTTGAAATGTAAATTGTATTCAGAGGACTGGGAAGCAAACAAAAGTTACACCTTCACCTGTTCTGAATGATGTGGAGTTGTTTCTGTCCCCATCATCTGGAGCCAGGAGTCTCCAGAACTCAATATAAATCCTGGGAAGTAGTTTGTTAATCCAGACTAACTCCTCCATTGCGTTCTCTTCGATTGTTATTGTTCTTATACTGTTTTGTGAACCTGTAGAAAGCAAGTGCTTTTTCATCTTGAAATCCAACAAAATTGAAAGAATATGCATAGAAAAATGCATAAATGTAGCCATGTCACTGTGAATAACAATTTTTGCGTATTAGCCATTTTGATCCTTATGTTGCATCTTTTACTTCTCTGTTGCTGCGCAGAACCGATCAAAAGAAAAGTAAACTTCAGTTTTACAATCTGTATGCCTAAAAGCGGGTATTACCGTTTTATTTACTGACTTGTTTAAATGATTCGCTTTTGTAAGAATCAGATGGCATTATGCTTATTGTACAATGCCATATTGGTATATGACATAACAGGAAACAGTATTGTATGATATATTTATAAATACTATAAAGAAAATATTGTGTTTCATGCACTCATGATAATGGTTGTTAAATTTCTAAACTGGTTCGACCCTTGCAGATGCCGCCTGTTTGAGCTTTGCTCATACTGCAAGAAACACGTTGTGTGTGAGAGCTACAGTATTGGGGAAGCACATTAAAGTCTCTGATAACCTTGAGGCAATTGGCAATCTTAAAAGGATTTTACTTGCTTTGTCTTTTTTTTTTTTTTCCAAGTGGAATATTTTTACTTTACCAAATGTTGAAGAGATACAGTGGAAAAAAAAGAAATCAAGGGCCGTGGAAGTTTTAGACCTGTTTGATTACCTTTTTATTATTTGGTGTGGTGGGACTGTGTTTTTAAAAGCACATGGAATCATTATAGAAGCCATAAACTATTTGATAAAAATTATAAGGAACCAGCAAGTGGCTGGATGAAGGCATTTTATCTAAATTTGTTTTAATATATATGTATATGGTACAGTACTAACTTCATTAAAATTTAACTGGTACTTTAATATTTCCAGTGAATTGTGGAGAATGCCTTCTCTTTAATGGCCTGCAAGTAGGTGCATTTTATTAGAGGCTTCTAAAGGTGGGGTTTTTTCAGTAGGAGGAACTTTTCCACCATAAAATATGAACAGCCCAGAACACTTTTCAGTTTGTGCTTTGCTTTGGTCGAACTTTGTGTGTGTTCATCACTCATCAGTTATACATTTGTGAGGGTGTTTATTCTATATGGATATTGTTTCATGTTTGTACGGAAAAAAAATGTAGTTAAACATTTCATTGTCTCCAGTCTGCAAAAGAAGCACAATTCTTATTGCTTTGTCTTGCTTATAGTCATTAAATCATTACTTTTGCATATAAATTGCTGTTACTTGTCCTGCTTGTTTTTATAGACCGAGTGATTGCAAATCCTCCACAAGGTTATTGCTTATTGATGTATATGTCTTGTTAAACAAGAGTTGATATTTTTTCCTGTAGTAAACATGTACAGTTCAATTTCAACAGTAAAAACTTCCGTTTTATATACACGAATAACTTTCATTTATAGCTGATCAAAGAAATAAATAAAAGGGATAATTCATTGAAAAGTAGCCAATTACCTCTGTTGATAATGTGGTGTTAAAGGACAGACATCTTGTTCCATGGGAAGTATTTCTGTGTACCAAAGATTTTAGTGAACAGTACAGTATAGCATACTAAAATAACAAAGGAGGGGAAAACTCACCTAGAAATTGTCATGATTTGTTTTGGTTGCCTATCTTGAAAACATTTGCTGTTCTTTATTTGACCCTGATTTATTCTTGAAAATAATCAAATAGTGCATCCTCACATGCCAGTCAGCCACAGGTTTTACCTCCTATCTGTTCAAACTTAGCCCCTGTTTAACTGCACTGTCCGAGAAGGGAAGAGCTTGATTTTTGTGATGGCGAGTGCCATGTTCTGCCTGTGCTGCCCTGGATTACTTTTTAAAGCCTCAGTAGATCTAAATACATGTTAATATAAAGATATCTCTCAGTGCGACTGAATGTCTATCTTGGCACGATTCCCTCAGCTACATGAGTGAATCACACTGTACTGGTTGAATTATTTCGCCCAAAAACCACCACTGAACCTGCTGCAGAAGCTTGTACGTTAGCACACTGATCAAAATGTGCTTAATTTTACTCGAACTAGCAGTTAATCACTACTTTTAGCATCAATACGGAGCTATTCTCGGTCTTTGTGGAGTGCCCGTGAAGCACTCGGCAGTGAAACAGGAGTTGGATATTTCCCTTCGAGATTTACTAAGCTTTTAGAGTATTTTCGACATCTCCTGTCTGAACAAGAACAAACGCTCTAGTAGCTCTCTTGCCGAGGTGCAAAAGCCGCCGAGGATGTTTGTGCTGCCATGTGAAACTCTTGTTTTGCTGCTGGCCCTGCGCAGATGGCACTGCGATGCGTATATACTGCTAAGCACAACTGGGAGGGCGATCAAAGATAGCATCTTGGTGTTCTACTTGTGAAGGTGCTATGTCAGCCTTCCCGATTTCACAATATTTTCCTTTGCATATACATAGTGACAGGTTTTCCTTTCACAATGTGCCTAAATTCTCCCTGGTAGGAAAGCAATCTCCACTCCGTACATGTAAGGGGAATCTTTTCATTATCCGACGTTGCGTTTATAGATGGAGAGGTAAAGGCGAAGAAGTCTTGCTGCGTTTTCCTGAGCTTGTTCAACAACAGTCTGGTCAAGGATAGAGGCAGGAGTGGTCTGTGCCGGCTGGAAAAGGATGTTTTTCTGCATTCGTCCGACCAAATTTTCCGCCCTGGTTCAGCTGCCTGCAGCTCCAAGCAGCGCTTTTGTGCCCGGCACGAATGGGGTCCAGCCCCGGGGAAAGCAACAGAGAGGGAGCATGATAAACTCCATACGCTTCTGAAGAAGACGGATGGAAACAGAGAGACGGCATGCAGAAATATGCAGGGAGAGAAAAAGGAGCATGACGAGCTTGCTGAGCCGAGATGGTTATCCCCTAGCACTGACCGTTTCTCTCAACAACCTGCGCCCATGACTTCCAGAAAACCGACGCTGGCGGGCGGATACCGCCGGCAAATTTCCGCCACCGGCAGCGACCCGTGGGCAGGAGAGGGAAGAGGCGGGAGGCACCGCCGCGGCGCCGGGACCCCAGCAGCACCGGGGGAGCTCCAGGAAACGCCGTGAGAAAACGACGGTCTCCGATTTTTGAATGATGGGGGGCACAGAAACCCGACGGCGGAGGCAGCAGCAGCGGCGGGCGCCCTTCACGACGAGGCGATGCCTTTGGTCCCCTGGCCGCGGCCGCCGAGCCACCGCCGTCACCTCCGCCGCCGCACCGCTGCCCCCGGAGTCGCTCGTTTCGCTGGGGATTTTCAAAGCGCGACCAAAGCAAGTCTTCCCACGGCCGGTATCGGGGTGAACTCTCCTTCCTTCCGCCTCCGCCAACCCTGCGCCTCTTTTCTTCGCCGCGGCCCCGAACCGCCTGTTCCTTAGCCCCGGCGGCAGAGTATTCCTGCCTTCCAAACATCACTTCTGGACTGTTCATCACTCACCACGCAGGAACTCCTGCAGTTCCGATCTTTGCCACCAAACTGGCTGACGAGGATCGAGTTGTCTCGTCGGGCCGGGCTCCGCTTTCTGGCCCCGGAACGGGGCGGTCGGCGGCGGCCCCCGCCGCAGGCACCGCAGCGGGAGGAGGGTGGCGGCGGCGCCGCCGAGCACCTCGCGCCCTCCCAATTTTAAAACGGTGAAATTCTGAGACAGTGTTTACTCAGATAAGTGTTTCCTGTTTCCGCTGTTAATTTTTAACGTTCTTGCTCCTACTCTGGGTACTTGAAACGGATTTCCTTTATTTTACTATAAACAGTTTATTTTTCATCTTTTCTGCTTGTCTCCTACCCGGAGGACGCCTGGAGAAGAACCTGCCCTCACCTAGCAAGGGCTGCGGATCTCTGCTTTCCGCAGCTCAACGTCGTTACCCCGTTCCGGGAGCTCCGACCCACGGTTGATTTGTGTTTTATTGACTCAAGGATGGCAAGGATTCTGGCAGCGAGGATTTTTTTCCAACTCCGGCTCTTTCACTCGCTTTCCCCGCGATTAACAGAGGAGTGCCACCAGGAGAACAGAAAAACTTGTAAAGCCCGGTGTGGACCAGGCATTTCTCGCTGTCGCCGTCTTTGAGGATAGGATATTTGTATTTATTTAACAGTGATGATGTGGGTTAAAGAAAAAAAAAAGGAAAAAAAACCCCATAAATGTTAGTAACGGGTAGAGCACGAAGGACACATAACACCCACGGCAAAAGAGGTTTTCCTGCAGGGTTTAGGCAGGGAGAGGGACTTCCATTCTTGCTCGCTGCCACGAAGCCGCGGCCGCGACGGGCAAGACAGCGGCAGTCACGGAAAGGCCGCGAGTGGCAGTGCCGGAGGCGGGCGCCGCCCCAGGGGTGCGAGGAGCCCGCGGGTCTCCCCGCCGCCGGGCGAGCGGCCGCTGCCCGCCCCGCGAGCCCAGCCGGGAGCTGCGGTTCTGCTGCATTTTCTCTGCGCTTTGCCTGCGCCGGCGGGAACGCGGCTTCTCGGGCCGGCGTGGAAACGTGGCGCTGGGCGCCGCCGGTGCCGCGGGCGCGGCCGGGCCCCGCCGGTTGCCCCTCCACGGGCGAGCCGCCCCGCTCCGCGCCCCCCGCGCCCGGCCAGAGGCCATCTTGCGCCTGCGCACCTCTCGCGCCCGCGGAACTTCCCCCGCGCCGCCAGATTCGAACGGGGCTGCGCGGAGAGGGACCTGCGGGGGGATCCTCCGGCCGCTCCGCACGGCGCCCGCCGCCCACCGGCCCCGCCAGCGCCGCCCCATCGGCCTCCGCCGGCGGCCGTGGCGGGTGCACCGTGCGCCCCTTTGGCAGCTCTCGGGCCGTGCCGGGTCCGGCCGGGGGGCGCGCTTGGCAGGCAGCACCCTCGGCCGCAGCCGCCCTCCGCTGAGGTGTAGCGGCGCCGCCGTAGGCTTCGCACAGTCCCTCGTCCAGTCTGCGTTTCCTCGCCTCCTGGCCTTCAGGGTGCTCCAGCCAGCCCGGACATTTGGAGATGTGCGCAGCAGGACGGAAGCATTCCGGGTTTTCCAGCTGCGGAGCGCTGCGGTCCTGTATCTCCGCCCGCCCTGCCGCAAGCACAAGGCCTCTCGCTGAGGCCGGCCGGCACCAGCCCTTCCCGGGGCACGGTGGAGCCTTGGGGCGAGCCCACCTATCCCGAGGGATAGGAGGAGGTCGAGCTAGCCATTTGGTGTATCTATTTTCATGGCCTTCAGCTGAATATCGCACCTCGTCTAGAGAGACAAAGGGCTGTATGTTCCTGTCGCCGGGGACAGGCAGATGCCTTCCCCGTTTCGAACGCCGGTGCTCTCACCGGTGTGGAGGGGATACATTTTCCAGGAGCGGCCGGTTGAGAACTCCCCGGTGGCAGGGAAGCACTTTCCAATAGCAGAGGCAACCAGCAGCCCTTCCCCCTCAGCGCCCGCCGCCGGGCTCCGCGTCCCCGATGCCTCTCGGCCGCCGCATCCCCGGTGAAGGCCGAGGCCAGGAGGAGCCGCCTCGCATCCTGGGGCCCCCGCTGAGCGCGGAGCTTCCAGGCACTGCTGCCAGCGGTGGTATTTCTTACTTTTCCATGTGCTGGGGATGCTCGAGAGTTGCCTTCTCAATGAGGCACTTTCTGATCTGTGGGGTAACATCGTGCAGCTGATGGAGGCCTCCGAGGTGGACTGAGTCTACTAAAAAACCAAAAAACCCCACAAACCCACCAAAACAACCAAAAAAAAAAAAAAAAAAAAACCCAAACCAAACAAACCAAACAAAAAAATTCCTCCAAAACTCAAAAGCAAAAATCAGGAAAAACCCCTAACAACATAAGAAAAAAAAAAACCACAGTCCACCAAAGATCCCCCAAAAAACTCCACATACACAATCCCAAAATTTTGAAGGAGAAATTAGGAAAAAAACCCTCCAACAAAACAAACAACAAAATAAAAACCAGAAGAAACCCCAAACAACTGAAATCAGGATACCCAAAAAACTATGCTGCCAGGGTGCTGAAAGGAAGGTGGCAGCATGGCGAAGGTGCAGGGATGCTGAGAGGTGATGCCCCTGCGAGGCAGCTCTCACTGCGCGGGGTGCGGAACCTGCGCACGCCCCTCGTATGTTACCGACCCCGGCAGCGCGCGAGGCGAGCTGGGTGCGCGGTGCGCGGAGCCGCAGCTCTGCCCGGCCAACGGGTGCTTCGATGTATCGGGTCGGGACGTGTCCCATCCGGAGGGATGGCACTTCGATTTCTAGGCTGGCAGCGAAGGGCGAAGGGCTGCGGCTGGAGCCCCGGGGGACACCGCGCTGCTGCTCCTCGGGCTGGGGTTCTGCTGCCGGCCAGGCGTGGAGAGCCCCCGGGCACGGAGGAGCTGGCAGTAGAGGGGACTGGCGTAGGGGAGACAGGGATTCAGCGCCGGGAAGGATGCCTACAAGTCACGAGCTGCCATTTTGTCTCTTTTAAGAGGGTTGGCTTTCCCCTCTCCTGGAGCGCAGTGCGCGGCGGTGGCAGCATCTCCCCTTGCTCTGCCCCTCCTCGGCCGTCCTGCAGGGAGGCGGCTCGGGGCGGCACGAGAGATCCCATCGAGAAAGCGCCCATCAACCCCAGCCTTCCCAGCCCCGGCGCTCTCCCTGCCACCTCCGCCCTAGGTGCTCGGGGTTTGCAGGCTGTTCAGCTGATTTGTTGCTAATAGCAACCACACGACAGCGATTTGCAGCCTTTGCTGCTGCCAGCGCCTCTCGTTACACCTTCTTCTGCAAACCGGGATACGGTCGTCTGGCTCCTGCCTGTCCCCACCCCTCTAACCGCAGCAGCCAAGGACAATAACGGTGCAGGAGGACGGGACGGCCTCGGGGCGAGCTGCAGGCTCCACTGGGCACCGCGCAGATTTGGTCCTTCCACATCGAGAGCTAAATACTGGCTTTCAGCCGCAGCCGCGCAGGCTTCGCGCATTTCGCATTGTGTGGTAGCATTGTTGAGAGCTGCAATCCGACCGGCGTGGGGCGGGAGAAGCGCTGCTGGGTTTACATATGTAGATGCGGGCAACGTTCAGCGCCAAGCCAACACACACCCTCTCCCGGAGCATCAGACACAAAGGAAGACCTCGCTCCTTTCAAGTCCCCAGAATAAATTAAGCTCCAGTTTTCAGTTTTGGAACGTCCCAAAAATATTTTTTTTTAATGGCACTGCACAGGCGCTGATGGTTCCGCAGGAAACCAGAGGTGTAACCATACGCACGTGGTAAAAAGGGCTCAGCCCTACCAGCTAATATTTCCTGGTCTCATCCCGCTAGTCAACGTGACATGTTTTGCCCTTTCCTGGTTTATTTATCCCTTAAAATTTTTATTCAGCCTTTCCTAGTGTAACGGTGATGCACCAATCTCCACTAGCCAAATTTGTACCGTTTACACGTTCACTATTACAAATATCTGCTCAACTGCCAGCGTCGTCCTCTTGGGTGAAGAAAAAAGAGAAGTCCTCTTTCTAGTGCGTCTGAAGTGCCTCGACGTTTGTGTCTTCGCCTTACAGAAATAATTTGCTCTGTAGGAAGGTCTTACAAACTAAACTCGTCACCGAAAATCTGGAGAGAGGACCTCAGAATGGCGTGAGTCCCTGCAGCCCCGAGCCAAAGCTCGAGGGGGAAAAAAGAGAGACCTCGCCATTCCTACGGTCTCTCTGACAGAGTTTTTTGCTAAAATCAGATAATAGCACAGCCCAACTTAATTTTAAAAAATAAACTATTAAAGCTTTCAAATAAATTTTAGTAGAGGCTACACGTGGAGAGCTGGAGATTCTTCACTCAGTGTACTCTTTTCTAGAGAGCACTTCAGTTGCCTACATCCCATGCATTCCCACTAACATTCCCAAGTTCAAACACCTAGCTTTTAAAAACCCAGCACTTCCAACTCTGATCCGTGGGAGAGTTTGCGCGTTACTCTTCCCACCAAATGAGCTGAGTCGTGCAAATACGGGATTAAACCTCCCAATTTCCGTAACCCTATGAATATCTCCTCAACGCCTTGAACAATTTGCCAGGCGTGTGGCAGGAGGAGCAGACCCTCCGGAGGCAGATGGGGCGACCCAGCGCCCCGCCTGGGCGCGGGGGGCGGCTGAAGGCGATCTGGCTCCAACGGGTGACCCTCGGCCCCGGCGGCCTCCCGAACCGCTGAGGAAGCCGCCGCACCAAGGCACAGGAAGACCTCACCTTTCAATGGGTGTCGTGCCGTAGTGGAACATCCACGGCTTGACCAGCCGAGGCACAGCGGGGCTTGAGCCGTCGAGGGGCAGAGAGCCCGGTCCTGGACCGATCACCCAGTGCCCTTCCAGTCGGGGGGTCTTGCGGCGGGGGGACCCGGCAGCTCCCGGAGCTGAGTCACCTGTTGCCTCGCACCCGCGGGGACGAGAGTGAGCCGGGAAAACCCACGCCCTCGGCACTCCTCACTCCCCCAAAAAACCCCAGGAGCAATTTCGCCCTTCCCCGTCTTGGGGAAAATGATGCTTCCCCGCCCCGTTCCGGGCGTATTTCCGAGTGAATCAAAGTCCGAGATTAAAGAACACCCACCAGAAAGCGAAGGCACATTATTCATTTGGATACCTATTGCCTATTCCCCTGGTCCCCGGTTTATTTTTTAAGCTGACGTGTCCGGTAACGCAGTCATTACTAACACCACCCGCTTAAGGATACAGGTTTCCTACTAATGAGCACCCCAGCAGTAGGCAATGAAGTCTAACAACTACGTCATTTCCATAAATGATTTTCCGTCTTCAGTACTTCTGTGAGAACCGGTGACATTTCCGTAGACTGCATTTGCATGGTGTTTATTCCTCATTATTATTATTATTAACCATGTGAACAAACTTAGTATCAAGCAACGAAGTGTAACAGCAAGTCTTGGTCGTACTCAGGGTGCATTTTGTTGTTCCTTATCCAAACATTAGACTTAATTAGACAGATAAATCAATTTATCTGTAATCGACACATCTGCTTTTTTTTTTTTAAGCCTCTGGAAGTAATTAATCACCATTTGTTTATTTTTTATTTAACTTAAAAACAGAAATAAGTATAAAGAAATGTGTTTAACAGCTGTTCCCTTCTCAAGTACACATGGTGATAATTTCCCAAAATATTTTCTGTAGCAAACGACCTTCTTTCCAATCTGATTTTATTTGTCTCCTTTATTTGTAAAGAATAGCACACCGCCTGCTTAATTTGTTGAAAGACATATTTTTTTCCCCCGCACTAAATATTCTTGGAAACACGTAGCTCATTTTAGACCATGATATTGTGTATGTTAGCCCCTCTCTTTTCAGCTGAGCAAACACAGACAGGAGATTTAAAAAATTTAGACGTCTCTCTTGCACTTTTCTAAACTTTTAAAAGGCAGCTGAAATACCTTCAGCGTTCCAACTTTAGGGTATGAGACAAAACTTTATATTACCTATCAGATAATATGTTTATATAGTACCAGTCGTCTGATTTTGTACATTTACAGCTTTGCTGGACAGATTACCAGCCTATGAAAACTTGAAGCCACTGTGCAATAGTGTGTGGCTACAGAAAGCGACATTCTTTATTGACTATTAACTCTGATTTTCTGTTGTGGATCACAATTTCACTTGGAGCAGCCTGATCGATAGCAGAGCTAACTATTACCTTCATTCGCAAGTATCCTGCGTCTTGGGAATCGCCTTCAAAAGATATTGGGGGAGATGTAGAGTCTATTTCTCTTCAAACCCTGATAACACTAATTTCATTTTCTAGTCCTACCGTTTGTTTGCATTAGTTGCTATACAGACCTCCAAGGTTGTGTTTACTCGTAGATGCAACCATGTCTTTGCCAACCAGTTATGAAGGGAATTATTCGTAATTAGCCCTTATGGACGGACACCAAGATGAGAAAAAGTGGAAGGCAGTGCGCAGCTTATCTACCAGAATGATACGCTGCTGGAAGAAAAAAAAAAAATTAACCCTTCCCTATTAGGGTGCACAGGAATAACTTGTGTCTGTGCCAGGCATAGCCACAGGGCTGCTGCCAGACCATCCTTTCCCGCCGTGCCCCTTCCCGCGCTGCTCCGCCCCGCACCGAGAGAGAGGATGCTACCCCCAGCCACCTGCGGCCGAGCGGGGCGGGGAGCTGCTGCTACGCGAGTCTTCTGCGCGGATGGGTGCGCTCGGACAGATCATTAACTGCGCTGTGTATCGTCTGAGAAAAGCCTTCCCGTCCAGCGGTGCACGGCGCTTCTTCTGCCGCACTTCCCCGGTGACTCTCGGTGGAGGCGGTGGCTGTAGCCCCACGGGCTCGCCCCTGCGCGTCCGCGCTGCCCGCACCGCCCCGGCGCCGCCGCGCTCCGTGGCCGTGGGTGGAGGGGGCCTCCGCGGCCCTGCGCAGGGAAAGTTTATTTCCCGTGAGGCGCAAAACCCCCCTGCGTGGGTCGTCGCGGCGGCGTCAGGCAAGAGCGGAGATTACCCGAGGAGGAATCGCGTCGGTGGTGAGAAAGGAAAGAAAAAACTAAAATCAAAGGACCCCATTTCCCGAAGAATAAAGGCGCGGCGGGAGGCGAGCAGCTTCAAGTTCCCCTTATTTTTCTTTTTAATTTTTTTCTCTCCTCTGCTCCCTGGGTGCGGAGGGAAGCGGGAGCCAAGCAGGTGGACCCCAGAGGGTCTGCTGGGAAATGCGCTGGATTTCGCCAGAGCGGCGAGGCTCTCCCTGTCTGCCCGCTGAGCCCTTGGCAAGTTGCGCAGCAGTGGAACGGGACAAGGGACGCGCCCCCGGGGGAGCAGCGCGTCCTACCGATGCGCACCGGCGGGGCGGCCGCGCCGCCGCTCCCAAATGTCAGCGGGGGCGGGGAGGCCCCGACAGTTCAACATCTCCCCGCCAGCCTCCGCTGCGCGGAACTCGGCGGCGCGCCGCGGCGGTGGCCCGGACACGTTCCTGCACTGAGCCCGGCACCGTCCCACGCGCGCTGCGCGTTCCCTGCCCGTCCTCATCCTTCTCTGTCCCTCCCGAGAGCAGCAGCTGCCTGCCGGTGAGAGGTGAGTGCGCACAGTCGCTGAACACGTTTGCATGTAACGTCGTGTCGATACACCCCCACAGGTGCCGTGTTGTGTGCGTGCTACAGACGTGACACAGCGGCGGTCCCCTCTCCGAGGAGCTGCCGATCCGCACGCCCCCGCCAACCTCTGTAGGTGCCGATACCCACACCTCTACCGGCAGGGAGTATGTGACACACGTGTGCGACCCGCCGCCAGCCGGGCACAGCCCACTGGGCCGCCGTTTGCCCCGTCCCGTCCAGCCCCGTCCCGTCCCCGCGGGCACGGCCCGAGCGCGGCGCGCGGAGCCCCGCGGGGCGGAGCAGGACCGGGCGCGGCGGGCGGGCGCTGACGTCACGATCCAGGCCCCACCCCCACGGCCCGGTTTCCGCCCGGTTGCCGGGGAGACGCGTCCACAGCGCGGAAATCCCCGCGGGCGCGGAGCCCGCCCGGCGCCGCCATGAGCCAGCGGCAGGTCCTGCAAGGTAGGCTGGGCCGGGGGCCGGGGTCTGGGGAGCGGGGCTGGCGCGGCGGTCGCTCGCCCGCCCGCCCGCTGACCCGGCACCCCGGCACTGCCGCCCGCAGTGTTCGAGCAGTACCAGCGCGCCCGGTCGCAGTTCGCGCAGGCGGTGGCCGACCTCGCCGCCCGCCCGCAGAGCGTCGACACTCTCCGAAGTGCAGGTACGCGGGAGCCGGCGGGGCCCGGTCGTGCGCGGCCGCGGGGTTTTGCGCGCCCCGGGGCGGGGGCAGCGTGGGGTCGCCGCGGCCTTTTTTTTTTTTTTTTTTTTTTTTTTTTAATCATCTTCCTCCCCGGTTGGCCACTCAGTTTCCGGAGATTTTTTCCAGTAGGATTTGGCCCCCACGCTGCTTGCCGAGTCCTCCTCGTTGGGGCGGGAAAGTAAATTGCGCTGCTCAGCTGCGGGCGGGGGCCCCGCGTGCCTGTGCGGGGTGAATGTCTCTGGCTGAGACCTCCAGCTTATTTCAAGGAAAATTTCTCAGTATAATCCTTTTTAAAATTTACTTCCTCTCGGTTCCGGTATGGCTTTATGTGAAGTAGAGAAATTGGAATTCCCGATGAAGCCAGCACTAATTCTACTTTTAGAATAAACAAATTTTTATACTGGCCTTACAAGTTGTTCCTAAATTCTTCTTTCTGCCGGCAGATTGGCTCAGTTTAGAAGGGATTTGCTTTTGTTATATCGCTGTCATGGGATGTCGTGAACCAAATTGAACATTTTTAGAAAGAGGAGCTGCGGGAGCACTTCTACCAGCTGTTGTGCTGCTGGCATCTGGCAGACCCACTCAGCTCGGCCAAAGTTCCTGAGCTTAAAAGAGGAAAAAGAAGTGCCTGGTAACTGATTACCTGGACGACAGTTTGAAAATGTGCTATAGATCTTTGGTTGATTTGCCGTGTGGTATTCATGAATTGATTATGTTTTGGTGTGTCTAGATTTTTTTTTTAGTACTTGTTTCCCAGATCTAATAAAGCTATCAGTCTTTTCTCAAATACGATGACATCTAACAAGCAAATGGAAAAGAAAACCAGTGGTGTTAATATTTACAACTTTCTGTTATTGTATTTACAACCGTTTATTAAAATTGTTTTATTAAAAAATCTATCACTTACATTCTTGCTAAGGAAACATTTCCTTTCATTATGGGAGTGACATGTTGACACCAGGCCTTTTGTATTACCTTGCTGGGGCTCTTCATTTTTTTTGTTTTCCATCTTTTGGTGAGTTAATGCCATTGCTGTAGTTTATACAAGTGATCTCTGTTTGCCAAAGGGCCATCTTGGCTATAGGAATAATTTATGCCTTCATCTGTATGGAGAGGTCCCTCTGTGTCCTTTTACAGTCCTGGTTTTAGCAGCTCCCAGAGAGAGATCCCAGATAGGCAGGCTTCTCGCAACTCAGCATTTTAAAATTGCAGAAAGTTTCTATTTTAAGAAAGCAATCAAAGTGCTAAGCTAACTTTAATTGCATTGTATTTCTTTTTAAAATAACCCTTTTGATGTAATCTGGTTGGTAACTTTACCTCAGAACTGATTTGTTGCTTGTGCTGAACAAATAATAGGTTCAGAGGCCTGAAACTTTTTTCTGGACACAGCTGGTGTTGGTCTGAAAGTTAAATTTGCAAGTATCAGGCTCTGGGTAGTAATGTGGAAATGTGCATTTGTGTAGATTATCCTACTTGGCTGTTTCTGGTCATGAGCTGCTTTTCCACAAGCTTCAGTTTTTCAGATGCTGGACAAGAGAGGAATGTCTGCAAATATGGCTGTTACAATTTATTTGTATGGCCCCCAAATGTTTTACCATCTTTCCCACTTGTGTCTTTAAAAATACTTTATAGTTATATAATTGCAATGGCAGCTGTTCATTTTAGCCTTTTCTGGATGTGCTAGATACAAGTTTTAAAACCTCCTCCAAAATTATATGTGATTAAAAACCTCCCACCAAATAAAATTGGTCCTTTTATTAAATCAAATATTTTGGGACATTGCTGTCTAGCATGTAACTGGTGTGCCTTTTATGGTCTTAATCTAATGAGTGCTGGAGCAATGATTTAAGAAATATGCATGTCTATATGTGTATCTCTCTATAAATCTGTATTTAAAAGGGTTTGGGGCTTGTTGCTTAATCTGGTGGATAAGAATTCTAGCCATCTCTTTTGGAGATCGCTGTTTTAAGAAGTTGAGAAAAATTTTTGCCTACTGCCATTTCACATTAGCTATAGGAGTCAGGGGTACCTTGTAGTGTTCTTTTGTTGGATCTCAAAAGTTTAGTATCTTCCTGTCAAAAGCAGAAGGCAAGATTGCAGTGACTTGAATTTGAACAAAATTAAATCCTTAAACTGTACTGTCATGTACTCTTGTATTAATGGCCTCAGTTTATATTCCTGATATAAGAATGAAAGATGAGTGCTCAAAGAATAAAGCATCTGATCCCATTTTAGAAGGCCTTTTGATAAATACTTAACATCTTATAAGAAAAAGAAATACTGATTTGAGACCTTATTCTTTGTGGAGGTGTCTCTGGACACTATGCTAACATCATGAAAGATGGAAGTGTTGAAAAAGTAATTCTTTACTATCCTCTAAGCCCTGCTTCTGTGGTGTTAAACCAGGTACAAGCAGTGGTATTGTTGCACATTTGGAGCCTGCAGTCTGGAGGGGAGCAAGCAGCCAGGATCAGAGGCACGAGTTCCTTATGCTGGCTTGACTCTTGAGAAACCTTAAGGTACCATTATTTTGGAGACTCCTATGTATGACCTGTAAGGAAAACTGGTGGGAAGCTGAAAAGAAGGTCAGAGAGGGCCAACAGGAAACCCACCTTTCCTTAGGGCATCTGTCTTCTGAAGCTTCTGTATCTCATCAAGTTATGGAGCTGCTTTTCCCATTGGGCAGAAATCTCAAAGATGATGTAACCAGGGAACTGAAATCTGGCCACATTTGCATGGCATTGGTTCTTTCCTGGTCAAGAATGTCCTGGGGGGATTAGTGCCTAGGAGCTTAACAGCTTTCTGGTGGCAAGAAAGTACAGGGAATGATCAGAGAGATTCTTTTGTTGGAACTCATTCCTGTGTGTTTTCCAGCTCTCTGATTTGCTTTGAAATATAAAGATACAACATAAAGTTGTTCCTTATGATTAAATACTACCACGAATAATTGTAGGATTTGTCATTTGAATGTTTAATTAGTTGGTACTTGGGGAGAAAACTTTGCTCCAAGACCCCTGAACTTTTTCCATTTAGTAAATATACATGTGAAACAATGACACATTTTATCAAATCTTGTTTCTTGAGGGCTGCCGACTAATGGGAGAAGCTACTTTGATAGTAATGACTTTAAATATACTCTTTAAAAATAAATCTATTCATTTGGCAGCTAGTGCTCATGAAGTTTGGTACTGGAATGCATTATTCAGCTCCACACCCCCTCATCCTTCCAAAATTTAAAATCCCAGAAACAGGCTATTTTCAGTTGTAGTGGCAGATGAGCTTGAGCACTCATTCTTGCACTGAGATTTAGGCAGCTGTCTGTCTTTTAGAAGAGCTAGGTGAAAATCTGAAGAGTTTCTAGCATGTTTATAATAGTGGAAGTCACTGAAGGTCTAATGCTTTGGTTTTTTCCTTGTGAAAAGCAGTGATCTGTAAATAAACAACCCCTTGGAAATGGCATTTTATTTTGATCTTTTGGAGGAATTTACAATTCAGGATTAATACACGTATTGGAATAATTTCTTCTGGCTATTCGTTTTTTGTTTTTTTTTTTTTTTTTTTTGATTGATTATTTGATTCCTTTTTATTTATCTTGTGTTAGAACATACGTTGATGAAAACGTTGCTTTTGATATGTGAGTTATTGGAGCCTATCACTGTGATTAAGAAACAGTTTAATCTTGCTACTTTGACTTTAAGATACTACAAGATCAGCTCTTTAACACCTTTCTTTGGGCTAATCACATTCTCAAGCATAATGGCCATGGAAGTCATGGGGAAAGGTGAGTATGGAACATGGGAAAACAGATCTGTGTGGTGCTGGAGCCCTGCTCACCTGGCTTCCCTTCACATTGCTGCTAGGGTGTTTTCATCCTCTCGGGCAGATAACTTCAACTACAAGTTGCTGGCTTGCTGGCCTGTCTGCATGGTTCCAGGAAAGTTCCAAAGTGCCACTGTAAATGAAGATCCTCTCCCAGTGGATCTCTTCCAGCTATCCTCCCACTCCATCAGCCCACAGCCCTGAGCCCAGGTCTCCCTTCTATTGTGCCTGGTATCAAGCTGTTCTCAGGTCTTTCACTCCAGTCCAGAGCCCTCTCCTCTGCTTTTACCTCTGTGCTTTTTCTCTTGCACCTCTTCCTCACAACCCATGTTGGCAAGAGCTAAGGTTTGGAGGCAGAGCTTATCTGAATCACACTGGGGCTCTACCACCAGACCTTGTGGCATGGCAGATTTTCCCCTGTTTAGTGGTCTGTTTTTCTGTAGGTGAAGGGTGACGTCATCAGGGTTCTTTCCTGGCTCCAGACCTATTCCACTGGTGACAGGTTTTAAAAGCTGTATTTCTGAATGTCTAGATTGGTTTTAGGAGCCTTTATTTTTAAGAAAACACTGTTCAAATTGATTTCCCTCCTCCAATTACATTGAATCTTTCTTCCCATGCTTTTCTCAACTTTTCATTCTAATGTATGTTTTTAAATGTACCCTTTTTGAATGTGACAGTTGCACACTTGGCCCCATGTAATCAGAACCAGACCTTAGGAAGGGATTTTAGGATATAGTTCCATATTTTATATAATATTAAAGAATATGATTTGATAGCACTGTGCTTAATAAAAAGCCTGGGAGCATTTGAATCTTGCAAGTGGACATGCATGGACAGACTCCAGTGCCCCCAAGTAGCCAGTTTAAACACTGGAATTTATGTACCCTTTTATAAAGGATGCACACAGCTTTGGGAGTTTTTTTCTGGTTGGTTGTTTTGTTGTTGTTTTTTTGTTTGGTTTGGTTTTGTGTTTTCTAAAAATATTTTTGTGTTAAAAGCTTTACTGAGATTTAGCAGCAGGAGAAGTGGGAGAGGATTATGCAATGTGGCATAAAAGAGAAAAGGTTGTCTTTTGTAGCGGATCAGGTGTGGAGAGTGGCTTTCCCAAAGGCTTGATGACATTGTGATGCCTGATGAAGGGAAGAAGGAGGCTGCTTTAAGAAAAGTACAAGAGAGATGGCAGAGAAGAAGAAAATAAATGCAGCTGAAGCTGGAGGATTGACTTTTTCTGTAACTCAGTCAAGTGAAAGCTCAACTGTTCCAGCATATCTCCTCTTCTCAGTCTCCTGGCCTGTCTGGAGATTTGCAAGTAAGATGTCAAACCCAGAATTTTTTAGGAATTTCAGTCTCATCTTAGCAAGGGGACATTAAAAAGAAGCAGCTCTTTGTGACCACCTTGGCTTTGGTGTGTTCGTGCACAGTTGCATGGTGGCCACTAGCAGTCCTGTAAAGGGTATTTTCAGAAATTTGTCTTCTTGTAACAGGATTTGTGCTGCTTCATTAATGCAGAAACAGGGTCTGGCATCTAAGGAGGAGAAACTTACTGTTCCTGATCCTTCAGGAATTTTCAGGGATCCTGTCAAACTGAATTTTCATTATGTCCCACACCATCTGGTAGTTGCTGTATGAATTACTTGATCAGCCAGAGTCTCTGTTACCAAACTCTATTTGTGTTGAAGGATGAAGGATGGCAGTTGTGCTGGGCATGGAACTGTCGCAGTGAGGAGTCCTTTCTCGTGACATGTCACACTTGAGGTGTGCGTACTTGAGACTTGCATACTCTGCTCTCTTTGGAAGAGGCTGTGTCAAGACAACTGAGTGTGAAAACTATCTCTCACTACTCTTCTGAAAAATTTGTTTTAAGTAGGGGATTTAAAACCTACTGCAATGCAGCTCCTAGAAAAGGGTAGCTGAAGATAGGGTGTTGGGGTGAGGCAGAATTAAATTTCCATTTTATTTCCTTGTAAAGTCAGCTGAATTTGACATGAGGAGCTCTGAAAAATCAAGCTGATATGATGAATGTTTGAGTGCTAGTGTTAGCTCTGTGAATGTTCTAAATGTAACAGGTAATGCAGAAAAAGAAGAAGACATTATCTTGGTCCAAAGCATAAATTAGAAGGACAGCATCTTCAAGGCAAGGGTGTGTCCAGAGGCAACAGTAGTGTAGAATGACTTTTTTCCACATTTTAAAACTTATTTTAAAAGTGGAAATTATTAAATTATTTTTCCTTTAAGGAAGGAAGATTAGGTAGGAGTAGTCATCTTCAGATATAGAAATGGAAAGAATTTCCAGTGTAGTGATGTTTCTCTGATTTGTGACTAGTCAAGTTTGACAAGGATTTGATGGTTATGGGAGGAGGGTAGAAGTATATTGCATGAATTCCAGGTTGTTTTTCTCCCAAAATTGAAATGGCCAAGCAAAGATTGCTGTCTCCAGAATAGCAACTGTTTCTTTGCTAGAGAAACTTAGAATGAAAAAAAAATTGGAACCTGCTGCTGCTGCAGTGGTTTTTTTGTGTGTTTGTTTTCCAGATAGGCAGCAGCCAGTGCTTGCTTGCTAAAAGAAAGTGCATCAGGCCTGTATGTAACAGCTGCACTTGAGAAGTGTGTGTTGAGAGTGATTCAGCTTCTAAAGTGTGTCATTCTTTGAAAGAAATTTGAGTGGGAAACTGAGGATAGAAAGGGGAATCATTCCTTGCTCAATGTCAGTCAAGGTTCTGTGATGCAAGAGAGAGTATTTGGCAGTAATTCTCTGTTACTCAGTTTCTGAGTGCTAGTGGGAACTCTTCCAAAATAAATCTAGTCCAATAGTCTAAATGCCTTATTTTGTAGTTTACTTTCTGTGTGGTTGCTTTTGAATTAGAGTTAATGAATTTCCTACTTCTGTCACAACAGACTTATTTAGAAGAAGACCAAAGAGTTCTAAAGTTTTCAGCAACAAGACACTGCTACTCCATGATCTGTCTGGCCCCGTTCACTTGTGTGAATGGTCAAGATAAAAGGAAGTTGTTGGAAGGTTCTTGCCTGTTTTACTACTCTAAATGATGTTAAATACATTTGAATTTAATTAAAAATGCTGATAGGAATCCTGGCTTGGACCTCTTTGGAGGAGTAGACTGCTGTAAACAGGATAGATGAAAGGAAGAGATCAAATAGAGGAGGTCACCAAATACAGCTGTCTCTGGAACAAAGAGCTGGGTTGAGCCCAGTGCAGGAAAGCCTCATCCTGTGTAAGGCACATCTGCCCTTTACAGCACTATGTTCAAAAGTCACAGCAGAAAAGGTTGGATATCTTGGCTTTCCTATAGGTGTTTTAGTGGAGATTGTACGGTCTCTGTGTAGCTGTTTTCACACTTTCAGAATTCTTTTTTTTCCTAAGTGCTGTAAATAAAGAAATACTAGGTTTGCTGAAGATACAAAAATGATGACAATGGTGAAAATTCCTCGAGCAGTTGGTCTTGCGGAGTAATTGAAGGTGATGGAAAGCATCCTGACACAGAGCAAAAAAGTGCTTTTAAGAGAAGGTGGAAAGTAGAGGTAAAAGCTTTTAATTATGTTCTATGCACAGGAATGGTCTAGGCCTGTATATACTTCTCTCAATTCTCAGCTAATTTGATGTGAATATAAGGCTTGTATAGCACCAGGAAGTGTTTTTTCTTCGTCTTGTTTCTCCAAAACTCATTCCATTATAATTATTTGTCCACTGTCTCTTCTTAGATTCAAACATGACTTTAAGAAAATACAGTCTCCTTGAGGATGAGCACAGTTGCTATTATTTCTAAACCTGGGTTTTTTTCCCCTAACTCTCATGTAAGATTTTGTGTCCTTTCTTCAAACAGTAACTCCCATTTCATTTTTCATCTCTTTCCTCGCTGTAAGTTGTACCAACTAAAGTAATTCACAGTAGAACATTTTGTACTGATTCTTGAATGTCATCACCAAACTTTACATGGTTTATACTTTCATGAAATGAAAGGCATTGGTCATGGGAAGGCATGCTGCTTGGAAGCATTTTCAGATTGAAGGCTTTTTAGGCTGTTCCAAAAGTGAAAGCTATATCAGCTAATCTTGAAAATACAAAATATATAAATCTCACATTTGGAACAACTCAAAGCATATATGTACATAAACCTTATTAAATGTGGTTTTACATTTTGCAGTGCATAGGTATGTCATAAAGGTCAGAAATGTGTCATGTGGTCTGGACCTAGCTCCTAGGTAAAGTGATTCTAGTGTCTTTAAATCTCACTGGATTTGAGATCATCAGAACTGAACTGTCTGACACATCCTGGTTTGATGTCCCAGCCATCAGGCTCTTGGCTTTTTTAGGGTCAGGACACTGCATGCTGAACTGTTCCTTTACCTCTCCCCCAACCACTTTTGACAGGCTTTTTTACATCAGTAAAACTATTTTCCTCCCTTTCTTTTTTGCTTTTCTATTTATTAAATAATCTTGTTGTCATATTATCTCAAGTAATATCTGTACAGTGAATAAAAGTGAACTACTTCTACCTGTTCCTGCTTCACTGAAATACCTTCAATGTAGACTGTAAGAACAGTGTGAGGTCCCCTTAGGAATTTCAGCAGCTGTTTGACCATGCAACTGATGTTAGAGGGGAGGACAGGAAAATACCCTGCCACAGAGAGTATAGATGACTGGCTAGAAGATAACAGATGATGCATGGCATTGGCCCCAACTCATATATTTGTTTTTACTTCCAATTTGCCATAGAAAGTATTTAGTGGTTTTTGATATGAAGCATAACTTGCTGATGACACTATACCCACTATGGAGAGTTCATGAGATGATGTCAGTATGATGACCACATTCTGAAGTAGTGATTTCTGTCAAGTGCTAAATGAATTCACCTTGATCTTACAATACTGGAGGATCTATCTTTTGTCATTTGGTACACAGGAGGCCTCTTTCAGCTCCCAGTAGCTTTAACAGAAGGGTGAGCAGGCCCCAGCTATAATACAGACCAGTTTCTATAGGTTCAGTTTACTTTTCTGCTTTTGTTATGTGTCCCCCTGAAACCTGTGTTATTTTGTCTTGTGAACGTGCTGGGGGGGCTGTACCTCTCGTGACAGTGCAGCTTTTATCTAGAGTATTGACCTTCCTAGAAATTTGTTAGTGGACAGCATGGCCTGCATGGTTAGTTTTTTTGTGTCCTCCTTCCCAGTCCCTTCAGAGCCATGTATAGATAATTCAGCTATTTTCTTCTTGCTGGGAGCAATTTGGTTTTGGTGTAAAATAAAGGTGAGAATTTTACTGCTGCTCTACTTACTTTTTTTTTCTTTTTAGGGCAAGAAGGATGGTACAGGTATAACTTGTTACAGCCTCCATCCCTTGGGACTGTTCCTTGCTCTGAGGTCCTCAGCTTTTCCTTGTCCTGGAGTACCTGTTGAACACCTGGGTGTTTGTTGCTTCCCATTAGGCAGTGATGCCCCTGTTGTGGCACTGTCACACCAAAAGGCCTTTGTTCAGTGCTAATAACCATATGAGCCCTTGAGAAGGCAAGTCTGGCTTTCTTTCACTGTTGCTCAATTAGATCTTTGTTTGTAAAAAATGGGCTGAGAGAGCTGATATGAAGATCCTTGTAGCTCTGAGTGTTTGTTGTTCTGTTGTAACACCTCTCCATTTTTAGAGACCTCTGCTTTCTGGCTAAGGGATAAAGCTCCAGAATGTTAATTCATGGAGCTGGCTGCTACAGGAACAGCACATTTGAAGGATTGGAATACAAGTAATTTTCTCATTCCAGACCTTACAAATTACATTCTTTATATAACCATTTGGATCTCATTTCTACCCCTACTGAAGAGTCTTAGTTTAACGGGAAGCGCTTCCACATACAGATTGGTCATCTTTGATCATCCTTGTTCCCTTTCACTGAATCTTTTTCAATTCTACTCTAGTGCAGGGTGTTAAATGAAGGATAGTGATGACCCCTGCTTTAGCCTCTACCTCTTTCCAAATAATCCTAAGCACTCTGTATACTTCTGCAGGTAAAGTTTCTTCTCTACTACTGAGCAAGAGCTGGGATCTCTATCAAAATGTCTGTTCTAACATCAAGATTTTTCTCCTGATTGGTGGTAACCTGTTTGGGGTCCATCACTGCATATGTGAGGTTGGAGCTGGGTTCCCTGCATGAGCTCCATTTCACTTGCCATTTTGTTATCCAGTCATTCAGTCTGTGGTTTCTTAGAGTTTCCCTTGCTGCTGCTTTCACATTTTTTGTGCTTAGCTGATGCACTGTGAATTCGTCAGTGAAAACACGTCATAAATAATAACATGATAAGAAAATCTACAACTCTTCTATCTGGAGTGTAATGTATTATGGATATTGGTCTTCAAATCAGTCATTACTTACAACAGATGAAATGTAATTTGGTGTAATTCAATGTGGAGGTTCTGCTGGCATGATGAATGAGGGACACATGCCAATGTCTTCTCACCAGGATATCCAGATGGAGTTTCCCGTGCACACAGTAACACATGCTTTTTATGTATGTTTGAATATAACTTAGTTTCTTGCATAAACTTTAAAATGTATTTTATAGATATTTAAATTCACCTTTTTTCTACATGTGACTTTTATTTTATATTTCAGAATTGTTTTGTGCCTATGAAAAGTGGGCAGAAATATTGCTATACATCAGCAGTGCTATCCAAGTGCCAACTTCATTTCGGCAGAACATCTGGATTTCCTACATGTTCTTATTATCTGGAAGAGTAATTTAATAGGTTTTTAGTAGTAAAGGCAAATGTTTAGAAAAGCTTCTGCTTACCAAATTGGCTTTTGTCTTCTTGATGCAACTCAGGTGTAGTGTGTTTGCTGAGACCTCTTCTGCTGGATGTCGTCCCAAGTATTCGACAGACCACTGCCTTGGCTCTTGGGAGACTTGCTGATTATGATGTGGAGCTGGCAGAGGCAGTTGTGAAGGCAGGCATTCTTCCACAGCTCATACGTTCATTGCCTGAGGAGAATGTAAGGCATGATTGTTCTCTTAAATAATATTTTTAAAAAACTATTATACAGGGAAAGGGACATCTTTCTGTATCAGCATCTGCTGTTATTCTAATAGGACATTAAATGTATTGAAGTCAGAGCAGCATGTATGTTTGAACCCCTGAGAGATCATTGTGTACTGTATGCCAAAGTCTGACTTCAAATAAGCTTGACTTTAAAATATTGTATTACTGTTTAATGCACTATAGGAAATACATTCATTCCACTGTAACATTTTAAAAATGTTCAGTGATGCTTTGTAAAAGGTCCCTCTTCAAAAAGGACACAGTATGGAAGCTGTGGTGATAATTGACTAGGTTTTGTCAGTAATACCAGACACGTGTAAAATACCTATAAAACCCCTGAACTTCTGTAATGAAATACTTTGTATCTCCAAACAAAGGAGAAAATCTGTAGCATGAGAAATACCAAACCTCTCACACAGGAAAATATACGGAAAGGTTTTCATCTTCATATTTTTCAAAACCAAAAAATACAGTCACAATTGCAATGCAAATAAATCTGTTGGTCTCTTTCACTCCCTTCCTCGCATTTTTCTTTGAGTCTCTTTCAACTTTGATTTTTCAAACGATGCTAACATAGATTAACTGAAATACTTTCAAGTGAGGTTCCTAACAGCTGGAAACTGACAGCCAAAGGGTTAAGTGCACTGATATCACAACCATACTTATGTTGCAGCTTTGATATAAGAAAAGTAGGTTTTCAATGGAGATATAATTTGGAAAACCATGTATTTTCATTTTCAGTCTTTTAAGGAAAACAAAGATGTAAATGTACTTACTGCATACTTTTTGTGCATATAGAATCATTGCCTATACAATTAAAATTGGAAAATGCTAAAGAAGAACTTTGATGGCAAGGTGCTGGTATAGTATGAAAAGAAAGTAAAGATTTTAATTCGACAAGATTATAGGCATTTTGGTTATTTTATTTCTATTTTTAAGGGAAGAACAAAACTCTACCCACTGTTGGTTTGGAAACTACCCCCTGCTACAGCTTGAAACCCTCACTAAATTAGCTCAAGTACCCTGAGATAGAGTAATTAGGGGAAGCAAGAGCAAGGCTTGTGTGAGGTCATGGAAAGCATGCTATGCCTTGGTGACTGTGGGCAAGTGAAGGAAACTCATCCTGTTCACACGGAGTTTAGCAAGCAGACAGTTTGTCACTTCCCACAGGCAAAAACCCCTTTTCTGTTCCACTCATTTTTAGTGTATCAACATCTGTACTTAAGGATGAGATTCTTTGAGCACATGATGAATACTATTTCTACTGATTTATGGAGAACAGATCCCAGATCAATGTTTTATCAATTAAATGGAGTAGAATTGAGTTTTATAGCTATGTCTGGGAGTACAGTTTGTTTGTAAAGAATGTGTTTTGAATAATGAAAACAAAGAAGTGTTTTTCTTTGCCCGGAGAATAATTAATTAACAGAAACAACATACCCATATTTGTACAGACTTAGACTTATGTAAACAAATATGGCTCCATCAAGTTCAGCAAAACTTTCAGTAACTTATATTATGTAGGGATTTGACCATTTGTCTGTACTGTTTCCCTGAACTTCTGTTCCCCTTAAATGAGGTTTAATGCTTTGCTTGTAAATTATGTTTAATGTACCTGCTTGTAGACCTTAACTTAGAAAGCTGGATTTTTGACATAAAGGAATTATATCAGTACTGGTAAACTAAGTAAGGTAAGGACATGTGTTGGTGCACTATGCTCATTAAATCAGTAGCATGCTCTCTGATGTGCTTTTAGGTAACATAAGCCATCAAACTACTCAACCATGCTTGGACATGGTTTAAGGGATAGCACAAGGCAGGAACAGTTTCCAGTAGCATAGATGAGGCCATTGTGATTTGAGGAAAGAGGACTTTAGGCAGACGAATGTGCTATGCTGTGTCACCCTCCTTTAGGGCCAGGGAGTGGGCCTGGGTACATTTTATTTCCCAGGGGGCCCTTGCAGATACTGTTTTGTTTCCATATCTTAGTGCTTTAGATCAGGCTTTTGAAGGTGTTTGGGTACCTTACAGGATGCACAAAAGCACTCACGTGGTTCTTTGTTTTTCTGGACTTGGTCCAGACGGGATGTGGGCTTTGCATTGTTTAAATTGTGGGTACCTTGATGGTAGGACTGGCACTGTGAAGTGCCCAGGCTCCCTGTGCAGAGCAGGAGAGAAGCCAGCATCTTGGGATGAGATCAAAACCAGCAGGCATACGGAGAGAGAGCCCTCTAGAGCTTGTCCATAGGGATCATCTGTCAATGCCCAGGCTGGAGGGCATACTCCAGGCACATGCACGGAGCAGCAGGTTACTTGTGGCCCCATGAATCTTGCCCTTCATGAGGGAGGGGAACTGTCTTTCTCACAACGTGGTTTTCTCTGGCCACAGTACTTTAACTGGGCTCTGGATTTTGAAAATGTAAGGCAGTAGAAGAAACTTAATCTTCAGCTTCCATATCCTAATGGTGGTTTTAAAACTGCAGGAGGAGACTGAAATGTAAGTTTTTGAGGGAAGACTGTGCTTTTAGAAGAAATCACTGCTGCAGTTTACATGGGAATCCCATGCTGTGTGCAGTGTCATGTATTATATATACATAATGAAAACATGATTTGGTCCAGTACTGAGGGAGGTGGGCAGAATTGAGACAAGAGCTTAGACTTTGTGTGCTCTTATGACAAAAGGGCCAGGGTGCTTAGTCCTGTTCAAAGTGAACTTTTTCTGGAGTAAAACTGCAGGCTGCTTGCTCAAGATGGAGGATTATTCAATATTGAGTGTTGGTGGAATGGGTTTTCCATATCCTAGCTGTGCGTTTTAGGCAGTATTTAGGCATTTCAGGATTCACATCCTAAGCTCTTTTATTGGATCTAATTCTCTCTGTCTCAGTTTTCTGTTTGCAAATATAAAGTAGTGTTTTCTCATAGAGATGTTGTGAGGGTATCTATTTTATAAAGTGTAACACCTGGCAAGTGTTACAGATGGGTAGAATTATTTTAGGAGCTTGCCCTGCATAACCTGTGTAGTCTGGCTAAATATGCTAAGAGTTATTGTTTGTGAAGCTATTCCCTTAAACAAACAGACCTACCTAGAGTACTATCCTTTTCCCATATCCCCTTAGCTCTCTTTAATTTTTTCTGTTTGTTTATTCACTTGCTGCAGATTTTATGTCATGAGTTGTCCCAAAGAACTGTAGGTTCATTGTTTGTATGATGTTTAATGGTCCTGATTGGGATCTGTATGGGACATTGCAGCTACTAAAAAAGTCTAATTTAGGCATGTCTGTACTGCATTATGCTTTGAACTTCTAATGTTAGTGAATGTTTGTTTGTTTCTGATTTGTCTAGCGTTACTACAAGAAAACAGCTGCATTTGTTGTAAGAGCAATTGCTAAACATTCTCCACAACTAGCTCAGGCAATAGTTCAATGTGGAGCACTGGAAATGCTGGTGATTTGCTTGGAAGATTTTGACCCTGGAGTCAAAGAAGGTGCATCTTGGGCGTTTGGGTATGTTGCCCGACACAATCCAGGTAACAAGTTTCATGTGTGTTATCTTCCAGCTTAATGTCAGATGATAATAATAATAAATTGTGTCATTTTGCTAACTAGAATGAGATTCTTTTTCTTCTCCACTGTTACAAATTTTAAATTTGAGATAAAACCCCAGTGTAACTGTACCATTCCAACAATGCTGTACCTTTTTGTGGGAAACTGGCATACCTGACACCAGCAGTGCCCAGTTATGAGAAGTGCTTTAAGAGATGTGTTTGGCCCATGGCCAGAAAAGGACACTGCTTTATTCCTCTTCATGAAAAGATTTCTGAATCTTTATATGTTGTGTAGGTGTTACTGCAGAACCAGGTGTCTTTTGCTTGACATTAGTTCTTCTTTTATATAAATACTTGAATGGAGAAGCCTAGGGAGAAGCAAGTCTCATTCAGCTTACAGTAGTGTTTGCAGGATAAATAGGCCGAATTTACTGCACTATGTTATCATTAGCCAGTGGACCACACTACTCTCTGAGAGTCAGAAATAGATCCTAGGAATCCAATATTGAGCAGTTCACTCACAGGCAGTTGTATAACTCACTGGTGGTGTCATGTTCCTATTTAAAAGCTGATCCACGTGGTTGATAGTTCTTTTACCAGCTATTTATGAAGTTCAAGTAAAAGTTTAGACTGTGAATGAAAGAACCAAGGGAAGAAACTGCTAGCTGGAAGAGGTGGGAGAAATGGTTAGCGTTCGTATTGTTCAAAGTTAAACTAATTTAGGATCATAACATTAACTCCTGGTTTTATATTTGATTTTGGCTCTAAAATGTACATAGACTGATTTTGGAAGTGATTTTCTTTGTTTTTTAATCAATACAGAATATTGGACTGCAGAAGGATTCCCCCTTCTCACTTAGAGGGTTAGTTTACTGGGAGTCTTCAAAGTTGTTAGCAGCTTTCTAACAGACTGCATTTTCTGGGGAACAAATTAATTCTTGGGACACCTCTCTGGTAATGATCTTTTATCATTTGGTCATCAGAATTGAATTTCACCCTTGGTGGAAAATAATTGTTCCTTCCATCTGAAAGACATTTATTCAAATATCAAAAGTGTTCATTTGTATAAATGTGTGTAGAGTGTGTTTGTCCGTGTTATTCTTAACATAAACATTTCTGCAGTTTTGTTATGTCACTAAATCAATACTGATTCACTTCAATTGCCCTTCATGCTATTCACTGCATGAATGCTAACTGAGCTTTAGGGTGATCCCGTTCACTCTGTGACAGCATTGTCTGCAAAGATGGAGGTGATGTGGGGGTATTGAAGACAACAAATTTCTTGTACAAATTTTTATTCCATGGTTATGAATAATTTATTTGCTGATGGTGAATGGGTGCATACTTTATGTCAATTTACAACAACAATAAGAACAGCATCCTCAGAAATTAGCTTGAAATTGTGAGTGCTACCAAGCTGCAAGCATCAGGACATAGGCAGATCACTAGATGTAACCAGTAAAAAAACCCCAAAAGCCCACCAAAAGATCCCTGAAAAAATTGCCCAGCTACAGTCAATTTAGGGGATTTACCTGCCTATATAACACAGTCAAAGGATGTCTCTAAAATGATTATTGAAAATAGAGGGGTTATACTGAAAAAAGATCACTCTGTGCATCATGTGTTTCTTACACTGCTACAAGCATGCCTTTGCAACACAATATTTTTGGAGATGGGATACAGAGATAGAAAAATGAGATACTGAGACTTTTTCTTATCAATAGCTGGTGTTTATCGTTCAAGAAACTCTGGGGTTAGACTGGCATGCTCCTGTTGACAAAATTTGGTGGTTATGATTTTCTGTCTTCGACTTTCTGTGGACACATAATGCAGCTTTAACTTTAAAAATGGAGCTGGGTGTGAAATGGTTTCCCCCAGCCACAAAAGGTTTTTCAGTTTCAAAAATTGTTACAGTTCTGAACTGGGACAATATTAAGACAAGACTTTTGTCTCTCCTGAAGAGATTGGGGGGTAGAGAGATTTGTTTCTCCCAGCAAGAAAAGTTCAATAATTAGGGCATATCTCTGGGATTAGTGTCCTGATCTGTTTTAGGCAGGATGTGAACCTCTGTCTTCATGAGTGCAGTCAAAAGCTCCCCGCACTCAGTGCTGAGTGTTTGCAATGGTGAGGGTCTCTGCTTCTAATCAGAAATTGCATCCATGGCCCAGTAAAGCTACTAAGAACTGCAGTGTATGTTCCCATGAAAAGACTTTGGTTTTGAGAAATTGAGGCTTCCCACCCACCCCCCCAATGAAAACGCTCTGTGCTTAGCAAGTTCTATACTGACTTCATACAAAATCTCTTAAAATGCAGTTCTTCTTTGAACAGATGTCTCCAGAAGGACTGTGAGATTTTAGGTCAAGATAAATGTCTCATGAGGTTTCAAGATGCTAGAAATCTTGTCAGGTCAGATTCCAAAATTTAGAAACTGTTCTTGCAGTTCTGCTCTTTCTTTCCCTTTGAGCTGATTTTCAGATGTTGATCTTACTCCAAAGTGTACAAATCAACGTGCTGTGAGTTTGCCATTTGTTATTTCTACTATTTGCGTTTAAAAAGAATGTAAAGTGTTTCAAATGCCATAAATACCATCACGTCCATGAAAAATGTTTTGTAAAGTTTTACTTATACCATATTCAGTTAAAATGCAAAATTGGTTTCTTTGAAGTATGCAAATAATTTGGCTTTCCATTTTCTTTGTCTGCATTAAAGGTGTAATTTATTAATTGTCTTATACCTGCTTCAGTATATTGTAGATTGGTAGGAAAACAAAAATAAACAACACTGTTTATACTGAAGAGTATTGCTAAGAGCAGAGTTTTGCTCATTTTCTGTCATACAGTGGATCATAGCTCAGCTTAGAAGGGACCTTGGGAGATCTCTAGTCCAGCTTCCTGCTCGAAGCAGCATCAGCTACAAGAACTGGTTCTTCAGCTCTTCAGTGATTTGAGTCTAACCTCCATCATCCTGATGAAAGGTTTTCCCACTGGTTCCAGTGGAATCTTTAGCACTGTGGTTGCAGTGGCCTGCATAAACCTCTGATTTTGAAGTGCAGCCTTTGGGCTACTTGTGGGAATTAGAGTCTTTCTATGTGGCCATAACGTGATCACACGTTAGAAAAATACAGTATTGGTGGTTGTTTTGGTCAAAACCTGTTGTTTCCTGTGGATGCACCTGCTACCACAGCAAAGTCTGTTAGAGAGCCCTGGTCTGAACTGAAACTTGCATTTCCTTCCAACCAGGGATTTTGCTGCTGCTCTACTGTGGGGATATAATATTGTATATTGTCAATATACATTCATCTGATTTTTTTTCTCTGGGGACAACCTGGATGTTCACTTTCTCACCTTCATCTTTTTTTATCCTCATCTTTTTTTTTTTTTTTTAAATCCATACTATTATTGCCAATGTGTTAATATTAATAGAGTTGGGTTTTTTTAACACCTTAAACTAGTTTAGAATAATCCTGTCAGGCTTCCCATTGTTTTCAGTAGGTAGGGTCTTGACTCTGCTTTGTTGGCTTTCCCCTCTTCCTGATCACATAAACTCATGACAAGTCTTCAACTTACTTTGAATTAATTTCTTCATCCCTGATGAGTACTTCTGTATTGAGACAAACCAGCACAACTCTAGTACAACTTCTAGTTGTACCAGAACTGGTGGCATCTCAGACTACAAAATCTTTGTTAGTCTTCTTCTTCATCCATTTGAGTCTTGTCTGCAGTATCTCCACTTGCTGAAATCTTCCTCATGTAGATCTGGGTGAAAGCAATTAATTTTTGGTCAGTTTTGAGCCATACTTCTGTTGTGTCTGAACATACAGAGATCAATTTCCTACTTCCCCTCACATAGGAAGTTCAACTTTATCATCATGTACTTGGACAAGTTCCTTAAGTTGTACCCCAATGTGTGTTGTAAGCCTGTGGTTTTCATAACCTTCTATAGAATTAAATGAGGTTCACATATTAGCTTTTCTCTGCTTTTTCCTCTGCAGCTACGAGTCTTATCTTTGCCCTTATAATACAGCCTTGGTGTAGTATTTGGAAGAGTGTTTTTGGAATTTGTTTCAGTTATTTTAATTTTTTCTGACTGAATATTTGGTTTTAAGAATTTCTTATTGCCAAGTTTGTTTTTGCCTCTAACTCCTTCTCAGTCTAAATTTTTTCCCACCTGTGTATGTGTTTCTAATTTGATGACAGAGTTTCATGACTCCTTTGGTGTATAATCCTCATTAAAGATGTTCTACAAGTAGGAAGATTAATTGAGCCTTTTCTTGGAAAAAAAAAAAAAGAATTACAATTGATAATAGAATCATTAATGCTTAGAATTGTAATTTTGGGCTGAATTTGCAGGGAAACATGATGGGAAATACTGTATTTCCTTTCTTCCCTGCCTCAGCTTTTCTGTTTTTCTGACAGTCCATTTACAACTTGTCTGTCTTGACACATGGTCCAGCCCTCCATGTGGTAAGTTATTAGCCATGAACCTTATAAACACCAGTGGAAGAAAAACCATTTAATTACCCATGACCAACAGTAACCATCAGTATTTAAATGATATCACACTTCTAACAGCAAGAGCTGATCTAAATTGAATCAGATTTAGTTTGCTCTTTTGAAATAACTTTTATAGTTACTTTTGCGTGCCTGAGCGTAGCTGTGACCTGAAAGTATCGCTCTTTCTCTGCCTGCTTGAACTTTATGATTTTAGCTCATAAGACATCAAAGAAGCCCATTCTTCTAGCACTGTGTCCCTCTTGACATCAGATTCTTGATGTTAGCGTTTCCCACCAGACTGTGGGCGATGGAGCTGGTTGGTCTGAAGTTCTGAGGCACAGTCAGAAGAATTAATCTGGATTGTTGGTCAGTAGATCACCATGTATTCCACTTGGTCAGTGTACAGCAGCAAAACACGATCTGAAGAAACTGAGCATGGCTTTTTCCATTAAAAGCTGAGTGTAGTTTATACCATTTATGTTGATTAGCTCCTTTTCAGATTTGTTTTTACATACATTTGAGATACATTTCACTTCAGATTTTTAAAACTGAAGATACAGCATTTGAGTTTGGTGAAATCTTATGATTTGTGGGTTTTGAGGATGCACGCACTCCATTTTCAGTCAAATATTTCTTTGAAAACAAACTTTGTAGAGCTAATTTTACAGATTCACAGAATGTTCTGAATTGGAAGGCACCCACAAGGATCATCAAGTTCAACTCTTAAGTAAATGGCCTGTATAGGGGCTGAACCCACAACTTTGCCATTTTTAGCACTATGCTCTAGCCAACTAAGCTAATTTCAGGGTATTGTATTAGTTTAAAAATTACAGCATGATTTAATTTTTTTTACATAATATTTATATATTTTTAAAATATTGTATCATAAATTAACATACAGTAAATATTTGACTTATCACATGTATTGCAGTGTGTGGCTATAACTCACTAATTGAAAACAAATCTCGTCTGGAACATTATTTGGATATTAACGTAATGATGACATGAGTTACAGATTTCATGAAAAACTGTATTAGTCTATGTATATTTAATGAAGTATGCTGTATTTTTCTTAGTATGAAAATCTCTTTATGGATGGACTATAAATCAAAAGCTAAGTTAGAGTCTTGAAATACAACAGCCATATGTTGCCATGGTACTGTAAGTCAAGATAAATGTTAAAGATAATAATGGATATGCATAATAAGGTGTAGCAAAACTGAACGAAGAACCTAATAGATTATTAAATCCCCTGTGGTTTTTACCACTTTTTCAACACTATTTTAAAATAGCACAGCTTGGTTATAATATAAATTTTCTTTCTGATACCCAGTAATTCTCATTTTAGGACTGTGATTAATGCTGCATACATAGAGAGAGCTAATGAATTTCTAATAGTGTAATTTTTGTCCATGTCAGCTAATCACATACTGAGATTTTTTTTGTTTTGTTTAAGATGGAGTTAGTTAAGGATATTGTGCTAATCTCAGACACACAATATCACTCATGATATTTCTCATTTTTCTAATTGTGTATGATAACATTTTCTTGGCATTAAAGTATAAATTCTGTCTCCTTCCATGTATGGTAGCAAAGACTAGTTTTGATCAGCAAGTTCCATTTTCGCAATCTTTTATGTAAGATAAATCTTTTATATATGTTTTTTGTATTTTTGTTTTTGGCATTTGATCTATGCTAATATCTGCTTATCATTTAAAGAGGGTAAAATGCTCTCTAATTAGCTGGTTGATAAAATTTTGGTACTTTGGCTTTCTGTGTTGTTGTTAGCCATGCATAAAATGCTTTCCTATTGATCAGTGTAGAATAGCCAGGGTTTAAACAGCTGACATCTGCTTACTTTAAAAAAAGAAAAAGAAAACAGAATAACAAACCATTTCAGCCTAATCTACCTCAAATGTGTGCATGTAAATGGGGGTCCATCTATTGACCTGCATTCTTTTCAGTCGTGGATTGGTCCACACGGTTTATGAAACCAGGAGGGCTGATTTGAAATGCAGATGTCGAGACAGTGAACTACACCCTCCCCTTTTTCCTTTGCTGTATCTGTCAGGGTGAAAAATGGCTTGCACAAGGGTCAGTCACCCATACTCACTTAATTACTTTCCTTGGACCTACAGAACTGTCACAAGCTGTGGTGGATGCAGGCGCTGTTCCTCTTTTAGTGCTCTGTATCCAGGAGCCAGAAATTGCTTTGAAAAGGATTGCTGCTTCAACTCTCAGTGATATTTCAAAGCATTCTCCAGAGTTAGCACAGACAGTAGTGGATGCAGGAGCTATCGCTTACTTAGCTCAGATGATCCCGAACCCTGATGCTAAACTGAAGGTACATTTAATTTTTTTTTTTTAAATCTACATTTTACCAGTCATTACTTGAGATTGAATCAAAGACACGGATGTGCATATTTATTTAGAAGCTCTTGGTTTGGGTGTTAGCAAAATGTAACTATGTAGTTAGTACAAAGAGTTCTGAACATATTTACAAATTTAGCTACTGGATATAAACTGCAGCTCTGTGAGGAACAGCTAAACTAATCTTTGAAGTGAGTAGTATGGGGGGTTTTTTGAAAGATATAGTCTATGAAGAATGCAACAGATACTTTTAATAGATAAAATTTGCACATTTCGGTTACAAAAAAGGTTTTGCATACTAAAGATTATGTGATAAACCAGTTAATTGTGAACTTATTGTATTTTAGAATATACTATCTGATGTGAATAGCATCAGATCTGTTGTCGTATGTTTAATTTAACTATCTGTTGTCAAAGGTTTAATTGCTAGAGTTTAATTGACAAAAAATTGTTTCTTATTATAAATTTTCTGTCTTACTCTACCAAACAGAAGACAACATAAAAATTCCACAAAAAATTCTTAATACAAGATCTGACAGATCCAATTTATGTAAATAAAAATACTTCCTAATTTTTAAATTACAGTTTTAAATGGTGTATATATGTATTTTGGTTTTTAATACATACAAGCTTGAATGGGATAAAACAAAAGAGAAACTTTTATTCAGGAACCAGCGAATGTTCTGTGCCATTATATTTGTGCGTGAATTGACTCAGTGAATTGTAAAATAGCTGTAATTGTTTTCGCTTTCCTGCTTTGTTTTCCTTGATGCAATAGATTTTTGTGTGCAGGGGGAGTGTGTGTTGTGGGATGTTTGTATACTATTGATTTTATAACAATTTTTATTTACTAGCGTCAGGTGCTGGCAGCTCTAAGCCAAATAGCAAAGCATTCAGTGGATCTTGCAGAGTTGGTGGTTGAAGCAGAAATTTTCCCAGTTGTGCTCACATGCCTGAAGGACTCAGATGAATATGTCAAGAAAAATGGTGCAACTTTAATTAGAGAGATAGCAAAGCATACGCCTGAGGTAAAACCTTGAAAATGCAAATACAAGGTCATATCATTAGATTTTACACTTTAAATAAAATACAGGATTATTCTGTCATTTGCTTTTCGAAAGGGAGGGCAAATGGCTGTTTGGCATGTTCATTGGAAAATATGGAAATGCTTGCTGATATTATGAGGTGTGTATTGAATATGAATTGGGTTAGGAAACTGGGAATCATAAAATGTATACCTAGCTACTTCATTCTATGAGATATCAGCACAGAGAGGGAGTTCTTGGCTGACAGTACTGTCAGTCCTAGATATTAAAAATATTATGAGAAAAGCCTCACAGAAGTCATGATACCAGCTAATAAATTGCAAGATCATCCTTTAACAATAATAGATGGTATGTGTCTTTTTTAAAATTTTCAGGGGAGCGGGGATCACATTTTAATTATTTTTACAATGACAGCTAAGGTCAAAAATGCTCTTATTTATTATTAACCTGATAGTAACCTGAGTTTGTAATTTGAGTTTGAGCATTTACAGTGTTTTTGCCCATAGGAAGGTGGGATGTTTGGCAAAGTCAATACAAAATAAATAGGAAAACCATATAATTATAACTATGTTAATCTGCCAGACCACGGAGATAATTAAAAGGCTCTAAGTATGACTTTGGAATGAAATATAAGCCATGTATTTGTGGAACACACTAATGCTGAGCATAGTAATTTCAAAATCACGATACTAACTTAACAACTGAGAAGTGTTTAGACATGAATGTTGTGTAGTTTCTTCAGCCTGCTAGTCTTTAAGCTGGTGATAAAAGTTTACAGTCTTGGCACATTTCCTGCTTTCTCTCTATACCTCATGGGCAATGCAACTTCATTTCCTCAAAAAAGTAAAGAAATTATCATTATCAAAAGGGAGCCCTAGGGTCAGAAGCCAGAGACCAAACTCAGAATTGCAGGTAAAGTCAGAAGAGCTTGTGGTACCAGATCCTCCACGGAAGAGGAACTGGCCATGCTAGCAGCTCTCCAAAGGAGCAGTAGGAAGTGTATTGGTGACTCCCAAAGGGAAGTCAAAATCCATGTCTGACTGCAGAGTGACAGAGGTGACTGTCCAGCTCTGGGAACTCTATTCAAGCAACACATGTTGCAGCAGAGAGAGGCTGGCAAATGGTATTTCTAGAGGACTTGGCTGCATCATTTGAGACTCATTGCTTTTGAATCTCAGCTCTCTATCTGCATATGCAGTAAAATTCATGTGCAGGTCAGCAGCAGAGGGACTTAGAGCAGGGGCGGCTGAGGTACACTGCAGGAGCTCTGCACACCCAGGTGCACATGGCTGTGTCCACACCCAGGACTTGGTTGGCACTGGCTGTAATTCACAATCATGTGAACAGGTTTTCTTAAGTACTAACTGAAAATTTCATCTGCCTGTTTCATGAAGAAAACAATGCCCTTTTAAAGGCTCTAAGACAAAGGTGAATTTCATATTTATAGAAATAATAATAATAATTATAATTTCTATGCATTATTGATATCATACATATTCTACTGTTGTTCCCCAAGTGATGTGAGAAGTTTGCTTTTGTTAGAAACCTGTGTTGCATGGCTTGAATGTCATTTATAAGCAAGGCTATGTAGTTTGGCATTCTGGGGCAGACTCCATTACCCACCAAGCGTGTTCCCTGGGCACTTCCCTTAGAGCATGCTAACATGGCAGAATGGTGCAGCCCAAGTCAGTTTTGCATATCCAGAACAGTTGTCCTTGGCATCGTGCCTCAGCATGAGGATCCACAAAGGATTTTATGCCACAGAGGTAATTTAGAATGCAGGTGAGAAGAGGAATGGGCCATTCCCTCTGTCACTGCACAGAACATAGGGTGTTAGTTTGGGAATGAAGGGCCACTAGGATGAAACAGTGTCTGGCTCAGTAGGTGCATCTTCAAGATCAGTCGTGTGATAGGCTGTCACGTGCACATTCCTCTGGTGTGTGATGATGGAGTTGAGAATATGTCATTCCACGCTATACAGCATCAAGGATTCAGAACCCTGATTTCTTTGTAGTAAAGTCAATCAAAAACACAGTAGCAAATTGGCCTCATTCCTGAAAACTTGATGCTGCACTAAGTTCCCAAGAGTCTGCATGATACATCACTCTTATTCCAGCTTTATTTTGTAAAACAGGAGCAATACATTAAAAGGCTTCTCTGATGTGGTACTTTATGCCTGTTGATACTTCACAGTATCTAATCTCTTCTGTTTATCTTCCCAGCTTTCACAGCTTATAGTAAATTCAGGCGGAGTTGCTGCCGTGGTTGATTGTATTGGCAGCTGCAGAGGGACTGTCAGACTGCCTGGCATCATGACACTCGGTTATGTGGCGGCTCATTCGGAGGACCTGTCAATGGCAGTGATTGTCTCCAAGGTTAGCTATCACTTTGTTGTCTTCCTGTAGTTCTTCAGCAGTATTCTTTGCTACAGATACAAATTAACATAGGCAGAGAATGTATTTTGTGACAGGATTATATACTTGCTATCCATGAATGCACTTTCTCCTAGCATTGCTGCTTTCTGTGACTGAAATTATGTGGTAACCTGATAAAATGGTGTCTTTATGGTGTTGAACCTTTTACAAAACTTCCTGGATTAGTTGGTATTACAGTGCATGATTTTCTGTGTTGCAATTGCATGGGTACAAAAAATAAGTCACTGAATTTCTGTAGTCTGCTTCCTCTTAAAATGTATATTTGTGGCTACATCAAAAGCTTCTTTGAAACAACTATGTTTAATGGTGTGTTCTTCATTGTACTAACATGACGCTGCTAGTACTGCTAGAGTATCTTGCAACAGCAATCTTCAGACCTGAAAAGCCCTCAATTTCTAATGTAGTGTGGTTTGATTCAGTTGTGCAAGTAACATTTCAAATGAGTAAAGTTATAAATTTTCAAGTTTAAATGAATTCTGCTGAGTAATAATATAGAAGAGGGAGAATTTGCAATGTTTGCAATAGGTGAAATTAGTGCCTGGCTTAGTAGTCTGATGTGAATAATGCTAACTAATGACAGAAGGAAGGAAACAATTTCACTTACATTTTTAACCCATTTTCACGCTATGTCAGTCATTTAAAATGTAGGTATGAGTGGAGCAACAAAATAATATAAACAAAGGAACAGGAAATTCTTCTAGTAGAAATGCAAATTGAAAAATGGAAGTTGCTACCACATAATATAGTGTGCAGGGAAAGTAGGAGTGATCAAAAAAATGCTCTTCTGTATTTTAAATCTAAAGAAATAGATGCTTTTTTCTTGCCATCTCTGGAGGCCCTTCCTCTCTGGCTGGATGTGTCTGTCTTTCCACTTTAAGAGATGCCTAGAGCAAATATTCTCCAGCTGTTGAGTGCTTGACATTAAGTGGGATGAAACCAGGATTAAGTTCAGGAGGAAGCCCATAAGTTAGATTTTTGAAGAATAATAATGATTCCTATCATAACTGAATGGAACTGCTGTGAGAGCTATTTTAGGGATCTGGGCAAACTTTGATGAAATTAGATATGTTAATGAATGATCCACAATAGAAATGATAATAAACCCAAATAAACCCAAAACCCATTTTAAAAAAACCCCTGCTTCAGGGGAAATTAAGCTTGTGGAGTGGTATGTAGTACTGAGGATAGGGCTTGGTAAACTGAAACTGTTTGAAAGAAATGTACTGTAGCATAACCATATGAAGTTAGACACTGATGATTTTATGATGTGAAGTGATAGTTCCATTCCATGGTACACTAACCTGTAAAGGATGAAATGTTGAACAATGATTTTTGTGATCATACTGGACAAACACTTCATTGTGGTCTTCTGTTGTAATGCAGTGGCAAAACCCCCCACAGTTTAGTCCTTTGTGGTAAGAAAGAGTAGAAGATGAAGGATTATTGGAAAAGAGAAGTTAATCTATTTATTGTAGTAATATATATAGTTCCACTCCCTGTATTTGAAAAGTATCTTGGGGAAAAAACCCAAAACAACAAAGCAGAAAAGTGTGCAGAAAAGAGCAAAGAAGGATTAGTGAGATGGAAAAAAAGGGTTTTGGGATAGAGGTTTGGTAGCCTTGCCTTCCCTAAAGTAGCATGAAATATTTCCTGTTGGAGTGTTTTGGCATAAAATAACAGCTACTAAGTAGTTGTGGAGAAAGTATAAAGACCCTGAACCAGAACAACTTTAGTAACAGCTGGATGTGAGGCCTCCATCTCTTGATGTCTGCAAATCAAGAATTGAAATCCTTCTAGAAGTGATTGGGTGAGTCAAAGATGAACTACTGGACTCAGGAGGAGGTTGATAAGTTCAAATTTGGTGCTGTGGATAGTAAAATAGAAAGACTCAGTGATCGAGCCCTTCTGGTCCTTAACTGATTTCATAGAATCATAAGCACTCAAATTCTTTTTATTTTCAGTCTGAGAAAAACTGCCACCTTTACTCAGTACAGCCTGAATTATGTTGTGTATTCTTTTTATACCTTAAATTTGCATGTTTGTTCAAACTCCTTTCTGACTTAGAACATTGAATCTGTTTCTTTTTAACTACATTTATTAAGATTTATTAAAAATTCTTGCTAATCATGATGCTGTAAAAATACGACACCCACTAGCATGCATTCTCTTACAGCTTTTTTCAGAAGAAGAGTGTAAATAGAGAAACATCTTCTAACTATGTGTATCTGTTTTGCATTGTCATTCCCTGGTCTACATTTGTAAAGGTTGTGCTTTTGATTAATGCTACAGGGAATACCACCACTGTGTGCCTGCTTGATAGAAGAACATGAAGATCATATTAAGGCAGCAGCTGCTTGGGCCTTGGGACAGATTGGAAGACACAGTGCTGAGCATGCACGTCATGTTGCAGTAGCAAACGCGCTGCCCATGCTGCTCGATATCTTTGTGGACACAAACAGCTCGGAAGATCTTAAGACGAAAGCAAGTAGATTTGTAGTATTTGCAGTATAGTATATTAATTGTAATTAAGAGTTTTAAGTGCTTAAAAACAACTAGATTGTATGTGTTTTTATTGATGCTCACTGAGTCACAGCTTTCCTGGGCGCAGAGTGTCTGAAGGCTGTGTCATTTATTAGGGGACTGGCTGGTCCTAATGCATGTGCATATGGTGTATACCAAATCATATGCTACAGCCACCGCAGTCTAATCCCTTATTTTTTCCCAGTTTAGATCAGAGTTGCATAGACCCATAAATGCTGTAATTTCTTGTGACTCATTTTTAATTATCCACTTCTTTTTTTGCAAGTATAAGCTCTTGTAGAAAATATTACAGTCCTTGTAATAATTTTGCCTACATTTTTATTATTATAATAAAACTGTAACAGCTAATCAAGGCTCTGCTCTTTAAAACATGCAACTGCCCATGTTTAGGGACTTTCCTTGTGTAGGGGCTAGTAGAGCTGCAGTTTAGTAAAGTGTATTTCTGAACAGTTAGTGAACCAACAGAAGAATGTAATAGGACAGGATGTGACCTCTCATGTTGCACTATGCTTCTGTTCATTCCACTGAATTACCACATTCCAGATCTGTAAAGTAACTTTTATATAGTAATTTCCAGTGGTCCCAAAAATATTGAAGCCAAATTAGCTGTACCTGTAATCCTGCCCAAGAAGGTCACTACTGCTTGTATCAGTCAACACTGAGTTTGTTTTCAGAAATATGCACCAATGCACAATTGTTTCACTCTCTTTTTTCCCCCCTGCCTGGACAGTACTGCACTTTGCTACCCCAGACAAGCAGCCTCTCCTAGTAAGCCACTTCTAAAATACAATCTTTTAAAATGTGTGTTTTGATTTAGCTTTCTTATTATATTAGAGTACTTCAATTTACCTAAAGGGTCTACTCCAGCTTTCATTATATTCAAAGGAAAATTGCCATTACTTGGACCGTAGATAACATAATAATAATATGATGCACTGTAGGTTTTGAGGTTTAATAAATCTAAGTAGAGAATTGATTCTTCATTAAGTGACCTGATAGATATCATAGTCTCTATTCAGAAATTGCTCATTGAAAATTCTGATCAATTTGCTTTTTTGATCAGACTTCAGTGATATATATATATGAAGTCTTGTTGTTTTCATTGATATCTTACTAGAGAAAGTTTATTTTGCATTTCGATAGACTAAGAAAGCCTTAAAGAACATTCTTCAGAAATGCACATATCTTCCAGCACTTGAACCACTGCTTCATGAGGCCCCTCCCAGTATTATGAAGCATATTGTTGGGCAGTTTAGTAAGGTAAGAAAAGGCTCTGCTTGGTGAATACTATGTTAATTGCTAATTGTTTCCCATTTAGCAAGGAAGCTATCTTTCCAATGGAGAAGTCACTCTAAATGTGTCAGTGTTTTCTCAGGATCCTCAAGCATCCCCTTCTAAAGTAGTTTGGATCCTGGTTTTTTTGTCTGATACAGCTGGATACGGTTTCATTTGGAATCTGCCATAATTCGTCCTAAGACTGGGAAAACACTTTCGTATAAGCAAGGTGTTTTTTCCTTCCTTGCCTCTTGAGATTAAGTGGAATATTAACTCATGTGCAAATATTTTCACTGAGCCAATGTATCACATAAATCCCAGTCACATCTGTTTTAGATAAACTACAAGCTGTCTGTACGGGAGTGACTTAAGTCAGATATTTTACAATAATATAAAGCCTTCACTCCTTTTATCCTGATTAATTTTCAGTCTCAAATAAGTGTAAAAATTACAAATCTCTTCTCATCCTTCTCAAAATTTTGAAAGTTAGCAGTTGATTACATTGTTGATTTGAAAGCAGCATGTAAAAGTGATACAATTTGTTCAAAGTATTTAACATTTGTAAGTAATTGCTAACAAATTGGGAGACTCACAGTGTCTGTCATGTTCAGCTCATGTTGAGAATCCTGTTCAATTATAGACTATGTTTTGTGCAATACTCTGCAGTGTAACCTGTGAGCAGGGTGTACCAAGCTCTATTGGTGAGATGTTCTTTCTGGAAATGGCCAAGTAAAACACCCTTGATACTCAGTTCTGATTATGACAGATCTGGAAGCACTGCTGTTGGTAGTGCAGATTCCTGATTATGTTGCCACAGTTTAATTTGTCCGGTCTTCTTGCTAAGGCTGTTCAAAGACTGGAGATCTGCACAGAATCCAGTCCCTTTTGCTTCTCCGTTCTGACTGGAGCTATTAATGAGCCAAGTGCAGAGCAATTGGCTATCCAGTGTATATTTGAATGTTGCTTGCTATTGAAATGGTTTTGTGCCCTTCATATCTGCTGATATTTTGTTTTGTTTCATTTTTCTCCTTTGCCTCTACATTATCAAACTACACTTGTCTGGCATTTGCTCTTCTGAAGTATACTCTTAAAATTAAGTTCTCTGTAGTAAAAGCATTTTTCTCCCCTGTACCATAGCTTGGGAATTTCCTATTCTTAGAGCTGTGGTCTGTTACTTCTGTGGGCTTATTTATGGCACAGTAAAAGCCTTATTTCCAAGCTGTGCTTCAAAATTGGGTGCTATTTGTTTTTCATGCTGGACTGTGCATTTTAGCATTAGCATTTTCAGGGTTTGTGCAGTTCTCCGGTTTGTGCTGTCTCAGGTTGGACTGGGGGAAGGGACTGTGTCTCAGAGGTGCTCTCTCTCTTTAGGGCCCCTTCCAAGAGAGTTTTCTGCGGTCTTATCCAGCCTGGAAGTCACAGTGTGGAGGAGGAAGGCAGGGAAAGGGCCATATCCTGTCTCCTTGCTAGCTCCTCCTTGGCAGTTCTTGTTGTGGGAGATATGTGAAAACAGACGTCTGTTCAGTTCCCACAACAAAAAAATCACAGTTGTTCCTGACACTTCTGTGCAGCATATAATAGAGAGAAGTCTCTGTGCTCTCCTGCTTTTTCTTTACCTGTCTGTTGATTTTGTACAGCCTAGAGGAACCACAGAAATGAAGGTTGTTCGCCTGTATGCATGGAAGAAATCTTGTTCTTTTTCTTCATCCTTTTAGGTGTTCCCTTCCTCATTTGAGGCTCTTGTTTTACACTGAAATACAGTCAAATTTATGGCTTAATGTCTGACCGGTGTGGAAGCTTACAAAATGCTTTTGCCCTTATAATCTGTAACTCTCAGAGTTGGTTTTAAGCGCATCTGGTTTTGCTGTAGATGCAGCTGACATCTTGCATTATCTTTCTGTCTTTTTCTCTCTCTCTTTTTTTTTTTTTTTTTTTTTTTTTTTTTTTTTTTTAATAATATTGCAGCCCTATGGGCCTATGGACTACATGCTGTCATTCTCCCTTGCCTGGCCCAGCCCCCACCTCCCTCCCTCCCTCCCTCCCTCCCTCCCTGCCGTCCTCTGGACAGAGCTGCGTATTGGCATCACTCAGGGAGCACAGAATGTTATTGTCTGATCATTTCTGCTTCTCATCCCCTTTGGCTGCAGAAACTTCACGTTTTTGCTTTGTGTGTGTGTTTGTAAAAGGCTTCCATGGCTACACAATGTGTTAAAGGATTTTAATATCTAGGAATTTAATAGTAGCATGTAATGCTTCAAGGCTGTATTGTTCACTTGCAACAATTCTCAGTATTGTTTTCATGCACTAATCTATACTAGATCATTATAATGATATAAAATTCAGCTCTACAATTAAACTGTGGGAATTGACATAAAAGACCTGAATAACTTGGTTTAAGTGGAACAGATGCTGTTGTTATTCCATGTTAGTGTTCTGTTTTTATTATCTATTTATTCTCCCCAATCTTATTGTCTCTGTAGGAATAATTCAAGAAATATTATTTATGTAAGGATAAATATTAAATTCATTATTTTATATATGTTATGTATTAAAGTACATGATAAATTATGTTGTAATCATAAAGAGCTTATGGTTTTTTCCCTATATAAAAGGGTGTTATAATACAGTAGCCATTACAGATTTGTTTCTCTGATTTTCCACTTTGTCTGTCCTCTGAATTAAAAACAAATAAGCAAAATTTGAGCCTAGTGGCATACAGATTAATTCAAAATAATTTTTTTAATGTACTATTCTGTGTGTAGGTGTTACCACATGACAGTAAAGCACGTCGTCTCTTTGTAACAACTGGTGGACTTAAAAAGGTTCAAGAAATAAAAGCGGAACCTGGGTCACTTCTTCAAGAATATATCAACACCATTAACAATTGCTATCCAGAGGAAATAGTAAGGTAGGGAAAATGAAATTTAAAGAATTCATACTTGTAACATTCTTAGATGTTTTTCACAGGAGCAACACAAAGGAAGGATTTAAAATAGTAATTTAACTCCTATGTGAATTTTGGTTTTAATAAAACCAAAGTGTAACATTTGGTTAATTGCCCCAGCGGTAACACAACCTCTGGACACATACATTAGAACACTTTCTCTTTTTGTCTTCGGAATCAAATTTCTTTGTCTATCAACAAAGCCCAAATAACCAGGCTCTTGCAGGAAAGTGTGACGAAAAGTCAGTCTGCACTGCCCAAATGGACTCTGAGTCTTCAGTACAACCACTCATATTTATGAATGTCTGTGAGAAATTTATTTTGGTAACTGATTTGTGGATTACTTAGGCTCCAAAATACAAGTATTGGTGAATCTTTGGTTGCATCCTTGACTTTCATAATAGTGTGTCTGAACTAGTGTATTCAGAGGCTCCTTTGAAACTTCCTCTGATGTACAGAGGGTCCAGAGGCTCTCCTGCACAGTTGGTCTGCCCACAGCTGCCCTTCCTCCCTGAGCCTCATCATGAGGCTTAAGTGTTATATAAAAGGACCATACACCAGCTGTCTGCACCAAGTTGAACTTTGCCCTTAATGAATACAGAAACACTATTAAATAGCTTACAGTCAAAATGTCACCATCCTAAATTGTAATAATGAGAGAAATACCCTCCTAGATTCTAGATATCCATTTACCAGTCCTTCACTCCATCAACACATCAGAAGGATGTTGTACTCATGTACTCCCTCTACAGGCTCTGAAAATCTGCATCATCAATTTTAATTATAGCAGTGGAGTTCTTCAGCTAATAGTAGCTAGAAACTAAGTCTCACAAAATGAAGCCCTGTTTGCCTCCACAAAGAAAAGCCAGTGGCTGTCAAATGGGTAAAAGCAAAGTCATAAAGAAATTTTATTCTGCAGCTAGTACTTCAGAGGGAAAGAGGAATTTGTTTATGCTTTCCTGGATATTGATAATGTTTCTTTGTTATAGCTATTTTTCCCTCCCTGTAAATGAAAAAAGGTTACTCATCTAGCCTGAGATGTAATAAAGAAAAAGGCCCCTTCGAGCATCTCCTGCTTGCCTGTCGGTGCTACTGCCTGATGTTGGTTGTGCTGCCTGAGGCACAGCAGCTGTGATAGAATCCAGCTCTGGGTTTGTCCTGGAGACCTGTTATTTTAGGCTGTTTGCAGACTGAATACAGTAATGTATTGGAAAGTTGGCTTTACAATCACAGAAGTCATATGAGGTTTAAAAAGAATTAAATTACACAGAAATTATCCAGAAAATTAAAATTAACAAGGTAAATAGATTTTCCTTTAAGGGAAATCATTGAGGATTTTTTTTTTAATATCTTAGGCCTGCATTAAATGGAGTGTGTTCCTGTCTCTTTATAGTTGAAGCTTTCAGGGCTCAGGGGTGGCAAATCACATGCTTGCAAAGCTAGAAATATAGTGAGATGTATGTTTTTACAATAACACAGTATTAAATTTCAGATAGTCTCATCCTGGAAAACAAGAACTAAATGCAGCTTTGATGCTTGCATATTGGATCCATGTGGTTGGTCCATTGTGGAAAACCAGTTGAATGACAGCAGGACAATAATGGCACCATAGAGTCCTACTCTAATGAAAACCTGCTGGATAATGTCCATCCTTGAGTAGCAAAAAACCCCATTTTTTCTTGTTCCAAAACCAGTGTCTCTCTCATGGATGTAGACTTCATGTGAGTTTCAGGGTGTGTGCTTATGTCTGACAAACAGCAGCAGACTATTTGCAGCCCACAGTTCTGTGTAAACTCCTGCTTTTTTTGTTAAAGGCCACAATTTCAAAAGAAGCTGACACCTACATTTTTTACTGAAGACAATGCTTATGGCAGCTGAAGCTGAACCTATCTTAAATGTGGCTGCTTACCTACATGCCCTAGAAGTAGATAAATATATTTTTAAAAACCTGACTTACAAGTGTAAATGATAATGTAAGTTGAAAAGCAGGTTGCTAAAACATTGTTGAGGAGTAACTGTAGAATTCCTTGACCACTGTTTAATGCTAATATTTTTTTCAGTAGAAATATGCATAGTGTTTTATTGCTTTGCATAGAACATGCCTGGTGGTCTAACAGACAAACAAAATGTTTCTCTTTCAGGTATTATACCCCTGGATATTCTGAGATACTTCTGGAAAGGGTGGAAAATTACCAACCAGTTTTATAAACTTCAGTGTTTTCTTAGAGCTGCATTTCACATTTATGACTTTATGAGTGTAATACAAATACAGCTGTTGAAAGCCTTGCTTGATTCTCAAATCTCCTTCTACTTTTTGAACTACTGAAAAAGCTCAGCAATTCTAGCAAGCTATATTTTATTCTTTATAAACTTGTTTGTTGCTAAGTGTTTGTTCCTTTTTGTTTTTCTTTAACATTACTACCAGATATTGCCACATATATGAATAGAATTTCATGCAGGGGTGATGATTTATCACAGAAGCCTTTTTAGAATCAGTCATTTCCTTTTCCTTCCACAAGAAAGGTTTGTTATCTCATTCAAATTTTAGCCTTCTCCTTACTATTACCATTTCCCCCTTTTGCCTTTGCATATTGTTTAAAGCTTCCCAAGCTTGATGAGGGGGAAAAAAGCTAGCCCGTGTGCTTTTTCTAATAATGGAATTCTTTCTGCACTGAGATATCTCCTACTGCTACCTTTGGGGAAGTAAAGTGTTGTGATTTTGCATGTCCAAACATGTTAGTAGCAGCTAAGCAAAGAAATAATCAGATCTGAAGATGATACAAGGGCTGAATTCTGCATGATATGATAGTGTGGTGATCCTGGCCTGGTAGATAATACATCTTGTGCAAAAGTCCTCCTAATTGAGGCTGTGGAGGAAAGGAGCACTGCATTGTTTGGCCTGTGCATGGTTGTTCCTCTTGAGAAGGACAGAGTGAACTCAGGTCTTCCATGGGTGCAAAGGGAAGGACCCTGGGAGCTTTGGTTCTGCAGGGGTCAGCAGCACATTTGTGTGGCTCAGAAGAGAGGAGATTTGCTTGGCTGCAGGAACACTGTTACCAAAGTCCTGAGCACATTCAGAGGAAATCTGAGGACACTTAGGTCACATTGATTGGACTGATGGGACTAAGGTGGCTCAGGATTTATCCTCCAAGGGCTGAAATAGCTGAAGAGTTGAGTTAAAGCACATTTGGAACTTCAGTCTTGGAGCTGCAGAGCACATCGATGTAGAGGTGTGAGCTCTTTCCCATCCGTAGAACATCCTGGAACAATTTTTACCTTCCTTTGGAGAGTGAAAGGACT
>VZSR01001283.1:13195566-13233292 GCA_013398615.1 Brachypodius melanocephalos | reverse complement strand
CAAAGATTACTAAACAGAGCTTCTGGAATGGGATATTGAAACACTGGCAGCCACAAGGAAATACAACATTTGAAAACCTCCACTGGAGAGAAACTTACCTACTTTCTTAACATATAACTGAATGGGTTTATAAAAGAAGGATAGTCTCTTCTATTACTTGTAAAGCAGGAGCAAAGACTGATTGCAGCTGGAAATTATTTAGAGTGGCTTTTCTTTGTGAAATTCCAAATTATTATTTTTTATTCTTGTCAGCATATTTTTCAACAGTTCACAGGAACATTGGTGGGCTATCCTGTGTTCAGATTTATTTCCACAGAGGGCTGTGCTCCTGCTGTGAGGTACTTGGTGCTCTCAGACTCTGCTTTTCAGGAGGAGCAGGGCATGCACAGTACCTTACTGTATGGAGACTGAGACAGAAACTGTTGGTGTCATGCATGTTGGTGTAGAATCCACACCACATGAGTTCTTTCCTTAGCCCACAGCTAAGTGAAAAGCCTTGGAACTGACTAACTTCTACCAAATGCCTTTTTTGTTTTAGAGTTTATATTCTGACATTAATGCTAGGATATTCTGCCACTGTTAATGCTAGTGGAAGAACTTTGAGACTCTTAACAAGATTGTTGTCAAGAGTAATACTCAATAATTTTCTCATTTGCATTATGGATATTTAAAAATCAAATCTTGTACAGTCTCTGAAACAGAATGCAATGGCAGGGCTTCAAGACAGTCTTGAAGGATCTGAAGCCTGTATTTTCCCTAACAGAGCAGAAGTGGTGCAGAGGGCTGTGTGCAGATGGGAGGCAGCAGAGGGATGGAGCTGTGTGTCCCCATAGCTGCCTCGTGTGCTCGGGAGCACCCCCACCCCACACAATGCTAATGTATATGTTTTGTGCAGGGAGAGCAAAGAGGCTTCAGTCCCCTGACAAATGTGCTCCTGCTGTGTCACACTGTGCTACACTGTAAGGATTCCACAGGGTTAAATTTCAATGCCTAAACAATTTGTTCACAGTCTTTTCACAGTCTTTTTCTGATTCCTGACAAAGGAAATGATTGCACAAGGCAAACCTTCAAAGCGATCTGATTGTGTAGAGCACAATCTAAATCAGACCTAGCATAAATACATCTTTACATCCGCTGGGCAGCTCTGGCCTGGGCCAGTGGCTGTTTGGCCTCTTGTTGCAGGATTCCTGGACGATGCCACATCCCATTAGGCTGTGGCAGTGCAAAGTCCTCTCCCACGTAGTTTGAGACCCCCGCAGTTGCTCTTTGCTGGCAGGCTGCTTCTCTGCCTTGCACAAACACCTTGTGGCTGGAGGCTTCCCTGGAGGCACAGGTCTACACAAGACTAGCCCTTTACAGCAGGATTGTTGCTAATTTGTATTTTACTGATGTAACTATGGCAAGAGTTGTTTTTTTCCTGTAGTGTTCCACAAGGTATTTCTTCAGTGTTTCTATTCCATCCTCTCATTTGGTTTAAGTCATCATCTAAAACTATATTAATGTTTGCAATAGCTACTCTGGCAGGCTTCAAGTGTGTATCATTTGTCTCAATTTCATATAATAAAATGTAGATTTGCATTTTAATTCATTCAAATGCTGTTTTCATGTGAGTGGGTGACTGTGGTGCAAGAGAAGATGAACAACAGGCTCATTTTGCAGCTTGGCCCTTGGATGCCTTTGGATGTTTGTCTCAGCTTACCACTCAATGGTGCCTACTTTGGAGCTTAGGACATGCAGGCATTTCAAGTAAGAGTCCCTCTCACAGAGGTGGCTTATTAAGACACACAAAGAAAATTAAGCCAGTGCTTTGGCAGAAATAAATGTAAGCCTTTAAATCATTTTGCCTGTTCCTTTGACTGCAGCATTGGGACTTTTCAACTCAAGTCTCTAAATATCTTCTCTGGGAGCCTGAGCCATGATTTTTTTCTGCATTACTACAGTTATTATTACATCTACAGCTGTAAACCAGGGCCTTGACGGAACACGTAGATGTGTAGAACTTTACCCATATTTCATTCAGCGGATGGATTAACTGGCCTACAAAAGCTCCTTTCTTTATCTGAATGACTGGAAACCTAGAGGATCTGAAAAGGGGAAATTCAAGGAGTTCAACTCTTGTGCATATAATATGTTCTGCATGTCCAGAGGGATTTACCAAGGGATTGCTTTGTCTCATCTGAAGTGATCAAGCTGCTGGAGATCTGCATCTTAACAAACAAACGAACAAATGTTGAAGGAGTTGAATGGAACTGGTGAAGGAAATGAATCTCATTTTGTGAAGTAAAGCTTAAAGTTACTGTAATTAGGAAGTGGATGGAGTGTGAGTAGATCTTCAAGTGTTCTTGATTTGGTCTAAGGGGTTATGAATTAGCCTGGCTGAAGGGGAGTTTTAAGCATGGAAAATGCCATGGGATGCTTTCAACTTTGTTATAAATTGGAGCCCTCTGATTTCTGGGTATGTAGGGGTCACAGACAGTTGTTTCCCCATGTGAGGAATCTGTGAAAACATGCTTGCCTCAGTTTCTTCCTTAATGGCTGCTTGGTTTCCAGTATTTTGGTAGCTGGAATTTTAGATCTCCCTTTGTGACCATGGGGGAGAGGGGAAGGAGATGTGGAATAAGACTGGATTGCAAAGCCAGTGGTTCTACTTCTCACACTGACATAGAATTGCTTTTATGGTCTTGGATAATTATTACAAATCCCTATGATTCATCATCTTCATCTGTGAAGTATCTGTTCTACTCCTTTGTTAACTTGCAGAAGTGCTGGGAAAATTAAATTCATATGAGAGACTGATGCAGCAGAACTTAAGTTCTTTATAACTAATACCATATTCAGAAAAAAATATTGTTCAAGAACCTACAAAAATTTACCTAGGAAGTCTTGGAGATGCTGATTTTTTAGAATTGGAGTTGAATTAAGAATCAGTGGATTTTGTGAGTTTCTTTATCTGACACGATTTAAAGGGATCAGAGAAAAAGAGGAAATTATTATATCTTGTGACTATACTAAAACTATTGATGTTATTTTTGTGTAATACTTAACTGATAATATTGACACTACTGTGCTTTATTCTGCAGCCTGCTCTGTAATTTAGCTAGTGAAAATACTAATTACATTATTACCGCTGTACTGTATTTCTAGATATGGCACAAAAGACTGAGTTAGAAAATATGTGTAAGCAATTCTAATGCATATTTTGATGATGAGAGTGCCTTCTAAACCAGGAAATAGTCTTGTGCTGCCTTTCAGGAGAAGTTACTCCTGCTTGGGTTAAACACATGGCATTGCTGTGTCCCTCCCTCCTGGAGATGGGATCAGGAGGCTCTGAGTGCTCAGTGCGGTGTGGAGGGACTGGGAGCTGCTGTCCCTGGCACAAATCGGTTGTGTTCACTCTAATGCATCAGCAAGCCATGGAGAGGAACAATGCAAGGCTACTAATGTCATCTGTTTAGCATATTTCCACTGAGATTTTGAAGGCTTGCTTTTCCTTCATAAATATGTGCTTGTTCTGACTTCCAAACTGAGTTAAATTACAGGTACCCAGATTAACATTAGCTGTTCTGTATTTTATTCCTTTTGCAACAAAAATTAAATTCAAGAGGTGAGAAAAGTGTGTTAATGTATTTCTTTAAACAAAGCTTTTGATTATTTTTTGTGTCAAGTTCAGCAGCAGAACTCTTCATAATCTTATGACAAGATCTGTGCCCTTTGCTCTCAAGGAAAGTTTTGTCTTCACTGATGCAGACTAGTGATGTGTTTTATCCCTGTTGTCCTATTTATAATTAGCTCTGATGCCCTCTGAATACATTCACCTTTCAATATTAGGTCAGTGTTAAAGCCATTATCAACCTAAAAGGTTGGATTACTATCAGGACCCAGCCTTTGTTGCCTCACAGTGCTATAAATTATATTTCAATCTATTGTTAAAAATTAATAATATGCAACATAGAGGTCTGATGGAATCATGTTAATGAGAACACTGAAGCTTCATTGACTTGCAATATCATTAGAGCTCTGAGACAGGTTTATAGCCTTGTGCAAACTATATTTGTGTTGGTGTAGACACAGTATTTATTTGGTCACACCCAGCCAAATATTTCCTTACTAAATTAAAATAAATGCTGGTTAGCTCAATGAACTACAAAGATATATAGTGCAATTTCAGGTTCTCAAGTCACAGAAAATAAGCCCCAACAATGGAAATCAGCAGAATCAAAAATGATGGATATACTAGAGTGAATATGAACAAAGAGGGAAGGGAGTTCACTGGGTTGGGTGCAGTTAATATTTTGTGACTCAAGTAACGTGTAAAATTTGGAAAGAATAGCTTCCCTTTGTAGTCTGCCCTGGTCTTTATGTAACTCCTCCCTGTATACACATATGTACACACTTGCAAGCATAGTTAACCAAAATGTAATCAAAATTATACCTGTCTGCTTTCACAAGACTTGCCTCTGTAAAGCATCTGTAGGGGCTGGTGGAGAGCAAGTCGTGGGCAACTCCTCTGCTCGCTAATGCCAGCTTTATGGTACTAATTTTCATCAAGGGCAAAAGCACACATCTGATTTCCATTGCAGTGAGAATCAGACACTAGATCTGCATCACCTGTGCTCTGAACAGCTCTGCTTTTTACTGAAAGCACAGCAGAAGCAAGAAAATTACTTCCCTGCTTTCTTCTCCAACAGTGCTTCAAATGAGGGAATGGTAGGAAAATCTCTCCAGAACTGGGGAATGGCTCATGCTCTGTGTTGGAAACATAACCTGCAGCCATGCAGAGCATGAGACAGAAAGGGAGGTTTGAAGAATCAGTAACATGCTGGTGTTGCAGCTCTTACATGCTTTGGGAGATGGATGTTAAGGAAGCTTCAAGATTCCCGTCATGAGTAACACCTCCTTGCTGTAGCTGTCCCCAAGTTTGGTCATGGGGCTCTGCCTCCTGCTCTGGGGTTGGGTGATGGCATTAGTGACACCGTGGCCATGCTGCTCATGCCAGCCAAGCATTAGATTGTGATTCCTGATTGTAATACAGACATTTTTATTTTATGGAAATGGAAAGGAGGATATCTTAAGTGATTTATAAGCAGTTTAACAATACAAAACTTTTATGCTTTCAGTCACTCCAGAGCAAATCCTATACCAGCTTATCTGTGAAGGCTTCAAGGTCTTGGAGCTCACAAAAGAAAGAGAAGTTTGACAGTGGGAGGCTGAAGAGGGTTCGAGGACAGTGGGCTTTGTGCTGGTGCTGGTTATATGCTGTCACAGCTAGTGGGTGGAACTGAAATGGCTCTGTCCTTAATTGCATGGTCATGACCCCACCCTACCTTGGATAGAGTATTTCCCCACCCAGAGCATATGCCTATAGGGTTGAGAGATTACAGATTCCTCTCCCTGCCTCCATCCCATGTCCATTTGGCAACCTTACCTAGCTGGCTTTGGCACAGTGAGGACTTCCACCTCCTCAGGATGTCCCAGGTGTGGTGTTCACAACGCTTTGAAGCTGAAAACTGCTGTGAGTGCTACGTGCTGTTACTGTCCATCAGTGCCATCAATGCAATGCTGACCGTAACTCATTTTGCTGTGGTAATTCCCTTGGTTAAACTGAAGAAAATGAACTGTTTTGATGACAATGTTTTAAGAAGCTGCCATTTCAGAAGCTGTAGCTATGCCTGGGATGTATTGCCCTGACTGACAGCAAGAATTAAAATTTTTGCCATGGCCTTGAACTATCACAAGGTCATGAATCACTACTTTAGGGCTAGCCCTTCCCCTCCTAAGTGGTTTGTTTTTTTTTTTTTAATCCAGGTTTGTGTTTATTCTAATATAGTCATGCAATGTGAATGTTTGGTAAAATTGTCATTTGATTTACAACAGAAGACTGCTTTAGCAGCTGTTTTATAGCAGTTTAACTACTCTGACCTAAATGACTGTTCTTAAGAGATTGAAAAGTAATTGAAAATGTAAAAAAGTGCAAGACTATCCTTTTTTTAAAAAACATCTTCCAAATGGCTTATAAACAACTTGAATTCCTCTACAGAATTCAGATTAGAGAGGAAAGAATGTCAGTTTACTGGGAATTGTTCTCTGACCACCTGAGAAAAATGAGTTTTTCATCCCCTTGGACATCATCTGGAGTTATAATAAAGCATGCTCTCAGCTGGATTCCTTCTGTGTGAAAATAGACAGGGCTACATCACTGCACACCTAGAGGAAGCACACAGAACTATAAATGCAATCTAAAATCTGGATTTTTTTTTTCTTCTTCTTTGAGGCCACAAGTAATTTTCTGTAATCTCAATGAATATTATTTGAATCTTGAAAGAAGGATATACCTATTCCTTCCCCTCCATGTGAGCAGTCCAAATGAACAGAACTACACATGTTTTATACAGAATTAAGTCACCTGTCAGGATCATAGTGTGAAAACCCTTAAGCAATAGCTATGGAAGGAATTGCAAAAATCCACAAAACTAAAAGGTAACTCATGAAAATCCACAAGTAAGTTAACAAAACTTCAGCTGAATGTTCATTCCAATCTGTAGCAGATGAATGAAATGTGGTGCTAGTGGTGTTGGAGTCCTGTGGTGATAGACACATGAAGAATAGATAAAAGATGGTTGTTAGTTAGCTAATGGTGCAGACAGGCCATCCTACTTGTCTGGGGAGCTGGTCCTGAAAACCCTCAGCCAGGCAAAAGCTTTTGTTGATCTGAGGGTGACTGTGCTGAGGGAATGTTCTGGGCTGGGGCATATGGCAGTCAGATGACAATGGTGCAGCTCCCATGATGTGCTCTGGACTGGTGGGATGGGTAGATGACAAAACTCTGCAACTTCACACGAGTAGGGTGTAATTTGAAGCTGTTCTGCAGGGAAACCATAGGCAGCAAGTACAATTTCTAAGCCTGATATAAATTCCATACTGTTTAACTGCCACCAGTTCTACTGCTGCAGATGAACAAACCAAGTGCAAGAACAAAGCAATGGAGGGAACTGATCAGGCTTCATACTGCAATTGAAAAACTCTCCATTAGAAGAGCATTTGCCATAACCCTAAAAGCACAGAAATCAGGCCTTTGCTGCTGTCTGTTGCTGTGTTGCTGTGCCCTAAGTGGGCAGCTGGTCCATTTGCACCCTTCTTTTCTCCTACTTAACAAAATAATGGTTCAGTCACTGTCTTCTGGGTTTCCTTCATGTCTTCTCTGTCTCTAGTTGTTTTCCCTTTCATTTCTTTAACTGAAATTCACTGATGCCCATATCTCCTACATGATTTTTTTTTTCTGTGGGACAAATGCAGGAATCTCAGCTTTAGCTCCCTCCAATGTTTTCCCAGTACTCATGTACTCCTTCTGTTCCTTGATTCCAAGTCATGATGCACTTCAATAATTTGTCCCCTGTTTTTGTTTATTTGGCTAATTACTCTTCACATCTCCTTCAGCCCTTCTGAATTACCACTCCACACATTGCTTGTCATAGTTCACACTCCTTTTGTTTGATTTTGCTTTATCCAAAGCTGGTTACTGAGTGTTAGCAGAATTGTTACAGCATCTCACAAACAGCTGTTTTTTGCTGTGACAATAGGCTGATGTATGCTCCAGAGCGAACACACAGCCTGCATATTAAATACTTACAGTGCCGTGACAAGCACAACCAAGTTTTTAAATACTTTTAAAAAAATTAAGATGGAGATTCAAAAGAGGAAGTAATTGAAAAGAAACAATCCCAAACTGAGGAGCAAGCATGCTTGAGATGAGACACACAGTGTCAGCTGTCAGGTAAATCTCGAATAGGATCTCTTGCAGTAAAAGACTTTGAGAGAAAACCACCGTGGGCCCCATAATGTTCTGTGCATAGGCAATGCAGCGTGTGCATGCCTGCAGTTTCTGCTGGATTGTATCTGAGTGAAGGGATCACAGAGCAAATGCAGCTCTACTTACTCAGCAAGAGAGGATGTTCCTATTTTACAGAATTGATTTATTTCTTCAAATAAACTTTTATCAGACAACTACGTCACAGTCACACTGAGAGGATATTTTAATGACTGCTTTGGTTTAAAGCTGTGGGGGTACACTGCTGCTTTCATCCTTCTCTCTCCTCTCTGTATCTTTCCTCCACCTTTCCATTACTTTTCCCCATTAATGTTCAATGCACGCTCTAAGGTATGTCTGTCGGTGGGTATTACTTTCACCAGCCTTTCCTTGCAGTAGTATGTCTATAAATGGCAGACAGCATCATTCCTAATTACATGTTGCCCCCAGATGCTCCAAGGGTGATGCTGATGGATTGCTGTGTGGGTGGTGTTGATGGGGCTGGGGGAGGGGAGCTGGGCTGCAGCTCCTCTAAGTGGTAGCAGAGGTCTCTCTTCGGGCTGGGCTCATCAGTCCTCCCTCCATAAAATGAGCTCAAGAATCTCCGAGATCACGGAACTGGACATTGGAAAAGGGGACTCAATGCAGGGAAGGCTTCAGAGTACAGCCCAAACAACCGGGGGAGCAGGAAGAACTGGAAGAGACAGAGAATTCACCCTTTACCTATCCGTGCAGGAGCACACACAGCACGGAGGGCTGACAGAGTACACAAGCTGCTATATCTTACTTCCCCGATCTTGCTTTCCTAGCCCCGGGTTCCGCGCCGGGCGGCTCCTTTCCCTGGAGGTGCTTCGGACAGGCACCTGCTGCCTGCGGTCAGAGATCACTGCCGTGGTGGAAGGCAGACTGGGCTTTGGAATTGAATCAGGTCGAGTTTGGCTGCCCAAAGTGTGCCTGTGGCACTGGCTATGAACCACTGACTCCCCCCAGCCCCGCGGCCGGGCTGTGGAGGAGCAGGCAGCGAGAGCCTCGGCAGCCTCTGCCCGCGGAAAGCACCGCCCCTCCCCGGCCCAGGGACGGGCACTCCTGCCCCGGCAGGCTGAAGAGGAAAAATGGGGTGCTGAGTGATCCTGGACCTTAAAATGGTGCTCACCGAACCCCAGAGAAATCCAGAGAACGGTGAGGAGGTGAAAGCTGGGATCTCAAGTGTTTGTCGGTTTTGAACAGACGCTGCGAGGTTCGATAATGGGGAAGGAGGAAGTGAGAGAATGCACGTGTGCGAAAGCACATCTGCAAGATCTGTTTCCTTCTCTCTTTAACTGTTCTGTGGTCCTTGAAGGGGTTTATATTTAGTGTGCCTGGCAGGTCAGCCGGGCAGCTGCTAGGAAGACATGGACAGAATAGGCAGTACTGGCTTTTGGGACTGCAGCCATTGGGCTGCATGGGTTTTTACATCTCAATCTTAGTGCCAGGCTGGGAATTTGCTCCATCACAGTTTGCACTGAAACAGGGAAGTGCCTAGGAATGGTGTGCAGAAGCACATTTAAGAATGTAAGGCATCAGCTGCTGCATCAGGTCAGTGGTCCATCCAGTGCTGAGAGTGCTGCCTCCAGAGAGCAGGAGAGCCTGTCCTCTGTGCACTCCCCCAGCACCCCCAGGGGCTGCCTTTGGGTGACAGAGGCTCATCACTGCCTAAGCCTTCTAGTGACTGCTTATAGAGCCATTGCCAACTCACTCGATTTTATGAAGTCCTTCTAGAGTTACTTGCCTGAAAGAACTTTGTGACTTACAAATTTGAGGACTTCACTGTACACTCCCTGTTCAGGTACCCACTGAAAATGTTGAGTAAAGCCAGTCCCACCATCAATCCCACAGTGTGGAGATCTTGTTGATGCCTGTTTTCCACCCTGAAAAGTGACTTTTAAGCCTCATCTTTTGCTTCATGTCCTGTCTCCAATCTTCTATCTGTAAAGAGTCTTCTCATCATGTGGTGAGTTAGTTTCTCTGATAAGCTTTGGTATAGAACCTAATCAAAAGTTTTTTCAGAATTGGTCAGTTCTGTCTGCTGCACCCACTCTCTGTCTGTCCTGGTGCACTCTGAGGGCTGTGGTGGGTTGGTGAGTCTGGGTTTCTCCCTGCAGAAGCCACACTGCCTTGTTCCCAAGAGACCATGTTTATCCTTGTCTACAGCGACGTAATTTTTTTCAGACTCTACTGCCATTAGTAAGGATGGATGGCAAACTTCCTGGTTTGCGATTCCCAGGGCCCCTTCTGAAGTCCTTTTATTGGCTGTGAGTTGCAATGGCAGGTTGCCAGCCCACTGACAGCCTGGGCTGCCCTCCCCATCCTGTGCAGCCTGAGACTGAGGGGTGTGGATGAATGCTACAAAGGGACAAAGTGGGGATCTACTCAGGAGTGGAAACCACCATCCAGAGAAGTATCAGTAACTAATTTATTTTAACTTCAAAACACATTTATTGAACTTCTGAAGGGAGTACTTAAATAACTGAAGGTGCCAGTTATTTCTCCCCCTCTTCCCTCCAGAGGGACAAGGTGTTTTACATGGCTCCTCATACAACAGTCAGTGAAATACAGAGATGTGTAGAGATCAGGTGGAATACAACTTCTGTCATGGGTCTCCTACCTGCTGTTGATATATAATTGGTACGTGGTGGGATATTCCCTACAGTGTGATGGAAATACCTGTATTGGCAGTGTATTGGAGTGAAGGGGAAGGGAGACACTATACTCTCAAATCATCTAGATCAGGATTTAACAGGAGGCATGAGCACAAAACCGAATAACATAGTTAGATACAAACCCTTTGGGCTACAGAAACACCACAATGAAAAGTTTTTGGCTCAAGTATTAAAGCAGGTGTCTTATATGACACCTAATGAGGGACAAATGCTGCTATGGAGCCTCTGAGAGGATCCAGCTTGTGAAAGAGACTGTAAGGCAGCAATGCAGTTTTGCAGGTAATGCTCTTTCCTGATCATCACCGAAACAGGAAGAAATGAAAATACAAAAGCAAAAAAGAAATAGCAAACAATAAATAAAAACACAGGAGGAGGAAGTAAAATGTCAATTTTTTTGTTGTCCTCGATGTGACTGCCAAGGAGCTTTGTTCTGGAAAGTGCCACAGCAGGATGGGAATACTTGCATTGGATGGGTTGTCATATCTGTCATCATTATAAATATGGACAGATGATGATGATCTCTCCATTCTGTTTCTAGTTTTTCTTAGTCTCCAGAGATGCTCATCCAGCTGTTTTCATCAGAAAATTTATTCAGCTAATTTGTCCACTTTCCTTTCTTGCTTTTTTACAGTGTTTCTTTCCTCCATCGAGCTGCTAACATCTTCTCTTTGCTCGCTGCTGCTTTAAGCCCTTCCTATTCCTGGAGATGCTGACAACTTTCCAGTGTCTGGAGGTGTGTTAGTTTTCCTCCTTCACTGATTTTTCTGCACAATGTGGCATCCCATGCTGATTGAGGAGGGGGCAAGGTGGGAGAAGAGAAACAGGCAGTGACTGGGGCTCTTTAAGCGGGTCACTTCTCATAGATGTAGGTTCCTTCCTCTCCTCTTACACACTCATCTCTAGGGTTCTGACCCCACGTTTATTTTCCAGCCTGCAGCAGCAGTGTGTCTAAACCCAGGCAGCTGACAGCACAGCTTGAGTGTTCAACTGCTGCTGTTAGATTTTGAAGACAAGCAAGGCTGCAGCTTAAGAGAAAGTATTTCTAGATGCCAGTTCCTCTCCAGAGTTTTCAGAGAAGATGTGGATGACCACTGATACTTTCCAGTCTTGGTTTTTGGTAAATGAGTTGAAGAAAGGTGCTCTAGGCATGTTTCTTCTTTTTTTTTCTTCCCCACAAATGATAACTAGGATATAAGAATCCTTCCTAGTTATGTAGCTCTCCTCACCCTGAGCTTGTCACAGCCTGTGTCTGAGGAGGACCACTTTGAATGAGATTTACCTGCATTTGGTATAATTTGCAACAGACTGAAACTTAGTGTCAGGGCGTTTCATGACATGCAGAGCCTTAAAATTATGATGGAAGTCATCTGGGGGCCTGCACTGGCAGTGAACAGCCCTTCTCACTGGAGTTGTTCTTACCTGCTTACCACAGCCTGCAAAACAAACAGCCACCCATGCAATGGCAGTGCAGGGAAAATGCTGTGGTGATGGATGATGTCCAGGTGTGACCTTTCACCTGCTACGGTAGTCAAAAATCTTTGTGGGAAGAGTGCACAATGGAAAATTGCGGGGTAATGAAATTAAAAAAAGGATCAGTCAGGTGTAGAATTCTGTTGTTAAAAAAAGTATTAACTATTTTTGAAATACCCAACCCTCTGCCAGGCCAGGTCACACCTGAAAGGGCGACTGGTAAAGCCCCGGCTGGCTGAAGTGGTTCAGTCCAAAGGGCAAATACTCCCGGCAGGGGCAGAGCATATCCTCAATGAGCTGCTACAATGGATGCAAGAAACTGAGCACACAGTCTATTATCAAATGCATGGTGGAAACTTGACATTTCAATGTAATGTGCTTGTTTTTCCAGTAGAATGAGACTAATATACTCCTTTTCTGTGCTTGATGCAGCGTCATTCACATCTGAGCTGGGGAAGAAGACAATTTTGGTATCTATTCTAGGCATTGCTAATTTTAGTGTCACTAAGGATAGGGATTTTTCCCCCTCTCTTTTTTTTTCTTTTTTTTTTTTTTTTTAAAGAAATACAACAAAGCACATGAATCTTAGAATAAAAATAATTTTGAAGGGCAACATCTCTCCTGGTTCTTTGATACTGGCACATAGGTAGCTGCAGTACATCCCTTATGTTGTCTGGAATGAAAACCAGCCATCAAACTCTGACACAGTGGAGTTATGAAATCTTTCCAGCTTCTCTGAGCCCCCAAAGCAAACCAGTGTTTGCATAGCTGAAATAAATAGAGAATCACTGTGTGAATGAAACCTTCTGAATTCAGCATCATGAATACAAAAGATTACATCTCTGATCTGCAAGAGGTTTTGAATCCCAATTTTTGAATCAGTCACCTGTCTCCCTTTTGCAGCTCCTCCTTCTAACATTGTGGTAGTTTGTAGAAAACCAGATCTGTGTATCGAAGGAAAACAGTGGAGAAATGCTTGTGCTTGGCCTAGCTTCTTTGAAATGCATGCAGACATATTTATTTCCCCTATGATATAGCTCCTATTATGTGCTTTGCATCTTTAAATGTGTGAAGCATCGTGCCTGCCTGGCAGGACCCTGAGATTCAAGATGGAAGAGAGACAGGCTTTGTTTTCTCTCTCATGGAGATTTTGCTTTTGGTCTTCCTTTACCATTATATTGGCTTGTTGAGAGAGTTAGTAAAAAACCCTGTCATGTTTTCCCCATTACATTTTCTGTGCACAAAGAACAAAATGCACATTTTCCCCCTGCACAGGGAAATGCTAGGAAAAGAAAATGTACAAAACCTCAGTGCAAAAAGCAGCATCTCCTCTGCTGCAGAGCCTTCTCACAGCAGAGAGGCAGGCTGCACACTCACATTGGAAACTGCAGAACAAAGAAGAGAAACTCACAGGCACACATTCTGGAGTGCCTAAGGACTATTTCTGTTCCTGCCAACCTGCTCCCAGCCGGGACAATAACGAAGGCATGCTGCTGCAGGAGGCCCCATACACGCCACCACATTTTGCAGATGGGACATTTGCCATCATTTTTCTGCCTGGTTCATCCAGATTCTAGAGTACAAGAAAGTAAGAATACTGTGGAAGTAAATCTTCACCTGTGGTAGGTTACTAGTTAAACTGGTTAGGCACTGGTCTGATTTTGTAAGCTGTTCCACGTGAGCAAGCAGAGGGGCTGCAGCCAGCAGGGAGCGAGGCTTGGCTGCATGCGGTGGGGGTGGCTTTCCTGCAGGGTGGCAAGTTTGAGCCCTGAGTTTTTCAAGAATAAGTTTTCTTCTCCCCACTTCTATATGGGCCTCAGAAGCTGCATTAGGGCTGTTTTCTGAGAGGAGGTGAGTCTAAAGCAAGCCAAAGTGAGTGAAGCCACATTAGCATTAGGGTTTGTTTGTATGGTCAGAGGCTTAACCATGTTGTTAGTCCTGGTGAGTTCATGAAGAAGTTGTGGCAATTTGTGGGAAGTCCTCCAGGCTTTTGCATGAGGTGTGGACTGACTGCGGTTGGAGCTGCATTCTTTCTTCCCCCTGTATAAGTGACCTCTTTGGAAAATAAACCCCAGGGCTTATGTCAGAGGAGTGTTCCACATGCACTGGATAGTGACACCACTGTGGTGTGTGTAGCTGTGTGTGTACAGGGAATAGCAGTGCTCCTACCAACATCCTCCCTCAAGAATCCTGTTGCAGGAGGACAGTTATAAATAACTCTTTGGTCACTATAATTGTTCTGCCAGTACAGGCTGCCAGAGAAATACTTTGACTCAGCACATGCCTGAACAAGGTCCTCTCCCAGGCAGCACCTCCCACTGCACAAACGTCACTGTGAAGTCCTGTAGGTGGCTGGTGGGGCAGCCAGCCCCATCTGCCTGCTGCTGCAAGCTGCCATCAGCCAGCGCTGAATCAAATTAATGTTGGTAAAACATACTGAAGACAAAAACCCCCACTGCTCAGGCACTAGTTAATATTATTTTACAATCCCGTTGTTGCAAGAACCGCAGGTGCCTTTCCCTGCAGTGGTAACTCTGGGTGTTCCCAGTGGAGAAATGGACATTCTTCTGCCACTCTCACAAAGCTGCACTGGTCTTTACCAAGCCTGGCATGTGTTCAGTGACAAGAGGAACAAAATTGTCCCTTGTGCTAGAGTTCTTAACATCTACTGCTGCAATGGCTTTTATGCCTCTTCTGGCTGCCACAGTCTGAACCAAAGAAAGCCCCCTGGCCCTGAAACAGGTAGGAGGCTACAGTCAAGTTTTTTTGCTGTTATCCCTGAAACAATGTGATTTCTTTTTGATAATTACATGGGAGACTCTTTTTCTTATTTTAATAATTGCTTTCAAAATAGTAATTAGGAAGTTGTCATTTTTCATTTTTTTCAAAGGAAATTCTATATGGAGTAAAGAAACTAGGGATGTGATTTACTTTTTATCACTTGGAGTACCAAAATGGCTATAAATGAATCCAAATGTAATTTTCCTGGGAAAACAACTCCTCTGTTACACAGGCCCTTTTTGCTATACATTTCAGGGCCTGTTTTACCGGTGTAATTTGAAATTATTCAGAAGAAATCCCTGACTTTTTTGTTTATGCAAGTATAGAGTCTGCATTTTTTATTCTGCTAATCCTGTCGCTGAGACTGCTTTTTTATTAATGTCTACGAGTAATTGCAAACTCTGACTTTCCAACAACCTATCTGAACGTACACAGCGTGTTCCCTTGACTGCATGTCTCCATTTAAACCAGTACAATTACTTGGAGGTACATACTAGTACATACTAGGAGGCCTACTAGTGTGTTATTCTTACATTGCTGTATCTCTTTCCTGTAATCATACCTCTATGTGCATAAAATTGCATGTACAGCAAATGTTTTACCAGTATAACTACTTTGGTAAAATAAAATTCTGCCCATTTTTTATAATGAAAATACCCGACTCACCTGTTAATTCTTTATTACAGTACATTTCCAGCCGCAACAGAACTTAAATACTGTATTTTCTCTTGTGGGTTATTTTAACTTTTTTCCATAATGTCATGGATTTATTATTTCTGAATGCAATTACAACATCAGTTACAATGGGAACATTTTTATCTTTGCCCTGTGTCCCGTAGAGACAAACCTTGAGAAGTCAAACAGTAAGCTTTCAAAAATGAGCTTATCTGTGAGGTTAAACAAGGTGTGGCAACCCTGACATGGGGCTCCTGCATCAAGAAAATGTTCTTTTTCTAGCCCCTTGTAGTGGTCCTCATTCTGTAACGTGAAAATAGTTTTATAGATGCGTATTCACGTATTTTTAGCATTGTCATATACTGTGTTTTCAATGGAGATGTTATATTTAGAAGTTTCTCAAAATGTGGAGCATGTGTTAAGTTTTTTTTGCGTAATCCATCAAGACTAATTTGATTTGAGACCGGTGCCTTTTTTTTCCCCCATCTGTTTGGAAAAGTGCAGTTGTAGAGACATCAGTCATGTAACACTTTCTGTAAAACAGCTTTACTGACAGTTGGGAGTTGTCAGTAACCATGTGGATTTCAAGCTCCCAGTCTGGCTATGATGAGAAAAACCCTCTGACACATAATTTCCACAGAACCACAGAATCTGAGGCTGGAAAGACCCAGAGTGCTCATCCAGCTGACCTCCCATCTAGCCAACCCAGAGGTAAGTCAAGTTTCAAGCCTAATAGCTGCAGAAAACACCAGCTTTTGGGACAAACACACACCAAATTTAATAGCATTTGCTCACCAATCACCACTGACTCAATAGTTAACTGCTGTTATTTATTTTGTGTATATGTTTTGTACATAACTGTGGCTTGTTTCCTGTTTCAGCTGATCTAGTTTCAGCTTCCAGCCTTTGGGAAAGCTTGAAGAGATGCTGAGCCTGGGTTCCTTGCCTAAATATATGGAGACCAAACTCTATATTGGGTGAGGGTAGAACAGGCAGATGCCCCAGGAAAACAGATTCCTGGAAGCAGGGAAAGAGTTCTGCAGAGGTAAACCCCTGTCCCTGCTGCTCATGCCCACGGTCCACTGAGTTTGCTACCCAGTGCTGGGGCAGAGGCAGGAGCAGGGGCTTGCAGGGCTTGGCACAGCCTTGGTGGGCTTGACATGGGCTTGCAGGGTTCTGTCTTTGTGTAGGAGATGGAGGAAAACACATCAAAATGCTCATAAAAGCTCTTTTCTTTCCAACTAAGAAGCAGCAAAACTCAGTTTTCCCCCTGTGTCATTGAGAAATGTGGGATTGTCTCTTCAGACCAGTGCAGCAATCTCCACTGTGTTCACCATTGTGAAGATACCATACTGAAATGTTTCCATCTCTCACTGTAAGATGTTTTGTAGCCTCTAGGACTCTCTCCTGTTCATTTGTGTCCCACTCAGGAGATAGCCTGAACAGAACAACAGCCCATGAAGGCCAATGTCAGAGGTGACATAACTTCCTGCATCATACTTGGCCTATATCCATGTTTTTTCCCTCACCTCTGCTCATCAGCATGGGCTCTCTTCTGCTGTGACTCTTTCACCCTTCTATGTGTCTGAGCTTGCTTTTGGGGAAAATTTATGGTTTCAGTGTGCTTAGGCAAATGATCAAGTTGACTCTTTGGGTTATAATATTTCCTCCTTGTTGCGTACTGTTGCACTGATTTTGGAGTTTTTAAAAATATTACTCAGGAATCACTGTATCACATATTTTGTGCAGTGCAAAAATATGAAATTGTGCATATTCAGCTACCTTCTTGCAAATTGGAATTCACTTGATCTTATTTATAGTAGTATTTTTCTATCATTTCATACCATTATCATTTTATTTAGTTACTTCTAGAATCAAAGGGTTCATCTAGGTCAACATCCTGCTTGAAATGGGGCCGTGACCAATAGTAAATGAGGTCAGCCACACTACAGCTCAAGCTTGAAACTCCTTCAGGAGCAGAAGTTCCACAGGCTCTCTGGGTAACCTGTTTCAGGGTTACCTGCCCTCCCAGTGGGCATGTCCTGTCCAGACTTCAGCACGTGTCCACTCCTACAGTCTTTAGCAATAAGAATACAGGTTTGATTCTCTTCTGTATAGCCACCCTGTTCCAGCAGCCCTTAGCCTTCCCTTGATCAGATTAAACAGGCTCAGCTCCCTCAGCCTCTCTCATGTTGCTCCAGGCCTCTGATGATCTCAGCAGTGCTTTACTGGACCCTTTCCAAATTGACACATTTGGCCTTGTGCCCTCTGTACTCCCCAACTCCTTTTAACCAGGATGGCTCCTCGGTGAGGTGCTTCCCAGCCTGGAACAGATCATGTTTCCTTGTTGAACATCAAGGGTTGCCTGTTGGCCCAGATCTCAAGCACATGAAGGAGCCTCTGCATGGAAGCTTTGCTGTTTGTCAGTGCAGACAGCTTAAGTCATCAACAAATCTGACTGTGTCACCATCAAGGTATCTGATGAAGATACTGAACAGTGTGGATTTTGGAACTGACCCCTTGGGTGCACCTCTGGCTGCTGGTGACCTGTCAGGCATGACCAGACCATTTTCAGTTCCTCTTTCAACCTGTTGTTTTAGCCTACACCCTCTAAGCTTCCAAATGATGTTAAGTGGAATGGTGTGAAAACCTTACAGGGCACATTACAGCCAGCACTTTCATCTTCACACATTCAGTAATTTCATCTTAGAAAGCCGGCTGGTCAGCCAAATTTGATTTGTCATCAGCAAGTCCATGGTACTAGTTCCCAAGTGAGATTTTGTCCTTTTTGGCCTTAAAAGTGGACCCCAAGAGGGACACATTTCCTGATCTTCTAGTGACTGAGATGATGGTGATCAGCATATAGTTTCCCAGTCTCCTTTCTTGCCTTTCTAAATATAGATGAGGTGTTAGAATTTTTCCAGACATCGGGGACTTCCCCGGTCTAGACAGCTGTGACAGACACCAGTGTTACAATCCCACTGGCCAGTTCTTTCAGGAAATGGGTACCGTGCCTCATGTCCATCTCTTGTATTGTCCCCTTTTTGCATCTTGTTCCATCAAGAAGATGCTTCTGTAACCAATTAAACATTCTACTGAAATTCCTTCTTCCTGCACAACAGTATATTTTTTTGCTGAGCTACTCAGTAAGTTGTCTTTAAAAATAATTCAGAACTTCTGGGCACATTTCCATTTCATGGTTGCACCTCAAGGGATTTTATTTAGCAGCTCTGTGAGCAAACTGAAGTTTCTTCTTCTGAAATCCAGAGTAATTATTCTGTAGCTTACCTTCCCAGACTTGTTCTGGATCCTGAATTTAATAATGGTGACAGAAGATAAATCCAGGCTGATACTGTGACCATGTTCACCACTGGAAGTCGAGTGTAATCCCTAGCTGTCCCCTCCAGCATTCACATGATGGAATTATCACTTGTGCCATATAAGGAGCTCCTGGATTACCTGGTCATTGCCATGTTACTCTTCCAGCAGATGCCTGGTTTGAAATGCTCTGTAAGAATCAGAGACTAGAAGGACACTTCTGCCAGTTTTCTGTAGGAAGCCCTGTTCACAAGCTCCACCTCAATGAGAGTGAGTTGCTGTGAGATGATGTGAGAGGCTGCCCTGTTTCCAGCAGGTCTGCTCCCTCTGCTCCTCACTCAGAGGTTCTTTCCAGTCACAGCTTTCCTGCTGGAACTTGGTACAGTCAGGGAACTCCTTGACACAGAGCACAACTCATATTGTTCATATTTGATTCAATGGGATTCACATCTTCTTGATTAATTTTGAATCTCTTGATTCATATCATTCTTGTTTCTTAATCAAGATGTCACTGATCTCTCACCTTACAGATAAAGATAAGAAATCTAATTCCTTTTCTTATTATCTGGGCTTGACATAGAACTGTAATAATAATAATTACATGTATTTCTTCATCCTCAAGCTCTTTGCACCTGACCTTCACAGAATTTAGTGTTCTCCAAGTCAAGCTATCTGCACATGATGACATCAGAAGATGAAGTTCTGTTTGCCACAGAGAACTGCATTTGTGCCTTAGAATGCTACAGCTGTGAAGGTGGAAGGTGTTAGAGGGGCATGTGAGCAAATCTTTCTGCTAATGAAAGTACTGAACCAACATTAACATCAGACTGAACAAGCAGGATTTTTTTCTTTATTGGTTAATACCCCAAAGCCCCAAACAATCATGAGAAGAATAGACTCTTTTGAATGAAAGTCACACATTAACTTTATGTTTTATATTTTCTCCCACACCAGTTGTGGGGGGGGGGGGCGGTGTTTTGTTTTTATTATTTTTTTCTTTTCTTTTCCCATTCATTTGTTTGACCAGGTTTTTGTGTAAAGGAACTGAAGTTGGTTGGGGGATTGTTTGTTTGTTTGTTTGTTTGTTGTGAGGTTTTTGTTGGTGTGGTTTGGGTTTGGTTTTTTTTTTGTTTTTTTTTTTTTTTTTTTGTAAGCAGAAAGCTTGATGCAGATCTTGGGCTGTTCCTGTAGCCAGAAGGTGCAGCAGCCTGGCTGCACGGTGACTCATGGCCCTGTGCCACGTCGCAAATAATGCTCTTATTAATCTCTCCAGGCTTTGTTCTGGCCCCCCTCCTAGCGGTGTCTGATTTCATGGTGTGGCGTAGCCAAAGGTCAGATAAACTACATGATGGCCAGAGTTGCTACTGCAGAAGGAAATCGGAAATGCCTCTCCCAGCAGTTTCAGCAATGAGAATGGAGAGAAAAATAATTTCTTTTAGTAGTGACCTGCCTGATGCGTCATCTTGTGTTGCTGTTTCAGTAGAGGAAAGCTGTGGTATAGCAGTAACCCAGGGAAGCAGCCAAACCCAGCTGTGTTGCAAATGCTTCTGGATCTGCCTGGCTCAGTACATTTTTCAGCTAATATGTTCTTTCTTTAGGTGTTTGATCATTTGCAACAAATGACAGTCCCAAGCTAGAAGAGATACTGAGCTTTGTCCCTAACTGAGCTGATGTCATTGACTGATTCATTAATTACCCACTTTCCCCCAGATTAGATTCAACATACTGTTCACAAAGAGATAACCAGTCGCAAATTAGTCAAGCTGAAGTTTGGTGTGCTTGGCTACAGGGCCATTTTTTTGTTACCAGTTTCAGATGAGTGATTGCTCTTGTGAAACTAGCAAGTGCTTCTTGCGAGTTGTTTCTTTTCCTCCATGGCTACCCAAAGTGTTTTTATTCAAATGAAATGGAGCCCATACGCCCTGGGCTGGGTGCTTTGTGAGCAGCTAGCACAGCCAGATCAAACTTGTATGCTTGCTGTAAACTGGTGCGTGGTTTTCCTTGCTCTCCTTTGAACCGAGCTGTCTGTGGTTTCTGGTGGCTGCTGTCTCTGTGCTATAGGCTCTGGCTAATGCTGACACATAGGGGACTTATCTGGAAAAAGAGGGGGGAGAACAAGACAGCATCACTTCCTGCACACACAGGCCTGGCCATCTCTATCAAAGGTTGAGAGCTTGCTGAAGCTCTTTCCAAGAGAAGCTTCCTGGGTCACATTTAAATGATTTTGAGGGCAACAGAGCCTGCTATTGGCTAGACAAATGCAGGAGAGCAATAAGGTAGTTCTTCTAAAATCCCATAATTTCATGGATGGGCAATGCAATACAGCCTCACATAATGGCTTTCAAAATCACATTAGTGCCAGTCTGCAATGTGTGGGGCTCTGTTTTTCTGTCACATAGAGACATGCCAGCCCTGCTCTCCACGACTATGCTTGGGCTTTCCCTTTTGCAGCAGGGCTCCCACCACCCGTGTAGGCATAGGGCTCTGTTGGATGGAGCCAGCAGTCATATGTTCCCATCTGGAGCAAATTGCATAAAGCACAGAAAAGGGGAGAGACTGATCCAAGTGGTCTGCATTAAACCTGGCCTTCAAGACCATCGGGGACAGGTGGAGCTTTGCACTGAGCAGATTTGGGGCTCATCACTCTGTCGGCTGCTTCCAAAGGGAAGAGTCCTCAGCTCATCCCCTGTTTTCCAGCTGCCAGCAGCCACCCTGGGCCGAGGCCCTGTGAGCCCCCAGCCCCAGGGCTCACCCTGTTCCTGCTCCTCAGCTCACTCGCTGTACCCTGGACCGTAGCACGGACTGAGGAGGTGACAACCAGGGCCAGCCCTCCTACCTCAGCCTCCAGTGTCCCCTTTGTCACTGCCAGCCCCTGCCTGGTCTCAGATTAACCTGGTGCCCGGCTGGTGGCAAATTGCGCGGGAGCCCTGCCCTCTTTGGCTCGCTTAGCCAGGGGGGGTTTGTTTTGCGGAGCGTGGTTATTACTGCTCTGCTTTTGCTCTTTGTCATCAGTCCTGCCTTATTTTTATGTGCATTAACTGTTAATAATAATGTGAAACGTTAAGCTTTGGCAACCGGCTGAGCTCTGCACAAACCCGAGGACAGGGCGGCCGCTGGCACAAGGCTGCTCTCCGCCACGGCGGGCGGCCGGACCCGCGGAGCGCTCGGTTCGGCCACCGACAGGACCGGACGCTTCCTGACATCCCGACAAAGCGGCAGGGAAGGCGGGGAGGGCGGCCCAGCACATGGCGGCACGGGGCTCAGCACCGGCCTGGTTCCTCTTCAGCCCGGGCTTCTCGCAGCACTGCCCCTTGTGCTCCTTCCCACTCTGCCGGGCTCCTCGTCATCCTTCAGGAAGGCGGCGGGAGGAGGGAGGAGCGGAGGGATGGATGAGAGCCGGCTTAACTCACAGATGCTGCTGCTGCAGAGGGAGGCACCACCACGGGAATGTAGACGGACAGGCAGAGGTGATTAATAGTGATACGTATTATTTTAATTGAGTCATGTTTGGCCTCTTGCTTTGCCAGTACTCAATTTTTTTGCTATTGTTGTGGTGTGACTTTGGAATTAATTTAAAGTATAATAAGAATCCCTCAGCTGGCAAATGCAGGCAAGACTGGAAATTAAAATGCTGTGTAAATCTCACAAGATTAGAGCACAAACTGCAGCCGGCAGTGGAATGGCTGAAGCTTCAAGAAGCTGGAAAAAAAACCCTCTCTCCACATTATTTCTGATAATACAAAATGAATTTACATTTAATGTATTTTTTCCAAATAACCATCCACCACATTCTAGTTGATATTACTAATGAATGCAGAAATTGGATCCTAATACATTCCATGGAAATATTCTGCAGAGGTTTTATTAGTTCTAAAAATACTTGGTGGCATCTCAGTACTTTGTCATTAAAATTGCCAGGTTTTGTGATATAGATATCGTGGAATTGTAATGAGAATGCTGCGGCGCTGGCAGTGGTAGCATTTTGTTTTGAAATCCCAGATGCTTTCCGAGGGTTTTTGGAGCACCGTGTACGAGACGCTGCCAGCCCCTGCTCTCAGCTCTGTCACAGCTGGGGCACGGCAGCAGAGAGGCAGTGGGGACGGCACAGGGGACAAGGGACCTGTCAGCCGGACACACGGACAGCGCTGAGCTCACACACACGACTCTGCCTCGGAGCTGCCCCTGAAGAAAAGAAAACAACAAACAATTACATGAGTTTCTCCCAGCTGGGATGCGGCGGAGGCTGAGGGCTGCAAGGTCCCACCGTGGCAGAAGCCGTCACCTCGTGCTTTGTGGGCCTGCAGGGGCAGCAGGCGCTTGTTGAGGCTGCTTCTCCCAGGAATCCCGGCAAACCCCATCCAAAGGAAGGCATCCAGCATGTGGAGGGCGGGAAATCCCAAAGATCCTGACAAGGAGGTAAGACCTCCAGCCCTGCAGCACACCCCCGGGCTCGCCATTCCTCCCACCACCTGGATGGCTGCCGAGATTCCCGGGAGCTGGCAGTGCTGCCGGCTGGCACAGAGCCTGGGGAAATCGCTGCCGAACCCTCTGCGTGCAGGGGCACCCGCTCGGATCTGCCTCCGCTCAGGAGGAGGTGGAAGTGCTCTGCCTTGGCTGTTGCTTGGAGCTCCATCTGCAGCACTGATGAGGAAAGTATCGTTCCTCCTGCGCGGAAGCCATTAATCCCCAGCTGCGGGAGAGCGATCCGGCATGGGGCAGAGTCCAACGCTTTGCCTGGAAGAAGGTGCTGTGAGAGCGGGCCTGGGGCTCCCGGCAGGTCCGTGTCACCACACGCTATTTCTGACCTGCCCCAAAGGGCTGCTTATCTCTGCAGATTAAGGGCAGCCCGAGCTCGGGGCTCCCCTGCAGCCTCTCCGCGGGGCTGGGGCGGCCAGGCAGCCCTTCCTTCCCTCCCTTCCCCTGGCTCAGCTTCCTCACCTCGGGAATCTGGACAATAATATCTGCCCGTGGAGCTTCACTTACAGCCAGTGGCTAAAATTGTCAAACCGAGTGAGAGAAAAGGGCCGTGCCTTGTTAGGTTTCCCACCAAGATTTTTCCTGCCCCCCCTACCTTTTATTGGTAAAAAAACAAACGTGAATTGAAAATGAGACACCTGGAAAAGAAAAAGAACCTGTGGAATCTAAATAAGACTCTGTTTGTGTGAAGCTTCCTACTATCTTTAACTATTCTGTTGTGCATACAGACAACAATGCATCTCTGGCGCAGAGGAAGATGAAAATCCCCAAAATGAGAGCTGTTGGAGGCAAAGTGGAGAGATGAGCTACAACAGCAGCATTAATACTTTTTTTGACATCCTTTTCAGACATGGTTGCAGCTCCCATTTATTCTGCTACTGATTAATTTGATGAACAAATAATTTGTATTAAAAATCGTGCGAGTTTCACCCTTCCTGTAGTTGGCTTCAGGCAGGTATTTATTGGATAACATAGTCTCAGACTAGTGAATGTTGACATTTAATTAATATGGAAGCTTAGCATTGTGAATATGAAGAACAGAAAAAAGGCCCAAGAAAATCCTGTGATAATGAAAGGAGATGACAACCAGGTTCTGGTAGTCAGGCATTTCTGTTGACATTGAAGGGTCAAATGTAGATATCTGGTGGAGGGCTGCAAATAACACTGTGGGTCAGGGTTTGCATGTACAAATAGTTCCACATGATGCCTGACTTATACTCGAGCTGCTTGCACTTGCACTGGCAGCACTAGGGTGGATATTTTTGTCATGACTATACTAGGAAGATGCTACCAAAATAGGGAGAGTGGTGTACTGTAGTACAGTTCTACAGCTGTGAATGCCCACCATACAACCATGGGATTGCTTTCCACGGAATTCAGAGGTAAAAACCTCCCAAAATTAGGCTAGTAAAATTGAATCTATGTTAGGGGATTAGGTACTGTGACAAAAAAAAAAAGAAAAAAAAAAAGAAAAAAAAGAAGCAAAGTTAGGCTAGTAAAACTGCATTTATGTTAGGGGATTAGCCACCACGACCTACATGCCTATGCCAGCAGAACTCTGGAGTATCTCAAAAGTACTCGTGTCCTGTCTAACTTGTGACGGGTAACATCCGTGCTCACGGAAAGCAAACAGACTGCAAAGAACTTGATTGTAATAAAAGGAGAGTGTTTTATCATAGAAATGTACAGGAAGTGTTGCTCTCGTCATGCATAAATCAGGAGCGTGAGGTTGCCTGAATTTTCCATTCCATTAACTCTGCACTTTTTGAGTTGAGATGAAAATAGCTGCAGAAAGGAAATATTCTCTGCTGTACACTGAGGATATCACAAGGCAGGTTAAATTGCCCTGTTACTTTGTTGGGCATTAGCCTGCTAGTAAGTTCTGTTTATTATTTATTATTATTTATTATTCTGTGGTTTACCGTACAAAGTAATTGTGTTCAGAATCCTGTTTATTGCATGTGCAGGAAGGGCATTGTTTTTCCTTACATTATTGGGATTTATCCCCTATACTTTGATCTACTTCATGCTGAAATTTGACCAAAAAAAGAAAAAAAATTAAAAAGAGGTGAGAGTGAGTCTTTTTCTCTGTTTTATATTTAGATTCAACAGAGAGGTTTCTACTTAGTGGAAACAGATATTCCATTAAAAGTCCACTGCTGCTGTATAATTTAAATGCTTTTTCAACACCACGAACTACCTCAAGCCAAACAGCTGGTGTTGACTAAGAACAGTATTTCAGCCTGTTACATGCTGTGATTATAACTTCCCAAACAAGAGTTTATACTTCATTTTCAGTGAAGATTAAATTCGTTAGGATGGCAATGTGATATGGGAATAAGGAGGTGAGTGAAATTAACAGTTTTCACCTACTCTGAGATTTAATTAACTATTTTCATTTGGAAATGGTGGCCTGGGACTATATTTTAGCAGTAATACTTCCCTTTGGGCAACTTTGGGCCACTTCAGAGGTCATGCAGGAAAACACAAGCTCATCAGAAAGCTGATCAGTACTTCCATTTTGATTATGCACGACGTATTAAAAGAAAAAAATCTTATTGAACAGATTTTAAAATCTACCTTTTCATAGCATGTATTGAAAATGAGTAGTAAACTTCCAGTAAGTAAGGAGAATTGTAATGTGTGAAGAAATTTTATTCTGCTCTTTTATTATATATGAATAAATTCCTTTCTCATGTTGCTGGAAAATTGTCACACTAGAGAAAGCTACTAATTCCTCTTCTCTCCATTAAAATGTAGTAAGCATTCTCCTAAACCATCAATATTATTGCAATGCTTCTCTCTCCACAGATCAGGGACTATTTCTCTCTCATCAATAATAAAGTTTTGTGTTTAAAATCTTATTTCTGCATTTATAATGAGTTGTTGATAGAAAAAAAAATCTTCACTATCTTTACAGTTGTCTTAAGATTTCATAAGTCATTTTAAAAAGAAATAAAGATGAAAAACATCTGCTTTAGAGACCAACCCCTAAGAATGTGATTCTACAGCAGCGGTGGTTGCCCTCACATGCCCTTAATGACCACTTATTGGCAGTAACATAACTTAAGGTTTTAATTGATGTTTTAGCCAGGCTTTTGACTTCAGAGTAGTATTTGTAAAGATTCTAATTATCATGATATAGTAGAAATTAGAAGGCAATTTGTAAATGTTTAGATCGACGTGATTAATACAGTAAAACTAGAGCAGCCTGAACATGTATATAGCTTTACTTAGGGGAGCAGTCTGTGCTTAAAAAAAAATACTGACAAATAACTGCAGATTCAGGTTTTAAGAGATAAAACACCATCAGTCTGACCAGATTTTCATTTCCACAGAAATCTGGTGTGTAGTACAACTTGTATTCTACCAAGCCCACAAATATAATTTGTATTTCACCAATTATATAACAAAATTTATCTCTTCTCCTGTTTGAATTTCAAGCACAAATGCATATTGAGATATCTGAACAAATTTGTTATTTTAAAACATATAAGCAAGTAAATCCTAGTGTAAATCTTCGTGAGTTTTTGAGAAGCATGTATACATCTGAGGTATTTTGGCTGAACCTTGAGGAATGTTTCTTGCCATGAAACACAGCCCTGGAAATCTGTATCTCCGCTATATGACATAGTAAATTCCAGATTCCCGTTCTGTGAAGATTTTCTCACTTTTGGTTAAAAATGACTGTATCAGTGACAGTCTCACCAAAACTGGACAGTATTTTGTCCCTCTGAAGCACATTTGAAAACACTGGATACGAAATGAATGTAAACAAACTGAAACAAATTAATTAAACAGCAGAACTGTTTTGTAGCAACATTCTAAGGCATTCTCAGCCTTCTGTCTTAACACTCACAATTTAAGAAAGGACCAATTTAGAGGTTGCATTTGCTGTTCCAAACAAGCGAGAAAAGCTTTAATTGTGCATTATTTACAGTTGTACAATTCCTTTAAAAATAGAGTCATTTAACATTTCCTGATCATAGCATTTTTACTCATCTCTTTTGCCCTTAGCATGCAAAAGCCAGCCATCAGAGTTTAAATAGGCTTCCCTCTACAATTCTTCTAAAAATTACTTTCCTTTCATAATTTTGGTAGAACCTGAGGCACCTTTATTTCATAGAGGCAGAGAGGACAGAAGCAGTTTGTTTCTGGGCAGCACAGAGTACCTGTTTTGAGTTAGCTCTTGCTTGTCTGACTCCCCTGAATGATTCTATTGATTTCAAGGGGTCCACTTGCATGAGAAAAGTGAGCAGCAGAGACTGGATGCTCCTTTTATTGTTTCATCCAACACAGATTCATTTTATAGGATCAGTTATTCTGTGTGATGAATGGGAAGTGCAACTAAAAAATCGAGCCTAGAAATCTAATGTTAGCGGTGAGCGTATGAAAGTCTGATTGTGAAATATGATCCAGAACACGTTTACTAACAGACAAAACTCAAGACTCATTTCTCACACAGGCAGGACTGTTAAAGTCAGTAATACTTTGCTTTTCCATTACAGCCAACAGGATTTCTGCTGCACAAAGGCTAAGCAAAGCAAAGATAGAAAGATCTGGTGCTTGGAGCAGTAATGCTTTCATTTACTAAAACCTCGTGTGTGCAGAAGGTAGAATTAATTTAATTGCAAATAAATGTCAAGAAATAAATTAATGAAATAATACTAGATTTTGCTAAGAGAATATGTTATGGGTAAGCTATTCTTTTGTGTCAGTCTTCCTAAAGAGAGGGAAACAAAGGAAAATGGGTAGGGGAAAAAAAGGCTGTACTGAAAGCACATACAGAAATCAAACACAGGAAAACTGTTGGGGACTTAATAGTGCTAGAGGTAAATTGGCCACTATTCTTCCTATCAGAAAGAGACCAGAGTATTTGATTAAGTTAAACAGGAGCCATTTCTTTGTTCCTGAGAACAGAGAAAGCGGCATTTCAACCAGACAACTGAGACAGAGAACCCAGGAAAAAAAATCTATTAAAGAGATAACAAAGGAGAAAAGCATTTACACTAATTCTGTCAAAACTCAGGAAGCATCCTGAGAGGTTGATAACGATGATATTTTTCTAAGGCATGTAGAGACAGCTGTAGAAGAATATTTGTGGTAGGTCCAAAGGATTGGTGATTTCTTTACAAGTTAAAGGCCCAGTAATGCCTATGAAATAAGCTAAAATTATACAATTGTGAGGGTCAACAAAACAGCACAGCTATGTGGCTTAGAAATTAAATGTCATAAAGACAAAAGTACTCAAATTCTATAATACTGAAGTTATTTCAAGGGGCTCTGTAGAAAGGCAGGCCAGCAGATTTGATGAATATTTTAGTTGTTTTACCTAGGCACCTCTCATGTCCTAAATAAGGGGCTGTCAATAGTATTGATATAAATAAGATAAAAAGCTGTGATTTCTTGATGCTGGTCATGTCAAATCAGTGTCCTTTTATCTCCATAACAATTTATTATATTTACCAGAGTGTAAAATAAAACAAAACCCTTGCCTGATCCTATATTCAAATCAGTGTCCTTTTATCTCCATAATAATTTATTGTATTTACCAGAGTGTAAAATAAAACAAAACCCTTGCCTGATCCTATATTCACTTAAATGAATGTTCACCCTCAAGCAACAAATAATCCTAGCTGCCTACTGTTACGTATTTGTCAGATTTTCAGATGTGAAGAAATAGTCAGTTATCCTGTAAAAAAAAGTCTAATTTTCTTATTTCTGATAAATTCACACTGAATGTATTTTACAACAGTTCATAACCTAAACACATTTTGTGCAAATACAGAGGTATCTTAGTAGGGCTAATTTAGGGTAGATACTGATTTGAGAGCAAAATATGGCCCATCATCTTCCATATTTAAGTTAATGCAAAGATTTATTAGTCCTCTAGGTAAACATTGACCTTGGCTTCACCTTGGTCAATGTTTACTTCTCAAGTTAATAAATCTTTATATTAACTGCAATTGAAGTCACTCTGCTTAAAAGATAAAGACCAAACAGGTCCTCATATGAAGATAGCATTCATCAGATAAACGGTGCAGCTTTATTTATCTTTTTGCCCACTTGTCTCAAAAAAATGGTAATCCATAGATGGTGAAAGAAGTTCCTCTCTGAAGGGAAAGAGGGTTGGGTTTTTTTGGTTTTTTAACCTGTAGGTTTGTGCATTTTACTTACATTTTAAGGTAAGCACCAGCTTTTTGTCTCTTGCACTTGGAATCTTCAGAGTTTCCAGGATGTTATTCCAAAGGATGTTACATCCCTACACAATCTATTTACCTATGGGCAAGCCTGGAGACTATTTTACTCAGTGGACAGTCCTCTTGGTAACTGACTTGGTTGCTATTTGATTTCAACACGGTGACAAGTTTAACTTTTTGAAATTCATAGCTATTTTGGAAAAAGATGCTGACTAGGGGTGATGAGAATGACACTGCAATGAAACACCAATAATAAACAAATAAAATAACATGTGAGGACCTTGGAAAAACAGGAAACTTTGAACTTATCAGAACAGAAAAGACATCAAAGATTTGACTTATTCCAGCTACCAGGAGTGGGAATCTGAATTACTGTAAAAGATATTGTCTCAAGGAGCATTTGGATGAGTGAAGGATGAAGTTACAATTAGAGATTTCCCTGAAATTTTAAGTGAAAAGGAAAACCAGACAAGAACAGATTTACACATCTTCTCTTTCCATGATTTCAAACCTCATTGCATTGATTAAAACCTCATCATGCTGTTTTCTCCACATTTAACTTGTGCTTTTAAAAGCCAAAACAAACAACATGTGTTTTGTCCATGGGTCTCTCTGATTGAGTCCGGGTTGGATTAGATTATACCATATATCACTTTTTACTGGGTTCTGAACAGTATCAAGCCTTTCTGCTTGCACAAAAATTTGAGGACTTGCTGAGAAATACTCAATTACAGAGAAATTAAAAACTGAACTTTCTGAGAAAGAGAATCTAAGCAGCAGTAACTTCAGAAACTAAATGGCAAAGCTGTTTCATTTTTAAAAACATATTTAGCATCTCACTTAAATAAACACAAACCACTTCACTTATGCAGGCATTCCCTTTGAAGTCAATGGGATTAGCCATGGATAAAATTCATCCTAAATTCTGTGTAGAAGGACAGGTACAAAGTTGCTGAATCACTTAAATCCCACAGAGTCTCAGGCTTAAAAGCTGCAAAGGTTTCCTGTTAGTCCTTTGGACCAGAGTGCTTAAAAATGTGGAAATCTGGGGAAGAAGGATTTGTCCTCACTGGAAGATGCTTTCAGTCTCTCCAGTTACATTTCTCTCTTCCATCGGGTTGCAGTTTCAGCATCCTCTTGTTTTCTCCGTGCAGCGCTGATGAGTTTACAATGATGCTGTGGTGCCTTTCTGCAGGCAGTGCAGGGAAATGTCATGCAAACTCCATTAATAAATCATCCTATTGGCATAAACTGAATGGCACAGCCAGCTCTACTAGCAAGACAATGTATTTGCACGGTTGTGTGTGTTTACAAAAGTATATATACTCATCTTTCAACCCCAAAAAACGTGATCCAGGTTTTTATTTCTTCTTTTTTCCCCTCCTCGTTGAATACACCAGCTTAGTCAGTAAATGACGAGGCATACAAAGGGATACAAGCTTTATAAAGTCAATGGTGACCAGTATAATACACCTCTGACTTTACCTTACACCATAGTAAATGGTGTAACTATCCAGAGCTGTACTTCTCTCTATGCTTCCTTATTTCTAGTTCATAAAAATAAACCACAGAAAGAATTTCAACATAGTTATAAAATCTGCCAGGGCTTAAAAAGACTTTTTAAAAGAATAAACACGAATAAAGATGGTTTAATTTTCTGGCATGAGAACTGAGGGCTGGGAATATAGCTGTTTGAAGGCTGTACTGCGAGCAAGTGGCAGTCCTCAGAGACGGAAAACCAAACAAATTATGGCTGCTGACTCCCAATATTCCACTTTAATTGGTGGGGGTTGTCCTGGAGAAAGATACATGAGCCTTTCCCGGCGGCAACAGGAATCTGACATGTATAAATACGGGGGCCAATTTGCGTTTGAGTCTTTCGCGCACCCGCATGAGACGTTCGCGCAGGGAGGCGGCCCGTGTGCCCCCGGTGACGCTCACTCGCGGTGCCGCGGCCGCGGATCCGGACCCGCCGGGCTCAGAGCCCCGCTCGGAACGAGGGAGCAGCCTCTCGCCAGGAGCGCTGCTCCGCGGCTCCACCGCACCCCCGGCCCGCCCCGCCGGGGCGCTTCCGTGCGCAGGCTGCGATGCGGGGGCTGCGGTGCGGGGGCTGCGGTGCGGGGGCTGCGCGGAGCCCTCCGCGGGCTCGGCCGCCCGGTTGCCATGGGACCGACGCCGGCCGCTCCGGGGCCGCCGCTCCGCCGCCGCGGCACCGCTCCGCGCCCGGCACCCGCCGCCCTCCCGGAGCCACCGGCTTGCGGGAAGGGGGAGGGGGCTGCAGGGCGCTCCCGCTAATTTTAACAGCCTTCTTTTTCTCTCCCCGAAATCAGGCAGCCGAAATTGCCGGAGAAGAGCCCCCGCCCCCGCGCCAGGGCTCCCGCCTTTGTTGTGCTGAGCCCGGCACCGGCGAAGGCGCCGCTAAATGAATGGTAAACTGGCTTTAAAATGCGCTGGCGGGCGATGCCAGGTCCCTGGCGAGCCGGCGGCGGGGGCGGGGGGCGGCCAGTGCCTGGCGCTGGGACACGAGAGGCGCTGGGGAGGTTTCAGACACCTTTCTTTGCCCATTTAATCCCCTCTCACCCCGGCGTGAGCGGTTCCCCGACACATTGAGTGCCGAGTGAGCCGGACACACAGGGTAGGCAAGGGCGCATGTGTGTAATTAATAAAGTAAATTAAAGGGTTTTAAAAATTAATTCTACTCATTTAGTCACCAATCTGTTAATGAGGCATGGAAAGCCCCCGGGATCGATAGTCGGGAGTAAAACCGAAGTAGGTGAAGGACGTGCCTGCTGAAAGATAAAAGCTTTATAGAGGAAGTATCCGTATCTCAGGCGGTATAAATATATATAAAAGGATGTGTATAAATCTTTGCCTGCCCTGGCGGGGTCTGGATTCCATCGGCGCGATGGAGGCAGCCGCCGTCTCCCTAGTTTATGGGGCTCCGAACTTTCCCTTCGCCAGTACCGCGGGGCTTCAACCTTTGCTCCGCCGCATCCTCTCAGCCACAGGAGCCTCTGGCTCCTACCATAAATATTAATACTCTGCGCTAGTGCGAGGCATAATTATCTCCCCTTAATTGCAAATTCAACCAAAAATTGAGCCTGCTGTCATTCAGGCACCTCTAAATTATTGTAATTAGGGCTTTTTTATGTCAAGTGAATCCCTGGGCTGAATGTTAGTGCTTGTATGCAGCAGTGCAACATGTAAACCGTATGCTGTGCTGCCGCTCGGGAAACCCCACCGCCGGGAGAAGCCGCCCCCGTCCCCGCTCCCGGGGCTCGGCTCCAGGCAGGGTCCGGGAGGAGCGGAGCAGCCCTCGGGGAGCCCCGCGGGGTCTGCCGGTCTCGACAGCGCCGTCCAGCTCCGGAGCGATGCGGGGGCGATGCTCCGCGCCGGCACCCACGGCTGTCTCCTCATTTCGGTACTGGCGTCGCGTCCCCCGCGAAATCCCCTTTCGGAGAATATACCCGCCCCCCCTGCTCGCCCCGGCCCTTTGTTCGGGGGCCAGAGGGGTCTGGGGTGGGGTCTCAGAGCCGGGCAGGACGGGCTGGGGCAGCGCCAGTTCCTCAGCTGGATGTTGAACCAGTTCCAGTGCCGGTGTGGGCGCTGCCGCCTGCAGGTGCTGCCCAGACTCCTGTCCGCTCCCATTGTCTTTTGGGAGTGAGAGAACGAGTCACTCTCCCACACAGATCCCTTGAGTGGCCTGGCACCGTGTCGCTGAGCCGGAGGTGAGGCTGCTGGAGGGCATACGGCAGTGCCAGGGTGTGTGGATACGGTGTTTCAGCCATGCCTCTCACTAAACCAGCCCTCTGAGCAGTGGGCAGAACGCCACTCCTGCAGCCTGCAGCGTTTCCCAGGGCACCTGGGCTCTAGGGTCTTCTTCAGGCTCATGAGATAAACTTTATCTTTCTCCTGAGTGCGGTGGTAGCTGAGGACATTATTCCTGACCAAGGACATGCATCATTCTGTGTGAAGCTGGGGTGATGTGCTGAAAGGAATACCAGGTTTGTTGGGCCAGCAAGACAGACAACAAGAAGGGAGCCCAAAGTCCATACTGAGGACCTTCTACCAGGATGAAGGGAGCTTGGATCTCTGTCCCCTGTGAGATTTATGCACTTCACACAGTAGTTCTGATACAAAATGCATTAGCAGCCTTTATGTATGACACTGGAGTTGTCCGGTTGAATGTAGTCTGCTAGTGTCACTGTTTGTGAGTCTTAAATCCTGCCTTCCAAGCTGAAAGGGTGAGAACTAATAATTTGTTTGGAAACATGGCATCAAGCTTTCAGGAACTGCTTAAACCCACAAGTTTTTAAATTGGTGCTCAGGAAATAATATAGCATAGCACTAGGTGCAAGAGCTGTGTGAGCACAGTGTGTTCCTACCCAGACAGGAGATGCTGCTGGCTCTGTTTGTGATCTCATGTTTGGTGGCAAGGCTGTGTAAGGAGCTCTTCTCCTCTTATCTCCCGTTTATTCATTCCTGTCCTTGTGCTGCCCGCTGTGCTGGACTTGCAGAGCTGTTTTTGTGGCCGTGAGGGATGAAGACTGAAGAATTGTTATGGCTATTTTTTATTCCCCCCCCCAACCCAGTTCTAATGACTCAGAGTTCTCCTGGGAAATTGTGCACCTCCCTTTCCTAGGCACATCCCTACATTAGCCTTCATTAGCATAGGTCACACAGGACACACATGCAGCTTCTGATTTCCCAAGCCATGTGATGGAGTGCAGGATAGATGGAATTATATTCAGTGAAAAGTTTACTTTTTGTGATGCGTAATGTTCTCAGAGGAAGGTTTTCTTCTGAGTAAGAAATTCACAGAATATAATACCATCAAAAGCAAAAGTGCATAGAATGGAGCACTCAAAAGTAGAAAATGACAGCATGAAGATTTTCCCTGCAAGTTAATATGGCCTTACTATAAAGCGCTCTTGGTCCATTTAGATTTTGAGATATTACCTTGTCTTTGCTGCAAGACTCTCTCATCTAATGCAGAAGATGCTTCCTGCCCTGTGTGTGTTTTTGTGCTTCCCTGGCACGCTGGGTCCTTCCCTGGCTGCAGTGTTGGGCGGGCAGCAGGAGCAGGCAACATTTTCCTGAGGAGAAACCCCACAGGCAGCAACATTGCCTCAGATGTAACAGCTCATCTGTCACCTGGGCTGGCCCCTGTCACAAAATTTTCTGACGTGGCTGTTCTGTGCTGCACTTACCTGATTCTGGTCCTCGAAGACCAGGTGAGACCTCAGCTGAAGGGGACCTGATTTGGGAAAAGCTTCTGTTTAAGTTGTTGAGAGCTATGCTGTGAATCCTTGAAGTACTACAAAACACGAAGATAGCACAAGACTCATCTCTGAGGGTTTCCAGTCTGGAGATCCAAACCTCAAGGCCCTGACACGTCTCATTGTGCCTGCCCAGCTTCATCTGGGGCCTCTCTGACCCTGCCCATGGCCCAGGGCCCTGTGCCAGACCAGTCTGTGGCTGTCAGTCCCTGTCCCTGTCCTGCTGGCCCCGAGGGAGCAGCCAGCCATTACTGCTCTCTAAAGAAAACCGTTCAAGAGACCTGACACTTCAGCTTTAATTTTTTTCTTTCATTTTATGCCTTGCATATACAACTAAGAGAATAATGCCACCTTGCCTCACAGTGATGTAGTGCAAATACATTAGTATTTCTAACAAAATGAGCTGGCAAGGTGGGAAGGCCCAGAGAAACTGGTGGCAAAGTGAGAGGCTGGAGAGTCCCTACTGGAACAAGCTACAGCAGCTCCCATCTTAAGGCAACCACAAGGGAATGAAGAACCGCATGCTTTGCTGTTGTCTTGAGCAGCTAAAATGCTTAAAAACAAAAAGGTCCTTTGAAAGTCACCAGACATGTTAGCTGCTCTGTAAATCTGAAAATAATGTTACACTGTGATATTTTTCAGTCTGTGGCCTGTTACTCGCCTCCTCCCAAAATTTTACTTGCTGAAGAGGTTTACAGTGGCAGAGGTAACCATGTTCTGACCCTGTTGAAGTCAATGGGAATTTCCCAGTGACTCACGAGTGCTGGTATTTCCCATGGGGCAAAAAAATTTGCATTCCTTTGCCTCCTTACATGCAGCCCAGGTCAGTGAAGATTTGGTGAGTCCTAAATGTTACAGAAAGCTCTTTCCTTGAGCCTGCAGATACTGCCCCTGTTTAGTAAACTGAGTTGTGTTTTAAGTTCCAATTTTAGAAACAAACGCAGATGTGATAATTACTACCTATGAGAAGGAAACCAAGATGGTGTAAATGGGTCAACATGCTGCCTGGGTTTGAGCCAGAGAAGTGTTTTATTCATGTAACAGAAACCAGAGTTCGTATAGAAGGGAAGTTTTAGATTAAATCATAGGCCTTTAGAAACAGGGATAGTAAGTGAAGCTTGTGTTATTGTTAGTTCTCAGTAATTCTGCAGAGTTAGCATCTATTGTAAATTTTATTTGTTTTGTATATTATTTGCAACTGTGTCAATAACACTGCTTGCCATATTAATAATTCAGGATTTCTGAGAACTTGTGCTGAGCTGTGTGCAGGAAAATGATTTGGGATGGTACCCATGGGGCCAGTAACATACCACCTGTGAATTTGCAGTTATTAATTAGAACTTTGGTTGGAAAGGCCACCGTGCAGGAATCACTGCCCCTGCTCTCAGTCTGAGCTTTGCCCCGGGGGCAGAATCCCCACCTGAGGGGCACACAGCGCAGCAGGAGGGATCCCGGAGGATTCGGGCTGGCTCTGCGGGGCCTGAACTCGGTCTGACAGCATGGAAATGGTACTCACATGTCTGTGGCCTGCTTGGTAATGTAGGAGGATGTGAGGGTGAGCTGCTACAGGAAAAGGGACGCATGTCCGAAAAAAATATTTTTGCGCTGATGAAGAATTTCCGCTGAGTACCTTCGCAGCAAAGAAAAGCGGTTAATGAGATGCAGAGCTCCTCTTTGCCCGAGCTCTCACAGCGCTGTCCTTGCCAGGATCCAGCCCTTGCTAGCTGTGCGAACATAGTCTCAACCCAGATTTTCTTTGTGCCGAAAAAAGGGCGATTTTGGGAAGCGAGCCTTGTGCCCCGCAGCTCGGGAGAAGGCGGCAGGAGAGGGACCGTATCCCATGGAAACTGCAGGGGGCACAGTGTCATTACAGGAGGGCCGGGATAATTAGATGCTGTTAACTCGCCTTCCCTAACGACGAGCTGAGATGGGGCCGTGAGTGGCAGAAAACCAAGCCCGGCTCTGATCTCCCACCCCTGTACAGGTGCGATGCCAAGGCAGCACAGGGCTGGCGGAACGCGGGCAGCTCCAGGGGCAGCCAGGCTTGACGAGAAGCCCCGTGTCACATCGGGGACACAGCCCGTGCCATCCTGTGACACAGCGCTCGCTCCTGGCCGCAGCAAAAGGGACCCGGCCCAGGAGGACGTGCTAAACACCCAGCACTGAAAATTTAAGGGAATAGGTTTGCCTCACCTTTTCAAAAATGTTAAAAAGCACTGAATATAAAAGAATTCTTGTTGACAGCATGCTTTCAGCTAATACATAAATTATTTTATCTTTGAAATATATTAGTTTGGAAGCCGAATACATTCACTGTTACTTTTGGTGTATTTTTCTTACCTGCAGCCATGAGGCACAGATCCCTCTCACCTGTTCCGGGCCAGCAGGATGAGGCATTTGCTTTTGATGTGGAGACATAGATAGGGCCTTTCAAACGGTATCTTGTGGCGCTTTTTTTTCCCTCTGCAGAAATGCTTTGTATAGCTGACATCACCGGTTCAGCAATCTACAGTGCTGAATAATCATAAACATGTTTGTCCTAGTTATTCCCCTGGAGGATTTTTTCACCTAAGATATTTAAAGGAATATATCCTTGCTGTGACATGGGTCTATTTTAGAAATAATGTCAGATTATAGTACTGATAAAGTTCATAAATTTAGTAGTTGTTTTCCCACAATTAAAACCTGAAAGGTTTTGCCCATAGACACAGAGCTCTTTACCAGCTGAAATTGTCATAGTTGTCTAAGCAAAACCATTTATTTTATTTATATAAAAACATTCTCATACTAAATATGTATATGTAAAGTGACTTTTGTGGTCTTAGAACTGATAAAGCAGCTCTGGAAACATTTTTTTCTCTGTGTGTCATCTCTGTGAAATATAGCTGGGTACATAAGAAATTCAATATTGCTTGAGCACTTGCTCTTTCTATGCACTTTGGATAGTGTTAGATTTTTTAAACTTTGCCCTCTAATATTTGTCTCAAGGGATCAGAACAAAAAATAAAGCTTTTTTTTTTTTTT
>VZSR01001283.1:13138903-13195556 GCA_013398615.1 Brachypodius melanocephalos | reverse complement strand
CACAATAATGTCCAGGAAAATGACAGTTAAACAAGAGAAAACTACTAAAATTGAAAAAACAATATAAGGATTGCTTACTCTTATGTAAACTCAATCTTTGTGAAAACAGAGGAAAAAAAAATTTGGGAAATTATATTTCTTGAGCATCCAGGAAGCACTGTTAAGAGTTTATTAGAATTTGTTGTAGCAATTAATAGAATTTCAATGAAAGTATTAATATTATTTAATAATAATTATAGACTAATTAGTAATAATCAAATTTAGTTGTTTCCTTGTTTTGTTCTTATCTGATGCCAGTGTTACTTGCAGATTACCAGTCAAATGGAGCATTAGGATTTATACACATACTTCACTATGGTTAAGTTAGTTAATTAAGGATGTCTATTAAACATTATCCAAAATATACTGTTCATAACAGTACAGTGAGTTGGACTATACATTCTCCATAATTTTAAAAAAAGAAATGTATCTAGCACTTCTGCATATATTTAACCAGCAAAAAGATTCTTTTAAATTGGTAGAGGTTTCACCTAATTTGGGTGACTGCATTTTTAGCGAGTAAAGGAATCAAGCAGAGAAGAACCTGCCAACTACTTTCACAGATGGAATTAGGAAAGGAGTCCAATGGAGAAGAATCTGCTGAGTGCTTTTCATACACAGAGTTACTTATAATCCGTTTTTCAGCTCAGCAGGGTCCTGTGGTAAAAGGGAACTGATCAGAGAAGATACGGGCGGGGGATTCCTGCAGGTGAAGTGTGGCTCGGCTGCAGGGAGGATGAACCTTCCCCACGGTTTCTCCCCTCTGACGTGGCAGCACCACCTTGCCCTAACCTGACCTGCTCTGCCCTGGTTGTCTTGGAGCAGTTGTGCCAGGCACATCTCCAAGGGGCAGTTTTCTTCCCCTCCCTTGACTTCTGGCTGTCAGCACCTCTCAGCATCTGGGGCTAAGCTCTGCTATTTCTGAGGGGAAGAGAACAAATAATTCTGCCCATCTGCCTTCACCCCTTCCAGCACTTCCTACAGATTTGTATTTTGTGATTGATCCTGAGTTCCTAATGGAATTTTGCCGTGAATAAATATTCACATGGTGTCTCAGTTAGTGACAATTACCTTGGGGGACTGTTCTTCCACTTTTCTTTGTACAAAGTGCTTAGCCCCCTTTTTCTACTCAGACTCTGAAGATGTATAGGAACTTGGTAGCTCAAAGCAATCTGTACCTCCCTGTTAAATTTGGTTAAAGCTGGACAGAGAATCTGGACAAGAACTGGATCAGACACATACAGAGACACATGGTGCTTTGCGTCTTGGTTTCCTTAGGAAATGAAGTTAAAAAAGACATCCGTGTTTTTCCTAAGATCAGAAGCCAAATTAATACACCTGTGTCCGTGGGGAAATCCTTCCTTTGTGACTCCTGTACTTAACAGCAGAAAGCTTAAATGCAATACTTGAAGAAAATAATAGCTGGCTTCATGGAAGGCTACAAAACTTACACATCTGGCCAGTGTCCATAAATGAGTTGCGTGGAAAGCTAGTTCCAGGGTCAGGAAGGACAACAGCTATCCAGCCCAACTTAGGCATGCAGTTGTTCCTTGGCTCACACTTTTATGACTTGTTTTACAAATTTTTATCACTTTTGTACAGCTGTCTACAAGGAAGCTGAGAGATTTAGAAAAGTGTGCATCAGGATTGCACATAATAGTGGTCTTGGGAGTGAATTGTACTGTAGCAAAATCAATTCCTTTCACTCAATATTTCCATTTGCACCTTATGCCACAGGCTCGTGTTATGGATGGCCTTTTCTGCTTCCCTCTGAGAAACTGATTGTCAAAGTAGTCTTCTGTCCTTCCAGCATCCCTTGCATTTCAGACTTCCATTAGACTTTCCTGAAATGTCCTGTGGAGCTGTGTCCATTTATCGAGCACGTAAGAATAATATGTTTGCTTCTTTCTGCAGATCTTGGTTTTGGTGTCATGCACAAGCTCTACTGACTAAGCTCTTATGAGATTGAGTAGACCATCAATGAATAGATAAAAAGACTGAGAACTATGCTCAGGGGGTTCTCCCAGGAGAGGCCCTTTCAGATATTTTCTCATTAAATGACATCTTGTATTTTGATATTTTTCATTAAGATAGTTTTTAATCTATATGTGCCTTATTATCTTCATATAAAGCATCACCCATTGTGTGGTTCCAAGTGAGACACCTGGCAGAGATCCAGCTGTACTGGCACAGCCTCCTTCTGCTTTCTACTCAGCTCTCCAGTGATGTCAGGCAAAATGGTCCATAACTTCTGAGCCATTTCCCCACGTTTTAAAATAAGGAGGCACAATTTGGCATTTTCTGTACTTTTAAGGGAACCAGGGCTGTCCAGGCACAGTTTAAGCTGAGAAGCTTGGTGTAGGTACAAGGGCTGTAGGTGGGCCTGAAACAGAGTGGAGGATGGGGCAGAAAGGGATCAACTCCAAGGAGAAAGACCAGAAGTCTCTGTTGATTATTAAAGTAGGGATGGGATCTATGGTTTCTAAATCTTGCCTTTCTTTCACAATCACAAAATAGCTGAGAAGTTTTTTGGTGAGTTGTGGCTTGTGTTCCCTCCCAGTGCTGGTCCATGCAGGTGTAACAACCTGTTCCTGCTGCCAGCTGCTTTCTTACCTCGAGTGGCAGCGGTGTCCGTGGTGAACCTAAGGGTGTCAGCCCAAGTGCTGAGCCGTGTGGTTCATCATCCATCCATCAGGTACAATTGCTGCTTCTTGGAGGGTTTGCCTTCAGTAAAATTTCTTCATTTGCCATAGAGGTGGTGCAACCATTACTTAATAATTAAGGCAGCCAAATGATGGTCTGGAGAACTGCAGCCTACCCTTGCCACTGCTGCAGGGCTCTATATTTTCCTGGTCAGATTATTATTTAAGCCAGATTCTTTCCAGGCAATCACTGTTTTCATGTTTGTGAAATAAGACCTGTGGGAATGCAAGACACTCAGAGGTGGAGTTGGCATGATGAGAGATGTGCTTGGAATCTATGAAGTCCTATATAACATCCAATGCTTCGAAAACAGGTTACAGACACCACAAAATTAAATTTCTCCCCCCCAATCTGTGTCCAGTTCCTGGCCTGTAAAATGGGAGTAATAATGGTGTCTCACATCTAATGTAGGAAAAAAATAATACAAAATTAGAGAAATAATACATTTGATGCAGTGATTGATGTCCATAAGAAAATTAGAAATTCCTCTAGGATAGTAGAGTTTCAATAGCACATACAAATAAAGTCCTGGTTATACCTTGAAAAGCAGGAAGAAAACAGAATGCCAGGCTTCTGTTTGTTAAATTAACACTGTCTTCTCTGTATGGAATAACATGAAGACCTTGTGGCTGCACAGTGTGCAATCATGTAATCAAAGATCATATGTTAAAAGCTGATAAACAGATCTGCATCTGGAGGCAAATCAAAGTTGCAGAGATCTTTAGTTCTATTATCTTCCCATATCCAGTGTCAGAAATCCACCAAAGTGTTAAATATTTTATTTCAACGAAAGATTATTTACCAGGAAAACAATATAAAGAACATCACGAGCGGTTTTGTGTGTCCGTCTCCCCACGCTCCCTCCCAGCCTGTTGCCCTGTACATGTCGTAAATCCTCTACATTGTTGCTCTCTAAGGAACTGTGCAACTGGTTCATTGTTCGTTTGTCAGTTTGCATATGCAAATGGCACAGCGCCATACATTTCAGCAGCAGAAAAAGCTGTTTCTATAATCAGGAAAACTAGCAATTAATGAGGTGGGAGTAGGAGCAGATATTGCTATAGGCAGGAACAGCAGGCTTTTGTGCCGTTCCCCCATGACTTTTCGTGTCTCCGCCTGGGCTTTAAAACTGTTACATGGTCGAGACAGCCCCTGGTCGTTGTCTTTCCAGTCAGTTCTGCCTTCCAAGGGCTCAGCACTATGTAAACATGCAATTGAAAACTCATTTGCTCTGAGAATGAATTTGAAGGTGAGGAGACTTGATTTGCAGAAAACGGCCTTGCTGAATGGCTTTTAGAAATGTTGTTTCCTCAGCACGTGTGCTGCTCCCTGGGCTGCCTTACTGCTGAAGGTGGAAAAATAAGAACCTGCATCAATCGAGTCAGACAGTGACAAGAGATGTGTATGTGTATGAGAGCTGGGAGACCCTGTCTGGAGGGGTCATGGATGGGAGATGCTTCATTCTGGACATTACTCTGCCATATTTTCTGTGTATACTTCCACATAGCCCCTGTATTTATCTAGTAGTGCTCTACGCTGGTATAAACTGACGTATTTTACAAATGGTTTGGATTGTAGCATGGTATTTAAAAGGAAACACAGATGTTAGAGAGCAATTCAGAGAGGAAATGAAAAGAGGAAGAGCATCTGGAGACTTGAGTCTGGGCTGGAGCTCTGGTTGTTGGTTGATTTAGTACTCTGGGGTCTTTGCAGTCAGATCTGGCCTTTCTGCTTTTAAGTAGGTGCTCCGAAGTATTCTCCAGCATACCTGACTTTGTTCTGGGTATGGGACTATGCACTGTGAAAGTTTGAGGCTCTGAAGAAAGGACAGAGAGTAATTTGATGCCAACTCCAGCCGCAATATTCACAGCCACAAGTTTTAGATCCCCTTCAGATCTTACAGCCTTCTAGTAGCACTGGTGTCTGTATCACAAAAACGTTGGCAAAGGACAATCACCCAAAGGGAAGAGATTCTGGGGACTCTACCTAAGGGTTTTGTGTTTCAGTCACTGCTTAGAGTCCAGGTAAAGCTGGCAAACCTGCTCCTTTCATAGGTGTAATAGACAGGCTTGTGAGCATCTGCACAACAAACTGTTACACCGCCTGTGGTGATGATAAATATTTTATATTGTGCAGAATTTGTGTCTTGGTTACAATTACTTGCATGTTTCTGTTGTGCTTGTGTCTGTTTGCTGAGTTTGTGCAGATGGTATCTGTGCATCTGAACAGGCTTGACAGAAAATTCTTGTGTTATTCCTCTTCTCTCTGGCTGAGGAATAGAGAGTTCAGGAGCAGTTTTATGTTGGAAATGCAACGGTGCAATGTTATTTTAATTCCCTGGTATTTGTTGGGAGAGGCGTTTCTTTAACATCCCCACAGCTTGGTGCTTGCTGTCCCTCAACCTCTCTTTGTCCTCAGTGAAATGTGAGATTCAATGAATTCTAAGGCTTATACACAGCCAGTCTCTTCTCACCTAATTTAATTATTTAACGAAACATTTTTATATTTTGTACCCTTCCACTGACTTTGTTAATGCATAGCCCTGGAAATACTGAGCGATTTATCTTTTGCTATCAGGGATGTAGTTTATGTCTCCCAATAAGTAATATAGCCATTATCTGTATTTAATGTAAAATTTTCTTTCATTTCTTGGTACTGTATTATATGCTATCTAAATCTAGTCAAACTTAAAAGCATCATAGAAGACATTTAATGGAAACCAACCTTAGGGTCAGTTCTTTGTTGTCTTTGGAGTTTTTTGGGAACAGTGTGAAGGAAAAAACAGAATCAGTGGGATGAGGAGATGCAGGGGTTTTTTCCTGCAGAAAAAACCAATTTATACTTAAAGTTTTCAAAAAGTAATTCTAAAGACAGAATTTTTTTTTGAGGTAGGTTTTCCTTCCATTTTGTTTCTTTGTTGGAGGAATATTTTACTCTGCTCTGGGGTATTGACCACTTTAATCCTCAAAACAGAATAGTCAAGCCTCCTGGATGTTTCTGCCAGTGCAGCTAATTCAGGCTCCTAGGGCTGCAGTGAGAGAAAATTATGAGAATACTTTGGCAACACTTGTGGAGGCCAAAGGCATTAAAGGGTTCAGGGAGGGGTGGGTCCACTGAGGGCTGTTAAATATAATGGTCCAGATGCAACTGCGGTGTTAGTGGAGATGCAGACTCTAAATGCAAACTCCTTGGTTAGATCAGGAGATTTTGTAGTATTATATATGTAGGTTTGGAGATATTTTTATTTAGTATGTGTCTGTTTTCTAGATAACTAAAGTATGAGTGTTGCAAGTATATCAGGGTTTTTATTTCTCAGAGATAAAAAAGAAAATGTACCCTTTTGTGGGAAATGGATTTGTACCCTTTATGTAGCTTCCTTTAAATAATATAACATGTAGGAGAGTATAATAGATTCAGCTCTAGGCAGGCTACACAATACTTGTTTTTGAGGGACTTGTTCTGTTCTTTTTGGAAATCCAGTAGAATATTATCAACATGAATAGGATTGAACGGTAAATGCTTAAAATTGTCAAAGCTAAATACATGCAATTTAGCTAGCCACAAATTACATACAATAACGAAAATATCACTAGCAGAACTTTTAAAGGAGTTAAATGGGTTATGGGGAGTTTCAGCATTTAGGGGGAAAATGATGAAAAGAAAGAAGAAAAGCTAGCTGCTTATGGAAATAATTTTCTGGCTATCCTGGGTCATAAATAATCTTTGCCAAAATGCACAAAAAGCACTAAAAATGTTTCTTCAATGCAAGTTTGTCTTTTCTAGTATTGGACAAAGCAGCTAAGTTTGTACAACTGCGTAACTGCTGTGTGCATAGGCTGCCTAATTTTTAAAAAATTGCTGTTATTCCTTCTGGGATAATGAAGCATCTATAGCTAGGACACAGAAAACTTTGCAGCCTTTAACATTCTACAGAGTCAAAAATAAACTGCATACATAAAAAAAAATTCTTTATAAAACCAAATGACACTTCTGTTGACTCTACGTGAACAGGAACACTTAGGTTGTTTTTACCCCGCATTCATCGTCTTCCAAAGATAATGCGAGTTTTGAGGGTGCCTTTATGTGCCATGATTCTCTTCATATTGTGAAAAATGCTTTCATGTTTCTGATAGGGAAATGATAATTTGCAATCTTGAAGAGATTGTCACATAAAGGAGACTGCATGTACTGAGCTGCATGTGCTGCACAGATGAGGTAATGTCTGCGGTGCACACTTGAGATTAACCTGTTTGAAGCACAGAATACCATTTTAATGATGAATTAAAAAACCAAAGGGGTGTGTATGTGTGAACATATTACTTTGGGAAAAAAAGGTGAAATCCTTCTCTAAAAAGGTTAAACGTGAAAGAAAAACACTGTGCTGCAGAAATGAGCTGGAGAATTAATGCATTGTCAGAGGGAGTTTGGAGGAAAAAAAGAGTATCTTCCCAAGATGACATATGACTTAATGAGGGGCTGAAGAAATGTAGTGGAGGTGTAGAGGGGAAATAGATAAAAATAATTCCTGTTTCCTCTTACCATCAGCCTTCCAGGTGTTACATGTTCTCTTTGTCTCTTGAGTCTAATAACAGACTTGTGGAAGTCAATGAAAACATTTTTGCCTCTGTATTCTATTTTTCCCCAATAGTAGAAATTCTGAGGAAAAAAAAATGAAACACCATGGTAGTCTGAAAGGCATTTCTTTAGATGATGTAGATTGCAAATTATTTTCTTACAGGACAAGCAGTGCAATCTTAGGTCATAGTTCACCTTTTACACCAGCCTTGATCAATTTTCACAAAACCAAGGCTTTAAGAAAAATAATTGCCAGACAGCTTTAAAATCTACTTAGTATTGCAAGTAATATATTCAAACATACCTTTTTGAAAATAATTGAAATATCATCAGTCCATATATTACTTGAAATAAACTGTTTTATATACAAAGAGGGGAAAGTGCACATTTCATAAACCACTACACTAAAGTTTTAGAAATGCAGCACAGTATTGAATATCTAGATAGACTTAGTAATTGCTGAGACTTTGTAGCCTAATGATTGAGTCTTTTCATTTTCCAGATGTTAAGAATTTCAGCCTCTGTTGTGCAAACAGGCTTCTTGCTTTATTTGTATTTCTTTTAAAATGAAATTGTAAGCTGCTTCACTGACATGCTCCATTTATCACGACACTCATAAGAGTACACCTGGATTTTGTGAAACTGCAGAAGTGGAAAGCTGAGACGGAGTTATAGTAATTGAAGAAGGTTAATCTTTTACGGTGAACTTTTTGTGTGGATAATACCAAATGTCATCAAAATTTCAATTGTTTGCTGATGTCTCATTGCTACTAGTTACAATAATATATGTTATATTAACAGGACAATTGTATTAATATAGAAGTCCTTGGATAATTTTTTGTGTAATGGTAGTATCTAATTCTTGATAAACAAGTGGAAGAAACACCTATGATTAAACAACTGTACATAATGTTGATGGTTTTATGCCAGCCAACGAGAATATTTCTCCTGGAAAGGCAGCCAGAATACCAGCAGAAGCAGGTCAGTGGACTTCAGCTCATGGATTAATGACATGAAGGTGTGTCAGGGGAGGTTTAGGCTGGATATTAGGAAAAGGTTCTTCCACTGGAGGGTGGCCGGGCACTAGAACAGGGTCCCCAGGGAAGTGGTCACAGCATCAAGCCTGACAGAGTCCAAGAAGCATTTGGACCATGCTCTCAGGCACATGGTTTGACTTCTGGGAATGGTGCTGTGCAGGGCCAGGAGTTGGACTCCATGACCCTGGTGGGTCCCTTTCAACTCAGCAGATTCTGTGATCCTTTGCTGCTTGAAGTGAAACTGCAGCTGCAAGTGGTGATTTCAGTCCATGCACCTTCCTGTACAGCATCTAGAGGAATGGAAGAAGTCCTTCCTGGATTTGCTTCACATTACACTGTGGAACGGGGTGGGGGTGTTCCATGAGTGTCTTTGTATCTCCCAGGCCCAGTGACAGCAGCCTTGCCGCGTTCATTTAAACCACGGAGCGAAGGCTGCTGTGCCACCCCAATCCCCTCCTGTGTGCTGGGGTGTTCCAGACACAAACTGCTACACTGGCACTGTGCTCAGCCCCTGCAATGAGCCTGAAGCTTCTGGGAAGTGTTGGATTCACTGTAAATGTGCAATAAATACAGCACTTGGGAAAGTATTTTGGGCTGACTGTAAATGTGTGAATCAGTTGTGCAGGCTGTTAATGGCAGATCTGAAACTTCCAGGCAGTGTCAGACCTGTGGTGTGTGAATGTGCAGTCAGAATCACAGGTGGGTTGGCTTTGAAGACCAGCCAGCCCAACCCTGCTGTCATGGGCAGGGTCACCTTTCACTAGTCCAGGCTGCCCAGAGTCCCCTCTGGCTTGGCTTTGAACATTTCCAGAGATGGGACACGCTCAACTTCTGTGGAGGATGTTCACCTCCCTCACTGTAAAAAATTCATTTTTTTATTGCTAATCCAAACGTCCCCTCTTTAGATTAAAGCCATCACCCCTGGCCCAACCACAGTTGATCTGGATAAATCTTCAGGAAATGCATTTCATTTCCAAATGACAAATAGTTGGAAAAAGGGCCTTGTTTGGGAAAACCTGGGCTAAGGCAGTCCAGAGCAGATTGCTGCAGAGCTGGTCAGCGCCTTCTGACAATCAGGGAGACTTCAGCCTTGTCTTAGGTTTGTTGTGCCTTTAAGAGGATGTGAAAGGCCAGAAAAAAAATTAAAGTGGGGTTTTTTTCATTATGGCTTTGCATTGTCTTCATATAAACTGCGTATGAGGCGGTGATGGAGTGGAGAATGTGGAGCTCCTGGAGACCATGCCTTTTAGGGAAACAAGTATAGGTATACATCCAAGAAAGCAAAGTGTGTTTTGCTCTTTCAATGAATCAGCTGAAGAATGGATTTTTTTTTTTTTTTTTAATCTCATTGGGAACAATTTTGCTGCCTAGTCTTGAACCTGGAGGCTATTTTCAATTTTAAGAGGATTTCTCTCTTGATGAGGTGATAAACTAAAATGGCACAGGAGGATCTAATGCAGCACGTTTTCATTCAGGGACTCTGTTTTACAGTCAAGCCTAGCAATACAAGAAGGAAGCTTGAAAAGAAATAATTAACATTATAGATCCAAAGTTGTTCACTCTTCTGCACATGTCTATTTATGGTTTTGAACATTACCCTACAACTTACATGCCAAAGGAATACTCGGATCCCATGAGGTCCTCCAACTGCTTATGTATATCCAGAATATTGCTGTATATGTAGAAATACACATAATTGCACAGAAAGCACGTTGGAGAAGAAGCTAGGGAAAGCTGCCCACCACAGGACAGGAGGAGATTTGAGGATGGACTCCCAACAAAAAAATGAAGAAAATCATGGAATCATAGAATTGTTTAGGTTGGAAAAGACCTTTTAGGTTTTTCCATTGACTCCAACCATTAACCCAGCATTGCTAAGTCCACTACAAAACCACGTCTCTTCAAGTGCCACACCTACACATCATTTAAATACCTCCAGGGATGGGGAGTTGTGAAAGGCTGAACTGTTCAGTAATAATGGCTCAAAACCTTTCCCCATTTGTGGACTGTGTAAGGAGCTTTGCTCAGACAGAGGTGGCCTTTAGGGTGTGTAATGGCTAAGCCTGTGGTCTGATAAGACAGAGGGTGAAAGCGTGAGGGGCAATGAGTGAGATAGGAGACAGATCCAGCGGAGATGGATTGTGCCTCTCATTTATGCTAAATTGTCCTTCCTTGCACAAACTGCTGGGTTGTGGGGCTGCCCCTTCCTTCCCTGGGAATTAGGACACTGGCTGTGGCCTGAGGGTGTTCTCTCTGCTGAGGGGCCATAATCGACTCAGCTGATGTGATGGGCAGCTGTGCTGTCTTAGAAGGTGTCAAGAGCTCCCAAGTGTCCCATGATCAACACTATTGCATCAACCCCTCCACCTCAGGGGAGGCACCTGGGCATTCCCAGCTGAACCTGTGTGGGTTCCATCCAACAGATGGTGTGTTCCAGAGATTTTACCCCACCACTTATTCGGGACTTCCTCCCTCACATGATGGAGCCAGCCTGTGACCAAGACTACAGGCAGCTGAATCTTGTTGCAGGGTCTGTGGGTGATGAGATCTTCACTTTTCCCTTGTGCATGTCCTTGGATGATGTTGTTGTACTTCCATATTGCAACACTTTTATGTTGTTCTATTGCTGCAGATAATAAAACCCAAAGTAGCTACATACCTGCTTTCCTTTGCAACCAAATTGTTCTACAATAAACCCTACATATGCATGTTCACCAACACCAAGCTTTCTGTGTTGTTTCATGCTAACCTGCCCCGAGGGAGGGTTAACATGAACCTGAGTTACCTTCTGCAGTGGGCTGCAACAAGACTGCCTTGCCAGCCTGTTCCAGTGCTTGATAACCCTCTTGGTGAAGATTTTCTTCCTATCAGCCAATACTTAAACCTCCCCTGCTGCAACTTCAGGACATTTCCTCTTGTCCTACCATTTGTTACTTGGGAATAGAGACCAACTCCCACATTTTAAGTAGCAGTACTCCAGGAGAACCATGACTAACAATTGCAGGACTTTTCCCAGTTGCCTATAGAATTTTTCATCTGCCTCCTCATCCTGGTTGGGAGGTCTGTAACAAACTCTCATGGTTTGTATCATTGGTATCTGCCGGGTTCTTCACCATAAGGACTCAACCCACTGGTATCATCATTAAGCTCCAGACAATCAAAACTGTCCCTAAATACAGGGCTTCCCCACCTTCTCTCCTTCCTTGCATATCCGTTCTGAGGAGTTTATGGCCATCCATTGCAGCTCTTCAGCTCTGTGAGCCATCCCACCACACTTCTGTCACGGCAAATATGTCACAGTTTTCCTGCTGCACAATGGCTTCCAGCTGCTCCTGTGTGTTGCATTGGTGCAGATAGATTTGCACTGGTCACAGGGTTAAAGCCCCAACAAAAGCCAGAGGACAGAAGGAATGTCACCACATTGGGAAATATGCACTCACAGCTAATGCTGTTGCTGCAGATGGATTTTTTTGACACAATAGCTGGTAGCTGTTCCAGAACCAGCACAATTGATGCTTCTGCGCTACAAACAGCTGATTGTGAGTGGTAAAATTGCTGCTTTACAATCAAGTCAGGCCACGAACATCCTTTTTCTTTGCCCTTATTGTTTCTCTCTAGAATGACTTCCAGGGCATCTTTAATAACCTTTTCTTGGGACATACACCAAAGGTATCTATTTTTTTTCACTTTTTAACCAGAACAGCTGCATACTTCTTCCTGTTTGCAGCCCCCACCCTCGCCCTGAGGAGATGATAGTAGGCTATGAACTTCTGGAATCAAGGATCAGTCCCTTAACTGCCATAAAAACTAAAAAAAAAAACAAAAACAAAAACAAAAAAACCCAAAAAAACCCCCAAACAAAATAAACCCCAAAAAACAAACAAACACAAAACAAACAAACAAAAAACCCAAAAAAATCCCAACCCCCCCAAAACAAAAAACAAAAAACCCCAAAAAACCTCAATGAACCTTGTCATATTTTTCTAATTGATGTGAATGAGATGAAAATGATAGCTGACTCCTGTGACCTCTGCAGAATAATTGTGTATGATGTGTTGCATGAATAAAGGGGTGTGCCATAGCTGCAGAAATGGGAATTGACACCATTCTGCTCTTTAACAACATCCACTGGTGTGTGACATCCAAGTACATTAACAGCTGTCACCCTTCGTTTCTCTTCTGCTCCCCTCCCACCTTCTTTGTTCATTTGCATGATGAAACTTGGTGAGTGAAAGAGTTTTATACTTACAATGTTGAGACTCTTGTTCTAACTTATTTTCATAAATGTAACTGTAATTATTAGTCTGCTGGTACTCTTTCCATCTTTACCAGAGCAAGACATCAGGGAAGTCAGCAGAATATCTGGGCAGGTTCTTCCACATATTGCAGTATTGGAACTGGAAGGAGGAGTGCTTTGACAAAGATCTACATTACAGATAAGATACCTGTCAAAGGAAAAGGTTCCTCAGTGGTGCAAACAGACATGTGCATTGTTAGGACTTAAATTGCTCTCCAATGCTTTTTTCCAATAAAATTATTTTGAGTTCATTTTGTGGTATTCCTTTCTCAATCAAGTTTTGAGAAAATTTGTTTTTCATATTATATTTGTGAAAGAAATATTGCTTCCATGTTTTTATTTCATTAAAGCTTTTGTGTCTGGCTGTAAACCAAGCTTCTGTCATGTCTTACACCTCATGGAAGGTTTTGTAGCAACTGAAGCTGAGGAGCATCATCTTACTACACCACTTCAGTCGACTTAGAGTTGAAATGGTCACGCTTGTGTTTTAAATTATGTATTTAAGTGTCTTTTGGAATTGAGAAGGTCTAACACAGACAGCGTGAGCTCGCTTTCCCTTCCCTTGGTTAGGGCAGAGAGTTCTCCTGTTGCATAGAGAAGCTGCATGGTACTAATTACACTGTAGGAAAACTAGCACACACTGTGTGCGTGCTGGAGCTGGATTTGTTCTGCTCTCATCTGGTCTGTGGGAATTTATTTGACAGTTGAAAGGAAGTTTGAGCTGGCTGTTAAGTACTACAGGAGCAATAGGCAAACAGGACTGAAGATTCTGTTCAGGAGAAGGTCTGCTCAAACATCTGTCTTGCTAACTCATTATACTTAATACAGTCATATATAGTAAACCTTTTGGTGAGAAGTCTGACTCTCCTTTCAAAGCTGCAGTTTTGCTGTAAAGTTTTTAGTACAAGAACAGTCATACATCTTATGCTGGTACAAAGCAGAATAGCTTCAATAAGCATCCTAAGGAAATACTGGGATATGGGCTAACAACATAAGTGCTTTTACCAGGATGTATCTAGATCCATGGTAAGAAAGACTGGAAATACGAGTTTATGCTGGCACCGTTAAAACAGCAACACCTTTTAGTTTCACAGGGACTAATTTGTGTGAGTCATGGATGATGAAAAGGTTATGCTTGAAGAACTTGGTTCAATAACTATTGAATTTAGACAGAGACTTTCCTGGGCTTTAGATCAAGTTATAATTTCCAACTCAAGTTATTTGTAAGTTAGAAAATATTTCAAATGCCTCTGGGTTTCTTTTGATGTGTTGAATGCGTTCCAAAGTGAATAATGGTTTGAAGGAATAACATGTGCTTGACAGAGTGAACTTCAGAAATAGCGTAACTTGTTTTTTACCACGGTAAATCTTTGCTATAGGAAACTCATAGCTAAAGCCAGACCTGATAGTGACTGCACAGTGGGCAGCGCAAAAGAAGTTGATGAGAGCATTTTCTATTATTCTGATTAAAAACCAGAGCAGTGCACTCCAGGCTGTGAATTAGTCTGGAAGGTAACATTTTGATTTGTGGAATAAACCAGAAGAGGCTAAAGCAGTTTTTGTGAGCAGCTTGCTTAAAAACCACATTAAGCTACATAGGAGGCCTGTTTAACATTACTTTGTTTAGCAAAAAGCAACAACTAGAGTTAGAAACAGTTGGGCTGTTAACATCTAAAACTAATTTCCTAGCTGAGACTTCATAGCAATATCTGTATTATATGAAACACCTAAACCCAAACATTGGTCAAAAAATCCTGAAAAGTTCCAGAAATACATTAGTACGTGATCCTTGCCTGGTTTCTTTGAACTATCTGAACTTTTCCACCTTTTATCTTCAGGAGAAACTGTGAAATTTGGCCTTCTGGTTATGCTTGACTGTGAAATTGTTTCTAGGAGCTGGCAAGTCCTGTAACTCTCTTATGCAAACTCTCTTCTTTAGTTGCCCCATGTAATGACAGAATGTATGCTTGGAAACATCACAAGTTTCAGTACATGGCCTTTATTTCCAATCACTCCTTTCTCCCAGACACAGCCTCTGTATTTATGTGGGCTGTGGCTGCCTTGCAAAGCCTACACCTGCTCTGGTGCCCACAAGGTCCAGCAAGCACGATCCTGTCTGAGCAGGGTCGCAGCAGGGTTTCTGTTCTACTCACAGCTTGTGCAACTCATTTACTCCCTGACTTCAGTTACTCTGATCCTATTATGTCCCAGTTGCATTTTTCACACTGTCTGCCTATAAAGCATGGATTAATATAAGCTGATAATTTTGATCTATAAAGCATTTAACAGCATAAAGCTTGGCTGTTTGAAGATCATCTTCAGCTGTCCCCTTCTGGGTATCTGTGGTTGGCCACAGTTCACTGTGTAATTTTTCCCACCCTCTTGCTCTAAATTAGGGATGTATACTTGTCCTTACTAGGGTGCAACCTGCTTTGTTTCTCACCTGTTTGAAAAAGCCTATTTTTTAGTTTTACAATGTAATGTAATTTGACTGGTAACAACAGCTCCGTAAATTTTTTCTCTTCCATGAAGCCATGTTTGTCAAAAATCCAACAAATGCTGTTTCAGTAATAATCTTGGTAGGAAATGTACAGTTGCTCAGTGGTCACACAGGGCACTGTGCCTTAGGAGAGGGTCTGAATAATGAGCCCTGGTCACCAGCACAAGAAAATATATGACAGCAGCTCTTCTCTGGATGTTTTTAAGTACAGAACCCCATTTTGGGAAAGCATTTTTTATTTAAAATATTTGCATTCTAATTCTTCAGAATAACCATAAATTTAAAGCATGAGCTTCCAACTGCTATTTATATATCAGACTAGATGATTTCTAGGATATGAGCTGTGATCTGCTCTTCCACTACAGCATCGTCCAATGAACTGATGAGACACACGATGCATCTTCCCCAAGAAGGCAAGTTAGAGCCCTGTTTCATAATTCAAAGGCTGAACTGAGGGTTCAAAGCTAACTCCCAACACTGGAGAAGGAAGAGCTGCTTCACAGGGAACCTTATGAGAATGACACTCTTTTCACACCCATCTTCTCACCTGAAGACACTGTTCCTCTTACCAGCTCTCCCTTGCCCAAATCTGCCCATGAAAAGAGCCGTGTTAAGCCAGACAACTCGATTCTCTGAACAAAGCCACAGGGTGTTTGTGGGGACTGTCTGATGAAGAGGTTAAGTTTAAACAGTGGGAGATCCAGGCTACATAGGGCACAAGGAAATGTTTCTGTGCAAAGAATATCCCATCCAGACAAAACCTTTCCACAGACTGGTTTGGGCCACAGAAAGAACTTGTTTTGATGATGGAAATGTTCTGTATAGCCATCTTCCTGCTCAGTCTTTTCTATATCAGCATGCTATCTTAGGTCTCAAGTCCTGCAATTTAATTATGTTTTATCTCCTTGAACATTTTACTGCATTGCTTTTAAATATGCTGTGGGTTTAGGGTTTTTTTAGGTTGCTATCATCTGCTCTCTACGCTGATCAGTTCTCTCTGATTTGCTCTACTGCTCTACTTCCAGTCTTATGCCATAGCACTGTTCCCATTACTTTGGGTGAGAAGGTAATTACTGTAAAATGCTTTTATGGTGTCCCCAATGTAGTAATTTATGTCTTTCCTTTTGCATCATAATTTCATGGTCTGAGATTTTTCTCTGCTCCCATGTGGGACTGTCCTCTGTGACCCCAGAGCAGATGCAGATAATGCCTAACCCAGGGAGTATGTTCTGTATTGCTTCATTGTGTTTTGTTTCTTTTTCTCAGCTTTATGTTTTTACTGGCCTCAGTACTGTCTCTTCCTTGCCACTTCAGAAAAGGTTTGTGGTCTCCTCTTACCCTAAACTCTTGTTACTGCAATCTGTGGATCCCCACCAGTGACAGGTCACCAGTCTGATGTCACCCCAGTCACTATAACCCTTTGTGCCCAACCTGCGAGCCAGTTGGTCACCCACCATCACATGATGTGTTTATCCAGCTGTGAGCTGGACATCTTGTGCAGAAGGACACTGGGAGAGACAGCACTGAAAGCTTTACTGAAATCCAAAAAGATTCCATCAACTGGCTCCCTGGGTTACCTTGTCACAAAAGGGAATCAGGTTTGATAAGTAGGACTTTCCTCTTGTGAAGCTGTGCTGGCTGTGCCCCATTGCTATGTTGTACAGAAAGCACATTTTTCTCCCTCCAGACCAGGATCTCTAAAAGCACCATTGTACTGCTGGGTCCAGTTTCAAGGCCACGAATGCACTCAGCTTTCTCTCTTTCAACTGACTCAGTGCCTTCTCACTCTCCTGCATCCTGGGGTGAAAGAACAGCCCAGCACAGAGATGCTGCAGCTCGTGGCATGTGAAACACGACTTGCAAACTTCTGCTTCAGAGCACTTCACAGGGTAATCAGATCAAACACTGTAATTCTTTCCACACAGATCTTTGCTGACTGAAGCAGCAGAGCAGTATTAAGCAGGTGAGCACGCACACTGCTTAACTAAAAGCAGATTCTTTCCATTCTACCCTATGAAGAGATGATCATCATTGCCCCGTACAATTTGATATTTTAACACCTTAAATACAAAGTCCTTGGTGCAGCTGATGTACAAATAAATTTCTATCTAAGACTTATTTCTGAACTAAGAGAAAAGAGTAAAGACTTTAAAGGCAGAAAATATCTTGTTTTGCTATAAAATTCCACAGTGTGAAAGAAGATAAGGCCCTGACCCAGAGTGTGAAGTTCAATTTAGCATTATGTGCCTGGTTAAAGTAGGCACTAATTAATCAGATCGATTTGGCGGAAAGGATTCTTATGCATCACTTGAATCCAAGGTGCTGGGATAAAAAGACACCTCTCAGGAACACAGGACTTCCTCTCAACCAGAATCAAACACGACCCTGTTATCCTCAGGTGGTGGGAGACCAACTGGAATTGTTGTCAGCCCAGCACTGGAGCTAGCCCTTCTGTCTGCCTTGGTACGACACATGAACTCTCAACATTAGAGTGACTGAGATATTCTTGTAACATAATAGCTTTATGCATCCACTTTAAAATACATAAAATGGAAGAGAAAGTAGAGTGCTTTGGCCTTGGGCAAGGTGAAATGAGTTAAATTACCTTCCAGGCTTGTGTGGAAGTGCTAAACCTCTTCAAAACACAAGGTTCTTACACAAACATCATTTATACCAATAGGACACACATTGCTAAATAAAATGAGTCACTATGAATGAATCAGATCGAGTTGGAACGAAGTAGAAGCTTTTTATAAGCTCAAAGCATATTGGGCAATAACTAAAATGTCTACAAATATTCAGAGTACTGGGTAAGAATGAATTTATGCCACCTTGCAAGAAGTACTTTTTGTATCTTAACACTTATAGCCAAATAATTATTTTATTTATTTATTTATCACTAATGGAGATGAGATAGGAAGCTGTGAAAAGGGAATGTGATGAGAAAAGCTAAGATCATGATATTGTTTACTTTGGGAAAAGAGAAAAACAGTATTTTATTGCAGTTATAACAACAACTACAGCCAAGGATTAGCTGTGCTCATTTTGAAAGTGCACTTCGTGCTAACAGCAATTATGACAATTTTTTTTAGTAGATGGTAAATGAATGGCTAGAAAATTCTCAAAACAGAAATTCAAGAAGCACCATTTAAACTTTTTTTTTTTTTTAATTAGACATTACAGAAAATTGAATAGGCCATTCTGCCTTGCTCAGACCATTCTGATAATTTTGTTAAATCAGAGAGGGAATATTCAATTTAATATGTGCAAAAGCTAATATTTACATTGCTCAGTACATAGAGGCAGGATCACATTAAGGGAAACTGGAAGAGGAAGAGAATAAACTGTTCTTAGGGTCCACTGTAGATAGAACAAATATTAATGATCTTAAAGCATAGTAATGTAGTCACGTAAGATTTTAGAAAATCTTTGTAATGATAGAGCTAGTGAGGCATGGGAAGGGATGGCACAGGGAAGTCATGGAACTGCCCTCCCTGGAAAGAATTAACCCAATGTTCACCAATGTTTATTTACAGCTGAACTGCTCTGCAATAGACTATTACTACCTCTTCAAGTCCTCTCCAGACCTGTTTTTTAACGCCTTTGTCACTTGGCATTGTAAGGGACATGCTGATTGCAGAAACAATTTCTGCCATAGAGAAATCAGGACAGAGATGAAAGACTTCTCCTTGAAGCTAACTGCTCTCTATTTTTTGTATTTTTTCCCCATTAAGCATATGAGTTTGAGAGAAATCAAATGGACAGCACATATAGAGAGTGGACACTGGATAAAGGCAGGCTTTGAGACCATCAGAATGTAACTGTCCCACTTGATGCTAACTAGGATTACCTTGGAAAAGAAGTGTGCACAAGAGAAAGCTGGAAATTCAGATGATACGTTTAGGTTATATAGTTGACATAAAAATTTTACTGTTTCCAAGAATTTCTAATTTAATTGTTTCTTTTCTTGCAGTCCTTGCATTAACAAGCCAGCTGGATCTCCCACGTGGAATATCATCTCTGCCTTCAGGAAGGATAACCTTTTCTTGCATTGCCACAGACACACTTCTGCTGAAGACAGGGTCCTGCAGCTGCTTGCTGCCCACCGTGGCTAATGGTGCTCGTAACTTGAGCAGCATTCCTTGAGCACCATGCTCACACTGAACTCCCAACAGCTGAAGCAGCTGTGTGAAGTGCAACCTCAGATTACTAGAGACATCATTAAGTGAGTAATTAAGAAGCTGAATTCCCTCTCTGTGATTTCACCTACTTTTAATAGAATAGCTCCTCAGCTACCTTGTCTTTGGGGTATATCTACTTTAGCATTAATTTAGTCTTTCACAGGTAATACTGCTGAAAATATTGTATTGCTACATCTGCGCAATAAACTGAAAAATACCCAGAAAGTGACAAATATGTTAAAAGAATTAAAAGTTAAGTCAGAATAAAGACAAAAAGACTCTTTTCTGTCATTTGCCCATAATATGTAGCATAGGCTGTATCATGCACTGAAAACTCCAACAAAGTCTTGAAATTCTAGAACAGAAGTCCCTCCCTCCTTTCCATTAAAGTTTGGACTTATTCCCAAATACTTTTAAAATAATTGGTTTAGCATAAGATCACAGCTAGCAAAGTTCTACCAATCCTTCTATCAATTAACTATTGTGGATGATCTTCCTATTTTGTTATTAATACTAGTATTTAGTCCACAGATTTGCCAATTACAAACCTCAGTATTTGCTCTCAGATCCAGTCTCAGCCCAAAACCCCAGAAACGAAATGTTTCAAACCCCTTAAAGTAAGCATGGAAGAAGCATGTTAAAATCTAGCGAAAAACTTCAAGTTTAAATTTTGTCTTACTTTTTTTTCCTTTGTGGTACAGGCATTTAACATCCAAAATTCATCTGTAAGCAATCAAAACCACAGGTGAAACACAAGAACAAAGGATTTACCTAGTGAGTCATCAAAGTGCTTTATTTTATAAAGCCTTGCTCATGTTTGGAGTGTAATCTAAGCACTAACATACACAATAATGAGTCTTCCTTGCCCTGTCCAAATAAACAGTTTATCAACAAGAGTGAGTGACAAAAATGCTACACAGACAAAAACAATGCTTTGCTGTAAATGTCTAAAATGGTCTAAAAATGTACACTCGTTGGCCGCAATTAAATATGTACTCCAAGTACCTTATTTTTACTCCAGGGTCTCCCTGTGGCCTCATACCTTCAGAAGCTTCAGAAAACGAAACTTGGGTGAGAACATAGACAACCATGGTGTTCAGGGAGAGGACAAAAAAAAAAAAAAAATCAAGCCACAGTACCAACTTATTTAAATACATACAATACAAAAGTATACACATACATTACAGTGCTGCAGACATCACTAAGTCAAACGTAACAAAAAACCCTGTGGGAAAGGTCGGGGAAAGGAAGAGAAATTAGTACACAGCAACAGGGATAGTATTGCCTTTGGCTGCTGAAGAGAGTGTAATTAGGGGGCTGCTGTTGTAGGGGCTCCTCTGAAGTGCACAACACAGGTTATACACAGTTGCAGGCTGAGCAGCACTGACATTAGTTACGGAGAAGGCATGCTGGCACTCCTGATCCCAGTTAGAAAGGATGACAGGGAGGTTTGACTTCTCTTACGTTGCCTACAAAATCTAACAATTTCAATAAAGAAATTTTAAAGGCACAGCTTTAGCACAGTGTGTAAGTAGATAAACTTCTAAGCATATGTAAATTTATCTCTTTCAAGCATGGAGTCTTTCAGGGAAAAATACAAGAGGAGAAGGAATACAATGTTGTTTAAAAATTTTAAACAAGTTAAACATGATCAGCACAGTTTCAGGCAATGTACTATACAATCAAAATTGAGCAAATGGTAGGACAGGTCATTTTGATGCTGAAAGACAACCTTGGGAAAAATCCCTCCGAAATATCCTTTTGCATTTTATTGTAAAAGAGTCTATCATGGTGGTGAGCGAGACATTCACTTTAGTACACTACTGCACATTATTTCTTGGAAGATGACAAACATTACTTCATTTGTACTGCAAAATAACTTTACATGTAAACTCAAAAGTCTTATATTGTACACGGCTCTGAAATTCAGAAATATCCCTGCTTTCCTAATAATGTAAACAGTAAAATTCAGGGTTCATTTTTCAAGGGATAATCTATAATAAAATACCGCTATTTCAACAGTACAACATAAGCATTTAAACTTCAAATTCCCAGTAAATTACAAGGGAATGGAATTTCTATCAGTGAGCACATCTTTCAGGATGGGTAGAAATGGAGCTACTATTGCCCAAAACTATGCACTTCTTCAGATAAGCTTTTTTTTTACACTTGTAACATTATTAGTTCCTATACTGCAAGAATATAAAACAAATGAAAACTTCAGGTAACAAAGAGAAATAAGTAAAGTTTTCCCTTAACATAAGTTTACTATAGCAAAAATGTACACACAGCATGAATTATGTTAGCTCTTTGTAAGGTAAGAGATGCCAGCTCTCAGATGTCTGAGAGGCTGACCTTCCTGATGCAATGTGCTGAAAAAGAAGACAAAAAACAGGAGAGGGAGGAAAGAAAAGGAAAAATCCCAACTGCTAGGAACCAAATGGGAAAAGCTTCCGGCACCAAGGGCTGTTGCAGCTGAGTTTTTAAGGAGTGCCAGAGAGCAGGGTGCAAGTGTAACATTCGCGGTAAGGTCTTCATTATTATTTCCATCATCATCATCGTTATGAAGAATACTGTCATGTATCTTTTTTCAAAAAATAAACTGATCCACAGTTTACAATTTGATATCAATATTGTAGATTTAACATGCATTTACTCTTCCCCACCCCCACCCCACACCTCTTTGCTCATTTATTCCGTTTCAGCTGGTAGCATCAGAGTATTACTGTCACAGTGCACTCTGATAAGCTGTTCTATTTATTTAAATTATTTTAATTTTTTTTTTTGCACACACAAAAGAGTCAGAAATAGCTAGAACTATGCTGGGAATATCAGGCAGCTGTTAAAGCGAGTACTCCACCCCACTTCAGTCATCTTTGCCAGCAGATGTAAACAAAGGGGTTGCTTTCTGTAAGATGAGTGCTTCTCTGAGTTCCTTTTTCTCCCTACACATGTAGCCACTGCTGCTGTCCCCAGGTCTTGTGTCTGCCCTATGTAACACGATAGGTTACGTCAAGATGTTGGCAATAAAGTCCAAGAAGCGCTTAGAATACTGTTCTGGATTAACAGTTGAAATTTCTGCACCAGCCTGTACAGAGAATTGGGAGGAGAGAAGAAAGAAGAACCAGTGTTTTATTTGATGCTTTTGTCATTAAGGATGTTAATAAATTTCATGTGTAGTTTCAGAACCAGAGACTAGAAACACAAATTGTAATAGCCCTCAAGTAGAATCTTACTGGTGCTTTTTCAGGATTCACAGGAGGACACTGATAGTCAGTACTCACCCCTGTAACAGCTATCTTCCATTTATGAAAAATTTTCTTTTTACCTTCCACGTCTCTCTTCACTTTCATTGTACTTCAGTCTTCTATATGAATTTTTACAGCACATTAACCATGCTCCCCACCCACTGATTCACCAGCAGATGCTGGTCTCTTGAGCAGCAGTGCCTTCATACAGAGAAGACTGAATTGCCATACTTAGATCTGGCATGTCAATAGTTGTGTAACATGCATTGTTATCTGAATGCTACATAGCCTGGTTTAAAATATATGGTAAGAGTAACACTTTTTCAACATTTATGCATTTAAATCTGCACTCACCGATTAAGTCATACAATTGTTATTTCAATGAAGTCATGATTTCACTCATATTTTACTTGAGTTTTTCAGAGCCTTACCCACATTTTCATTTATATTTTTTCCTGTTTAACTTTTCCTTTTAGAGGAAAAGTTTCATGCAATTACTGAATGAAGTTCAGTGTCATGTGACTCAGGCTGAAGACAGAGAAATAAACAAAACGGATGTATGAAAGTAAGGTTCTGTAATAAGTTCTAATCACAATCAGCTTCAATAATCATAGTTGTTACTCACAACATATTTCTGTTATTTAAGACAGAAGTGTGAGTTTTTAGAGTCTGCTACTTTCAAAGTTCAGTTATAATTGCTAGATAATGGCTGCATATGGTCTGCATCAACTTTCAGCTGCCCAGAAAACAGAGAGTAACAAGAGCATTGCTTTACAGACAAAAAAATATCTCCTACAGGCCTTTGCCAGTCACATCATCCTCTACTGTAACTAAAAATCCCAGAGCCCTTTGCCTAAAATTTCCCACAATGCCCTGACCCTTTAGATACTTAAACACAGGAGGGATTTTAGCTTCGTGAATGAATATGCTCTTTTTAAGAAGTTTATGAAATTTGAATGTTGCATCACCACAGGCGTGATAACAGATATAAATCATAGATAGATATAAATCATAAATCTGGAAGGCTGGGCTGTTTCAACAAGGTTCTTCTGTGTGTGCTGCTGAGCAACAATTTCAGCCAAAATTAAATAATCATGGTCAAACAGAAGCCTTCACTGAATAGTCTCTGAGTATTTAATATGTAAATTATATTTCTATGCCTGATTTTGTATATTGCACTTTTTTTCTGTAGAAGTCTTCTAGAGTGAGCCATGTTATGTGCTGAAGAACTAACTTTCAGCAGGCTGTACCAAATAATGAAACCATCATTAGGGCCCTGCATCTGAAATTGGATTCATGACAGCTTTCATAAAGTGGTGAACAGCTTTGTTTCCAAGAATAAGGCGGATCTCACAAATTTAGGACAATGTCTTAAAAACCATCTCACTAGAGCTCTTTGTGGGTGAGAAAGCTGTGCACACAGCTGAAAAAGGAGTTGCACTCTCAGTTTGTAATGTGTAGCAGTTACTCTGTACATTTTTACTGCACATTAAACCAGAAAAATTTTGAAAAAAAAAATCTCATCTATTTCCCCTTTCCCTAGATTTACTGAACTGTCCCATATCAGGGCACTAAACAAAAATGCATGAATATAAACAGAGTAAGAGGAAGAAACCAACCCAGATACTTACCCCATGCTTTACTGTTTTTGCAGCATGGGCAGCTTTCTTTTTTGCATCATAATGAGTAAGAATGTCAATTATGGCCATGAAGTACACTTCCTTCCTGGGTGCATCTGCCAACAGCAAACACAGGGCAGTAAGAAGGACTTCTGGAACACCTTAATGAGTCCTTCTTCTAACAGATGAGACTTGGTAAGACTCAATCAGCAGCTGAGACAGGTCAATGTCAGTTATAATCAAGATGCAGAAAAACCACAAGCTCAAGCTGTTCTTAGCTGAGAGTTTAACTGCACTCACATATAATCCAAAACTGCTTAAATGAGTGTAAAATAAAAAACTAGCATACAGAAGTAGGAATTATTGCTCAGTTAAAGTCATGTGGATTTCATCTTTGTGGAAAAACGATGAAGTTGTATAGGAAAGGTAATGCTTCTGTGTCAACAAACAGAATCACAGAATGAACGAGGTTGGAAAAGATCTTTGAGATCAGCAAGTCCAACCTACGGCCTTAAACCTCCTCATCAACTAAAACACGGCCTGAGTGCCACATCCAGTCTTTTCTTAAACATGTCCCAGGACGGTGACTCCACCACATCCCTGGGCAGATGATTCCAGTGCCCAATCACTCTTTCAGTGAAGAATTTTTCCTGGCATCTAACCTGAATTTCCCCAGGTGCAGCTTAAGATCATATTTTCTTTATGACTAAACCCATGTTTTTATCCATGTCAATACTTATAAACAAAAAGAGAAGGTAGCTTTCCTGTCTTGAACAGCCACAGTAACTAGTCACACTTAATTTTACAGGCTAACATTAAACTCAGTTTCAGGCTTCTTACACTCTCCTTATGATGACTTTCTCAGCTTCAACATAGAAATTTGGTATGAGTGCACAAATTTTCAAAAAGCAACCAAGAAAATGAAATATAACTTGGAATGCTTCTTTTCTCATTCTTTTTAGACTGTGTTTAACAGTGTTATCTGTCAGAAAAGACCAATTATAGATACTAGACTTCCTGAAAGGGACAAAAACCCGATGAATTAACTGCTGAAAAACTGGTGAACCAGAATAGCTAATCATTGTAGGAATCTTCTCCTTTCTGCTGCACCAAAGAGCAAATCTCCTTTTCCACAGAGTGAACTTCTGTTTTTCAGTTTACATTTGCCTTTACATGGTTGTGAGGATTTTAGGATTCTGATGCAAGAATCAAACCACCTTAACATAAAAATATTTCTTACTGCTTACTTTCATGGGATTTTATTCCATACACATCAATAGCTGGATCAAATTCCCCTGGAGCCAAAGGTAGTGAGCTGTTCAGTGTATTTCCTGGACTGTCTGGAGGGGTTCCAATGGGGTGGGTCCCATCACTTTCACCTTCCTCTTCTCCATCATTCTCTTCACACTCTATTTCTTCCTGTTCAGCTCTTTCAACATCATGAATTCCAACCAGCAAGCTGTAGTCCATGAGTTTTAACTGAGCAAGGAACTAGAAAGTGATAATAAGCATCTATCAATATTGCTGAAAAAGATAAGCTCCACTTACAAACAGAAGTTACACAAAGGTGTCACCAGTTGAGAAAAACTTCTAAGGCACTTCTGAGGGAAAGCAAACGGGAAGATTAAGTGATAAAGCTGGCAAAGACATATTTGATTTTACTACAATATATTAGCAACATACAAATTACTTGAAATTTACACTGTAGCCCACTCTTCCAAAAGCCTCAGGGAAAAAAAAAAATCTGTGAGTAGTGAAGACCAATGTGCCTGCTAGCCAACAACTGTTATTCCTGTCTCGTATTTCAGTTAAAATGCAGATTCATAGAATGACCTGGGTGGGAAGTGACCCCCAAGGATCATCGAGTCCAACTCTTGGCCCTACTGTATAGAAACATCCCCATGAGTCACACCATGTGCCTGAGAATCTTGACCAAATGCTTCTTGAACTCTGTCAGGCTTGGTGCTGTGGCACCATCCTCTCTGCCCTCCTCTGGACAGCTTTTTATCTCCCTTATGTTGTGGAACCCAAGACCACACACAGCACTTGAGGTGGGAACTGCTCTGTCACTGCTCAGTGTCCAAAGCATCCTCTGTGCTATCAGGTACAGAGCATGCTATGATCTGGTGCTGAGCCCATGCTCTCAATCCCTTTTAAGTCTTATTAAAGAATCATGAAAAAGTGTTCAAATATTCTTGCAGTGGAAAGCTGTGAAGACATGAAAATAATGTTGAACTCTCTTCACAGTGACAGGCTCATGATTTACACCACGAAAGACATACATGTATGTGAATAAAAGGATGGTTTTGAATAAAGAATAAGGATGGGACATTTTATGAAATTGAGAGATTAATACACTCTATATACAAACAAAGAGTTATTTTAGCTGAGGAGAACAGGATAAGGCAGAAAGAGGAGGATGGAAATAAGGAAGGTATAAAAGCAGGAAAATGGGATAAACAGCTCAAGGCGGTGAGGGATAGGCAGGACAGAGCTGTGCTGCAGCTTAAAAGCAGTACTGTGATTTCAAACTTGTGAAGCTCGTGTTTCTGGTATGCAGAAAAAGTAGCTGAAAACAAAAATTGCTTCAGTTTTTATAAACTCTAAATGGTTGTAAAAAGGAAGTTAGAGCAGACCAGGGAAGAAGGCATTTGAGCTAGACTTGGCACAGAAATAGTGATGGTGAAAAAAAGATAAAATACTAGGTAATGAGAAACTCTGGTTTTCAAAATCTGATTCTGAGAAAAGAGACAAGCAGGAGATAATTGTAAATTCAAATGCTAGAAGAAATATTGTGAGATTAAGAGGAGCTTTTAAGAAGAACAAACTGTTTTAAAATTATTCCAGTATCTTTTATTTTCATATAATAAAACAACAGACTCTTCACAAGACTGGAAGGGATCTAAGTTTGAAGAGACGATGCACAACAATATACAAGACAAACACATGAGACCGGCCAAAGGCAATGGGGTGGGAGAACTCCAGGCATATTATTCACTGCTTGGTAAATACAGGGGGAAAAAATCTACCAATAATACAGAATATGAAAGAAAATGGACTCTTGGGAAAAAAACTGTGAGCTACAAATTGGAAGAGAATGGCTCCTGGAAAAAAGTGTGCTCTTGCTAACAACAAAAAGATTTAGGGAGATCAGCACAAAGAAAAAAAATCTGATTTTAAATGTAAAAAATATGTAGTTTTTCTCAGGACACCTGCAATGGAATAAGGAGATGGGAAAATAGACAAGGGGACATCAAAACAGCAGTAATAATTTATGTTTGAACACAGGAAGGGGATATATGACTAGATTAGGAGAGAAATGCGGAAACAAAGCTTAACAAAAACCAAGAACAGATATAAAGCTATATAGTTCAGAATAGCACTCCATGGTATCTTTAACTATACATACTGTCTGATAAGACAATCATGTACTAAGTGTTGTGTGTTTCTTTTCATTGTAGTGAAATGTGAGCTTTTACACATTGGTTACAAAGTGTGTCTATCAGTTATGTAACAAGGGCAAAAGAACCAACAAAAGAAGAACAAGGTTAAAGGACAGCTTGCCATTGTCAAAATCATGAGCCAGATCACTTCACACTAGTGGTTTACATGGATATTAAACAATTCCCTGTTTAAACTTCAAACCCATAAAAATAGCCTCTCAAGTCATAATCTGGAATCCACCATTATATTCCCAGTCTGGCAAGTGATATAGATCATACACAATCTGCTTTTCGGGGTAAGAAAGTATCTTCCACATTCCTTCCACACACTTAAGATATTATCTACAAACTACTCACAGTAAAAGCAGTAGTCAGCAGCAGCAGTACATGTTAAAAGACCACAAAATTTTAACCCAAATAAACTTATCTCTAGAGCAGTGACATCAGTAGAGCACAATATTTTAAATATAAAATAAACACACGCTGATATTTCACAAAGTATTTATGTTTTCATCATCCTCACCACCATAAATTTCCCACTGTTACTATGATGGGAAATTAGATTTCCTCAGAAGCAAATTATCGGGTAAATTCTAAAGTAACAGTATTTTGTTTTATTCAACTAATGAGATACAGATCTGAAGAATTCAGAAAGTCAATTCACAAAGCTCTTTTGATATAAATAGCTAAAAGACTTATTAAGTCACAGACACATTTTGCTACCAAATCTCTTGCAAATGTGCCTTTTTACTTGAAAACAGATTTTGGTCTTCGAGTATAAAGCTGCAAAATACCATGTTTAGGAAAAATATTTTAAATTATGCAAACTAAAGGCAAGTTGTGTGAACAAGTTAGTCTGATATTTATTTTAATAGCTGAACAAAATCAGTAAAAATATTTAATTAAATTCATACATTAACACTTTTCTTTCAAATATTTACTATATTCAGCCAAATAAAATACAAATTTATATGAAAGACTACATTAAGATAATGAGAATCCAATTGCTGTACTTGGATTACTGAAGTGCTGTACTGTTGTGATACTAAGAATGATTTAAAACTGGATTACTAATATGAAACAAAAAGGGCATGCACAGCTGTGAGCAGGGGAGATGCCCCTCCTCTGTTATGGACTACAGTCTGTATTTGGCCTTAGCTCTGGTGGACCTCCACCTGTAAAATACAACTAACAATACTCACCTCTCTCTCGGGGGCATTTGGAAGTACTAGGCTTGTAAAGCATTAAGTACTAAGCAGTACCATCATTTTAACATCACATCATCAAAGGCAGGAACAATGTATGGCAACCAGCTATGGCAGCAAGCCATTTATCACATCAGCAAAGCAGTGATCAACCCCTGAAAGTTTAAATTGTGTTTCATTTAAAACGGTCAGCATTTACAATTTTATAAACAAGAGCTTTCATCAGTGAATTACAGCCATGATTTCCTGGGATATCCATAATTTGCCACACATTTTAATCACATGTAACTGAACAGGCACATTCTTACCTCAACATCCTTTTTGAGTTTCTCAAGGAACATCTTTTTGTTATTCTCATCAATATGAATCTTTTGGCCATCGTTAATAAAATCATTGTCTTTGAACGTTGGCAGCTCTTTGGCCTAAAACAAACCAAAATTCCTGTTAAGAGCAGGATTGTAAAGAGGAGTGTGGTGAAGCTGCTGGCCTGGTGCAGCCCCTGTGCCTAAGAAGGCACCCCTGAGCTGCCTCTGCTCCACAGCATGCAGCTCTCCATAACTGCACCCATGGAGCTCATTCCTTAGCTTAGCCCTCCAGGAAACTGCCTAGAAGGTATGTGTTAACTGGGCAGCAGATGTAGCTAGGACAAAATCTCCACTCAATACTGGATTTGCTTTGAATGATTTAAACTAAGCTTCTTCCAAGTTGTCATTTCTCAAAGTGACTAGCAATAAGTGAAGTCAAAACACAATCTTACAGAGGAAGTCAGACTAGATTGCATTTTACTCAACTACTGTGAATGTTTACAAGTGCCTAATACCAAATAACTATTGGAAAGCATCAAATGAATATGCATTATGAAATTTTGATTAAAAGCAGCAAATGCCAGAGAAGACCACCGCCACTTCAATATATAATTAAATATTCTTGATGTTGGAGCAACTTGACTACCTTCATCTTCAACTCCCCCATGAAGTGATTTGCAACATTTCAAATGGGCTCTGTTTTTAATGGGCAGTGACTGGAAGTTTACTCAAAAAACTCCAGCAAACAAAAAAGCCCTTTCCACAGGACATTTGGTCAAACAAGCTAGAAAGTCATAGTAACTCCTGCAATCAGAGGTTTTAAAAAATTGGCCCATTAAGAGCAATGAACAGCCTTTCTTCCTGCCCCACCTTTAATAAATAGTATGGAAGAACATGTTTCCTTTACAAAGAAAATGTTATAGAACAAGCAGTGTTGCAATTCTTATGAACTGTCAACAGCCAAGAACTAGTGAGTACCCTGAATAAAATAATTTCCTCTTAATTTGAAGGTTCTTCTTCTAGGAATAAAAGGCAGCTAACATCAGCCTACAGGAATATCTTCCATAAGTTTAGCTGTCAGACGTTGCTTATAATCTTACTGGAGATGGTATTTTTCATAAAGTTTATTTTCTTCCTATGACACAGCAAGGAAAAGAATCTGAGAACTTCTTTCCTCTGCTCCAATATATGTATCTTGGAAAGCACAACATTAAAATGTGAGCACCAGAGCAGACTCCAAAAGGCTCTTATAGGTCTTCACAATGGCCAAAAGTTCTTTTTGCTGTTGGTTTGTGTGCACTGAAGTGGCCAAAATACTCAGCTCCCCAACTGTCTGAATTAATTTTCTGGACCCAGAATTTGTAAATTGCTTGACATCCCACAACGCTACTTTTGTTTAGAAAAGCAATCATTTTCTTCCAATAACTGCTCAAAAACACTTAAGAAATTAGTAACATTGTAACAGTTACAAATCAATTATTAAATTATGGCATCCTGATACCTATGAAGTTTGAAACAATATAAGCTCCTAGTCTGGCTGCTCTGAATTAAAATATCTTCTAATAGTGATCCTCTATATCAAAAGAAAAAAGGAAAACACACACCCAAGCAGCTCAGATGGAGATATAACCATTCCATCTGTCCCAGACTCCACTTCCAAGAAGGAGCTGTTCAGCAGTGCTCTCCTGCTTTACTCAAAAACAATGCTGGACACGTTGTGAAGCTCACAATGAATTGTTTACCACAATACGACTGCATGGTATATACTGATTTTCTTTCTGGCCTACTTGTAAGAGGTTTAGGACACAAACGAGCAGGGGTAACATCAGATAAGCATTCTAAGCGAACAGGTGTAGAGATTACCATACTCAATTGAGAACAGTGTCCCATGGACAGGGCTAATTCTGCAGAGGCAGGACTGTGGATCCAGGGATGCTGCCAACACTGGAGGATGGAATCCAGTGCGTGGGATGCTTAAGAATGGAGAGGAGATTTGGATGAAATAATTTAAGATGAAGCAATAATGAAAAGAATGCAGGAAACCAAGCTTCCCTTTTAACCCAAAATTACTCAAAAGAAAAAAAAAAAAAAACAAAAAACCCTAGACCCAAATTATTTTTCCACTGAGTATATCCAAGTTATTGATTAAATTAGGCAGAGGCTAAAGTGAAACAAATCCATTAACACAGAAACCCCCTCTCCTAGTGCTCTTTAAAGCTGGGGGGTGAGCAGAGAGGGAGGATGTGCTTGTGGTTAAGATGCTGAGCTGCTTGTTTGCCTCTGGGCTCTGCCGCAGGCTTCCCGCAGAGCACAGCCCCAGCCACGCGGGCGGGGGAGTGAGGGGAAGCTGCCTCGCCACTGAGGACAGGCCTACGGTAGTAAAAATAAACTGAAATTACAAGCAGTGTCTTTTTTGGAAGGTGCTAGGGCTGGTAAGTCAGTTGTGCAGGTGCCATACTTCACTTTAACCTTGTCTCTGATCTATTTTTAATAGAAGTGAGCTAGCAAAGCTGACACTGCTGCAGTTCTTGCCTGTCATCACAAGACCCAAGGGGTACTCCCAAGGACGCTCTGGGCAGTGAGTCAGCACTCCCAAAAAGCCAGACTCTTCCCTGCCTTGTATGCAGGTTCACCATCATCCCTCTGACATTATTTATCTGAGGCAGTTTTTATTCACCCAAATACCCACAGTTGTAAAGACTTGGCAAGTGTAGAACCACGTAAGTTAAAAGCCAGACTGAAGCAAGTGAAGAAAAAGGACAAAGTGAAAGCAGTGAGGGTCCCATCTAAGCAACTGAAGCTAAAAAGCTCTGTGCCAGTGGTTCTCCTCCCTACACTATTGACATGATGCCTTCCAGCCTATTCTCTTTCTAGATGTTACTAGATAAAGCTTTTTCTTTTTGGTATGCTAGGCAATATTATTCTCCCCATTTATTTAAAGCTGAGTAGTCTTAGGATACTGTTGCAGTCCCACATATTCCCAATGACAGCCACCAGCAGAAGTGATTCTAGTAGTACTTTAACTGAAATTTGTCCTAAAATTGATTTGTGAATTTAAGAATCAAAACCCATGAAATATTCAGGTAGGAGGGGCTCTTGTCATTATGCCAAATTAATAATACATTCATGTTGAAAAATTCCACTATGTTCATTTCTTACATGCTGAAATAAACACAAATAGAATCACATTGTGGCAGTTTAGAACATTATCTGAATGAAAAAAATTGAGACTTTGCTTCAGTGAAATAATTGATATGGTTAATTTTTTATGATGTCTCAAATATTTCCAATGAAGCAAAATCCTTGCTGGAAAATTATTCTCCTAGAATGTAATTCATTATAATGAACATATTACTGTCATTAAAGAACTAAATATTTTAAGAGCTGCACAGGAGATGAGCATCTAACTACTTCCACTAAATTAATAATAGATTTTCTTTCTGAACCACCTCCACTGTTTTTAATCTCCTACTTAAAGATGCAAGAAAGGCACAACAGATTTTACAAATATAAAATACTTATTTATTAAAAAAGCATGTTATCGGCACACTTCAGGTTTGCATTCCAAAGTTTGCCATGGTCACAGAGAATTTTAATAGCAAGAAGATTTCCCTGCCTTTGAAAGGCTGAAAATCAATAAAGATTTCTTACTAACTGACAGAATGTGTAAAGCCTCAATCAAAATAAAAGTACAGTATAAGAGCTGATACTGTTTTGAGTAAAAAAAAAGTCTTGGACTGTAAGAACTAGCTGAAGTTCTATTTCTAGACAAACATGGAAATAGTTTTTGTATATTTCTTAGGACATCTTGATTCAGCATCCTACCCTAATGAGTTGAAATGAGTATTAGCAATTTTGTTTCCCCCAAAGGGATTTTGTTTGCATCATGACATCAAAAATAATGGTCACAGCTAACATTAATGCTAGCATTTTGGAAGCAGCTTGCCAAAACAGCTGTAGATCAGGTAAGCTTCCAAATAAGTGACTGAAAAAGGAAAAAGACTAATTGTCCTCATGATCTGGCAGCAATTTCTCATCTAACAAAGACGAAGTTTAAGTTTTAGGAGAAATGTTGCATAGCAGCCATATTTTTTCTCTGGAACTAGCCACAAGTAACATTATTCATGCAGCTAATCATGGAAAAATTGGCTTACAATTTATAACTTTTGAAAATTATGCAGAACATCTGCCAAGAATGAAGGTCCACACCCTGGACTTTTTAAACAGCAAATGGCCCACATAAACCTTAATTTTTTAAAGTACTGGGCTCATCAGCATATATGGAAGGCAGTGTTTGGTTAAAAAAAAGGCTGTAATACTAAACATAGTTTGCAATAATTTGGAACAGGTGATTTTGAATTGAATCAAAACTCTGGAGTCACTAGATCTACAAGGTGGAAGAATAACTTCCTTTGGAATTATGCAGCTTCTTGCCTCCAATAGTTCTGTGAGCTGGGAGCAAACGTCTCTTGTACAAATTGCCTTGCCCTAAACATGGGTTTCTATACAAAGGGTCTGCAGCTCCACTTGACATCACTGGTCTATAAAAGGCAATGAAAATAGAGCTGTAACCCCAAAATTACACTGGGATTACTTTTGCCAGTACAGCAATCATTTTTGTAGGAAAGTAAGAAAAAAAATTGTGCAGGGTGCTGTATAGAAGGGTTAAGTACTCAAGCATGTACCAAAATAGAAACTGTCTTTTCAATGCTCAAGGAAATGCATCCAGAATTATCCCTAGAATTAATGTCTTCCTGCTGCAAAATGAACATGCAACATATAAAATGCAACACAAAATTCCCCCGTTATTTTTAAAATTCTTTTAACATGTGGAAAGCAGACTTTTAAACAAAAATAAAACAAAACACCCCCACCCCTCAAAACCAAAGGCAAACTAGTGATTTATTCTGGAAAACTGTAATGGGGTTGGTGTCATGAGAAGGCTGAATGCTGAAATCAAAACCCTGAATGTCTCTCCCTGTCTTCGGAGAGTGATGTTTTGAAAGTTATAATCTCTGTACAATGCAACAGTTGGATTTATTTCACAGACAAATCTAAGACACATCACAAGTCTCTTCTGTGATATCAGCACATGAAGCAGACTGAAATCACTAATAAGAGATAGATATTAAAATGTCCTGAAATTAGCAATTCTAAAATAGCAGGAAAAATACCTCAGATTCTGGCATGATCTACCTTCAATAAAGTTTTACATACTGCCACCAAAAGTAACAAAAAGAAAACTGAGTCAAGACTGAGTGATCTTGTTGCAGTGTTCCTCTACTAAAGCCCTTCCTCCTTAGGTTATACTTTCCTCCCAGAAATCAGTTAATTAGTATATGTTGTAATATAGAAAACAAAGCTAACATCTAGTGGTAAGTCCCAATCTAATTATCACAGCTATGTATTTTGCATACGATTTAATTAAGATGAAACATAGCTGTCAACTATGGCAATCTTTTTCCCAAAAGAAACTTGAATAGAAAATCCTTTATACAATTGTATTTACAATAATTTTTTTGCATTTATGAATGGTGATTTATGAAACAATACATACTACAGAGGTGGCAATGCAACCAGCTTTAGATTGGTTTAAAAAACATGTAATGATCTCTGAAATTGCTTGAGAAAGATGAAATGTGGTTGGCATCAGTTCAGTTAGGATTTATTTTTTCTTCAAATTTCTTTCTGAACTGCTCACTCACAAGCAACAGCTTAGATTCTTTTATCAGTACAAGTAGCCTCAGCTGTTACTGCTAATTTGATGTTGTATTGCAAGTATGGCATTAATTGTGAACAGCCAGACCACCAGGGGAGTTCTGCATTATCCTCATTTCACTTAAGAGGGCAAAATTGTCCAAAGAATAAAAAGAAAATGCCCATTATTAAAATAATAAAAATTTTAAAAAGAGTAGTAAAGACCAAGAAATCGAAAGGAGCAGCTGTCAGAATTTGACAACTGTTGAAATATATTGCTCTTTCCAAATCCAAGGCATCTGTAAGTGCATGTTATGATACACGTTGCCAAGAAAGTGATACCTTTATTATTAAAAGTATCATCTGTAACACAAATGAAAAGCATTGTGTGTTAAGGTGAAATTTCAAGGGAATAGTGCTTGTTTCTGCACTGATCATCACAAAATATTGAAATGACAGTTTTGGAGCTGCTCATCCATATGCTAAGATATTAAACAGCTGAAGACAGTCAAACAGGAGGTAAACTGCAAACAGGATGGAAAAGTACCATTCTCAATCAAACAACTGATTTTAAAAAAATGTTTGAGTACTAATACCTATTTTACACTACCAAACTAAAATAGAATTATACTATTTTCTCCAATTTCTTATCCATTAAATCTTTTTGCATATTTGTCTCTTTTTTATTAACTAAGTAACTTTTAGTTTGATAGGAAGAAGATGCAAGAACACAAATTTCACCAAATATGCCTTTACAAAGTAACTCAGCTAACATTTACAGTCTGGATTAAAATGTGACTGAAAGACCTGCTCTTCTGTTTTCTGACTTCTGCAGCTTTAAGAGAAGTCAACATATTATTCTTGATATTCTGAAAGCCATTTGATTACTTGAATGTTGTAATTTAAAACTCAGTATGAATTACTTAGAAGTCCATTTAAAAACTAGCCATTGCCAGACAAGTTAGCCATGCATTTTAGTACCAAAAGCTTCCTTTATTACCCTCACATGTGAATAGCCATACAGTTATATTAAGTAATTATACAGCTATAAATTGAAATATATTAACATAATTTCAAATAATATTAATAAATTGATGATTTAGCTTGCATCTGGCTAAAAATCAGCCAATAATTTAGTACACTGGCTCAGGTTTTCAGATTGTCTGGTTTTGTTTAATCCCATAGGGCAATTTCTTCTATGACAGGAGACACCAAAACCTCTTCAGAGAATTTGCTAAAATGCCTTTCCCCCTCTCAAGTCAAATATTTCCAGTTGTTTTCAAATTTTAAAATTGATTTGAGATCCGCACAGATTTTTTTTGACAACAAAAAGTTTGAAATACTGACATCTACTTAAGAGAAAATGGAAGTAAAAAAACCATGCTACAGGGCTCCACATGCCCCTCAGGAATAATGGACCATCTACATATTCAGGTCAACAGCGTCCTCAGGTCCTGAAATCAGTGGCACATGTGCAGAGGTACCTCTCATGACAGCAGCTCTTTAGGACTGCTCAGAGTTTCAGAACCAAACTTTCCTTGTCTATTCATATAAATATACAACACCCTTTTCATTCAAACCTAAAAGCTGTGTGTTAGAAACATTTGAGTAGTTTGTGTGAGTAAATCTATTGTCATGCCTACTGCAAGAGATTCAGACCATAGTGATGACAAATCTTCTGAACATCTGAAATGCACAAAAGGTATTCTGGCCTTTCCAAATCAAACACCAGACTCCCAAACTTAAAACAAAAGCCATGTAATAAGCAAAATACTAATTTTCCATTGCTTGAATCCCTAAGAGTCTCAAAGTATAAAATGTTATTCCCTCTATGAATGTAGAAGCCCACCCAGTAATTCCCTTTCTTGGAAATCTTTTTTTCTGAATGCAAGCTTGTCACTTCCCTGCTGCATGGCACTGGGGTTTGAGGGGAATGATGAGTGACAGAAAGCTGCTCCAAAAGCCTCAAACTGTCTGCTTACAACATCAATAAGCTTTGTGCAGTTCCATCCCCAAGAAATCAAACTATTAAAATAGCAGAATAAGAATTAGGGGGATGAGGTTTTTATGCATTTTTTTCCAGAGAAGTACTCAAAATCAGCGGGAAGGTTCTAGATGTGAAGTTGATAAGAACTTTTCTTATCTGCCTCATGGGAGTTACAATTTCACATTACATTTACAGAATAATTGTTGTATGCAGTTCTATAAAACTACACAAATTTGTTTCAATTATCTGTAAGTTTAGCAGTAATTCTGCCATGAACTTACACAGGAGCAAAATTAGGGCACTGCTTCTTCGAGGTTTCTCACTTAATGTATTAACTACAGTATACATGTACTGTTACTAATCTATTTATTATTATGAGGCATATTCTTAAAATTGCTCAAAACTACTTTTGCTAAACATCTATGTATTATTGGCTCCTGTATACCTGACCATACGTAAGATTTTTAAATTTTATGTAACTAGTCCAAGTATTAATATTGCAACGTGAAGCAGTCCCATTCAAATAATTTGTCCTCATCCTTTCTCTCAGATTATTTTAATAGTACAGCAAAGGTTTTCAATGACATTAGGCGTTGTTTGTAATTCACTGACAGGTTACTCCCTGCACTTTAAAAACTGCAGTTGCCACTAGACAAGAACAAAAACAGATGACAATGGAAAGAATGGAGACCATCCAAGACGTGACCTTGAGGGCCTGGTTCAGCAAAACAGAGCTGATGCTGGCAGTCGTAACTGCAGCTCCTGTGTGGGGCTGTGGTATTACCTAATGTCGGAAGAAGAATTTTAGAGTGTTCTACCATGCCTTAGGAAAGGTGGAAAAAATTGGCACAGAGCTTTTCATGCAGCAGGAACTGACAGCTACTGCATGTCCCTACTCCTTTGGTGCAGTTGTGTGAGCTGTAGAAGACTCAGAGAGGCAGGTAAGGTACAACTAGTGCTTAGGAGAAAAACAAATGATCTGAATGGAATTTGGGGACAACATAAAATGAAGCCTCTTAAGTGAACTGTTGAATGATCTCATGCTAATTAAGGAGCAATGTGCTTGGACAAATTAAGAAAACAGGGGCCATGGGCTGTTAGACCTTATCCAAACTTGACATCTAAGAAGTCTTAGATGATGGAGACTATATTCCACTTCTAATTATCTGCAGAATCTCCACAGAAACTTCTCCTAAAATGCCATCAGGCTATTTTGCTAAAACCACAAAGAAAAACTGAGAACAATAAATTTTCCAAAAGAACTGAAGTTGGAAGTGAAGAAAAACAAAGTAATCTATTTCTGTTTACAGCAAAGTTTCAGCCCAGAATTCGAGGGAGTCTGTCTCTCATTATAGCTACATGTACATCTAAGTCTGTCAGTCATTTGCTCATTTGTATGAGCTTTACATACCCAAGGATTCTCAAAATTCAAGGTTTGGTTCATTCTTGCACTCAGTCTAGAAGTGGTGTCCCATCACATAATTCCATTAACTGACATGGAGTATTCATAAACCTCAATATTTAAAGAGGAAGAGACAGAAGATGAAGCAGGAGAGAAAGGAACAAAGTTCTGGTATTTTCCTAGCACAGGGCACGCCCTGAAGAAGCTAAGAGAAGAGAAAAGGAAAAGGAGGAGGTAGAGGATTGGCTCACTTACCTCTGAAATTTCAACATCTTTGCAAACCAATATTCAAAGGTCTGCAGGAAATAGAGGACAGATAAAGGAGGGATAAGGTAAAACTCAAGAGGGAAGCATATGGCAGAAAAAAAAGGGAAAGGGTCAGAAGAGCACTAGTTATGTTTGTTCTGAGTCTAGCTAGAAGGTTAATTAACTGAAAAAGAAACAGAAATGCACCATACCTTTTCTTTGTCACTGGCTTCTCGAGCCACAGTAGAGCCCTGAAACAGAAAAAATGAATCTAAAAATCTGCATATGCCAGAAACTAATTTGAAAATGTTATAATAACAAGTCAAAAAGTAGATGAACTGTATGCTTTTGAACTTGAGAAATGTTTTAAAGAAAGGTGATACAGTAGGTAGAATGTCCAGGACTGCTGAACTGCTTGCAATCATGTGAAGAAGATGCATTGTGACAGAAGAAAGATAGATTAAACCCTCAAATACTCTACACTTCTACTGTCCTCCTAATTCCTGGACCTTTTCTCCTCAATTCTTATCCTCATTTTGAGTGTATCATGCTGGAAACTTCAGTTTGCTTGGCAGATTTCTCGTCTTTTTGTGCCAATTTAGCTGTATGGATATGGAAAAGCCTATTCTGTATAACTGTTTGGACATTTCTAGTACATATTTGAAAAGACACACAATATAAACACAAAAAGTATTTAAAAGATCATAAAGTACAAACAAGAACAATGCCATCTCACAGCAGCATGGAGTAAAAAGAAGACAGCAACTGGATTCACAAGACTTACAGTACTTGCCAAAGACATTTTGGATTTTCTTTTTATATTTATTTTTTAGATTAAAACTGGTGGGCAGTATGGTGCTTTCTGAATAACCTGGAGCTCACAAAAAAAAAGACCATATAAATTTGTTAGAGTAGGACCACACTTTTAAATACCCAGCATCTGTTTATCACATAACAGCACTGCAAGAAATAGTAACTGCAGATATGGTAACTGGACACTGAAAAGATGGGTAAATTAGCTCTGCTGTTTGTTCAAGGGTGTGCACTGTGTAAAGAAGAGCTGGAGTGGAGTCCTACTAGTTTAAAGAATGTGAGGATCCCCCTTTTATAGCATGTTTTATTCTGTTTGCAGAAAGAAACTTAGAAAACTTGGAAGTGGCGGAGAAAAGAGATACATGGGACAGTATCTCTTAGTTGTTATGTACGGCCCAGCAAGCAGGGAATTCATTGAATTATTCTCAACTGATAATAAAGCCTGGTAAAAACCTAATGTGTTAGTTTACTCAGGAGACACCTTTTATATGGTATTCTATGCTCCAACAGACTATAACGCCAGAAAAAAGATTAACTGAAAACCAGACTGAAGGAAAAGAAAAAAATATTCACAATAGTAAAAATAAGGGAGGATGTCAAATTTGACATTTGGTTAAAAAATGACATTGAAATAACTTAACAAATTTAACAAAATTTAACAAAATGCATCCATGGCCAAAAAAATACCCATGAAATCCTATGCTGATCTGTGGTCTTTTTTTCTTGCATCTACAGAGGTAGAGACTTGTGCTACCAAGTGAGTTCTAAGTTGGTGTTAAAAATATTCATGTACAAAAAAGGACTCTGAATCTACAACTGCAGATGCCATAGCAAAGAATATCAGGAAAAAGTAATTCATAATATATGCAATGTCACTATAAATCCGTTCAGCAAAGGGGTTTGTTTTGAGGAATATGATGTGGATGTTAAATTCAAATTGCATGAGAAGTTAAAGCAATGCTGTCCAGCTGGACAAACTGAATAGACTACAGAAACATTCAGAGAGGTAAATAACATAAAGAGCTGTTGACACAAATGTTAAGAACATATTGTATATAATTACTGTTTCTTTCTGTTGTGCTTTCCTGCTCTTTTTAATGCATCTGGACATTACAATGCTCTAAATCACAGTTCTCTCAAATTAAAAAAAACCTTTCACTGGTAACAACTGCTGCCAATAATACTGAATATCAGAAAGTAAATTGTTGACAATCTGGAAATCAGTTCTTATAAATCAAGTTCAGTCAACTATCTAAGCAATTGTTTAGGAGACTTGACAGTAGGAAAGGATGGTGCACTACACAGCATTACAAATCTCTTAAAACAGAATGATAAATGAACATTTTAAAACAAGCTTGGAGATACACTTAGTGGTTCAGCACATAGAAATTAAATGTATTAGAAAGAAGTAGGTTTCTAGGGGGATACTTTACAGAGGAAATTAAAATACCATCCCTTGGGTAGAAGGACTAAGACTACATTTTGGGTATTGTAAGCACTGTATATTAACTACTGTCAGAATTACAATGAGCAGATAAAGCTTCTGAAACAAAACTAAAACAGATCTTATGATAAAAGCAGATGTTTTGGTTTTTTAAAGAGTCTTCATTTCACTTGAATAATTTTTAAAATATTGGATAAATTATTAAGCTTTTGCAATAGTGATGTACCTCTGTTAGCAGCATTTATTGGTTTAAATGATGCTATTTAGTTGTTTTATAAAAGCCTTGCAGAATCAACTGTGGCTTTCCATAATGTTGACAAAAACCTATAAAAAGCAGAATTATTATTGTACTAGTGGGGAAGGTTTTACCTTTAACCACTAGCCACATTTAGCAAACATACCTGGCTAAATTGCTGTACTTAAAAATGGACAAAACAGATGAATTCGTAAAATGTCTATAAAACCATCTGTTAGTTTTGCTAAACCTGGGTATAGAATTTAATGAGTTATACCGTCTCTTGCATAACACCATTTTAAATTAATTAAATTTCTGAGCAATAGCCAAGCATACTATAAATGTTAGTATAATCTAACATTTATAGCAAAGATTTGCAGCTACTTTGTCAGTTAATCAGCAGTTATTTCTCACCTTTAAATCATATTTTCTATAAACAGATAAACGATGGCTGAACACATTTCTTGTAACAACCATATATACTTCAACTCCATCAACAGTAAGCCGATACATGCCCAAAAACTGGGGAAGAAGTGTATTCCCATGACACTCCACAATAAACTGCAGAATGAAAAGAAAAAACAGAAATCAGGATTGACATATAAATCTAAAGATATACTTAGATTTTAGATATAAAATACCAAGAAACAACACATTTATTTGCTGAATATTTGTCTGGCGACAAAACTTCAACAAAATTATGCAAAAACAGACACCCTCATCAGGCAGTTATTCTACTTTTAGGCCAGTGTTTAAAAATTAACATCTTGAGCTGCTTAACTTATAACTCAACTTCCAGAGACAATCTCATAGAAAGAGGAGACTCCCTTTGACAGACCTTTTAACTTTTACATTAACACAAAAACCAAACTGAAGAAGATAGCATACATTTGGTAGTTATGTCAAAACCCACGTATTTTTTGAACACCTGTAATCTGTACAGTGTTGTCTCAGACCACATTTAAATCGTATGTTTCTCCACTCTCAGTATTTATTTATTATGATGAACATTTATGGTGCTGCCAGAGGTATTATTTATTATCACCAACTTTCTGCTAGTTCCTATGTGGTAGTTGCATTTTGGCGTCATTAGAGCTGAGCAATGAAGTGCAAATTCCTTGTATTTTTTATTTATGAACCTTGTATTTCCTTAAGGTCACTATATTCCATTAAAAATGGGCTATTAACCTTGAAAAAATTTGCCACCTGCAACCCTTTTTTTTTTTTTTTCTCCTCATCACTTGCCTTACAAGTAATTGTTCTATTAGAAAGACCACTGGAGGAAGCAGAAAAAGCAGACACACACTGATGACGAGAACTATTGAAGGATGGATTTTTATTCCCAGAGTAAAAACTTCCATGTTGTATTAATTCTACTCAAAAACATTCACTTACATATTTTGTGGAACCAAGGAAAAGTTAAGCAAGAATGATGCAAACCAGAAAGGACTCACCAGCTTTCCTCTTTCTGTTAGTACCAAGTCTCAGACAGAGAACTTGGAGAAAATGTAAAAACTCAAGGCCCAGATAGGAAACATGAAAACTAACCTACAGTCAGCCTTAAAATATTAATTGCATACTGAAGCTGCTGTTCCTTTGTGCCAAAATGACCCAGTTATTAGCAACACAGTTTTCGGAAGAATTTAGAACGAGTTAACTGAATAAGCCATTTCAATTGTTTAACAGAGGCAGGTAGTATTTGGTAACAAATACTGTAACAAAGCTCTTGAAACCCTGGAGATTTTGCAATTTTGGGCTCCTCTGCTAATTTTAAGGAAATTTTTCTCACTAACTTTATACTGGAATCTGCACACATCACAGACATATCTTTTAATTGGCAAAAAAAAAATAGAGTTAAGATTCCTGGAAATGATACTGTCCACCAAGAAACAAAGGTAATGAAAACAAATACAGAAATTGTTGACTGTCAGTTGAACCCAATTTTGGCTGACACATGAGCCCTGCTAAATCTTGTTGGCACGTTCTGGGCTGTAACTCTGCTCTCAGCCTGCCCTGGAGCTGTACTGGAGGTTCAAGCTCTGAAGCACAGAACAAAGTCAGGATGGAGTTGTGCCACTTCGCAGCAAAGTACTTTTAAGCTCAAACTGCCTGTGAATAGGCAAAATATCTTAAGGTACTGCAGGGACTCAGTGAACACAAATCAGAATCTTAGGAAAGGAGCATGATTGGATGCCCCAAAATGCAAACAGAAGTTTGGCAGTAAAAGGCCACATAAGCAAGGTCAGTCATGAGCAGTGCACAAAGATCAATCACTGGGCACCTGAGAGGATTTCTGTACTTAAAAGATACAGATGTTTTAAGCTGAAGTTCTCAGTTTGGAGGATTTTCAGTCATAGGGCTGTTAACATCATCACAAAGTAGTTATAACACATTACAAGATACACCTATTTGACCATCTTGACCGTCAATATTTGACCTATTTTGACCATCATTTCTCTTAAAGATGCAATCATAAAAGCACTAATCCATACTAGCTAAAATACATTGATTATTTTTTATAAACATCAAGTACTTGGCGTATACCCTAAAGATAAGTACCTTTTTAAAGCTGTATAAAAAGTAAGGAGGGTTGTTCCTATAAAAACATTTACTAAGTGACTTCTACTTTAAGATGATTATGTTCTACAAGATGAAAATGAATCTAGCTTCCAACAAGAGTTCAGTGTCCCAGAATTTCTAGCTACTCAACTTTTTAATGGACCCAGTCATTCATAATCTTATGGCTTTTTAATTATAGAATTTGAATTAAAATGAATACTATTGTTCCAGTTTTCCATATGGGCATCTCAGATGCAGAACCTTTATCTGAAATCATACAGACAGTTTGTGCCATGTGAAGGAATGCCAGCTAAGCATCTTGAGTACCAGACTAGTAACTCCCTGCCCTTCCTCTCAGCTGTGACTGCCACAGTCTTGACACTTAAAACTCTCTCTTCAACCCTAGTTACTGCTAACACTCAGATTTTAACCTTTCTGGTCCTGAGTGTACCCATCCATAAAACAGCAATGCCATTGTCAGAGCATGATCACCATACCCACTATAAAATAAATTATTTGGTTAGCAGTGTACCACCCCTTCCAAACTGTTCTGTACTATGTAATGAGGACAAAGAGAGTGCTAGTGAGAGTTGCTTCAGTCCTGTTTGTAAGTTAGGGTTTGCCATTTGCTAGCACTGTTGTTTCATTATCTTGGTGTGCAAACAGAGTTCTGAAAGGGCAGTGTTACCACCATGCAACACAAGACATGAGAAGCTCTGCTAGTATTGCTCCTCTTGATAAAAAGGGACATGCAGACTTCTAAGGGACCCTCTCAAAGCAGACGAGGTACTGCACCGCTGTTTCCTATTGCACCTGACTGTGGACACTCATGCCATTTCCAATTGAAAGAAAAGCCTCTAAAATTATAAGTGTTTCCTATGACAGTATTTCTTATCCTGATGGGGAGACAAAAGGAAAGAGGGAGGAATGTCACTTGCTTTTCAGCATCTACAAGGTTGGTCTAGAACTTCCTACCTTTGAAACTATCAATCCCCCATATCTGCATCACAGAGGAGGCAAAACGTGTCATCTGTTTGGGTGGGAGTCCAGCAGGACTTGCACTGGTGACTGTGGTTGGCAGATTTTCAATTTGTCCATCTTGATATAAAGGAAGTAGCAATTTAGTCACCTCAAGGTGCTTTTTAGGAATGATTTCCTGAAGTTTCCCACTCACAGCTGGAAAAAAAGTGAGCCTAGAAAATAAGCCAGTACATGCTTAACAGGACTGCTAAATTTCAGTGAAAGAAAAAGACCTCCACTTCTTTAATTTTTTTCTAAAAAGAACATTAAAACAATTCTACTAAGCAGACTTGCTAAATAAAACTGTAATACTCAGCTAACACATTTACAAGTCTTTATATGCAGTAACAAAATCCATATTTTTAAAAAATGAGTGTTGTAATAAACACCTCATCATTCTTTTTTGTTAATTCAGACAATTTTCATGTTTGTGCACAGCACAAGGACAATATTATTATTAAAACAGTAAAGTAATATTAGCATACTGACACGTTTTATCAGCTGTGCAGCACAGATTTCAAATAAGGAAATTTCTGAGCTCTCTTGAACCCCATGCTTCAAGTTGAAAATTAGTAAGAAATTCTTTATGATCCCATTTTCTCATTAATTCTTGTATAAATACAGCTTCAAGACTCCTTAGTAAGAATTAAACCTTACCTATCTAATTAGCTTCCTGCTTCCCTATGGCAATGTGAGTAAGGTATCAGACAAAAAGATAACATAATGCATACCACTTATTGAGTATACTCAATAATAGTACTTTTGGCTCTTTTTGGAAAAACACAGAGTAAAATTTCTGTTTCTACCATTTCTCCTTCTCCACTTGGAGATCATCTGTGGAATGATTTGACATTGGTGCAGATTAAATCTTGAATGATATCTATCTTAATTCTATGTGAAAAGTCAGCATTCCTATTTCTCACAGACCTATTTTCGAAAGTTAATTCAGACATACACATGCTCATTCTCTGTTATCCCTTTATATAGTATTTTCACAAATTCTGGTATCATGATTAAGGCAAGCATTTGGTAATTCAAGCACAACTATGTGACATGTCTATACATTCACCAGGATACTTCCATTAAAGAAACTGAATAGCAAGTTACATAATTATTTAAAACCCTTTTGGACATCGTGCAAGACTAGACATTGATAGTCATTTTTGTGCTCAATTTTTTCTTTTATATTCTCTTGTCTGCAATCAGAACTATCCTTCGCCAATGTATTTTGTGCACAAGCATTGGCATGTGTAATCACTCCCCCCCAAAAAGAGTGAGAACTTGTTATCAATATAATTATAAATATTATATCAATTCCACTTATTGCCATTTTCTTGTACCCCAATAATTATACAGAATATTATGCATTGGGTACTTACGTGATACATTTTAAGGATTAATTAGCCAAACTACAGCACACACCAGAAAGTTACAGATTTTCAAGGCATATAAAGTTGTTTTCTTCAAATAAGTCACGTAAGAAAGTAATTTCATTTAAAGAAGTGATTGATAAATATGCAGGTTTTTATATACAAGCCTTGTGATTCACAGCCTTACACTTCACATTGTTTCAGACATGGCCAGTTATTTTTATTTCTAAGTGAAGTGTAATCTCAATGTTACCACCACACGTGATTATCTAGGCTGCAGATCTGTTACCAGGACCATCATATTGCTACAACTGACTCACCGTGTGGAGTGATCTCTTCTGAAAAGTGCTGAGCACAACATCAATACCTTATATATATATATAAAACAATAATATATAGAAAACACCTGCTGGTGAAACCCAGGTTCCAACGGAGCCAATGTAGCCAAGACCATCCTGCCATTTTGTGGACTTACTTAACTATGAAATGTTGCATCTTTCAGGGAAAACTTTCAGTATCCTTTTTTTTGGTTACAGTTCCAGTCTGTGTGGTCCCTTTGCATATCAGCCCTCTGCAATTCCATCTGACACCCACATCAGTGAGATTCCTGTTTTTAGGGTCACCTCTTCTATAGAAGAGTGGGCCTGTTGGATGCAGGTGAAGCACAGACTGTTTGGATAAGAATACATACATCCTCATGTCTCCTTTTCCTGCTTCTCATGTTTTTTCAGATCAAAGCTGCTTCACAAGTCGCTTATCTTAGCACAGGGCAGAAGCTGTGTTCTGTGCTGCCTCCTGAATCGCACACAGAACTGCTGAAAAGCTGTTTTCAACTGCATTTCTTTGCAAACCTCCCAGAAATCTTCACCTCTTACTATTTCAGGACACACAGAGTCAGGGTCACCATTACATCCTTCTTTATTAATGTTTGTGTTTAAATAACATTGCATTATGCTGTCTTGCTTGGCCTTTTTGCCTTTTTCCTTTTTTGTGATGTATATGAACGTAACTCATGCAGCAAAAGCAGAGATGGGGGTTGGGAGGCAGCCACTGATAACCTGTGCAAGTACTGATGTGGAGGGAGGGTGATACAAACTTTAATGTAGCTCTGCTTCAGCAACATACCTGCTTGACATGCCCATCCATGCCAGTGTAAATTCCTAGGCACCAAGGAATGGTCCCCACTTTCTTTTCCAGGATATTCTCCAGCCTGTGTTGTCATCAATTCTTTGACAAAATTGTTTTTTAGCCTACTATGTTTCTCTACTTCAGTATTTATCTATTAATGACTTTAATTTTTCTCCTAGGTTCCACATAATCTGCTGCTGTTCCTCGATTCCTGTGTAGCCCAGAATTCTGTTATTGGTGTAATTTCTCCTGTTTTCACCTCATTGCCTCCATTTTCCCTGCTTTAATTTGCTTTCCTGTTTCTTTCCTATTTTTTTTTCTCCTCCAGCAGCTAAGGTCATATTTTTCTGCTTTTGTTTTGTCCTCTATTTCTGTCTGTCATTTCCCCTTTTTTGCTCATTCTATTCTTTCCTTTCTTCCCATTCACTTCCCCATCCCTCCACTGTTTGCTGCCTCTGGTAAATGGGTACTCCCTCTCCTTTATTCACTATTTCTGCCGGTTGCCAGGGAGACAAACAGGCTGTGCAATAGGTGTCAGTTCTGCATACAATTACCTGCCTAGGAAAGGGAGCTGTGCCATCAACAGGGACAGCTGCCTACAAAAAACCCAAAGGGGGACCTGCACTCATGAGGAGCTTTATACTGGAAGGTTTGTATGCTAACAATTCCCTCCTGTTCACCTGCTTTGAGATGGCTTCTCTTTTCTTTACTGAAGTTACTTGGGTGTCAGCAATGAGGAATAAGTCATCCCTTTTGAAGTTATTTTAATGAAAGAATGTGTTTAAAAGCTGTTGGCTTATCCGAGACACTAAAACTGCTTTCATTTATTTTAAAAAACTTCTATCCTGCCCATCATCTCTTCTCAAAGAGCAAAGGACTCCTCTTTTACACCAATTTAAGATTTAAAGCAAGTTAATGTTACTGGAAAGGGCAGGATGTCTTGATTCTGACATTTCAGATAGTATAAAATCTGCCTTCAGAATTTTACTCAACTGTTACTGATTTCTGCCCTTGAAAATAACGTTTGTACTTTAGAAAACATCTACAAATACAGTAATATATACAATACATATTTTATACAAACTAATAAACTTTTTTGCACAGGACAATATATCCAAAAGAAATATATAAGCATAACTTGAATATATGATGAAATAGAAAGTTTTCCTTTAGCAGGAAGCAGGGTATTATTACCCATTCCTTAAACACAGGGTGAAATTCTGACTACACACTTATCACAGATGACTGTGCTGAACTCCCCCTTAACACTGCCAAAGGCAGCAGTAGGTTTTAATTCCACTTTTCTGGTCCTTGTTCTTGGGTTAGGAGCCTAGGTTTAAAACAAGATTGCACTAGATTTGGAGGCATTTCCAATGAATATTTGGTTTTGCTCTCAAATACTATTTAATATAAACATGCTTGATTAACTTGCACAGTTTTAAATAGTCCGGCTACATCTGTGAGCCCACACAGCAGTAGTTTTCCTAATACTTGAAAGTCTGACCCATTTGAGTATATCAATGGTTCTACTAACTACTAAATGTTTATTTGATAAGTAAATAACATTTAGCTGAGTAGCACTGAAGAGTTCTACTTATAATTGACAATAAACCAGTAATACAAGCAGTCCAAACTGATTGCAAATTATCAATAAAGTGTGACTAAAAACTATGTACCAAAAACTATTACTGTAGTTAGAAACTGGCTACAATGGAGAGTCACAGTGTAAGAACCTAGCATGTCATACACATATTTGTATTTACCATAACACTTCAAAACCTACCTCTAGGCCATTTTGGCTTTCAAACATAGATAGAAGATTGATCCATGTATGATGGTCTTTAATAGTCTAGTAATAAAACACAGGATGTTTTGCTGCTTTAAACATGAAGAATGGTGCTATTCCTCTTTTTTTTTTTTTTTGCTAAATGGCTTGCTTTGCTCAGTGTTTTGGATTTTTTTTTTTCTTTTAACTCTGGAAAATAAAATAATTATCTCTAGCATTTCTACTCAATACTAAAAGTGTCAGACTCATCTGATGAGTTGACAGAAAGTGTCAGTGTTTAGACTGAAGTGTTCACCATCTGTCTGAGGTTGTGGGCCTGACTGCCACTAAAAAAAAAAGGCATCATAGACAGGGTAAATTATTTTAGAAACTCATGATTTTCAAAAACTCATTATTTTGGATAGCGAGTATAATTTACAATCTCCAAGACTATTATTTACAATTCAACAATTTTAAGTTAGAATCACTATACATACACATATATGCTGTTTCTATAACTTCTCCTGACACTCCTTCAAGCCCAGCTCACTTTCAGTTATTTACACATTTCTAGCATGTAGCTCTGGGCTTGGAATTTATCTTTGATCAGATCATCTTTGATGATTTAAAAACACCAATCCAGATTTGGAATTTTTAAACTTACAAGTGTCTACAGGCTATGAACTATTCCTGCTCCTTTTATAAACTCCTATACATACAGACTGTGTAATTACAACCTCAGTTCCTCTGAGCTCCAAAGAACAGACAGGTTATTAAACCTTCAGACAGATGGAGAGAGGAAGGTCCAACAGAACTGCATGGGCTTAGGAACTACACATTTCCATGATGTCCAGTTACTGATAAAATAACTTTCATCAATACTTGGCAATGGCAGTATACATGTCTCCATCTAATCCTTTGGTAACTTCCCAAAAAAATAACTAATACTTGGAATTAGATTTTGGAGGTTCACGATAAGCTCATGATTATTGGAGGTTCATGAAAAGCTGCTGTGCTACATTTTTCTGCCAACCACACAAACTCCCAGATGCCTCATTGGTAGCTCTGTAGTTCAAAAAGGTGCAAGGAAAACAATAACTTTTTTGCAAATGCCAGGATGAAAACTCTTCTGGTGAATGAAGGACACATCAAGCCTCATACTTCTGCTTAGTGATGCCTCTCTCTCCAGCATTCTTTGTTTCAAGATAGATGTCCCCTCTGGTACTTATTGTTAAGCAGTTCAAGCAGTCTTGGAAAATATTTGATAAGGCTTGTTTGGTCCCTAAGCAAGGACAGAGGTGCTTTCAAGGTCTAGAATGATTCTATCAGCCTTAATAAGGAAACAGGTGAGTAAATATTATGGTTTAAATGAAACTCATTCAGAGTTTCAAACTGGGAAGAAACCTGGAATGAATTTGCAGAGGGGAAAAAACAAAACTTGAAAGAAATAGTCTGTCACGAATGGCATGAATTTAATTCATATTTTTGTCAGAATTAATGGAAGATAATTACTGCCTTGGGCATGTGAAGGAGGGTCCAAGATAATGGTTTACAAGACACTGTTCTTGTAAATGGACAGATGATCTAACTTCAGCTCTTTTTTAGAGGAATAAGGGAGCAAAAGCTTAAAATTCTCACATGAATCATCTCCCTAGACTTCATGCACCTGAAAAAGGCTGTCCTTTCCAGGATGATCCCTGCACTACCTAACTGGGTCTGCACACTCCCATTCTCAGAAGGCTGAGCCTTTCAAATACAGCTCTGCTCTCAGAGGAGACTGGCACAGGGTATGCTGCAGGGGCATGCCACCAGAAGTTCCAAACCATTCCCAATCACACTCGGGCTGTGAAATGTAACTTGGCCAGGAATTTTCACCTATGTGGTGAGTGCTGCTGACAACCAGTGAACTGAAACTCAAGCAGACTTCTCCCTAAAAATCCCATGTTTGGCACTCTAGTGTACAATTATTAACAGTCAAGAAAGATACTGGACAGTAAGGTATGAAAACCAATAGAGGGAACTTGAGAGGAATAATTCCTGTATTGGCAGAAGCGAGTACGCCAAAATAAAACTGAACTCACAAGAACTTGTTTTATTGACAAAGATTTCTACCGGAGTACCAGGGCAACATCTGAGAAGTCTGGTACTACTGCAACTGTGCCATCCTACAGAAGCACAGAGCTACATCCACACCAGTGAAACAGACAGGTCTTGGACTGTCCTCAGGCATCAGTTCCAGCTGGAAAGGAATAACTCACATCTAAGTTATTATGCTCTTCTCTTTAAAAAAAGGATGCTTATATTCAAAAACTCCTAAATAGAAATATTAACTCATCTTAATTAACACCTTTATTCTTGCCCAGAATTGTTTGAGAGACAGTAAACTGGCCCAAATCAAAACCACAGTAGGGACTATTAATGAGCTCAAGTGCCAGTGGATGGTATCTGGCATTGGACTGTTTGTTAGCAGAAGGCCAATCTGTGTGGGACAATTTGGTCAAGGGAATTATTAATACCTTTCCACCAGGGCAATGGGTTTGTTAGACCTTGAAAAGCAAGTGAAGATAAGCTTTGCATGCCTGAAAAACATCTAGGGAAATGGAGGGACAAGCTGCCGTAACTAGTGATCCCAAGCATTCAATTTCCAGCAGCGGCACAGAGGACATTGTGTCAACTGTCATTAGAGCTACTGGATTTAATTTACATTTTGTTCAGTACACTGCTGAAGATACTGAAATGAATTTATTTAAATAAAAAAGTCCAATTATTAAACTGTCTCTGTACTTGAGTGCTTCTGTATTTAGAGTTTTGTACAGTGCTTTCAAGTTCTGAGATAAAAAGAAATACAAGTTGTATCTATATGAATCTCTTGGAGGCACTAGTGAGAGCTATTTTACATGAAAGATTTTCCAGTATAAAGTCAAATTAGGTGCCCGGTAGAGACAAATTTCAGATCATTATTCCTTGTAACCTAGCCTAATATGAACCCTGATGTTGGAAAGCATTAATGAAAAAGACTCCAAATTATTAAATTCATTCATGTTGGCACTGTCTTCCTTGATACTCTTGAAAGATTACTGTTTTGAAAAGCAAAATGACTTTTCAGCTTGATTAAGTCTCAAAATCTGTATCATTACTACTAGCTTCTGATGCCAAATATAAAACAAACTAAAACTTTAATTCTGCTGTACAGCTTCACAGATTAAACTCTTTCAGGTCAAAACTAAAATTGTAAGTTTGAAAACTCACATAAAAATAAACCCCCAAATACAATTAGATTTAAATTAGGTTTAAAATTTTCTTTTAGAACTGTCATTAGGAGATGTCTTAAGAATATTTCTGATAGTAATATTTATTCACATCAAAATAAACACATGATGGCCCTATATGCTATTTAAACAGAGGAACACCACAGGAAGAGAGAAAAGAGTTCACATCTAACATCCTGAAGTCTTCCCAAGTTACCTTGGACTTGGAAGGCCTTCTGAGATCTCCCTTTGAGATTTACAAAGATAGCTGGCAATACCTTCAGTTCCAAGTATCCTGAAAGAATGCTTTGGCCTCCTCCCACCTCAGAAGTTAAAACTGGTTTTACAAAAGGAATGTATAAAAAAGCCCCCTACTACAAACACGAATATTGCACAGCAACAAAAAAATCCCACCTAAACAACAATAAAGAAAGCCCAACCCCAAATGTCCTTCAGTATTTACCTGGAATTCCAACCCACAGAAAGGAGAAGGAAGATGGAAAGAAGGACAAACCCCCCTTCCTATTGCACAGCATATTTCAGGTGTCATTTTAGAGGCTTTTCTGGCTGCTGCAGCTTTAGAACTTATTCAAATAGATGTAGGGCTAAGAAAACCAGCACTGATTTTATTAAGGCCTTTTGTAATTCCCAGGTTCTGTTCCCTCTGTGCCAGCGACACAAACTATGCACCAGCAGTGTACAGCAACTTTCAAGGCTGATTTGAGGGATCTCCACTGCTCACTTTTAACTTTACTGTTGTGTATGAAAATTCACATTATCAAACTCTTTTTTTTTTTAATAGTAGGATTTTTACATTACTCATATCCTATTTTTAATTTCTTACATAACACATCTTTAAATCTTTGAAATCTGTTGTGAAACACAGAACACTCACTGACCAGATCAGAAAGAGCAGGTCACCTGCAGCATTCACACACACGTACACAGACATCTCCAAGCAAGCCCAGAATGAAACACCTTCAAGCCTGGGAGTCCACTTGCCAAAAGAAAAATCACCTTTTTAGTAAGGCAAAGGACCTTATAGCCTCCAAGTAACCTCTATCATGTAGACATAGCTTTCTAAGAAACACTAGTGCAGATACTTAGAAAAGTCCATCCTTGTGAATTACAGACATATAATAAATTGCTGATGCAAACAGGAAAAATTCTGAAGTGACTCTTTTTCCATAATTATTAATTTAAAACTTCTAAGACTCTAAAAAAGATTGGCATTACAATATTTAAGAAGACATCCCACACTTTGGTGGAGTTCATTTATTACCTGATGGTACTTCTTCAGTATGTTGTGCATTTCTGCTACATCTTCACTTGTTATAGTTTTGATGATATATCTTTTGTCGTAAGACGTATGAAAGCGGGCACCACTGCGTGCTTGGGAATCATTGGCAAGGGGTGCACTTCTTGTCAACGAATTCTGTCAATTGATTTAAAACAAAAAAAAAGGCATCAAGTCAAACAAAAGTAAGTAACTTTTATTTAGAGCAAATAAAGCAATTTACATTTATTCAAAAATATTTTTCAATACCTCTGCACCAAGCTGAATTCTGCAAGGCACATATGTACAGACTACATTGTCTTGAGAAAACACTTCAAAAATATTCTGAGAAGAAAAGCATGTTTGAAGAGAAAGGTATTGCTCATCAGCGGTTCTAAACTAATCTTCAACATTTAATGAGAATTTATTGGACATTGATATGTATATATTATCATGTTTTGGGATGAAAACATACAGTAATTAAAGATCCAGAAGGAACACTGCGTTACACCACAATAATTATAAACAGAGGATTCATCCATAGTTACAGTTTCACTTTAACACTAGCAGGATTTGCTCTTGAGACAGTGTGATCTAGTACATAACCAAGATCACAGTTACATTTCTGAGTTCTAGTACCAGAGCTATTCCAATGATTTCATATCTAGAGTTAAGCAAATAATATTGTACAATACCTTCTTTTGTAAAAGAAGCCTACCTCCATAATGTCTCAAGAGGAGAAAATTAGTTAATGACTGTATAGCATTTAGAAGAGAGATTACGGACTATTTTTAGAGTGAAGTTTAAAATTACTAGTGTTTCAACAGAAGCAAGAAAAGCCCTCTGCTTTTTTCAGAGAATAAGTAGTATTTAGGTTAGATTTCTTTGTATTCATAAAAACAAAACAAAACAAAAATTAGACTAAGTATAACAACTTTTTTTGGCCTGGAATCACCTTTCTTTACCAATAAGAACTTATGCCAATTATTATATACTTGAATTGCACTAAAAAAAATAGTAAGAGCAGCAACACAGCCATGAGAAAACACCGATGTTTTGGACCCCTTGTGTATTTCCATAAATATGGACATACTCTGAAAAGGTTAAACAAGTTAATTATAGACTACTGGAACACTTCTATGTTTATGAAACAAACTTGCAGTAACCATCTGGTACATTCCTACTTCTAGCAGAAAACTCCAGTTCCTGCTGTCCTTCCTCATTGTACCATAACTGCACAAACAGCTCTTGTTAAACTGAAATACACCTCCTCTCTTTCCACATTCACATAGCATAATGTTCTCCCTGCTAAGTGAAAAGCTATTTTACTTTCAAAGATAGTTTTAATAAAATTTCATATATAAATGCAAACGTTGCAGATTCCTAAACAGTAAAAGTTCAGCTCCAACAGTTACAGAATGAATGTTTGAGTGGTATGGTAAGGCATCACGAACTGAGTCACACAACAGATTTGCACTAGAAGAATGATGATGCTTTGAGAGAGTAATTACCAACACATTTTATCTACCACACTCAGGTACCAAAGTCACATGTTTTTATTTTTGTAGGACCTAAAAATGCTTTATTTGGAGGTTTTAACCATTATTAAATCTGTTCACACACTCTATGGACTTCAGCAGGAGCTGGACATGCAGATTCAACCCCTGCGACAGAAGGTCAAGTAATTATTACAAAGTAATGACCTCAACCAAAAAATTAAGGTAACTATAGCCCCCAATTTAAGAAGACACTTGAACACATACAATTATGTCTCTGTATTTTGAAGATCCATTGATTTCAATAGGCCTTCAGGCATTGTTTAATTTATCCCAACTGTGGGGTGCTTTCTGAAATCAATTTAACATGAAATAAAACCATTTTCCCACAAGGTTGCTTAGTTCAACAGAAATACTCAGGAGTAACAGGAATAACAGTAAATCACCTAAAAGCACACAGCTCTACAAGGGCGTATTGGAATGAAAACCTTAATTATGACATGTAGGAGAAATAAATCTTTTGTACTTCTTCCTGTATATTTTTAGGCTTGTACAATGAACCAGAATAATTACTGATGTCTATGATAAAGAGTGACATCTTCCTCTATTATCCTCTCTACTCAATGAAAGAAAGGATGTAGGTGCTTCTCTAATGCTTATAAATCAACATTTTTTCTAGACTAATCAGAAGAGAGCTTTAAGGACACCACTGCAGTTTCTTCTCTGCACTGGGTTTTGGACAGTCAATTTTAACAAATACAAGTCCTGATACACCATCACCTCACATGGTATTGAATATAGCAGAGAATTCAAGTATCATAGCAGTTTTCTTTGTTTTCAGATTTTTTCCATTGAAATTAATTTCCCACCATTCCACCACTGAAAAGTTTTTATGTACTGAATTCTATTCAAGGAAACAAGTATCATAAGCTGATTAAATTTTTTTAATGCTACACTTGATATCAGTACTCTAATAATTTTCAAATTGAATTGTGGAGGTAGTGGTAGAAACCTTTAGTACTCTACAATCAGAACTTGGTTTTCTTTCCAATATTTACATTGGATATTTCCAATAACCAGAACTTTTTTCTTTCCTATATTTAATAGTTCAAGATGAGGAGTTGATAATAGAAGTTAAAATCACAAAATGAAGTACAAATACAGTTGCCTTTATCACAGATCAAAAATATGATGTAATGCAATAATTATTTTTCATTTAAAAAAAGTGAATGCATGGGTAACCATTAGAGTATGTAGTGTGTACTGCTAAGTTATTAGGCTATAATTCAGTTAATAATAATAAAGGCTACTGAGTAATTACTTGTTATTGTTCCCAGCAGAAAAGGGTACATTATTCTGAGGTTAACTATTGCAATAAAGCAGTAACCGCAGTATTTTGAATGTATTTTTCTCACAGAACTCTAGTCTTCAGACTGTAATCCATACAATATAAACCTTGAAAGCAATTGAGACTGGCAGGAGACTTAAGTTGTTTAGCTAAAAAAAGCTGCAAGAGAAGGTGTTGGCTAGTTGGCCTCTGAACATCTGAAGGAGAAAAAGTAAAATGTGAAGGACATGAACTCAAAGTTTCAAGTACTCTTAAGGTATATTTTAATATTCTTCATGAAAAGGTTTTTCAAATTTGAGTGAAATACAGGCCTGGGTTGCACTGGGTATGAAAGAAATGATAGTTGATTGAATGTTAGAAAATGTGATGCTCATCTGCAAGAAAATCCAGAAGGAAGATTCAGGGAACTACAGGCCTGTCAGTCTGACCTTGGTGCCAGGGAAGGTCATGGAGCAGATCCTCTTGAG